>JAJLVF010000006.1:0-689060 GCA_030564485.1 Meyerozyma athensensis | reverse complement strand
TACACCAGTACACCAGTACACCAGTACACCAGTACACCAGTACACCAGTACACCAGTACACCAGTACACCAGTACACCAGTACACCAGTACACCAGTACACCAGTACACCAGTACACCAGTACACCATCCAAAAGCTTTGGTTGGTGGAAAATGATTGTTGAAATCTGCAATGCAATACGGAATGAGCCATTAATGTTTGATGAGTTGGCGGAATGGCTGACACTGTGTTAGCGCGCGACATGATATGACTCGCTGGTATGAATGATGGAAGGACGGTAGCTGGGACAAAAGTGGAGTATTTCACAGCTGTTTTTCACATCTCGAGATCATCAACATCGTCATAATCTTTAGATTATATTCAGATTACGTACGGACCAGGGAGGTTGTATATTGTCTAATTTTCAGACTTCTTGATTTCATCATATGCAAACTTCCAGTAATCTTCTTGGTCAGCTTCACTAGTGAAACCTTGCTCGTCGAATTGAGGCTGTAAGTTTGACAAGTCGGCCTCCAACTAAGATCAAGCAAATTTCAACCTGAAACCTTACGAGTTCCAATGATTAACTCTCTCATTCCCATCACAATAGCCTCTTCTTTCTTAGACATGACCGACATGATAATAAACATTATCAAGCTCAATGGGGTAGTGGGTCATAAAGAAAACAAGGTATTTGGAACCTTGGTCAGTGTGAACATCTAATATGTAAAAAAGGCATCGAAAATGTGCAAAGCAGAAAGATATAACAAAATGATCAATGCACTTCTACTGAATTTTCTCATGCGGTTCTGAAGTGATGAAGGAGAGTCAATGATAAAGGGTGCTTCTAGGGCAATATGGAAAGATGATTTTCTGGGTTTTACTTGGTCTGGAGAGATAAACGGCAAGCAAGTATGCACTCGCAAACCTCCAGGTGGTCTTTCTAAGGCGGATTTCCTTGGTTAAGAATCCGAGGTTATGAATAATGATAAATGCATAATGTAATTCTGGACGTAGATTTGAGTTCGAATTTTTTAAATCAGTCATGGTGCTACAGGAATACAAAGTATGCTCATAGGAAGGAGCTCTATCTAAGATGGCTCTCATTTATCCGCATACTGGATAATGGTGTAGCAGGTCCCAGTTGAATTGCTTGGAAGCATTCTCATTACTACATAGTATAGAGTACGTTGCTGGCATCATTATGGGTATTCCCATGTTGCAATTACATAAGACACAAAAGATAACGCATGGCAGTGAATGTGCGGCTTACAGATGCAGTCTCGATGGCTGCAAAAGTGTAGTCGGTTAAAATTGCGTCATATGAAAGCATGGTAAGAATACTGGCAAATGAAATTCCCAAAAACGTGCTACTCTAACCCAGATAATTCAATCCATATTTATAGAGAAACCTAGCTCCTGCAGTGGAAGTTTCCCAATACTGGAAATAGTGCCTCACGAAGGTTTCCAATGCATGGTTACCGCAACATATTGCAGATTGCTTGTCAGCAACAAGCACATTATGTACCTTTCAATGTTTTTAGCCCAATGTGTCACTATTAGTTAATTGAGATCCTCCATGTAGCTCAAAACGTTGTCTTGCAGCTCAGGATGCATACAGTCCTGGATGCATGGGAATATGTAATCACTATCCGTCTATTAGCAGCCACTTGAAGGAAATTCATCTATTTTTGATTTCTCATACAAATTATTGCTTAATTGGGTTACCTTGATTGAGAGACTCATCTATTTTAAGTCCGATTTTTCTTAAGTGGAGAGCTATAATCATAATTTAGCATGTGCACCACTGTAGTTCGAGTTTAAGTTATACCGCTCCAACTAATGGAGCAATTGGACAGGCTGCTTGAAAACAACTTAAGGACTGTATGTCGAATCCGTATAGCTTAAAATACAGTACTCCTAGTGTGTTGAAAGTTCTCAATTTCTATTGGATTCCTTGATATATAATTGGGTGAAAGAAGGCCAACTAAAAGATCACAAAAAATGTAGATTTATGAAAATAGGAACTAAAAGTACATAAAATGTACATATGTGAACACTAAACCATATTTTGTCCACTGCTTTGGTCTAGAGAAATCTTCTTTTTATAATCTTTCTCTATCACCTGCTGCCATTTCAAGTACTTGAGATAAGTACCTTCTTTGATGAAAAAAAAACACAAAAAGAGCATCAAAGAAGCCACTAAATACATGCTGCCTCCCACAAGACTGTAACCTTGCAAGATTCCAACGTTACGAAGTATAAGATTGGTGACTCCAACAATTGTACAAAATATTGCCATGGCCAAGAAGTCCAATCTTCTGTGGGCCGTAAGACTTGTTTCTGTGTCAATAGTCAGTGCACGGATAACATGTCTTTCAAAAAGCCGCAACAGGGATGTGGCATATCTGTAACGCAAATTTCCCTTTTCAGCCATAATTAGGACATGTACATTGTGTTGTTCAGCTAGTAGGCTAGCTTGTTTCTCGAATTCACCTATCATGCTATCATTCAGCTTATCATTAATCATCTTTTTAAATCCCTTACCTGAAGTGGTGAGGTCAACGTTTGGCATTTTGTACTTAAATTGACGCAAATCCTTAGTGTGAGTATGATTCAGCTCTTCAACGTGTAAATCAAACTCCAAATCCAAGTACTTCTGCACTTTTTTCAGTCGACATTTCAATAAGAATTGGAACACCCCCAGCATCAACTGAAATGGAACAATTACCGTAGCGGAGCTTAGGAGTGAAAAAGGCTCAAGAAATAACATTATGAATAAAACGAAAATACTCATTCCAGCAAACGTAAGTTGCAAGACTTTAACATTATTATAGTCTTCATGTAATGAGTATTTACTGGGCTTATAATTTTGGCCCTTCCAAAGTGTATAAGGACAATTGAGAATATTGCGAAGTCCTGAGCTGATGAGCTCAGATACTTTCTTTTCATCCTCATACATAACATAAAGCATGTCGGTAGATTTCATACTTAATCTAAAGGCGACATCTTTGATGTATTTTTTTCGTTGCTCTTTATCCTCTTGAGTTCCGGGACACAGAGTGTATGGGGGCGGTAATTCAGGTGAATCGCTTGCGTTTGCTGAGGAAGCTTGTAGGTGGGACTCACTTTCACTCATTTCTGATGGGAATAAGTAACAACTTTTTTTGGAATTTCGATGAGCAGAATGGTGCTTTATATTGACGATCATTCCCATGCAAGTGGTGGTTGCAAATCTGGGAGTTATAGTTTGCAAGGGAACTTTTATTTTTTTAGGATATGCCCTGTAATTTATAGAAAGAAACCATTTTATTGCATTATAGAACTAAAATTCTTTCCCAAAATTATGTCTACTGTGAGTTTTGTGGAAACTATAGGTCTTGAATGCAGCGAAAGTACGATCTCACAAGTACGATTCAACGTGCCTTACCCGAATAGTCGAAGGCTCGAGGGCCAAATACATGCATTCAATTGAAAAGTTTTTTTAACGATAACAAACTAATTCTCACACTAATGTTGTTAATATGTGCTGTGACTATGACAAATATACTATTTGTCGTTGTTTGCTTATAGTTGCCATTGTGACACTGGCTGAGCTAACTTCGATCAGCCAGAGTCAGCACAACGAGGTCCAGTGGCATTTTTCAACGTATAAAGCATCAGTGATGAATATATGGTTTTTGCATCACCAATAATCTGGGGTTCAGTTCTGATTCTCCTAATAATTGAGTGAACAAAATACCTATATGATTGCTGGTATATTTACTTTTGGATTCTGTGCTACATCAAGAACTATAACCCAAAGTTAATTTTAGCTTAATCACTGCTGTTATACATCTCCAAACATGAAGTAAAACCTGAACTTCTTCCTGAAGATTAGTATTGACTAGTAGATTGTATGTCTCAGTCCAACGAATGGTGATCTCCAAACAATGAGTACAAGAAATTTCTTTATCCGCTCATACCTTCTTATAAGGTGCTAATATGTTTCTGCATCCCATAGTGCAGCTAATGGCAACTCAGACACCACCATCACTTGACAAGGTAGTGCCGCTCACGGGAGTTGAATGGCTGCGAAATGCGAGCCGACTATAATGGCATCACATCCATGCGAAGAGTATTATAGATTCCAGGAATATTCGAAAAAATTGACTTTCATTCATCGCCACTGAAAAACGTGGGTGAGCTCAAAAGTCATGGCTCTCTTTTCTTCTCTGACCAATCTGCTCATGTTACTTCAAAAACTGAAGTTATGGGGTGAATGTAACCCAATACAACTGACTTGAAGAGCAGTTAATCCACTTACTTCGAGTGCTTCCTTCCCACTCGACACGGGTGTATGGCTACATCGTCAGAGGATACGGTTGCAAAGTGCTGAGAAATAACACCAAATCTTCCAATGAAAAATTTTATATTCTCCATAAAACTTCTACTGGTTTTCAATAAATTGCTTGACAGTGTCATAGACTGAAGTTTCAAAATCGATGAACTGGTCTCCGATGATCTTTCTGCTGGCCACAGTGTCGATCAAATATGGCGCTTCTGTCTTTTCTGAAGAGCTCTTAACCACATGAAGTTGTGGGAATCTCTTGGTGATGACATTAAGGATATCATGAAAAGTGTAAAAAGTGTCACTTACTATTAATCTTTGGCCCACAGCACCAACAGACTCAAATGCTGCAATATGTGCTCTGGCAACATCACGAACATCAGCAAAATAACCAGCTACCTGAGGAATTGGATCTTCAGGCTTTAAACGTAACAGAGAAAGTAAAATTTCACTAGAACCATTCAAAGTGCCCTTGGTTGATGAATCAAAAGCTTGTGGTCCAAATACGTATACTGGGACGACAGTGCTCAATGTCCAGCTTGGTTTGTTTTTATCAACAAACTCCCAGGCTGCCTTTTCGGCAAATGTCTTAGACCCAAAGTAAGCAGCTATTCCACTTTGTGTGGATTCTTCCCAAGTGATATCATTCCAATTTTTATCAGTAACAGTGCCTGTATTCCCCTTTAATGAAAGGACTGCTGCGATGGAAGAGGTAACAACTACCTTTCTTACGTTCTTTCCATGCTCTTCAATTGCTTTCAAGGCAATCTTAGTACCATCAATGGCTGGCAATAAAATGTTATTTTCTACATCTTCCAGCGCAGCAGTAACAGGAGAAGCAGTATGCAAGAATATTTCGACTTCAGGATGATTCTTAAGAGCAACATCATAAGCTCCCTCTTTTGTAAGTGACTCGACAATTACGTATGAGAAGTTGGCATTGCTGAAATTCTTACTGATAGCTTCTCCCTTTTCCTGAGATCGAACAGATCCAATAACTTTGTAGTTTTTATCAAGTAACTGCTTGACAAGGTGTTGTGCAATAAAGCCTGTAGCTCCAGTAACGAAAACAGTGGCAGTCATTGTTACGTTATTACCGTTTTTCTTTCAGCAAAGTCTCTATTTATACTATTGTGGCAAACCTGCGGCATCACCGCCACATACGGAGTTAACATTACATTAATAATGTGCCGTCCAAACAAGTTATGATGATTACCTCATCGTAGAATCTGCGTGAAGAGAGGGTTCATGAGTATGCATCCAATACACCATATCTATATAATCTGGGGTAGATTGATTAACTTTGACCTGATTTGGTATATTCTGGTGCATGGTGGCCGCATGTAATCCGTGTAGAAAACGGAAAGTGAAGTGTGATGGTAGTAAACCGATTTGCATTCAGTGCAAATCAAGGGAGAAACATTGTACTTATGATAAAGTTTTAGACAAAAGACGACGATCACATACTGATTTCGAAGACTTGGCAAGAAGATTCGATAGAGCCAAAGATTTATTAACAACTATTGCCGAAGGTGGTAGTAAAAGCGATGAGATTATCAAAATGTTACAGCTGGATATTTGTGTGGTGGAAAGTTTTAGCAATGAAGAGATCAAACAAGAGGTTCCATTCGAAAACATTGAGCTCGAAAACAAATTGCTCCGTTCTGATGCACATGGCAAAATCAGCTTCTATGGTGAAACGTCAAATATGCCAATGATTGCCAAGACCGCATTGAAGGCACCGCTATCACTGCCAGCTATACCGAACGATTTTTTTCGTCAAAAATCTACCCATGTTGCCGGCAATTTTGAAGATCGAATTCTCGAGTTGCTTAATTTATACTTTACGTGGCAACATTCATATTACAATATATTCGACAAAGATCTCTTCCTAAGGGACATGCAAACAAATGGGCCATATTTTTCAGAATTTTTGCTCCATGCAATTTTGACGCATGCCCATCATTTTTCTGATCAGTATAATGAGTCCAGGGACTTGGAAGATCCATTTTATAAGAAAGCTATACAAATGCTTCCCAAAGAATTCGATAATGCTTCAATTTCGACAATCCAAGGATTGCTTCTCCTTGCCAGCAAGGAATCTGGGATAGGGAAAACAAGTCTAGGCTGGATACATTCAGGTATTGCTTTCCGCTTAGCTATTGATTTGGGTCTTCATTTAGACGGAACGAGATTGAGAAATGAAGGTACTATTCTGGAAGAAGAAGATATTGTCCGTCAAGCCACTTTTTGGGGCTGCTATATTTTCGATCTTGGCTGGAGCTTTTATCTTGGAAGACCTACAGCTATGCAAAAAGTAGATATCATGTTGAGATTCCCTGATTACATTGATGAACCTTCGATACCGTGGACGCCATTTTATGAAAATGACGACAAAAATGGGTCTGCGATAGTCGAGTTCTATCCAACAAACACTCGTACAGCCATTATCAAGCTCTATTTGATTTTAAATGATATTATCAACTCAGTTTACTCGACTAGCTTCAAAGTTAACAAAACGCAGAACTATTTCAATTCTCTCAAGTTTTGCTACAAACGGCTTCTCGAATGGAAGATGGGTTTACCAAAACCTCTCCAATATGGCAAGGATACTGTTCATCCAGCCGTTATCATGTTGCATACGATGTACTATGCTGCCGTTGTGCTCTTGTTTCGACCATTTTTCAAATTGAGTGGATCTAGCTGGACCAACATGGAGATACCTGACCCTTTAGAAATGGGTAAGACAAGCGCTATTTCAATTATTGAATTACTTCAAAGTTTTGGGTCGTTATATTCCTTGGCGAAAGTTCCTAACCTTGCCGTTTATGTGAGTTCTACCGCGTCTACAGTATTTTTAACGATGCCTTCATTTGGTGTGACTGATGGGTCCGACGAGCTCCTCACATGTCATAGTCTACTTGCAGAGCTATGTCGCTCATGGCCAGATGCCAAGTCAGTATACAATATCTTGACCCAAAAATTAGAGGGAGAGGAGGATCGCGAGTATTCTCTACAAAATGACCAATATAATGATCTCCAAGAATTTATCTTTGGGTCTGATTTCTACCTTGATTGGAACATATTAACTCCCTAAATCAGGACGCAGTGGAGAGTATTTCTACCTCGTTGGGACTTTTTTCAAGATCGTCTTTCCGTTCCAACAGCATTTCTTCCAAAACATGAGCGGGAGGAACAACCTCTTCTTCTTTGTTGTAATTAGTTTGGGTAACTTTCAGGGCAACGAAGAACATGAAAGGCATACTGAATAGCATCATACCGAAATTGGCACCTAACTGGTTCATATAAGGTACCCCGACCGACGAAACTCCAAACGAAATTGCCGAACCAGCCGACTGGAAAGCTTTGTAGAAACCCGCACAGCGGGCCAATTTGTATGATTCATTGGATAGTGTACCCATGACCCAATAGCACCATGATTGCCACATGGCATCGGAAACACCATACATGAAATAAAGCACAAATGGACCTCCAAATTTCGAACTTGTCCAGTCAACATTTGGTGGTTTTGAGTTTATTGTGAATGTTCTCTGGAAGAATATACCGCCTATCCAGGTAGCTATGACGATAATACATGTTAGTGTCAAGCCGATAATGCCTCTCTTTCTTCTAGTGATTCGTTTGTTATCAAGAATGAGACCAAGACCAAAGGTGCCAATGATTTGGGTGAGCCAATAAACCATAGAATTCAATGCTCTTGTCCTCAAAGAATAGTAGAAAGCATTGATGCCGAACTGATACGAGTAGAAAAAATTACTGGCAAAAAATGCCGGGAACAACATCACAAGCTTCCACTCCTTGAACAACTTGAAGGTGTCAATAACTTCTCTTTTGAAAGAGGTTTGTCTGAAGTGTTCGAGGGGTCTGCCATCGCTTCTTCTCACATTCTGCGGATTCAACAAAAGCAAAGAAAGAGCACAGCCCACAAGCATGATGATAATGAATGCGAGATAAGTACCCGTAGCCACGCCAGAAGTATCTGCAGTGTGCAAGTTTTGCAACAAACCGATAAGACCACCAATAGCAGCACCCACGGCCAACAAGCTCCATGTCAAAGCAAACGCCTTAGCCTTGTCTTTCTCTTCAGCGTACGACATGATAACCATCCCATGGACGGACCAAAGTAAACCAGCCGAAATTCCGCATAAAGCGCCACCAGCGATAACAAATCCTGTATTTCCGGTACTGTCAATACTCCATAACGAACCAATGTACAAAGTATAGCCAATGGTTCCCAAAAAAAACGTTAATTTTGCACCCAATGTATTGACCACCAGACCTCCCATAAAACCAACTACAGCAAAACAACCGTATAGAGCAGCAAGTGCCTTGTTCGTGAGCCATGAAAGTGAAGCTTTTTGGCCACCAGCACCTATAGCAGTGATGGCGTCAAACATTCCTGGTTGAGTAAAGAGCACACATCCCACCAACACCACCTGGGTGATGGGTCTTCTCCATAATTTTTGCACCTTTTCCATATTCTTGTGGCGAAACTAAACGCCATACCCCTCTTATATACTCAAGGTTATCTTGTATCTGATTTAGATGATCTTGTGAGATGGTTCTGCGAGATCTCGGCGAATATCTCCGCGGAGAATATCTCCGAGGTACCCCACAGAATCTCAGTTTTCGCGATAAGGATAATGCGGAGGTCTTCTCCGGAAGATGGATCATAAAAGAAGCAAATATCGCCTTAGCGAGCAACATGATCGCTTTTGTGGACGAACTCGATGTGCAAGTGATGGGATTGAATTCCGGTACGTCAATTGATGGAATTGATGTGGTTTTGTGTCGCTTTCGCCAAGCGTCTGTCACAGCACCCTTACATTTATCAGTAGTAAGATATGACGAAATGGAAATGCCAGAGTCATTGAAGGAGAGAGTTTTGCGTATGATCAAGGAAAACGTTACTTCTTTAGAGGAAGTGTCACAAGTTTCTGCGCTTCTCGGGATGGCATTTGCAAAAGCAGCATCGGATTTTTGCAAAAAGCACAATATAGACAAGGAGTCTATTGATATCATTGGCTCACACGGACAGACAATGTGGTATGTGCCGGTTCCAGCAGCCAAGGGCCAGCTCTGTCGCTCTGTCATGACTTTGGGTGAAGCATGTTACATTGCTCAGGAAATGGGAACAACTGTAGTTTCCGAATTTCGGGTTTCGGAGCAGAGTGTAGGCCGACAAGGCGCTCCCATGATTGCATTTTTTGATAGCCTCTTGCTTGTTCATGAATCGAAAATTAGGGCTTGCCAGAATATCGGCGGAATGGCCAATGTATGCTTTGTCTTTCCGGAGAGATTAGGCGGCTTAGACAAGTGTTTTGACTACGATAATGGACCCGGGAATGTTTTTATTGATGCGGCTATGCGATACTTCACGGATGGAAAATTGGAGTACGACAAAGATGGGGAATGGGGTTCACAAGGTACTATTGACCAAGACATTGTGGATGAATACTTGAGTCAGGAGTACTTCCAACGTCAACCACCCAAGACCACCGGAAGAGAGCACTTTGGGGATCGTGAAGCACACACATTAATTGAAAGAGCCCTTCAAAAAGGACTCTCGAAGTATGATGTAATTGCAACTATTACTAGAATTACAGCTCAGGCAATTGTGGATGACTATCACCGCTATGCACCTGCTCCTATAGATGAGCTATACTTGTGTGGTGGTGGAGCTTTCAATCCGAATATTACAGGATATATTCAAAGCACTTTCCCAGGTATGAAGCTTGTGCTTCTTGATGAAACTGGTATAGACGGAAGTGCCAAAGAGGCTATAACCTTTGCATTTCAAGGACTTGAGGCTATCTTGGGCCGGCCATTAATTGTTCCAGATAGAGTGGAGTCTTCAACACCTGTTGTTGTTGGAAAAGTTACGCCTGGCAAAAACTACCGTCATCTACAGAAGCTCTCGTCGCAATTTTCTCTCAGTGTAGGAGATGTTGGTCCTTTACCGTCAGTCAAGAGCCTCATTGTGGACAAAGAATAATAATTCATTAAATAAGAAATAGTTTGAGAAGCATTTTATTTTACTTATTGAAATTTCGAAATGTTGCAAAATAAAAAAATCTAAGCTTAGACCGTTCGCACTAATCGCTAACCAAATTCAGCAATCGAGTTTTCGTGCTGAATCTACCAAATCGCATCTTTGACGTATCATATCGCTTGGAGCAAGCTTCAGCATGTTTAGAGTCATTCGTAACTACTCAATTGCACCAAAAGGGGTTGACAAGGTGGTAAACTTCTGGTTTGGAAAGCCTGGAACTGCAGAGTACCTTCAGAAGAAGTCCTTTTGGTATGGCAATGCCGAAGATGATGAATTTGTAAGACAAAATTTGGAAAATGATTATCTTGAAGCACGGAAGGGCAAGCTTGACAGCTGGAAAGAGTCAGGAAAAGGTAGTTTGGCATTAATTATTTTACTTGACCAAGTCCCCAGAAATATTTATCGTGACACTGTGAAAGCTTACGAGACTGATAGCAAGGCACTCGCAATAGCCAAGAATATTTTGGAAAAAGGATGGGATAAGGACCAGCCCAGTGTTTTCCGACGCTACATGTACTCTCCGTTCAACCATTCTGAAAGTTTGGAGGACCAAGAAACGTCGGTGCGTTTATACAAGCAACTTGAAGATCCAGAGGCATTGTATTGGGGACAGCATCACTACGATATAATCAAGGAGCACGGACGGTTTCCGCATCGTGACCCTATATTAGGAAGGAACAAAAAGGAAAATTAGATCAAAAGTTCAAATACGTAATTTTTCAGAAATATCTGCGAATCAAGCCCCGACTTCAGAATAAATAATTGACGGATCAAAGACCCCCGTTATTGTTGGCAACATTAGCAATGTAGGCGAGCGACCAAGTCCTCGACATACCATCATCCATGAATTGGGGCTTCCAGTCGTGACCGGAAAACCATTTCCAAGACCTTTTCGGATCGATGATAGCCAAGTTCAACATCAAAACTCCTTTCCAACCACCAGGAATACGATCGATAATAGGAGCAATTTTCTGATCCCATTCTTCACGTACAAACTTGCGGTGTCTCATATATGACGAAATGGGAGTGAGAGGAAGCATATGAATACCATGAATGAACTCGTTTGAAATATCACCCCTGCCGAAGTAGGTGGCATAATCAATTTTGTTCTCAAACAAGATTCCAGAAACCTTATTCCTGGTAATACGCTTTGGTTGAATGCGATTGTCGTCAGAAAAAAGCATGTACATATTGATTGCACGACGCATGATTGCAAGCATCAAGTTGGCACACTCTTCATAATTTTTGTCGCCAATGATCTGAGCATACAACTTCAATGCATATACTGCGTGGTAATCTTCTGAGGACGATTCTTCGTCCTTTCCGTCTCCAGCAGGTACTATTCCGTGAGCCCAAGAGTGGCCATGGTACCAATCGAAAGACCTGAATTGGGGGAACTTGTCGTCAGCCACGGGATTCGCGTAGTCTTTAACCAAGGTAGTGACGAAATTAAACACTTTCCCGTTGTTACTTTTTAGCCAGTTACCATCGATTTTTGCAACTAATGCGATGGCATGGACATGATAACCATAATGGAAATGATGGTCATTATAAACGGAATTACCAAAGTCAGCAGAAGGTATGGCAACAGATCTTACCCCTTTCCACGAAGTGTCATAATTCAATGGATTTTTCTGGGCATTGGACGCAAATATGTCAATAGCCTTTTTGACTTTTGGTAAGATTACATCAGTGAGTTTCTTGTCCTTGAGGATGAAATGGCACACGTAGGCAACGTATGCATACTTATCGATAACCTTACCTGAAAAGTACATGGAGTCGATATTGGCCATGGCGACAACATCCGCTTTAACATCTTCAGAAGCAGCAGAGCGAATGGCATCAAGGACCAGTTTGGAGTATTCAGCAGTTGGATATTCCCAGTTAATGTCACGAGGTAGTTTTTCCTCCTTCATTACCAATTCGTTGGTAGCATAGGCTTTCATGACACCTTTGGTCGGTGAGTCCAACTTTAATTTTGTATAAGTTTTCTCAGTTTCCGGTGTCAAAACCTCCTGGTGGTGGGGCAAGCACCAGATGATACTTTTGCCGGGCTTATTTGTCTTGTACAACAAGCTGTAGTGATTACCGTCGTAATGCACAGTACAAGAAGTGGGCCAAATTCCAGCACTTTTGTCATAAACTCCGGCGTCTCCACGGCAAATTTGTACTACAGCACCCACCTTGCCTCCTGCTATACGGTTTGGATTCACAAGCTTTAAGTCTGGATCATTGCTGTAAATCAGCCATACCACTTGGTTGAAGAGTAACACTTTGTACTTGGTGTATTCTCCTAACGACTTCACCCTTTCAAAATGCTGTACACCAACCTGTGATGCAACAACAGGAGCTATCCTTTCGTAAATGGCAGTGATAAACCCCATACCTTGCACCAAAGGCATGGTGATTTTTCCGGCCGACCCAACAACCGAGGCAGTAACCGACATTTTGCCATGGTTCTTGAGCTCAATCCTTGCCGAGTCAAAGCCTGGACCCGTGAGTACTAACGATTTAATCTTGGGAGGGTTGAAATAGAATGTTGGAGGGTCAGCGTTGGGGGGTCCAAACACTTGCTGAGCAGCATCAGTATGATTGAAAGCCATCCCAAAATCCAGATTGGCATCTTTGGCCAACCAAAGTGAGTAAGGAAGAGTCCATACCGGGAAATCCTGACCTTCAACAGCCAAGTTATTGTAGAAATTGTTGGTTTGGATCGGTTCGTTGGTGGAACAACCTACGGGTTTGTGAGGATTTTGCGACGATGGAAAAGGAATTGGAACGCTGGGCAATGCTTTCGAATTGTTCGGGAGAGGCATTTGCTTTCGTGCGTACGGGGGATCGGCATCCTTTTTATTAGCCAAGCTTTTCACCACATTGCCAAAGATCATTTCGCAGATACGGAATTATTTTTCAAAGGGCCCCGCAACACACAAATATTACGAATCGGAAATATATGGATGCATCTATAAAACTAACAACAAACCGGCAGCCAATGCACCGGCAACGCCAAGGTTGACGCTGTTGGCTCCCACTCCATTATCGGAGGAGCTGGAGCCGGAAGAACCACCTGAGGTTCCGTTGGAGCCACCGGCAGTACCGTTGGAGCCACCAGCAACAGTTCCATTAATCTTGCCGGCCTTGTAGAGAGCAAGGGCACGTTCAGACGAGTCGGTAACATACTTAGTGACAGTCACTGGCGACTTAGTCTTGTCAAAACGTCCTTCCTTGTGAGTACCAGTTTCCTTCGTAGTAGACTCAGCCTTGGTCTTGTCGAAACGACCCTCCTTGTGGGTACCAGTCTCTTTAGTGGTAGACTCGGCCTTGGTCTTGTCGAAACGTCCTTCCTTATGAGTTCCGGTTTCCTTGGTGGTGGACCCAGCTTTAGTCTTGTCAAAACGTCCCTCCTTGTGGGTTCCGGTTGCCTTAGTAGTAGACTCCGGTTTAGTCTTGTCGAAAAGGCCCTCCTTGTGAGTTCCAGTTTCTTTGGAAGTCGACTCGGCCTTAGTTTTGTCAAAACGACCTTCCTTGTGGGTATTGGTCTTTCCATAGAAGGTAGTAGTGATGGTAACTGCCTCTTCCTTGGCAGCAGAAGCCACCGAGACAGCCAGAACCAATCCTAACGCTAACACAGATACCTTCATTGACAACAAAGATGACATCGCGGGATTATTGGCCGAGAAAAACGGGTCCGGAGTCCTGCACAAGGCGGGACGACCGGCCCACAGTGCCTAATTGGGCCGAGATGCCGCCAAAAGCGAGGGAAATGAAAATAGACGAACCGAGGAAATTGGGGAAATGGTAATTGGGTGAAAATGGAGAGAGGGAAGGGGGAAGTTAAATAGGTATGAGAGGTGCAGTATACCATCCATATGGTCCATCGGCATCGTCTATGATACGGTTTCTTACCAGTTTGCTTGTTCCTGTTACTTCATCTATTATGCACGACGCAGCACTCCACAAAAAAATAATGCAATTTGCAGCCTAATGACGTACACCAAACGGAAACACAATCACCATAACTAGTTACAAAGTAATTTCGTTCATATTCTGTCATTTCTATTTGCCTCACATCTTATGTGATCTTTCCTTCTGAGCCATCTGCACAAACCGCTGTTGTGGGATACCCTCGACCCATCTACCTAAACCAAGAGCAGCCTCCTTCGCACTGGCAGCACTCACAAGTGCATCTCTATTGACCTTGAGCAACTGCTTGTTGTCAAAGATGGAGGGATAGTACAAGTGGTCAAATTGACCTTCTAAATCAACCCGGACTTTTTCGTTAAAGTCATCAGTAGATAAGTTCTGATCCTTGTACGACTTGTTGAAGAACCCAGCATGAAGAAGCTCGGTTCCGGGGATTGGTCTGGCGAACAAAATTGCTTCAGAAGATCTTGACCATCCAAGTCTTTGAAACATCGTAGCACTGGCAGCTCCTTCAGCCACCAAACCCAAGTTGGAGAAAGGTGCAAGTAAATAAGCTTTTGTCTCATCATTCACATAGATCAAGTCACAAAGACAAATGAGCGCAGCACTCAATCCGATAACTGGTCCGTTCAATGCACAAACGAGCACCTTCTTGTGATTCTGAAACACATCAGTGATCCATACGTTTCTCCCAGTGAAGTTCTTAAGCCAGAATGGATACGAAAAGAGCTCTGACGAGTCAGCATCTCCTACATCAGAAACATTGGCACCAGCACTGAAAAACCGACCTTTGGCCTGAATAATAGTGGCAACAGTATCCTCTTCTTCATTAGCATTTTGCACCAATTTTGCCAAAAGCTCATACTGGGCTGGATTCAATGCATTGAGTCTTTTGTCATTGTTAAGAGTGATGACAGTGGTTTTACCCTTCACTTCGTACAAAATATCTTCGCCCTCCAATGCTGACTACAATTTGTCCACTCTCTATAAGTATGCCACTCCCAAGTGGAGAACCGTGGTTATTCTACGGCCGAATTATCCAGAGTACGGTTAAACTGTCGGCATGTGACACAAGCCGAGCATCTCATGTAAGATGAGACAATATGCTCTTTACTTCTATAAGCCTTTCTAAACCAATTATAGGAGCGTCTACACTTGTATCCAAGTTCTATTGCTCATCTGTTTTTCTCGTGGTTGAAGTATTCGGTAAATTTCTACTCCACATTTTTTGTCGGAGTTCTCACCACTCCACATATGAAATTACGTTTATAGCATCTGGCATATGAATTGAACAAATTTTACGTAAATCTCGCCCTTATCAACACGAGGAAGTCAATCAGCATAAGGAAATCATCACACCTTTTTGGTGGCACATTGTCAAATTTGACGCCTTTCTTGGAGGGTACTCGTCGTCAAAACTGGCAATTTTTGAGAACATCTGCACCAATCTTACTATCACGTATGAAGCCTCGGTCAATGCAAATTGTTGACCTAAGCAAATTCTAGGACCACCATTGAAAGGAATGAACGCCCACCCGATTTTCTTGGTTCTTTCGTCATTCCAGCGTTCGGGGTTGAATAGCTCGCTATCTTTCCCGTAGTATTCCTCATCTCTGTGAAGAGCATACACAGTGTAAATCACGGTTTGGCCCTTTCTGACCAAAATAGGTTGATCTCTATTTTCTCCTCCACCAGTAGGCAATGTGGTATCCTTCCTGGCTACTCGGAAGTTTTGAGGCACCGATGGATACAATCTTAAGGTTTCGTTTAGGCAAGCCTTCAAGTACTCACACTTTTTCAACGATTCAAAGGTGATTTCGTTAAGACGAACGTCGTCGCCGTCGCCAAACTTTTGGTAGATTTCATCCTTCAATTTGGCCCACATTTCAGGATTTCTAGACATCTCAAAGAAGAAGAATGATAATAAGCCTGCAGTGGTATCTCTACCGGCCAAAAGAATGTTCAACAATTGGTCTCGCAACACTTTCGGATCACGAGTTTGTTTAGCCAATTCATACAAGAAAATGTAGCCGCTCTCCGAGTTCTTTTCCAACTCTTCCAGAGAGAAATTCAAAGCTTTTCTAACGTAATAGTCGGCAAATTTGTGCACATTTTTCGTAGCAGTTCTAAATTCGCTATTATTCACAAAAATGTGACCTGCCTGTGCAATAACACGTATGGACAAGTATGCTTGTGCCGTGTTGAACGACTCGGCAAAATTGGCCTTACCATCAAAATCGCGGTCATCAACAGGAGCACCAATCGACTCGTCCTGCAAGCTTTCTACGGATTCTCCAAACAAAAACTGCGTGGCACTGTCGACGGTCAAACTGAAGAACAATGACTGAATGTCAAAGGGTGCACCCTTGAAATTACGAATGTGTTTAGCAAGTCTTTGGATATGAGGTTCCAAACTCATAACGTGAGCAACCTGTTCACGAGCAAATTGCGGACGTAACATGGCTCTTGAATGTTTCCATCCTTCACCGTCCAATGTGAAAATACCCTCACCCAAAACCGGTTTGAGCTGAGCATGTCTAGTTCCGAGCATGAAGTCGTTGAATTGAGTGGCCAAAAGCGCCTTGATATTATCCGGATTCTTGGTGGTAAGCGTTTCCAACCCCGCCATATAAATTCTTCCAGTATGAGTTCCGGCCTCAATGTACTCGTCTTTGGAGAAATCGATCATAGTACCATCAGCTCGGCCTTTCAAAAACTTTCTTAGAAGCTTGAAACCAAGGTATCCATCATACCGGAGTGGTGCTCGGTAACAGTCCAATTTCCACAACAAGTATTGCGTTCTTAATTGACCGTAAACAAAAGCAATACCTACAATGGATAGTAGACCATACCAGGAGGTTAAGTAGTGAATGATATCATCGACATCCACCATTGTTGATTGACAATTCGGAGTTGTACAGTGGAAGTCTTGACGATGAAATGCGCAACAATAAAAAAATTTAAAGTTTGAAAACAGGAATCGGCGAGGCTTAATAAAAGTAACTCATATATCGACTTTGTCTATAGCTTTCCATATTTCCCGTAGGCTTAGTGACCCTCAATGACCCCTTATTCCCCGCACGTTGTATAGTGGCAAAGAATAAGTCAACTTGTATACCGGCCGTAAGTGGTGCCAAATCTGCAATGCAAGATACGAGAAGTGGCACGAGATCAGGAATACGAAACCATCCCAGGTTACTGCCCGCCATCTTCTGCTTACTGCTTACTTCTGTACTATCGTATATTATGCTGATCGTCATAACCGTACTAAAACTGAAAGTTTTGTTGGTTCTGGACCCCAAATCCAAACGCATCGCCATAAGCCTGCGGTGCCACACTATCTTCATCAATCTGGTCGTCTTCTTCTGAAAAGTACTTTTCAATAATTCGGTATGCCTTTTCGTAAACCTTTTCATTTTCGTTGGCCTGGCAGTCAAAGATCTTTTCCATACCACCGGCTTCCTCAATGAAGAGGGCGTTTTCATTGACGTTCAGTCCACGAGACTCTTTGTCCAACTCACCCATCTTGAGAATGTTCTCCAACGAGTCCAAAGTGACTTCGATTATCTTGGCGTCAGCAACGGCCAAAAGATCACACAACGGCTTGATACAGCCCTGGCTCACAAGGTACTGGATTTGATCTGGACGTGTGAGACCGCCCAGCGATGCATTGGAGATGGCCCAGCAGGCCTCTTTCTTGGTTTTGTAGTCGCCGCTAGTCAACAACCGGATGATTTGTGGGATCAAGTTGGCGTCGATCACCGCCTGGATCTGGTCGGTGTTACCGGCTGTGATGTTGGAGATGGTCCAGCAGGCTTCTTTACGGATGGTTTCCTTGGGCGAGTTCAACAATGGCGCCAAAGCGGGAAGCACTCCAGCATTGATGACGATCTGAGTTTGGAAATCATTACCGGTAACGATGTTACCGATTGCACGCAACGCCGGTGTTTGTACCAAATTTGATTCGTGGCCCAATAATTCCACGAGTCGGTGCGGGATACGGGCATCGACCACTGCTTGGATTGCTTCGGTGGTGCCATCAGAGAGGTAGGAAACTGCCCAGCAGGCATCAACCAAGGTCTCGGCATCGACTGAATATATCAACTTCGCAAGCGTAGGAATGGCTTGCTGAACGGTCAGCCAATCCGGCTGAGGGTTTTTACCCCGGCACAAGTTGGAGAGTGTCCACGTAGCCGTACGGATCAACAGCATCTTAGTCGTATTGAACAACGCCAAAACAGGTGTCATTGCCTGGCACGCAAGCACGTAGTCTCTGTATTCGGAAGAATCTCCCGCAACGTTTCCCAAGGCCCAAATGGCCTGTTCCTTGACTTCCATCAGCTGTGAGTACAAGAGGTCTACGAACAACGGCACCGCTCCCAGGTCCACAACCACTCTGGTTTGGTCAGAATTGCCCGACGCGATGTTGGTGAGGGCCCAAGCTGCTTCCAATTGCAACATATCAGGGTGTGTGGGACGCATGAACTCTACCAATGTGGGAATGACGCCGCTCTGGATCACCAAGTCGATGGGAGGGTTGTTTTCCCGCGAGAGAATCTGTCTGAACTTGACGGTGGCCGCAAGTTGGTTGTCAAAGTCAGACGTCTGAATCATTTCCATCATTCTGGGGAGATCTTGTTGGAGTTTACCGTAGAACTGGTCTTCGTCCAGCCCGGGCACCACCTCGTCTTCGTCTTCTGAGTCGTTTGCCGCATAGTTTCTCCGCTTGGACAACGCTTCTTCACGTTTCTGTTTCCGTAAATCCACCTGGTGGGTTTCTCTTCTCCTTCTGAGCTCATCGGTTTGAAACCGGCCCTTGTTCTTAAAGTTGGTACGACGGTACTCAGGCACAAACCGGGATGTGGCGTCGGAATCCATCGTGAAGCAAACCCAGGGTGAACGTTAAAAGAAAAAACTTCGCGCGGTCATGTGCGATCTTCTAGTGTATGTTACGGCACATCAACCCATGCTTGTACCGGGCTGTAGGACATATAAACAGTGCCAGATGCTTGCATAGTACCCCAGGCAACCGCAGTTCCTTCAGAACTGACTCCACTGTCGAGACCGATGAGATCCTGTCGTCGAACGATCCATGGTCTCCATCGCTCACCACCGATAAAGTGTATGTTAGGACCCCATTATCTTTCCGTTCCCGCCACCTACCAGGCTACCGCCTCTCGTACGCACCGTTGTACGAAGCCTCTGGTTCAAAATACGTAGCCATGATGAAACGACTCACTCTCAGTTTTGCCGTGTTGGGCTGCTACGGTGCCAAACTCTTCTACGAGTCAGCCCAGTTTGACGATATGTATGCATTGGCCACGCTAGTGGGCTGCTGGACACCTAGTGCTGTTGTCCAGTACAAAACCAAGGACTACGTGACGAGAATATTCCGTCTCTACAAACAGGATCAGCCACAAACGCTTGAAAACTTGGTCCAGGACGAAAAACTCATTCTAGAAAAGCTCAATCTGACCGGAGGACGCACATATAACTGCCTCGTGACGATAAACCCATCCTTGCAGTTGGACAAGCCACCGAAGTGGCTGCGTCCATATTCTTCATGGACAGACATCGAACCTACCTCGGGCCGCCGGCGCCACTTTTACGTCACAGACGACACCGGTGGTATTAAGATGGACAGGATATGGGGAATCGTGGAGAAAAACCTGGGCGCGAACAATGGGAGGTAGAGTTGAATGAATGAGAGATAGCGTTGAAGAATGAGAGTGGTGAAATAATAGAGGTAGGAGAGAATGGCAGGTAGGAGCTGGTGAAGACGAATGAGCTCACTATTTCTACTCGCTGCACTTTTCATGAGACCCATCTTCCTAACGCTGTTAGATGATGCATCGATATCGTGATCTGATATCTGGTCAGTACCGATTAGGAGTACTGACTAAAATACGCTATACATGATTCTGTACATACTGTTAAAGCTATCCTGCGCTACTGCGGAGCCAATAATCGTATCTGCTAAGATCCTACTGCTGCTATACCCTGAGAATTCTCATTTCACTTTTTGTCAATGTCCTGTTCCATCTCGCACTCCTCTAATTCTCAACACCATGGACGAAGAACCAGAGCAAACACCAGTGCCCAATCCCGATGCTGGAGAGGCCAAAAAAGTATCTGTGGTCAAGCAGGATGACGAGACTCAGGCAAATACCCGCTTGAATGCCCTCTTGTATCACACGTCCAACGATTCCATCGATCTCTACAAGCGGGAAAACAACTCGCTGGACCTCATGGGCCGTCTATATTTCGACGATTATGATTCTGACTCGGTGCTTTCGTCCGGAGCAGTGTCACCTGTGTTTCTGTCCCCTGGAGCAACAGTTCCATCCTTGGAGTACTTCAATGCTCGGCTCGATCCTCTCTTCGAGGCGTTGAAGAAACCAGAACGGCCGCAATTCCAACGGGGAATATCGTTTTCCGACCAGCTCAGCTGCACCTTCAAGGTGAAGCACCCCCACTTCAAGTTCAGACGGAACAACAAGACTTTTCTTGCCGGATACAACGACGAATCGCTGTCGCTCAAGGCCATTGAATGGCTTTACGACGAAATGATCGTGAATGGAGACACGCTCATCGTTTTACGGGTGCTCGATGAAAGAACACATGCATCTATAGATAGGACGGCTGCATCTGCCAGTCTCCAGAAGCTTCAATCTCTCAATGCCCACGGCAAAAAAATACTGATGGTGTTCGAAACTACAATCGGTAAACCAAAAAAACTACTCAAGCGGGCCATCGACGAGTACAAGCCGGCCATGATGGCCATTGGCACCCGCCATGCCGAGCAGCACATGCAACACCGTTCATTTCTCGCCAAGGAACTGATGCTGAAGCATTTTTTGGAGTGCGCTCTTGTGCCAGTGATCGTGGTGAAACCCACCTGGCGGTACGTGGAGCAGCTCGAGCACGAGATTGACTCCGAGACCTACTTCCTTGACTGGATACTTGGTATAGACATTGAAGGCAGCTACAAAAAGAAGAAAAAGATGGGATTCCTCAGTCCCTCGCTGTCACAAACCAACCTTGCGTCGCTCAACGACCGGGGTCGGCATCTCAAGCCACAGACATCCAACGACGCATTCAGAAACACGGACCTGCGTTCGCGTTCTCGGTCCCAGTCCAAACCCCGGTTCCGGATATTCGGCCACTAGCGAGTACCCCACACGTGCATATAGTTGTTCCGAGATATGAGAGTTTGGGGAAATTCATAGCAACTCACAGAAATGAGAACAGTGGGAAACCAAGCAGCCGCGGCCGTGGATTTGGTGGCTATAGCTATCGGAGGATGGGGATTGTGGAAAAACATTCAATTCGATTTACCAAAACATTTGGTGGATGCTGGACCATGGCAGTTTTTGACAAACTTATCGTTGGCATATTCCTTGGTGGTGTTCATCCTTGGGTTCCTAGCTCATGTTTTATGGTCGCAACGGCTCTTCAGGCTTAAAAACAGCTTGCATCCCATTGCCATGACCATGGAATTGATTGTAGCAACGATTTACTGGCCACTCAGACTCTTCTTCTTGCACTTGTTGGTGGACGATGTCAGTCGATTTATTTTCCCATTGCCGGTTGATTTGGCAGTTCATCTTTTGCCAGTAGTAGCATTGACCATCGACTACCTTGCATTTATGCCGCCATGGACAATAACTACCCAGGCCGCTTTATTAGGCTGCGCTGGGTCTACTTTGGCATATTGGTTCCAATTGGCACGCTTGGTGGATGTAAGCAAAGGAGCAGCTTACCCATACCAGTTTATGAACGTTGAGAAAGATAGTTCCCGGGCGGGCATCTTTGTTATTGTTGGTTTAGTGGGCTTTTCGTTTTTCTTGGTTGCTCGCTACCTCCACTCGTGGGTGGTACCGAAATCCAAAACTGAGTAGCTTTTTCACACTATAATCTACACTGGCCAACGATGCAAACAAAAGTATTAACCCGAACCGTTTGACAATGCTGGCTCCTTGCAAGAACGGATATGGGAAAGAGGCGGTGCCGTTGTTTGAGGCCATGTGCGTTTCGATAGCCAACCAGTAAACCCCTAGAACAACTTGGGCCATTATGATCGTGCTGCGACGTACACCATAGCGGTGCCAAGTAGAGTCCGTAGTCAAAAATACATACGGCAACAAATGAATTTTGATGTCAAGCAGTAGAGAAACGTCAAATGAGTCGGTATTGAGCAGCGTGGGGAACAACCATATCATTGACCAGTATGCAACGGTGACATTAAACTCTAGGTGAGAACAACCGACCATAGCAGTTGCCAAAGATGTTTCCAATTGACCTAATTTTGCGGCCCTCGGTTTGGCAATATCCATGATGATCCGACAGATTACAACTATACAGGTGCATAAAAGTGCCAAATTTGTTAAAAACTGCCATGGACCGCCGGAAGCTAGGTGTGGTGGCAATGGGAGCCGAATTGACTCAGCTAGTCCGTTTATACATATAGAAACATACACCAAACGAAATACCACAGTGAACATGTTAGTGCGAACAGAAAATTCGCATTGAAGTTTCACTCTAACGGCTAATCTATGTGGGGTACCCCTTTAATATTGTTGGCCAGCTGCTTATTAGGAGCACAAGGGGAATATATACAGCAACAACCGCTCCAGTTCTCTAAATATCATCAAGAAAAAGTTGTGCGCTTGCTAGAAGACCCGAAATTTGCAGCTCACCACCTTGCTCTCGCAGATAACATCACCTATAGCCGCTGGGGATCTAGTCATTCGGAAAAGTTTTTGGACATACATGTGGACCAGCAAAACTATGATACGCTCAAACTGTTTCTGTTTCAGTATAAAGTAATTATTGACGATTTAGCCGCAGCAATTGCCGAGACTTACCCTCAGCAGTCCGAGTTTTCTGTGGAAGACACGGAAATAGAGCCACTTTCGGAGATTTTCTTCAAGGAATACCGTCCATTAGAGACCATATATGCGTGGTTGGACATATTGCAACAATCGTTCCCCGATCTTGTGTCGGTTGAAGAAATTGGGCAGAGTTTTGAACACCGGCTGCTCAAAATCGTTCATGTTTCCACTCCCAGCGACATCAATCACAACGAAAAGAAAACTGTAGTGGTGACAGGAGGAACTCATGCACGAGAATGGGTGTCGGTCTCTTCAGTTTGTTATTCCATCTACCAATTGCTCCAGCTCTATTTAGAGGAGCCAAACAAGATTTCGACGAAATTGGACTTTATATTCATCCCGGTGATGAATCCTGATGGCTATGTGTACACATGGAAGGAAGATCGGCTCTGGAAGAAGAACCGTCAAGAAACGAACCTTCCACGTTGCTTTGGAATCGATATTGATCATTCGTTCGACTTCCACTGGACGAAATCTTCCGACTGGGCATGTGGGGAAGAGTACTCTGGCGAGTCGCCCTTTGAAGCGCTTGAAGCAAGAATCTGGAATGAGTACCTCAACGAAACCAACAATGACCACAACATCTACGGCTACATCGACCTCCATTCCTACTCACAAGAGGTTCTTTATCCATATGCCTTTTCGTGCTACGAGCAGCCCCGTGATGAAGAAAACTTGATAGAGTTGGCGTACGGAATCTCCAAGACCATTCGTATGCAACTGGGCAAGAACTACAATGTCTTACCTGCTTGTATCGACAAGGACCTGGACCTTCTTCCCGATTTGGGTAGTGGAAGCGCCCTTGACTACATGTACCATCACCGAGCATTTTGGGCGTACCAATTGAAATTGAGAGACTCTGGAAGCCATGGCTTCTTGCTACCAAGCAAATACATCGAACCAGTGGGACGAGAAGTTGCAGCTGCCATCAGGTATTTTTGTACCTTCATTTTGAGCGACGATTAGCAGTTCGCACCATTCTTTTTTAGCGTTAGTATGCGAGTAGTAATCCAAAAAGTTAAGAGAGCCTCGGTCACTGTGGACTCCAAGGTCGTCTCGGCGATCGAAAAGGGACTTATGGTACTCGTAGGAATCTCTACATCTGATACAATTGCCGATGTTGATCGAATGCTGAACAAGTTAGTTGGTTTGCGCTTGTTTGAAGATTTATCGATTCCCGCCGACACAGCTACAAAGTGGTACGGGAAACCATGGAGTAAGAGTATAGCAGACGACCCGAAATTGTCCATACTCTGCGTATCTCAATTCACCCTTTATGGAACCATTAAAAAAGGTTCGAAGCCAGACTTCCATCGAGCAGCGAAAGGTGAAGAAGCTCGCCAATTGTACGAACAATTTCTTCAGCAATTGAGTCAGAAATTGGGAAATGACAGAGTGAAAGACGGTGAATTCGGAGCCATGATGGACGTGGAAATCGTTAACGATGGGCCAGTTACAATTGTGTGGGATACGCAAAAAACTGAATTATAGTATGTATAGTATTAAAGACCATTACTGGCACATGAGAATGCCGATCCGTAAAGACCCGACTGGTACGACCAGATGATACTTTGGACGGTCGAGTACAAACCAGGACCCAAGATGTAGAAACCTATTCCGACCAACGCCAAGTTGATGACATACTCCGCTTTACCCACCAATGTGGCCCGTTTGAAGATTTCACCCATGGAGACATTTGGTTCACCTTGTCTTCTGTAATTAAGACGCTTCAACTTAAAGTAAGCCACACCCCAGAATACAAATCCGAACCAGCAGTCGAATAACGAACTCATCAATGCGAGCAAATCGGAGAAGAAAGGAATCACCTCAGCAATGATGAATGCAAGAACCCAGAGACCAAGGTTCAAGCCGGCCCAGGTACCCCATCCAACCACAGTGTGTTCATTTCTATGAGGTGAGTTGTGTGGAAAGATTTTTTGGAAAAGGAATTGAGAAGACACATTTCCGTAGAGCGAACCCAAAAACAACACGGTAGGGAGGGCAAAGGAAAATGAAATCTTCTTATAATTGTTGATCAATGATCCGAATGCAGGTGCGGTCATATAGGCGTTACCCACGTAAACGTAAATGATGGAACCCGCCAAAGCAAAGGTGATGAGCTCAAGAAGTGTCACCACGTAAAGCGCCTTTTTGAAATCCTTTGGACGCTTCATTTGAGAAATGAACGAAGGGTAGGTAATTTGACCCACAAAAGTATAAACGATATTCAAAAACGCTTCCATTCCAGCCACATAGGTAGTTCCCTTTTCTGGGAAGAGACGGTAGTGAACCTCAGTACCTACTTTATAATGGCCAGGGTGGTCTTCAATTCCAGCGAACACCATGGCCAAGATCACAGCGATAAACATGGTGATGGCAGAAAAGTATGCAACCGACGACAAAGATGAGAAGGTTCTAGGAAGGGACAACAAGAAGCAAATGATAAAGGTAACCACACCAAAAACGATCGAGCAAATGGTAGTGTTATCACTGATAGTGTTGAAATACTTGGCACCGACCAATACATGCAACGCTTGAATCAACGTATTGTTCAAGAGAAAACATACAGCAGTCGCATACCATGCCCATTTTTTTCCCCAGAAGAGATGCTGGCCAATATCACACACACTGGTAACATGAGGGTAAGCTGCACAATAATCACAGATAATCAAACCAGTGTACAACACAGTCAAAGCAACAAACACTGTAAGAATAAGTCCCGGAACCAATCCAAGCACGGCGTACGAATTAGGAAACGACATAATAGCAAGGCAGATGTACTCCGAAAACAACAATCCAGCAGTCTTTTGCCATGAGCAATTTCTGTAGTTGATGGTGTGGCCAGACTCTTCCAACACCGCCTGTTCAAGATAAAGCTCGGCCGAGTCTTCTTTCGAACTCAAGGAAATTTCGTCAACGGGTTTTTCCTTTTCAGGGTCCGACTTGACCGCAGACAGGTCATGTTCTAGTTTGGACATGGTAATAAATTAAATGATACAAAAACAATCCTAGGGCTTGAGCTGCATCGGGTTTCCTCAACTCTTATAGAAAAAGGACCAATGTTCTGAAAAAGGGTTGAATTACGACACTTTTAAACCGCCCCCCATTAAACTGCATTTAGAAGGTTATGCAGGAGGCATCGCCCACATTTGGCAACTATGGCATTCGTTGCACGCCGTCCGCCGCACGCTTTTTGGTGACGCATGCCGAGAATACGTCATTTTACATCACAAAGAGGGGGACGAAAGACAATTGTTTTCAACTTATGAGAGTGAAGATCCGCGCCTGCTTCTTCCAAGCAAGACTGTCGCACGATTTTGGCTTTCCCCAGGCTCGAAAACCTCATCTTTCGGACCTGGATCTAGGCCGTTTTGTAGATTGCTGTCAGTGTGGCTGAATTGCGTGATCCAAGTACAGGACTTAACCGAGATGCGACTATTCAGTGAGTAAATGGTCTGGCACTTGAATACGACGATTCCATAACGGCCATTCGTAGAAGTCTGTAAGGCGGTTGCGGCTCATCGGCGGAGTACCGTCGTCTGACACCACATCCTGTCCAATTTCGCATATTTTTTCTTGAGTGCTTCACCTGCCATTGCCTCGTAGTATGTTTAGAGCGCCCTCACATTCACAGGTTCTTTTTCTTGAGTACGACTTTCTGTTGATGCAAAGCGGTCTATGTCAACGAGAATATTATGAGCCCTTTGCGCCGAATGCATAACAGCCAAGCGTGAAGCTGCTGCGATTGGTGTGCGATTGCTGAACTATACGATGTCTAGAATGTGATAATCCAGTGACACGAGATCTTGTGATTTGCGCTGTAGAATGCCAAGTTGCAATTTTCGGCATTTTTTTTTTTTCACAAAATCACGTTCTTTTGAACTTTAATGCTTGGGTAAGATATGATGGATATACCTCGAGTTCCATGGGCTAAAAATAGGTCATGGATCCAGGGTTCGTGTCTTACTTTCTTGTTGAAGACGAGGCTGTTCTATAGCTCGCCGTATGCTCGTCGAGACCTTTTAAGCCGCGCCCGCTTAGCAAAGTCCCTCCTCTAAAAAGAAACATAAGGAAGAATATGTCTAAGCATTGGGCAGATGTTCCGAGTAAAATGGCTCTTGCTAATGGCCTTCCTTTCTCTATAGTCTTTCAACTTTATGTCTCTGCTGACTTGTTCTATCGTCTAGGTAATTCACAAGCAGGATGATCTGTCCATGAGATCAATTTGATTTGCGGAGTCCAAGTTGATTCCATGGAACCTCAAACTTGTGAAGTACTTACGGATAACCTGTAGCCAGAGTCAAGTAAGACTTCCGCAATTGTAGTCCTCATGTTCGCTTTAGCAGCATAGTAGTATCTCGGTACCTAGATTCGGAACCGTACGCAATGAGATAACAAATGATTTCTTTTTGAATACTGCAATTCGTCAATTAAACGAGAAATCATTGACTAACCCTATCAATTGTCATACGCTTCATATATTTCGGGCCGAAAGGGAAGAACATGACATCACTTTTTTTCTTTCCTCATCATCTCGATCTTGTTCAGTTTCATATCCGTCCTATTCTTGATTTATTTTTCATTCCACAAACTTCAATTGTCTTTTGATTCATCTACACTATTCCCACAACTGCAGCTACAATTATTCCCAATATGGCAGCCCAAGCATACTTCATGTCAAAGTTGAACCGGTCTTCTGGATCGAACTCGAATGCTTCGAAAATAGAGTTCAGGACCAGATACGGTTCACCACGCTCGTCAGGCGTCTCCTTAGGAGCGAAGAAGTTGTATAACAACCATAAACTAATTACTAGCCCCACAGTTGCCAACAAGTTGCGTGGTTTCACACTCATGGTAATGCGAATGGAAATCAGTGCGAACAATTGGCTTCAGAATGCTGCAAATCATTGACCTCCCTGATGACATATTGAGATCTGTGGTGGTAGCAACATCTCAGAATGCATTAGTACAGCTATCCTCCACATGTAAAGCGTTTAGAACACGTTTAAGCCCATTTGCATTCAACAATGCCAAATGCACATGGAATCAGCTACTAGATCAAGACGATACTATCACAAACATAATACCGTACATACACCACATACGACTAGTAGATGCATACCCATATGGTGAATGGCACATTGACCTCATACAATGCTTGCAACGATTCAAGAACCTCAATTCGTTGTCGATAAATCTGCCGAACTCGGCTAACTGGCTCAAATATCGCCAGGATAACCGTCTTAAACAACTCAGGTTATACTCAGATATACGGAATGATGGAAGAGTATTTGAAATCGGTCACGTTCGTCATTTTACAGCATTGAGCACTCTAACGCTAGTCAATTACCACTTCTTATCAGCTCTGTCCGAAAATCATGCAATAATAAACCACCTAAAACTCACAGATTGCACGTGGGAGTATCCCTTTTCCCTTTCACTGTTCAATACCTATGGGAACCTCCGCTCCCTCTCTTTGACATATCACCGAAATCATCCCTTCGTGCTTCTGGAGCGATTTGCCCGGTTTCTCGATTTCTCCACCGAGCTGCCAATGCTGCATCTTGAGTCTTTATCCATAGTTCTTGAGAACAATCACAAATCATGGAGAAGAGTGCTTTCTCCCAAGCAATTGAGTGTTTTCATCCTGCCATTCAACTATCCGGCGCTTCGTGATCTTCGATTGTACGGCTGGTTGATTAGCCGCAGTGAAGCAAGTCAGCTCGGAAACTTACTAAAAGACATTTCCCTACAAAAACTAATACTACAGCTATACACGTTTGAAAACGGTGTACATCTCATCGACCATGGAAAGTCTCCGTGGCTAACTGTCTATTGCAACATCACCAAGGTGTAGTCCTGCACCGCTCCATATAAAGTGCACTGAAAAACTCCAACTAGCATAATGCTAGCTGGAATTCTACTATTTATTGCGGCCGTGGCAGCGAACACTGAATCAGTCGTTCTTCAAGTTCCGTACTACTTTGATATTCCGCTGTATTCCAACGAGTTTATTAGCACAGAACTCACACCATTGAACAATACACATGGCTATTTCAATGATTTTCCCATCTACAACAAACTGACGTATCCCTCAGACCCACCAGCACAAGTTCTTGATCCAAAGCTCCAGACGGTACTAGTTCCGCTCAACAACCATCAAAATTCGGCGTTTTCAGGTGGTGACATTCTCTATGTCAAGCTCTGCTGGCCAGCCACAACTCCATATTCGTTCCAATTGAGCCATGAGTTCCTTCCATCAAGTGAAATAAGTACCCTGAAGTCCGCAGAACTCTCTCTGCTCAATCTATTTCTTAGAATCGACTACTTTTCTGACTTCTATGCACTCACTCCGCAACCCATCGAACCGAAAATACAATTGACTGTTTCAAAGCTCACATGGACATTTATCCCACTCGAGCTTCATGACTTCATCGCATTTTTGGTCAGCTTGGTCATATTGTTGCTGACATTAGTACCACATTTGACAGAATGGTTAACCCAAAGCATGCACCCATGCACCACATCCACACGTGAACATTCACACTGAATGACTCCTTGTACGAACACTTTGATCATGTCATTGCAAGACGATGATCCATTGGGACCACCCAAGAACACGCAAAACCTTGATTTGTCCAAGTTATCTCCCCAGGAGTTGAGAATATACAAAATGTACGGCAAACTACCCACCACCCAGCAGATCTTATCGTCGAAATTTCAGGACAAGAAGTATTTTGACAGCGGTGACTACGCCATGCAGAAACAGCTCGGAAGCTCGAACCGGGCTAGCGGTGGAAACATTCCCATGAAACACCCAAATGCTGAAAAAGTCAAGGAAATTTACAATCGTAATTCAATCAGCGGCAGCAACGCAGGCATTTTGTACAACGGCAAGCTGAACTTGTTGAATGAGTCGACGCCAGAGACGATTGAGGAAGAAAGAAAGTAGTATATAGTAATATCACGACGACAAGACAACAGAGTAGGGGAGGAATGGAAATGCAATGAAAGTGTAGTATGAATGCTGATGAAAAGCAGAGTAATAGAATGGAACTATAGTGACTTTTGTGTTCCATGTGTAGTACCTCACTAGCCGATCGTTTTCTTTCACCTTTTATTCATCTTTTAAGGACGATCGTTTACAACTTCTCATGAATATTTCAAAGTTCAATGCTGAATTGCCCGGTTTCCACAAGCAATTGCTGGAAGACCTATATTACGAACAGCACAGGCTACAATCTAGCGGCTACTACAAACTACAAGATGAACAAACATATAGCTATCTCTCCATTGATCTAAAGCAGGCTTCAATTCACTGTATCATCACATTTCATCCCTTCTACCGCGTGCCAGTCTTGTATTTCAAGGTTCTAAAAGGCAAAATCGATGATAAAACTACAAGAGCATTGTCATTAGGTAGTATATCTTCCATTTTTCCAGATTTTTGGCCTGAAAACGTCACCATGGAAGCTCCAGAAGTTGTGCCTGGGGTATGGTTTTGCATTCATCCGTGTGAAACTTCGGCTCAAATGGGGCAGCTACTGCCACAGGCACCGGCACAGTATTTTCGACTGTGGTTTGCCTTCTACGGATTACAGGCTGCGTTTCCAAGCATCAGTCTACGATCTACAATGATTCAATAATGACATTATGTATTCTAGCTTATGGCTTAGCATCGGTAAACATGCGGCAGGGGTAGTTCTCAGTGTACATTCCATGCACTGGTTCCTGAAGAATCGTCCATTTGAACTTGTTCAAAGATGGCGCTACGATTGGTTCGCCGTGCTCGCCCAAAAGCTCGCCTTTGATAACGCTTTGGGGTACGCTGGCAAGAGATGTAGCCAAGCTGACGTCTTGTGTGGGGTCGATAAACACTGACAACTCCTTGGTTCCCTTGTTTCCAATGGAAACTCGAGACTTTTCGGCAGAACCAAGCTGTAACAATCCCGATATCTTTTTTTGATTGAATGCATTCACCTGCGGGTAATTTCTTCTGTAGTCTCTCTTGAAGTATGGGTTGCCCTTGATGTCGCCAGCAGGCAATGTTATGGGATCTTGGTAGTTTTTGGCATCGGCGATTCTGTCACCAGGAGGTTGTTGTCTAAAAAGAGAAGGAATGGGGTTACCAGACGATCTATTTGGTACGAGGGTGAGAACACGTCTCAAAGTCTCCCAGATTCCACGGGAACCGGTTGTGTACTTCTTCCATACGGGCACAGGACCTCCAGCCATGATGGAATATTTGGTGAGAAAATCAAAATTGACGCTTGTTGGTTGGCTGCGGGTGCCGTCTGCAGGAATGACCAAAATGCATTAAAGTCTATATGTTAATTACCAAAGAGAGCACGACCGAGCTTGCCAAAGAGGATGAGGCCGCAGAAGAAGAAGCTGCCGGTCCACAACCAAATGGCGAAAAAGTCGTCGCTGTTCATAACCACCAGGTTGAAAAAGCTGTGAATGGTGTCGTGACTCTGGATGTAGACACCTAGACAAGCCAATGCTGCTACACTGACGCTGGAAATAAATCCCGAAATGGTTCCATCGAGGAGCAACCATAAGCCGGGATTGAGCAACAGCCACACGATCAGCACTTGCAACGACGAACTCCACTCGACGTTGCGAACAGCGTAGGAAATGCCTAAAAATGTGATGAGCAGCCGCATCAAGTCGTGGAAGAGCGTTGCCGGACTGGTTCTGCGACCATCTGGGTTCGACGTGAGGAGTCTACGTGTCATGAAATCGGGGAGAATGTGGTCCATGACCGGATGCATGAGTCCCATCACCAATCCTTCGGCCAAGAGACTCACGGCATTGTCGGCGGCGGCTGGCATATGCAAAGACAACAAGTGAGATGGCTTCAAGCTCTCTACAAGGTCTGAGAGTACCTGGTTGGTCACAAGGAGCGGCTTGGCGCCGGAAAGAGTCTCAATATGCTGGTTGTGAATTTGGGTGGTGAGTTTGTTATAAAGAAACGCCGCCACTGGGAGAACAGCGATTTTTGCTGCCAACGCCAGTACAGACACAGAAGATGACACCGGCACCGGACTGGCAGGTTTTGGTGGCGCCTTGGGCGTATAGTTTTCTTCTTTGTTCAAATCGACGAACAGGTTGTCGTGATATATACCGTAGAGCGATGGTTTTGTGAGGTTCACAACAGAGTCAGTTTTTTCCATGCTTGGTGGTGATGTATAAGACTTGCTTTCTCCCCTATTATTTGATAAGATTCGCTTTCTGGTGGGGGTGGTCATGTTGATGTTTTCTGTCGCTGCGACATGTGAGCATATGCTCCAGAAAACTACCTGCAGGACAATGCCCCAGATTTAGTCAACTACAATGTAATCGTCCTGAAACTGAGGGCTAGGAGCCTTTGGAGGGTTTCCAGGGGTTTCCAAACCCGTTAAGTCCTCGTCCTCATTAGTCAAATCGACAATTTCAACCTCGCTGATATCTGGTTCCGCATCGGTGCTCTTCCCGCACCACTTGGAGTCCTGTAAACGGCGTTCTGCTGCCTGCAAGCGGAGCTGGCGTAACTGTGACGCATCAACAGCACCACTGGTGTTGCCAATATTACCGCCACTGCCTCCTAGACGTCTCCTCTCCGTTTTGAATGTCGGCTTCAATGCCGCAAGTCGCTTGCTGCGAACAGTAGCGGTAGCAGAACCTCTGATTGTGCCCAACTTTTGCTCTTCGCAAATGTAGCTTGTCAGCGCTTGCGCTTGGAGCAGTTCCAACCGGGCTCTGAGCTTATCGAGAAAGTTGTAGAATTGTACATCATGCGCCCCGTGAACATTATGGGTCAATTCGTGCAACATTGTGCCCAAGATATCACCTAGTGGTAAGAACAGCATCAGGTTCGATGCATACCTCAACCTAAGCAATATTTTCTGGCCCCGATTCACATTGAGCCCCAATAAATTGCCATTTTTTGGATACATCTCGCATAATGTTCCCACTTTGAAGCTGTTTTCATGCATGATTGGGGCCACTAGCTTTGCAACTTGCTGGAGAAGCATACGTGCCTCCAGCTTATCTGGAAACCTCGTCAACGAGCCGATATGGTCGATATATTTCGTTGGCGAGGCCATCTTTACGTTTTGATTCGGCCATCGGCCGCCCTTTTTGACCATTGTAAAATGCAAATTACATGTAAATTTACAAGCACAGTCTACTTCTATTTGCTGCCGCACAACTTATCGATAAAAGCAGGAGTAAATGTCCCGGGTCCACTCGTGACCTTTGCTGCTTCGCGTCCACATTGATTATAAAGTCGCACCGCCAGCGCCGCACTCTCAAATACCAGACCACTGTTGGCTGCAATAAATGCACCAATTACACTTCCTAATGCACATCCAGAGCCGGTAATACTGCTCATAACTGGACTACCACCCTCAATTCTTTCTTTTCGCGACGAATCTACCACAAAGTTCGTTTTGCCTGTAATCACCACTACGCACTGGAAGTCCTGGGCTACCGCTTGGCCGCCAGCAACGGCCCTTTCGTCCGCCAACTGCACGGCTGAGTCCACACCTTTCATGAGGTTACTGTCATCTTTGTCTTGTGCGTACTTGTGCGTAAGTTTGTAGAGAGTCATGATCTCGCCAACGTTTCCCTTTATGACGGCAGGCAGTCCAGCATTCAAAATTTGTCTGCAACATTCAAAACGTGCAGCTGATGCACCCACAGCAACTGGGTCAAACACAACAGGTTTCTTGTGCTTATTGTACACTTGTAACGCATGTATGAATACCTCCATCATTGCTGAATTAGGTGTGCCTAGATTGATCACCAATGACAAATTCTCCATGGAGCTGGCAAATTCCTCAAACTCCTCCGCAAACTCAGACATGATGGGGGAGGCTCCAATTGCCAAGGTGACGTTGGCGCAGAAATTCTTCACCACATTGTTGGTGATGTGATGAACAAGCGGCAGAATATTGCGAACATCAATAATAGTTGTTCTGCCTCGACCTTCCTGGAGTTCCGGTTCAGCCATGATGGCCGCAAATGACCGTGTGGCAGCTTTGGCATCCGGGTCTGCCATTATACATGAAACGATTGCCAATCCGTCCAACTTTCTGCCAGGTATACGGCACTGGAACAACACTCTGGCGGCATTAAGGTGGTTGATCCCACCAATCGCCACCGACTGAATATACGAGTCATGTGCCTGGAGTACCAGTAACATTTTACGAATGCCAATTGGCCCCGTACCATCCGGGGTCTTCACATCTTTCTTAGTAGCTGTCTTGTAAACGGTCCCGAGCCCAACATAATCGGCCACAGCCTGCTCACACACTTCCTCTACCTCGTGTGGATACGAGCAAGTTACTCCGAGAATTTTCTTCGGTCCAATAAGTCTTCTGACCGTCACGGCGTCCATGTCGTCTTGTCCTACGTGAACACCATCAGCATCAATTGCCAACGCTATATCCACACGATCGTTGATTATGAGCGGGATTCCACGCTTCCGTGTTAACTTCTGTACTTCCAATGCCCGTTCGGTGAAATCTCTAGTTGATAAGGTCTTTTCTCGCAACTGCACTATGGAAGCACCATTGTCGATTGCTGAGCTCACTTGATCAAGAAACGAGCTGTTTGGTGGAATCATAGTCGAGTCCGTAACCAAATACACCGAGTAGTCCACCATGGTGAATATGAAGGTCGAAGTTGGCGAAGACCAATCCAATATTTCTTGTTTCCCAATTGAGGGTATATGCGCTTACGCGAACATACGGCCTTAATGAACATTGATCGTGAAGACGTGCCACGAATAATGCTCTTACAGCTACTTTCACAAGTGGTGAACTTTGCTATCATATCTCTAACTTTTCCTTTTCTTTTCTTTACTCATTATGCTCTGTATTTTCCTTTTTCATGACAATTTTGCAGTAACACGCTTCTGCCGCTGTAATCGTATAATATCATCTTGATCTCGCTTGATAGAGGCAATTTCACATTTCTTGATTGTTCCGCTAACATGAACACAACGTAAAATAACCTCGTTATCTCCCAATCTGTTGATTAGTGCTATCGCAGCTACGACCGTGTCCACATGTTGTCGAGCACATCTAAGTATACCTGTAGAAGTTTTCTGGCTAAAGTACTTGATAACAAGCAGGATGCCAGCAGCCCCGGCACCGTAGTCACCGTAATGGTCCTTTAGGGCCTGTCGTATCATTTGCAAAAGACGCTTGGGGTTGATTTCTTCGGGTGAACTTCTATGTAAATGCGATAAGCTAGAATCAAGAGATTCGGAATACGACTCCCACTGCTCGCTGGTGGGCGGAGAGAGCACCTCGAAAAGTATATATCGCTGTTTGAGCCTTACCATTATCGAATTTGCAGGCGCAGATTAAAATTACAATACTGGTGTGGTGATGCGATGCATTGGCTATATAGTCAAAAACCGGTCAATAAGGTCGCTAGCCAACTCAGAATTGCCATTAATGTTATAGATAAGCGAAAGGTTGTACGCTGCCTCCACCAGCAAGTCGTAGTTTACATCCTCTATCTTCTCGTGCAGTTCCAACACTTTCTCATAGAACATCTCTGCTTCTGTTGTCAAACCTAGCATGTGGAAGAGACGCCCGAAATTATAATTGACCTCTTGCAAATTGTAGACAGTAGGATTCTTTTCCTTGATTTTCTGGTACTCGAGCATGTAGCTCAATCCTTGAAGAATCTGTGCATGTCTGTTAGTACTGAGCCGCTGCATTGACCGATGTACATGCGCAAGACCAAGCACAAAACATATCATGGGATCTTGATTATACTCCTTGTAGGCCCGATTGAGGTAGACTATCGAAGATACGTAGCTTCGACTTCCTCCTAATAGATTTGCATAAACGTACAACAATTCGGCGTGTTCTCGCTCGAAGTTGGTGTTGTCTAGGTTTGCCGATATTGTCGCCATTCCTGTGATCTTCTTCTTAGATATAATACTATCGTAAGTCTTTAACTGCCTGAGGAAAAATTTTTGGTGGTTATAATTTGTAAATGTCTCCCATGCTTCAATGCCTGACGAGAAACAGCACATAAAGAATTTGTAAATATAATGGGAAAACTGGTTGGCCATCAAGAAATAGCGGACGTTCGTCATCACCGCATTACTGGAATCGCCCCGAAGAACGCCGAATATCAACGACGCCATTTTTAGCGTGGTCTCCTTGGTTTTATCTTGAATGAACACGCTCACTTCCATTGCAACATCAATGACTTGACCGGCATCATCGTAGTTCTTATCGTATTTGGCTAAAAGAATTGCGTATTGCACAAAAATTTTAAACCAGTCATCATAGCTTAGGCCACGATACTCAGTAGTTGAGGTCAAAAACAGACGGGCATACGTGTCGTCATTGGAAATACCGTCATAAAGATTATAAAGGCGGGCCAACTTCTCATCAAGTCCCATTTGCTTCTTACGTCGATAAAGTACAATGCCCTTGAAAGCACGATTCTTGTCACGAGGAAAGAAATTTCGAACGTTCACAAACATCTCCACCAACTGAGACGCTAGTTGTATCCAGGCTGCCACAGCAACCTTATCATTAGCCACTTCTAGTCTTTGCATACGACGGTACTTTTCCAAAACCTTTCTTTTGGCGCTATCTTCCAATTCCATTTTCTCTTCATCACTCAATTTAGCATTACGATTTGTTCTCATAAGCTGTTTGCTCTTAATGAGTGATAAATTTTCCTCGACATCAACCTCCATGGTTTCAGCAGTAGGGTCCTCTGCAACTTTTTGATGCAAAGAATTGTCTCTGACAGTCGAAACATCCCTAAGAAGGTGTAATGATTCGTCCACCTCACCCAAATGATAAAGAGCTTCCGCCAATGCGAGTTTTGCGTCCACATTTTCTGGTTCCGCCGCTAGGAGGGACCGGTATGCTTGCATAGCCAGACTGTAGTCACCGATTTCAAGGTAGCACTTACCGAGAAGGTTCACTACCTTAGCCCCATTTTCATCTGTCATAGACGAGCGAGAGAGGTACACTAGAGCGTCCTCGTGATATCCATGTGCTTCGAGTATTTTCCCTGCCTCATAGAATAAGTCCGCGATATCATCTTGCTCATCCAAGAGAAACTCGAAATGCCGAAGTGCTTCATCCTTTTGATTCAATCCCAACCGGAGATATCCAATCTTAAACCTGATGTCTACTGGAATCTCGTACGACTTTGTACGAGCTTGACTTCTCTGTGATTCTGATATGGACTCTATTACCGTAAATCTTCGGGAGTCAAATTCGGCATCATCGTCAACTTCGTCCCACCAAGTTTCATTACTGCGATCTTGTATCCATCGTGCCACTAGCTTGATGACTTTGATTCCTATTCGCCACGAATGCTGCTGGATATACAATTCACAGAGAATGTTGAGTTCTGGCCAGCCAAACTTGGGAACCGTTAGCTTTTGCTTGGGTTTATGTTTCATATTCTGATCCAATATCCGCATGTATAAGTTAACGGCATCATTGAGACGCTTTTGCTCGACGTAAATGCTGGCCAAGTTCTTTATTATTCCAGAATCTGTGGGAAATGCCCGATGTACTTTCTGAAAACCTTCAAGAGCTCGGCCATACTGTCCTTTTTCCTTATATAGTAATGCTCGTTCCATGATATATTTGGGGTTCTTCGTATTATCAGACTGGATTGCCCGTCCGTAACAGTAGATGGCTTGATCAATATGACCCAATTCATTACTTAACTCCGCCACACTGGCCCAAAAAGGGCTGTTCCAAGGGTGGATGTTTGCTGCAAGAAGCCAGTAGTTGCAGCATTCGTTGAGTTTACCCTGTCGTTTAAAGATCTCTCCAAGTGCTTTGTACGCACTGAAATTCTTGGCGTCTTTCTTAATGACTTCAAGGTACAAGTTCAATGCCACTTGATAGTCATTGCGCACAAACGACTCATTTGCCTGTGAGAGAAGGATACGTACTTCAGGGTCGAGTTCTCTGTTATCTGAACGCATCATTTTCCGTTTCCAATATGACTTGGACGAGCTCAGTTTTTTCTTGGTTCGGAAGTTACCAGCACTTCTTAACGCATCTCTAAAGTCATATTCGTCATCAAAGTCGTCTTCTATTTCTTCACCCAGTAAGTAGTCATCAGACGATGAGAACAACAACACCTGATCATCCATATCAACATCATTGTCATCCTCAGAAGAGAGATGGAGATCAAGATTGGGTATTTCGTTTGATCTTCCCTCCCCCTCCGGGTTTTCGAACACATTCGAGGATGCCATTTGTTCCTTCGAGACCTCAATTATATATCTTAGAAGTGGTGTGCTTGTTTATAACACCAAAACTTCGCGAACTGGTGTTAATCAATTGTGCATATCTACGAACCGCAACTTGGGCATGAAGTTATGCATAGTATTTCTTCTTCTAGCATGGTTTCGCTTTGCATTGGCCGAACTAGGTGTTTTCAACTTGGAAGTCCGTGCCGAATGGTCCTATACGCCTTTTGTAGCCAACTTGGTGGAAGCAATAGCTGCCAATACCAACGAATATGAAGCAGCGATCAGGCTTTATGCAAGTACAGAAGACGATGATACAGATATTAATCGCCAAATTTCAGACCAGGCTGTTTACAAAAAACTTCTGGGTGTCTTTCAGCCAGAATTGAAGCAATTTATTGATTTCGATTTGGTATACAAAGTTCATTCGCCACGAATTGCGAGCCACTATGGTCAGTTCAACAAGGAATACGGTAATGAACTTAAAAATTTACAGAGGACATGTGCCACGGATTCTTTTGGAGTAAGCGTACCCTTTCTCGGCGAAGCTCCGCACGCTTTCCTTGTGTTCAATGACAAGATATACTGCTCGCCACAAGACACCTATGCGTTGAAAACTCAAATATCTTTCAAACAGGAGACACAAGAATTCGACCGTGTAATTGGAAAACACCAAGATGCCCCCCTTGTAATTCTATATGGTGTTCCAGGATCTCAAGTCACCCTTGAATTCTTGCGTCTATTGCTCTCTGAAGCGGATGCCGGTAAGCTTAAATTCACTTGGCGTTACTTACCATGCACAAGCCAAAAGGACCCAATGATTGGATTTGGTGCACGGCTTCTTTCCAAGGACACTGTACCACTTACTTTTGATGGTGATGAGTTTGCTCAGCAAATCCTTTCCGAATCAAGCAATTTTGATCAGCTTTTACGTATGAAGGAGCTCTTTCGTGACGTTTCCTCCTCAAAGAAATTGGAAGTAGTCAGAACTGAAGAACTGAAGCAAAAATTTCTCAGTTCAAAAAAGAACAATTCTCTTTTGGGTCTTTCCTCCAATTCGGTGGGTTTGTATGTGAACGGTGCCATCATTCCAAAGGCAGAGTTGTCGCCCTACTCACTCATTGCGACTATCAAAAAAGAACTCCGGAGAGTTAAAATGCTTACCTCCCTAGGTTTCAATACAAAGCAAGCCAAAACACTTCTAGGAAAATTTGCCTTGTTGTCGACTGTCAAAGAAATACAGTACAAGAAGGGAAATTCAGTCATGGGTAGCAACGATAATCGATTCTCGGTTTATAATGATGAAAACGTTGTATTCTTCAACAATATCGAGCAAGATCAAAATTATCGCGAGTACACCGAAAATGCACATCTAGCTTATTTGAAGCACTCAAAGCAATTGAGAGCTGGACAGATTCCTCCCTTAAAAGCAAACGTTCATGACTTGATATTCGTTATCAATTTAAGTGATAGGCGACAGCTTGAGGTATTCTTCACTTTGGCAAAAGTGATTTTGGATAGAGCGATTCCACAGCAAGTCGGAGTATTACCACTTGTATCCGGAGCCGTTGACGAGAAGCTTGCTACTGTCTTATCGTTTTTATTCGAAACATCTACACCTCAAGAAGCCTTGGGCTTCTTGTATAAGTGCTATCTGAGTGAGACAGATGCAGATGGCCTCGAAGAGATAATCGAATCAGTACCAGTACCAAACAATTACTCGTCCCCCAATCATAATACTACCACCTCTCGTCTCTCCATTGACAGCCCTTCCGTCATTGTTAATGGTGTGATATACGAAATGAAATCGATTGGTTGGCAGTCGTCTATGGTCAAACAACTCACACAAGATGTAATGCTTTTGAAGCGTCACTTGGAAACTAACAAATCACTCAAAGGTACCTTGAAGGATGTACTCTACGAAAATGCATCGAATTCAAGAAATTTGAGGGTGGCACCCCAAGATCCATCACTAGTTTTGTACAAGAAAGTTACTTCTGAGCTTTTCGAACACGCAATAACACTAAGAATGAATGTGGACCGGACTCATGCATATGGAACAATATGGATAATAGGCGATCTTAGTAGCCAGAAACCATTGGAACAATTAGAAGCCGCCTTGAAATTTATCTCACAGGAGAAAGCGTATCAATTGAAGTTATTGAATACTGTATCATCTTCAATAGTGCAACAATTGATCGGGAGCGTGAAAGACTCTCGTCGTTTAAACTTTAGCGGGGTCAAGGAAATCCAAAAACAAGTTAAAAAATTACTAAGTCTGGCGTCAGTTTCTAGTAAAGGTGACTCATGGTTTCATCATTTACTAGAAAAAAATGGACTACCGCTGGCCTTTCCTTTTATATTGTTCAATTCGAGATTTTTCAGGATCGATCAAAGCTTAAGTTTTGATGAATTGGTGCAGCTCTCGTCCTACGATTTCAAACAGAGAGCTAGTATTTTGTTTGATCTTATTACGTCCTACGAGACTATTTTTGAGCTGAAATCGTTGATGGAATTCGCTATAAATGATGACAGCGGAGATTGGTTGGACCTTGTACTTTCAGAAATTACCGATTCGTTCTACCACAGTGATTTTACAACTACCAGTGATGCAAACCGATTTGACTTCTCCAAATTGGACTACACAAATGCCATTACTTTCCAGAAAGGAACCAATGAAGTTGAAGTATTCGCCATAGTTGATCCACTGAACTCCTACTCGCAAGATTTGATCGAAATAGTTCATACCCTCTTGGACTTTGACTTTTTAAACATAACAATTCTTTTGCACCCATCTGAAACTTCAGAAGCACCGAAAGCCGTTTCGAGTGCTATTATTCCAAAAACGAGCCCGCAATTCTCCTCAACTGGGCAATATTTGCTTGACAGTGAAATTAAGTTAGTCGCTGAAAAGCAAGATCATTGGTTTCTTGAACTCCATGTGCCGTTTTCTTGGTTTGTGGTTCAAAATTTATCGACAGTAGAACTTGACACCCAGAACTTCAATCTTTCATCTGACAAATGGGCATTATATCAACTCAAGCATCTTGTAATTGATGGCTATGCAAAAGACATACTCACTGGCTATATTCAGTCAGATACTGTATTGCAAATTTCAAAAGAGGAACAATTCAAAGATACTTTGATTATGAGCAACCTTGGATATTTTCAGTTCCAGGCAACTCCTGGGGTTTATTCACTTGGAACGCGATGCCAGAATAAAGAAGAGTGCTATGGATTACTTTCAGCCAGTGAGTCGTTCAATATTAGCCGTGATGTTGTTTCCCTGGTACCATTGCTGTTGTTCTCATTAAGCGGATTACACGTAACTCCTCGGTTACAAAAGGCGTCACACGGCGAGGGCTCAAAAGAGATGAGCTCCAACCTAAGCTTTTGGAAGAAAAAGCAGGTAGAAAAAGATGAAATCAACGTTTTCACGATAGCAAGTGGTGAACTTTACGAAAGATTGGTCGGAATAATGTTTTTATCTGTCGTCACTAATACGAAGAAACTGGTGAAATTTTGGTTAGTGGAAGATTTTCTTTCGGCAGGATTCAAGCGCACATTGCCAGAACTAGCATCCCAAATCGGATTCAAGTACAATTTGGTTTCCTACAAATGGCCCGTATGGCTTCGTAGTCAACTGGTGCCACTGAGAATGGCATGGGGTTACAAAATACTTTTCCTTGATGTTTTATTCCCACAACATCTCAAACGAGTGGTTTTTATTGATGCTGACCAAGTGCTCCGTGGTGATGCTGCGGAGCTCATGGATGTGGATTTGCAAGGTGCTCCCTACGGTTTTACTCCCATGTGTGAATCGAAAAAAGAAATGGAGGGATATATGTTCTGGAAGAGAGGCTATTGGGCTGATCATTTGAAAAACGGCTTAAAATATCACATAAGTGCAATGTTTGTCGTTGACTTAGACCAATTCAAAGTCCTCAAAGTGGCTGACCGTCTCCGTACTCATTACCAAAAGTTGTCGTCCGATCCTAAATCACTTCTGAACTTAGACCAGGACTTGCCGAACAATCTACAGCACATCATTCCTATCCACAGTCTTCCTCAAGAATGGCTATGGTGTGATACATGGTGTACTATTGATGAACTACGAAATGCTAAGGCCATAGATTTGTGCAACGATCCTACGTCATCCGAATCCAAGATTGAAAGAGCAAAACGAGTAGTAAGCGAGTGGGAAAAGTACGACACTAAGGTACAAAAACTTTACAATAACGTGAAATCTTCAAGCCCAGCTAAACCACAGGCAGTGGTTATACCTGACTTTCATTTCGGAATTGCACAGGACGACCAAGAATCCGACTATAGTCATGATGAGCTTTGAGTGACTATGTTCTGCATAATATGCCCGTTACCGGCATTTATTTAATACTGCATATAGACTTTGACTCACAGTCTAATTGAACACCACGAGTTATTCACTTGAGAGATTTAAGCAGATTTACTCTTTCACCGCTCAATAATGAGGATTTCGGAAAAGTTACATCTGGCGCATACTTGTGCAAGTCCACCCCCTGCTACCTTCTCTTTTGAGTTTTTTGTTCCTAAAACCTCACAGGGTGTACAAAACTTGTATGACAGAATGGATAGAATGTATGATTTGAATCCTATTTTCATTGACATCACATGGAATGCAGGCGGAAGATCTTCAACTTTGACCAACGAAATGGTTTACACTGCCCAGTCTACTTTAGGTTTGGAAACATGTATGCACTTGACTTGCACTAATATGAAAGTGGAATTGATTGACGATGCACTCTCGAAAGCGTACACTTCGGGGTGCCAAAATATCTTAGCTTTGAGAGGCGATCCTCCAATTGATGGCTCTGAATCTACCGGAGATTTCAAGTATGCAAAGGACTTGATCTGCTACATTAGAAAAAAGTATGGCGATCATTTCAACATTGGAGTGGCTGCATATCCAGAAGGACTTGAAGACGAATCTCTGGATCTGATTTTGGGATTCTTGAAGGAAAAATGTGATGCTGGGGCTGACTTTATTATCACGCAGATGTTTTACGATGCCGATAACTTCATTTCGTGGTGCGACAAGGTTAGGAAGATAGGTATTGACATTCCAATCATTCCTGGAATTATGCCTATTTCCACCTATGCTGCTTTCATAAGAAGAGCCAAATGGTCGCAAATTTCTATTCCGCAACATTTTCTCGACGCCTTGGATCCTATCAAAGAAGATGATTACTTGGTGAGACAAAAAGGTACGGAATTGGTCAGCGAAATGTGTCAACAATTAATCAAATCAGGGTTTGTCTCTCACTTACATTTTTATACTATGAACTTGGAACGTGCCACCATTATGGTACTCGAAAATTTGAATCTCGTGGAACCGGTGAAGGACCACGAAATAATCGGAGGTGTTGACCTTCCTTGGAGAAAGTCCTTACATCCTTCAAGATCTAAGGAGTCCATCAGACCCATCTTTTGGCAAAACAGGAAGTATTCCTATATTTCAAGAACTTCCACTTGGGATGAGTTCCCCAACGGCAGGTGGGGTGACTCTAGATCTCCTGCCTTCGGAGATATCGATCTATTTGCCGCTGATTTGTTAAGACAGTCTCCCAAAAAGGCTGTCGATTTGTGGGGTTGTCCACAATCAACACGGGATTTGTCGGCACTTGTGATTCTGTATTTGAAAAATGACTTGAAATCATTGCCGTGGTCTGATGGCCCGATAGGTGAAGATACGTCGGTCATCGTGGACAAGTTGATTTCTTTAAATCAAAGGGGATTTTTGACCATGAATTCTCAGCCGTCGTTAAATTGTGTTAAGTCAAATGACAAAGTCTACGGGTGGGGACCAAAAAACGGATTTGTATTTCAAAAACAATACTTGGAATTTTTCTGCCACAAAGATACCTTTCCAAAGCTTGTTGAGTCTATTGAATCGTTCAACCAGTTGCGTGGAGACGGCTGTAGCTTGTTGACTTACTATTCAGCGGACAAAGATGGCGTATTGACCACCAATACAAAAGAAGATGATATCAACGCCGTCACATGGGGCGTTTTTCCTGGAGAAGAAATATTGCAGCCGACTATCGTAGAAAAGACGTCATTCCTTGCTTGGAAAGATGAAGTCTATAGGCTTCTTTCCGAATGGGCGAGTGTGTATGATCGACATGCCATTGATGATAATAGGATAAAGAAATCCGATGTCCAGCGTTTCAGCGATACCTTGCTTAAATTTTCAGACCTGTTCATTCTTTGCAATATCGTGAACAACAACTTTGTTGTTGATGACCTGGTTTTATTTTCCTTGTTCGATAATCTACAATCGCCAGGCTTCTAGAATATGGAACAAAATTCAACAAATTATATTTTATGTCGCAGGAAAAGAAGCATTCCACTGCTTCTGTGCATCATTCAACAGCATCGTGCATAATCGTTCCTCTCACAGAGGTATCCAAAAGTTTTTTATTCATTTCAACAGATTATTAGTATATTTTATCCTGTGCATAGCTCTCCTCAACGGAGAAATGAACTCAATAGATTAATTCACGCCGTAATTAAAAATCTATAAGTTTGTATTGTGCTTTATATATAATATAATATATGAAATTGTGCAAAAATGAAATTTGAAAATTTAACAAATCAGGATGCCAAAACGTCTGTTTCAACCGAATTTGAAATGTAACCTGGTAGAAGGAAATTGTCTATGATGTTGTAATGTAGTGTTAGAAGATAATGAGTAACAAAAGTGCACTCAAGCAGAACAATGCCTTGTGAGGAACCATGACGCTGGCCAATCCCTCATACACTGGAATAGTAGAGGTCGAGTTGGTCAAGCCACTGCTGCTAGGCAGAATGGATGCAGTAGGAGAAATATCAGTTCCATTGACAGGGGCTGTTACCTCTTCTCTCTTATAACCACCCCAACCCCAATGTTTTGAGGTTGTGTGAGCCGGCCCGCGGGTATCACAATCGGTAGTAGTTGGCTTAGGGGTAGGCTTTGTGGTTGTGCAAGGTGTAGTAGGGTATCCAGTTGGTCCAGTTGGCTTGGTAGTCAGATCTGTGTCACATGGAGTGGTTGGCTTTCCTGTTGGTCCAGTAGGATGAGTTGGTCCAGTTGGGTATCCAGTTGGTCCAGTAGGATGAGTTGGGCCAGTTGGGTATCCGGTTGGTCCAGTTGGCTTTGTAGTCAGGTCTGTGTCACATGGAGTGCTTGGTCCAGTAGGATGAGTTGGTCCAGTTGGGTATCCAGTTGGTCCAGTAGGTTCACTAGAGTGTCCGGTTGGTCCAGTAGGATGAGTAGGTCCAGTTGGGTATCCGGTTGGTCCAGTAGGATGAGTTGGGCCAGTTGGGTATCCGGTTGGTCCAGTTGGCTTTGTAGTCAGGTCTGTGTCACATGGAGTGCTTGGTCCAGTAGGATGAGTAGGTCCAGTTGGGTATCCAGTTGGTCCAGTAGGTTCACTAGAGTGTCCGGTTGGTCCAGTAGGATGAGTTGGTCCAGTTGGGTATCCGGTTGGTCCAGTAGGTTCACTAGAGTGTCCGGTTGGTCCAGTAGGATGAGTAGGTCCAGTTGGGTATCCAGTTGGTCCAGTAGGCTCACTAGAGTGTCCGGTTGGTCCAGTAGGATGAGTTGGGCCAGTTGGGTATCCGGTTGGTCCAGTAGGTTCACTAGAGTGTCCGGTTGGTCCAGTAGGCTGAGAAGTCAGGTCAGTGTCACAAGGCTCACTTGGCTTACTTGATGGGCCAGTTGGTCCAGTGGAGTGAGATGGTCCAGTTGGGTAAGTGGATGGTCCTGATGGGCCAGTAGAGTGTCCGGAAGGACCTGATGGGCCAGAGGAGTGTCCGGATGGTCCCGATGGGCCAGTCGAGTGACCAGAAGGTCCAGATGGGCCAGTGGAGTGTCCGGTTGGTCCAGTAGGCTGAGAAGTCAGGTCAGTGTCACAAGGCTCACTTGGCTTACTTGATGGGCCAGTTGGTCCAGTGGAGTGAGATGGTCCGGAAGGTCCAGTAGAGTGTCCAGATGGTCCAGTTGGGTAAGTGGATGGTCCAGATGGGCCAGTCGAGTGTCCTGATGGTCCTGATGGGCCAGTGGAGTGACCAGAAGGTCCAGTAGGGTAACTAGATGGTCCTGATGGGCCAGTAGAGTGTCCAGAAGGTCCTGATGGTCCAGTGGAGTGTCCAGAAGGTCCAGTTGGGTAACTAGATGGTCCTGATGGTCCAGTGGAGTGTCCGGTTGGTCCAGTAGGCTGAGAAGTCAGGTCAGTGTCACAAGGCTCACTTGGCTTACTTGATGGGCCAGTTGGTCCAGTGGAGTGAGATGGTCCAGTTGGGTAAGTGGATGGTCCTGATGGGCCAGTAGAGTGTCCGGAAGGACCTGATGGGCCAGAGGAGTGTCCGGATGGTCCCGATGGGCCAGTCGAGTGACCAGAAGGTCCAGATGGGCCAGTGGAGTGTCCGGTTGGTCCAGTAGGCTGAGAAGTCAGGTCAGTGTCACAAGGCTCACTTGGCTTACTTGATGGGCCAGTTGGTCCAGTGGAGTGAGATGGTCCGGAAGGTCCAGTAGAGTGTCCAGATGGTCCAGTTGGGTAAGTGGATGGTCCAGATGGGCCAGTCGAGTGTCCTGATGGTCCTGATGGGCCAGTGGAGTGACCAGAAGGTCCAGTAGGGTAACTAGATGGTCCTGATGGGCCAGTAGAGTGTCCAGAAGGTCCTGATGGTCCAGTGGAGTGTCCAGAAGGTCCAGTTGGGTAACTAGATGGTCCTGATGGTCCAGTGGAGTGTCCGGTTGGTCCAGTAGGCTGAGAAGTCAGGTCAGTGTCACAAGGCTCACTTGGCTTACTTGATGGGCCAGTTGGTCCAGTAGAGTGTCCAGAAGGTCCAGTTGGGTAAGTGGATGGTCCTGATGGGCCAGTGGAGTGTCCCGATGGACCAGTTGGCTGAGAAGTCAGGTCAGTCTCACATGGTTCAGTAGGCTTAGTTGATGGTCCAGTAGAGTGTTCAGGTCCAGTGGGTCCAGTGGGGTATCCTGGTTTAGTAGTCAGATCGGTATCGCACGGCTCTGATGTATGACTTGTGTGTTTCGTCAGGTGCGTAGTGGTATCACAATCATGGTCATGGCCGTGTCCGTGATCGTGGCCGTGGCCGTGATCGTGTCCGTGGCCGTGATCGTGTCCGTGTCCGTGATCGTGTCCGTGTCCGTGATCGTGTCCGTGGCCGTGATCGTGTCCGTGGCCGTGATCGTGGCCGTGGCCGTGGCCCTGATCATTATGTTTAGGTTGGGGCCACCACCACCACCAGGTCCTCTTTTCAATTTGACCTTCAGGTTCAGATTGATGTTCAAGGGGAACGAATGGATTTTTACTGCTGTCTTCACTTTCAGTCCATGGAAGGAAGTGACCATTGACTGAAGCAGCGAGCCCGGTGTATGTAGCGATCGTTCCGAGCTTCATGGTCGAAGTTATTAGTGGTTAAATGTGATAGCCTGAGTAACTAACTTCAATGTAACTCGTTGACGGCCACTAAAACTATGCTTAATGACCCTCTTGATACTGTTATATAACTGATGCACTGTTCAACTAGAATATGCACGGAAAACGCATGTTCGCATCACATTAGAACCCAAAAGATGCTGCATTCATCCTAATGGGATGTAAACGGCTTCGTATCGAGGCATCAGGGGTGGTATCAGATGTATTCTATCGCCAGCGATGTCCTATCGTAACCATGTGATGCATATTTTTGGAAGGCCACATTGCTGTCTGGTGTAGAATTTAGCCATAATTCCATCCCAGCACCCACACTGTAAGCGAAGATTTGCAGCCATATGCCGTTTCATTGTCCTGCAAGGTAGAACCGTGCAGGATGCAAATTAGTGCCGCCGCAGTATTTTCCAAGGGGTATAACAGCTTTGAGCCGCACCATGATGCGACGTTCGATACGTCGAAGCTTAAATGTATAACCGAAAGCGAGCCTAGTTCAACAAATTATATGAAAAAAAAACTTTTGGAGAACTGTCTGGGTAGTAATTCGTGAAGTGATAGTGGTCTCTGCAAAAATTGAGCGGTCCTTTCCCTTTAAGAGCTGGGAAAAGGCTGAATTTTTGAAACACTGGCCTGCACATTTAACCATTGCATTCTTCAGGCACAGGAACCTAGGCACTCATGTGCAGACAAATGTTTACAATTAGTGCACATAGCTGGATAGAGTATCGGATTGGTAGCCAAATAAGCTGGTTGCAAACATCTGAGGTGCCAAGTGGCATAGATAACGACCATGTCCACTAGACAGTCTGCATTACAACTAAGGCTTGTTAGTATTGTTGTTCTTGTTGCACTTTTGGAGTCTTGATTGTGAAACGACAGCGAGCGAAAAATTTCAAGCACACACGGCGATTCCACTTAGGCATGTTCTAGGGATCTCCGATGCGCCATACTTCCAAGCCTATTATTTCAAATCTCAGCTCCTTGTGGTTGGTTGCTGAGCCGCTGGAATTGGGCATCCCACATAGAACCTCATTGCCAAACGTTTCACAGCATGCTGAAACGCCCTTACATAGCAGTCTGTCGATCCATATGCCGTTATGTCCCTGCGACGATCCAATAGCAATAAACTGACTATTTGAGTAGATGATATTGTCATTGATGCCTGTGTACACGAAGGCTTTAAACCGTAATGTTTGCTCGGGCGACGTTTCACATTTCCAGAGGAAACACTCGCCGTTTCCATAGTAGCGCTTGTGATCCATCAAGCGGAGGTTTTCGTTGATGTAGCTGCCAAATATGGTGTTGGTCGAATCTTTAATCACCAAAACATAGCCCACTGGTCTTCTGATCTCGTTGTGATATGACGTTGACAGCATGGACTTTACAATCAGATCCGCATAGCCTGTTTCCAAGGGTCGCTTCTCACGCTTCATCAGCGCCAACTGATTGTCTCTATCGTTGTTGCGGTAAAGAGATCGAAGGGAAATGCCATCTTGCTCCATGGAGTATACCAAGTTCCATTCTGTGGTCAATTGAAGACGACGAGGGACTAAGTTGCGGATATTTTGCGCTAGTTCACTGTTTAATAAACGACGTCTTGTCGTTTCCTTGTACCCCGAAAGCGAGACATCCGGGAGTGGCGGGAGTTCTTCTTCACGCTCTATCGGGTCGTTTTCTGAGTTATTTTTGATAGCAGGAGAAGTCTTTCTGCGCATCAAACGGTCGAAGAAGGTTGGTTTCCTTTCCAAGTTATGTGGTGGATTTGCAATAGTCGCGTCTGTCTTGTCCTCTTTGGGTTTTAGCTCCGCATTATGTGTATTATCGTCTGTCATTAGAGATATTGTCGTCTTCTTTCTACAGTAGTCCAGCTTTCTGTTATTTTTAGAACGATCTCTCTTTTAGATGCTTATCCGTATTTGTGATGTATTACTGATGACTATTGCGTGGAGCAGTTCGATATGGTTGTGGTACTGCACAGTGTCCAACCCAGGGAGAGGATCATTTGGCTGCAAAATGGGAGATTATGTTGGATTCAGTAAATAGCATTATATTTCACTTCATGACCTATTTTTAAACTGCATGAGCCCTGTCAAGATGTCCACTCCAATTTTTACGCTGTCAATGAACTGGAGAGGAAACTTTTCACCGAGCTTTTTGTCTAGCCCTGCCATACCTGCACATCCTAGAAGTACACAGTCAATTTGATCGTGTTTGTACTCTTCCAAAAAGCCCGCCACTTTTTTCTCAATTTTGGCAAACTCCTCAGGATCACTTAGATTCGTCACATTAACGTCGAGGGCACGAGTTTGTTGGAATTTGCCTTTGGGGAAGGTCTCTGCTCCTACGAAATCAACAATGGCTTTATCTAAGAGTGGAAGCCACTCGCTGACACTGGTGAGGATGAACAGCCTTCTGATCGAGCCGTTCAGCAAAGCGTAGAGAAGAGTTGCCTGCATTATTCCCATGACAGGGCAGTCTACAAGCTTCGCAAGTGAGCGCACAAGTGGATGATCTGAGTAGCAGCACACCAATATGCCGTGGTAGTTCAAATTTTGGTCCTTCAAGTCTGCTAGAACCACTTTTTCAGACTCGAGGGATGATTCTTCCCCATTTATTTCTTTCGGTGCCAGTTCAGGAGCTGTATAGAACGACAATTCCACTGTCTTCGGCTGAGTGACAGTTTGACGTAAGTTATCGGTCACTGATTGGGACGAGTTGGGGTTCAAAACGAGCAATTTGTACATCCCTATCGCTCGCAAGATAAGACGTAGGCTATTTCTCACGAAAATCAGCGGTGTGCAGGTGGATGAGACCTGAGTTTGTATGCTAGTGGTGGTTTTGAAGGACGTCAAAACACGCCGAGTGTGGTGTAGGACCATGTGTGCATTGGCAGCGGTTTCTGAGAGCATCAAGTTTGTGGTGAGTGGATCCCAACTTTCAATTTCTGCTATAAATAGCGCGAGAACGTCTCATGGAGAAATCAAATTCGAACGGGACTTCTTCCACGATTTCCAAGTTGATTTTGATGATGTTATAAGTGACGGATACGAGCACGAAAGTGTTGAGGATGTTCTGACGTATTCTTTTTTGGTCAGCTCGAAGCACATGGTGACTTTGTTCAAGTCCATCGACGTGAACGACTTGGAGTACATCTGCCTCAAAATCTACTGGGGCGAATCTGCCATGGCATCAATGCGGTACAAGTTACTTGTGGAGATCAAGACCAAAAAGTTGGTGATGAAAAAGTACCAGACTTCATACCAGCCTGTAAAACGAAATCGTCTTCTTGTGGCCGAAGACTACAAAGAGAAACTTAGCAGCAAAGGCGACGGCATAACCTTCATGAAATTGGAGCAGGCCATCCCCAGGCAATTTCTCGAGATGATACCGTCGGCCGTGGACGATTTTAAGCTTGAGGTACGTAACCACAAGGTGATGTTTAGTGGTATCAAGACTGCCGTAGTCAAAGAACGGGACTATCTAAAGCAGCCCATGGCTGTGACAGTAATCTTGGGACTCCGTGATCTCATGGACACAAACTTGAGCCCAAATGTCGACGAATCACATAGTACATCTATAGGGTTCCGACTCCGTGACTTCAAGACATTCATGTCACTTGTTTCGAGTTTGGGTCCCTTCGTCGACGAGTCTGCGCCGGATGTGGACTCTGAAGAAGGACTATCTATGTTTTTTCAACGGCCAGGTGATCCAATCGTGTTCGAGCTTTGCAATATTGCTCACGTTAACATCCAATTTGTTCAAATCACCAATGCCTTGACGAGCGAAAACGGTAAAGAAATCAAATTTCCACAGCACATGATTCACGAATATGAGAGGCAGCATTCTAACAAGCGCCACAAGCCACAGACTGTTGTACAGAGCTCACTGTCGCATACACCATCTACCCGGTCAAGGATATCTGCATCTACTACGCCAGAACCTCGAATAAGATATGGAGCAGAGCACTTGCCGTCTACTGACCAGCTCTTTGTCGGATATGAGGATGATGAAGAGGAAAAAGAGTTATCTGGCTCGGATCTCGAATTAGGACCTACGCAAAACCCGACAGTCAAGTCGATATTTGACTAATTAACAGTAAAATTATCATGCGGTTGTATTGATGAGCCTACATATCGCCCCTTATACACCCTGGCTGGCCTATTACTTCTCCTTTACTGCCTCCACTGCCTTCTGAGGAGAACCATAGTGATGGTTTACCCATCTGTATCCTTGAGCCAATTGCGCCAACTCGTTGACGAAATGACAGCCAAACAACAAGTAGTTCTGGGGGCTAACAGCCAATGAGTATCTCATGAATGTTAACGAATAAACAATCAAAGAACCGGTCATAGGACCACTGATCAAGTCAGGGTCTTTTTTCAAGTCCATTACTGCTGCAACGGGAATTCCAAAGTTAGATACTGGACCCCAGAAATGGGTGGTGCAAACATATCTCAATGACTGTTTGGAGAATAGAAAGTCAGTGAACTTTTTGAAACCTGACATCACACAGCTTGCGGGATTCCAAGCCGAAAGATTACTCCGACCGGTTGTATGCAGGCCAAATATTCGACCTGTCAGAACCACTATTGGAAGCCACAACTGGATCCTCAACTAGGGGCCCCTAGTAAATTAAAGTATCAGCTGCATCATATGTCCTCTAGAACATCTCAATCGTTCTTAATAAAATTGTCTTACATATTATTATTTATTTTTACAAGATTGGATAATTTTGCGTTCCGGTGTCTTATTTGTTACCTCGCTGGTCGTAATTATCAAACAATTCATCAGTAGGATCAAGTTTAAACGCACTATCCAAGTATTCAAGTCCCTGATCATGCTTCGGGGACTCCATACTTCCTTGCTGTGGTAATTGCAATCGTTCGGCCCAGCTGCTGTCACCAACTTGCGGTTGTACATGAACTGGCTGGGGCTGTTCGAGATCACTAGAGGTCGACTTCTCTTGCTCCTTTTGTTGGTTGAATGGAAAGCCCTGAGGACCGCCGTCGTCGCTTGGTGAGCTCAAATAGTATGGCAAGTTTTCCGGATTGGACAACCAAAATGGATCGTTGAGACTTATATAGTAAGTTGTATCGAGCTGAGCATCATCTTCCATCATCATCAGGGAGTAGTCGCTGAAATTGACATTCTGGAGTCGTTGCTGTCGCCTTTCTTGAATGGTACCGATGAACCGAATAATGTTGTTCATCAAGTACATAATATTAGACGACCAAAACTTGATATTTTTTCCAGACTTGGCCAGTAAGCGGGACTCAAATGAGTATAGTTGCTTGAGTTTGTCTTCAATTACAATGAGGAATCGCTCATAGTCGATCTGCTGTGAATTTGCCATGGCAATAAGAGTGGGTGCCTCGATAAATTCTTTGAATTTGTAGTGGAGAAAAGTGAAGATTACCACATATCCTTGGTAGATGAATGAGTTCAAGAACGGGAAATATGTTCTGAGTAGTTTACCGAAATGCTTGTCCAGTAATGGGTCGTTCTTTCCTTCCATTTTTTTGCCGAAATCCTCGATGAAATTCTCTATAAATTCCACCGAATACGACAAAAAGCGGTCAAGAGAGTTAACCAATATTCTGACCACGTCATCTTTTTGATCATGGAAACGGAATTTGTCAATAAATGGTTCAAATAATTTTGCTCTGTTCACATAGAAAATGATTAAGTCATGCATAATTACCGAGCGACCTATGTGAGAGCGAGACAAAATTTGGTCGCTTGCTCCCTCATAGTCCAAGTTCAAATCCTGGTCTTTGTCGGCTAGGAACATTTCCAACAGGTTGATTTCCTCTTCAAACTTGCAGTTGAGATCAAGCAAGTCGGTAATGGAAAAATCCACCATGTAATTTTCGATCAACATCATGTTTGACAAGCGGAGACATTCACCCAAGCCAGACTTAAGGGCAATTTGAGTTTTCTTTCCCTGAAAGTCTAATTTGTCTGACCGGGTGTTCTTGGTAGAGCTGGCAACTAGCGAGTTAACTTGGATGGAGATCGGGTTTGGTCTTCCAAGAATCAGACAAATTTGACCGGTGATGTTTCGCAACGCAAACCACACCACACACTTTTCCAAGTCTTCCTTCTCGTCATCTTCGCTCTGTTCCTTTTTATTGTGACCGATCTTGAACCGACTCAACACGTGGAGGCCAACCAGGTACGCCACTGAGCAAACGTGGAACAACATTGACCAACATTCTTCGTATTTTTGGTCGACAAAATACCACTCGCAACACAAGATGTACGCTTGGATGGTTACAATTGACTCGTTGAGTAAGTTGTGGCGAAACCGGGTGAATGAGTGGTGTAAAACATCTTTGGTCAAGTACGACTTGAATTTGGACACTTCCAGAACTTTTTCCTGGGGGAGCAAACCAAACTCCACAAACTGTGAGGGCGAGAGTCGCAGCACTGCGAGCAAGACGATCATGTAGAGCAACAAAAGGTCATCATCGTTTTCCCACTCCTGGTCTTTGATTGACTCATAGGAATTGAGAAACTCACGCACATTACCGATGACTATGAACGACGTGTAGTATGAGTTGGTGGTGAAAAAGTACTCAATGAGCTTCTGTATTACCTGGATGTTCTTTCGTATTATGACAGGTGAATCCAACTTCAAGTGTGGATCACCGCCAAGAACACAAGGAAGGCTTTTCTTTTGAAGTGAAACACGCACACGATACTCTTCTTCATCGTTGTCAGCACCCGATTCTTGGCGAGATTTCGATTGGCCGCCAGAAGAGGTGGAGACCTCGCCCGAGCTGTCACGAAGACTCTCGATCATATAGCTAGAGGACTGCGGGCCATAATACTTTTCGCCGCTCTCTGTAGTCTCTCCACTCACTTCGATGGGGTCCTTGGCCGAATGATCGCCCACTGCCTTGCCATACTGACTCAGACCAGCACTAGTACGGTTTTGGTTGGATAATTTTTCGGAAAGTTTGCGGGTCCGCATTTCCAAGCGGAAGTTTTCGTCCATGAGACGCTGATTGTGGCTCTTAATCAGCTCTATATCATCACCATAAGACGATGTGGTCATTTCAGACAGGTCTGCGCCGCTGGAAGACGATATCTCTGAACGTGCGTTCATGTTGGCCAGTGGATCCAAAAGCTCACCTTCCTCAATCTTGATGTTACGGAAAGTCGACGGGAACCGACAGATAATGGACCTTCGTTCACATTGATTACAAGGCTTTCTCTTGTTGCACTTTATCTTTTTGCGGCGGCACGAGATGCACGAAATAGGAAATGACTCAGACATAGTACACAGATATATTTGGCAGTGCGGTGGTCTCCAGTAGGTACTCTCTCTTTGTTTTGGGACACCCGTAGAAGTTGTCACTTCAGTTTAAAAAGTGTCTCAGACAAGGAATCCGAATGTGCGCACAAGAAGTGCAGATCACAGATGCAGGGAGGGTGGGGAGGACTTACGAACTTATTGTGGGAGGATACGTAGGTGGTCAAGTGAGACAAATTACTTTTGTGGGTGATGCTACAATGCTTTGAGAAGTACATAGTCGTTTTTTAGTCAGTTTTTGCATCGTCCATTTCGGACTTGGCTGCGGAATTCCGAAACACCACCCGCCTTTTTCCTAAATATTTGAGACAAAAAAATCGACGTTGGCTGAAACATGCTGATGAAAAATTTATGAGCGAAATGAAAAAAAAATCATTCCTATAAATGAGTTTTCTACTCTGGTCGTATATTGTGCTCCACGCATACTACAGGTGCTCTGATAGTCATTTGTATGTATACTGTCCCCTGTACATCGTCACAAGCCGCCCGATGCCCAGTATCACCGCTGACATAAGCAGACCTTATCAGTTATCTGTCTCAGATTCACGATATCAAATGTCCACCAAGGAGCCGTACTACGACATAATTACCTCTGTTAAGACAGCCAGAGGAGTAGTAAGTACACTGATGCTTCTAGATGATGACGTTTTGATGTTCAGACTTAGTGATAGTCATCTTTTGGTTCCACCAAAAGCATCGATATCACGTCCAACCGAACCGTATTATGCAAAAACAAGCAAACAGCGTCGTTTAAGTGTGCCTGATGATTACTTTCGTACCAGAAAGTTTGTAAAGTTATCATCAATCTCCAATGAGTCAGCAATCACATCTGATGATGACAGTGATACTGAGTTGGAAGACTACCAGGTTGCGATAATTCATTATACGGAACTACAAAATGGGTCAGTGGCACTGAGGAGTCGTCCTCCAAGTGCTAGAAACTCATTCCACAGCACTGTAAGCGATAATTTCTCCCCAATAAACTCGTGCGGCACATCTAAGACTGAACTAGCTGCAAAATATCATTTTGAACGGGCCGATTTCACCATGAAAGATTCTTCAGGCACTCAAAAGCCTGACATTTTTGAAGATTACAGTGATTACATCGAGCTGTTCCTCGTAAAAAGCAACTTCCCCAACATGGTCACCAACGAGAAGTCACGTTCGGTGTCTGCGTCTCTCAATCCACCCTCCATGGATGCAAAAACTTTCACCAGAGACAACTACGATACGGCATTTACGGTGGATGTGCGTGACGACTACGAAAATATGGCAACGGAAGTGTTTTTATTATGATTTTTACTTTGAAGGTAAGGCATGGAAGGCAATCATCATCAAGCATGGGATTACCAAGTTGTCGTTAAGAGTAGACACACCTTCTAAGATGCCGCCGATCAAACAGCTGACGAAGACCGGTTCCCAGTCGGAAACAGCTTCATTCAAGGCGAACCGGTCCACCAAGAAAAGGCCGACAAACGTGATCGCTACGAATGCCACAGTACCCTGTACTGACTTGGGACCCCCTTTCCATTTCACAGAACCAAATCTCTTGCCTATAATGGAGGCAGATGAGTCGCCAACTCCCAACGAGACGAGGCCGATGAATGATTTTATGGAAACCGTCTTGTCGATGCAATAGTCAAATACCATGGGCAAGGTCACACCTGCAATTAGATAGATGTATGATACATTAATAGGTCCTTTCAAGTCCTTGTAATCTTGGAAAACGATAAGTGTGTCCGAGAACCACTGGCCAATGAAAGTGAACCGTGAATAGCGCACAATTTCAACCACCACAAAGATCACTGCCGAACCAAGAAGAGCTAAAATGGTAAACTGCGGCTGATCAATGTAAGCTGGGTAGGTAATTAAGCCTAAAATCACCCAATGCCAGACTTTGCGTCTTAAGTTTAAACTCATATATGGAGCAAGAATAAACACAATGGGGATCAAAACCGCAAGAACAGACGCCCAGGTTACCAAAATCGACATACGCTCAGGAAAGTCCGTTATGTAATTCCAGAGCCATTCTAGAGCGTTCGGCGTGGCTAAAGTGCTGGCCAACTGGTAGTTTGTCAAGTACACAAACATGCCACCAGAAACAGCAACTACGACTACACCCAAAAGGAAGTTACGGCTTTGAGTGTAAAGCGCAAGGAGCGGGTACAGGAGCCCAATTGAACACACAAGACTAATGGTCAATTTCTGGAAAATGATCAATGGGAGATTATACTGGTCGTTCAAAGCAGTATAGTGGACAATGTTGGTGAGCAACACTGCAAATAACTGGATTTCTGCCAGCGACAAGCTGGTTTTCGTTCCAACGTCAATGGGCTTGGTAGTGGACTGGTATAATTCCTTAGAGTCATCTTGCTCAAAAACCTCATCTGGAAGCTTTACAGAAGTTCTTTCACTACCCTCGTTGAAGTAGTTCAACAGGTACTGAACTAAAGTGTGGAAAAGGAAAATGGCCAAGATTTGCTGGTTGGATGAAGGGTCGTTATCCTCACGGTAGATAAAGAAAAATGCAGCCGCCGATAAAGTACGAATTAGTGGGTGGATGTAGTCGACTATGAAATAGTTGAGACACAAATTGAGGTGCAAATTGTCTGATTTATAGAGAGCAGCCAACGCAGTGGGGATATAGGCTGCGTATATCAAGTTAAAGTCAGGTAGCTGTGGCATTGGGAAAACAGTCGGCTTGGACATGTTGAGCTTCACCCGACTTCTATAGCTAAAGACGAACGCCATGCCCACCCCAACTGCATTGAATCCAATTTTGTACATGTTTGTCAAGACATAACTGGAATTGTTTAGGTAAAATACATGGCAGATAAATGCCAAAATCACCAACTGGACAAATTTGGCAAAGTCCAACTGATCATTCAAAAAGTCCTGGATGCCGTAGACGATACGAACCACGAAAGAGTGTCCACCTTCCTCTTCTGCTGACAGTTCATTGGACGTCGGTATTGGGATTTGTTCTTGCGGATCTTCTTCGGAAGTATTTTTCTCTACTTGTTCCGCATTTCCGTGCTGACTATCACGAAACACCGCAGCAGTAGAAGCGGCCCTTTCGGGCTTAGTTGCTCTTTTTCTCGGAGGCATAGATCCTGTGGAGATGCAAGCAAAGCAATGGATCTGACCGCCGCAGATCCTGCACAATGCACACAGCACCTTTTGGTTGCTGCCTGAATACTATATAAGAGAACCACCATCCGTCTACTAGAATCAAAGAAGAATAAAATATAACACAATGGTCAAGGCATTAATAGCAGTAACTTCGTACAACGACGAATTCTATGATGATGGAGCCAAAACTGGCTTGTTTCTCACCGAGGCTTTGCATCCATTCGAGGTATTTAGAGCTCAAGGCTACGATGTGGATTTTGTCTCAGAGACCGGAGCCTTTGGGTACGATGAGCACTCATTGCTGCCTGACTTTTTAGACGGCGATGATAAGAATATTCATCTCAATGCACACTCCGAGTTCAACATTGGATTGAAGCATATCAAGCAGCCTTCGCAGGTCGATGCTGGTGAGTACAAAATTTTCTTTGCTTCTGCCGGTCACGGAACACTATTTGACTACCCTAAGGCCAGTGGATTACAAGAACTTGCACAGAAGATTTACGCCAGTGGAGGAGTAGTGGCTGCTGTGTGCCATGGTCCAGCTATTTTTGCCAATTTAATCGACACCACCACTGGAAAGCCTCTCATTGCCGGCAAGACTGCCACTGGTTTTACAGACGTAGGTGAAGAGGTGCTTAAGGTGGACGAAGCCATGAAAAAATACAAATTGGAGTCCGTTGAGGAACTTTACAAGCGTTTGGGTGCAAAATACTCTGCACCAGAAGGTCCATGGGACGACCACTCTGTTGTGGATGGCAGAGTTGTTACCGGCGTAAACCCGCAGTCCGCTTCTTCCACTGCCAAGAAGGTTGTCCAGGTATTGTCAGAAACCCAGGGCGTGGACAAGATCACAAATTGATGAACGAAGTATCAATACCAGGAAATTATGTTTACGGTGAAACTAAATAGAGTACGAAGATGTTTTTCACTTACTACTCGTGTTTCTTATATTTTGGCTCCTCTCAGATTCTTTCACCCTTCTTACCTCTTCCCTTGACTACCCCATTCTCCGCACTTTTCACCTGCACAGCACTCAATAATCTGCGATCGTCCATTCCTTCTACAACGATGGCCCCGTTTCTCAAAAGCTTGAAATTCTATTTCAAGTCGTTCGTGTTTGGCACCTTGATTGTAGGTTGTGCTCTCTATGGTGTAATCGCATCGGTGTTCCTTCGAATTATCGGAAAGCCTGAATACGCTCAATATACTGTTGCTCGGTCGTTTTACTACTCGTTTTCCACCCTCTTGGGAATCAAGATTAAGGTTAAAAATGAACACTACTTAAAGGAAAAGCCCGCTGTGGTCATCTCAAATCACCAGTCTGCCTTGGACATCTTAATTCTCGGAAGAACTTTTACACCAGGCATCACCGTGACCGCTAAGACAGCTTTGAAGTACATACCGTTCTTGGGTTGGTTCATGGTGGCCTCTGGAACCTTTTTCTTGGATAGAGCTCGCGGAGAGAGAGCAAGAAAGATCTTGGATGGAGCTTTAGCATCGTTGAAACGTGACAACAGATCGCTCTTTATGTTTCCTGAAGGTACAAGATCAGGCACAACCAAGTTGGATGTTTTGCCTTTCAAGAAGGGAGCATTCCACTTGGCCAAACAGGCACAGATTCCTGTGATTCCTTTCGTGGTTAGCAACACTTCCAATATATTCCACGCCTCGTCAAGGACGTTCAACACTGGTGAAATCACCATTGAAGTCTTACCTCCCATATCCACTTCTCACTTGGAGTCCAATGAGGAGTTGTCCGAGTTCGTTCTTGACGTCCGTGACAAGATGAAATCGACCCTTGAAAGAATTGGCTATTCGAAAGTGCCTGGTTTCAAGCAACAGGAAACCGCTGCCCAAACTGTACCTGAACACGAGGTGGAGATTGAAGCTGTTCCAGAACACACTCCGTTGTTGTCTAAAGATTAGAAGCTTCATTTAATATAATGGTACAACTATATAATGCTAATCTGCGATGACAGCTCTCTTTTTCTTCTTCTTCGGCTTGACTGTGTCCTCTCCATTAACCACACCCTTGCCCTCAGCTGTATCCTTTTTCGACTTATAATTTTTGGTCTTCTTTTTCGCTTTCTTCTCTCCGTCTTCAGCCAAGCCCTTACGAAGCTCTTCAAGATCGACAGTGTACTCATCATCGGCAACAACACTCTCCTTGGCCGAGGACTCGAGGTCAAACCTCTCCAAGTTGGAAGAGTCAATCTTGAACACATTATTGGTCTTCTTTCGGCTCTTTTGATTGAACTCATCTTTTACTTCCACAGGGCCATTTCCGATGACTTCGTCTTCCAAAACCATCACCTTCTCTTTCTTCAATACCGTAGACTTAAGTGATTTGGGCCGCTTCTCGCTTACATCAATAAGTGACTGGATTGAAGGAGACCTCGTCAGTTCACTTTCTTTAGGGGAACTTATTGGCTTAGCTCTGCTCTTCAGCTTGGATTTCTTGTCATCCGACTTTAGATAGAATGGATCATCCTGCAATCTCTCTTCTCTCTCTTTCTTTCGTCTAAGCTCTTCTCTTTCGAAGTCAGAGTCGAGCAAAGTAGAGTTCTGCTCGCTACCAGATTGCTCTTCTGTAAAGTAATCATCTTCATCATCTTCAACAGCTTCAAATTCAAAACCTTGAAGTTTTTCAGAGGGAAAGATTTCTCTATCGATGTCTATATCGTCAGGAATATCGATGTTCTTTTGCGAATTCTTCGATACGGGACGAATTTCATAAGACTTAAGCATAGATGACAATATTGGATGCAAGAGCATCGGAATACTTTTCAATTCAGTTGTAGATTCGTCCGCCTTGTTCTGCGTTTGAAGGTCACTCAAAATAGACATCGCACGGCCTTCTGCTGCCAATTCAAAAGTTTGAAGATCGTCTGTTGCTAGAAGACTAACATCTCGTTCCTTTGCAGGGTCCGGTGCGATCAGGGACAGGTTTGATGTAAGATCCACATCAGAATCACTGTCACCACTTTCCTCTACTTCCAGAGCCTCTTGTTGCCTTTCTTTTTCCTGAAGACTCCTGTAGTGTTCGACTTCTTCTGTTTCCAACTTTCTGACTTCACTCAAATCTCCACCAGTCATGGCTTCCAAAGAGAGTTTCAAAAATTCCAACCAAGATAAACTCCTTTCTTGGACTTCATAGTTCGAATGCTGCTCAAAGTTACTCAAATAGTTAATCAACTTGGAAAGATAGTACGCTAATTGTAAAAACTTGTCGCGGGGGAGTTTTCCGTCCACTGCAAATGAAATCATATAAGTCTTGAGAATTCCACCAAAAACTTTGATTAAGGCTTGAATTAGCAGTGTCAATACCGATGCGTCACCGAGTGAGATCAACTTATCTGAAATGGGAAAGAATTTCTTTGTGGTTCTTTGAAGGGAAGTATCGACCTGACAATTGACCAAAGTGTTGAGAGTTTGAACTTGATACGAAAGTTTCAGGTCAGAAGGCTCAGCCCCTGTGCCAGGGTCATCAGCCTGGAATTCGTCAATGTACTCACCAACAATCCAATAAATATACTTGAGAAACATGGGGCAAGTTTCAAGAATCCTTTCATCTTGAGTTGCGTCTATGATAAGTTGGTTTAAGATCGTTGGCCGAAGTGAAGGCACTTTTATGCATAAGGAAACATACTCGTTGCCAATCAAGTTTGCAATGTACATGCAAGACTCATCTGTCATCACGTTGTCTGCCGTTACGGTCTCGGGGAAAAATGATAAGTTGAATATGTCTTTAAGCACGGCAACGTACCACTTAAAATTAGGGATATTTGAGTAGTTATCTTTGGATGCAAGGGATACAATTTTAGACACGATACTTATGCGCAACCGCATTGGATTCAGTTTTGGAAGGGGTTTACCTTCTTGGGGCGTAGGTGGCATAAGTTGGAGCAATAACCTTTTCACGATATCGCCTATATTTTCTTCGGTGACAAGAAAATCACAAAATTCGAGTGCTTGCTCCTTGATGATAATATCCACATCACTCAATTGTGACAAGACGAAATTTTTCACGAATGAATCCTTCAGCAAATTGGGGTACTTCTTGAGAATTTTGTACATTGTGAGAAGTCCAACAAACACCAAGTTGTAATCTGTTTTGACAAACATCAGCAAGAGACTGTCGAGACACATTTTTGCGGTTTCTTCATCGCGAGACGAGTCGGGCGCAAGCATATCACCACTGACAATACAGTTAATGCATTCGTAGATCAATGAGTATGCTTTGGTCTTGGTCATAAGTTCCACAATCGATGGCATTATCTTCTTTTTCATTCTTGGTTCCACTTTCGACAAGCTGTGGAAGAGTTTGAGTATTCTTATAACAAGCCAATTATTAGTGGTAGTGTTCATTATGGTGAAAAACTTCGGAAGATAGCTAACGAAAATGTTCGGATTCTTTTTGCTGATCTCACAGATGACATTAACGGTAGCACTTACGACAGCTGTATCTTCATCGTCGAGTTTTTCGATAATGCGCTGGAAGTTGGCTCGCAAGCTTTCAGGGTATTGAAGTATAATCTTGTACATAGCCAAGATTGCCTTTTTCCGTATATATGGATTGGAATGGCTGAGTTTCATCACGACGTCGTCGTTGATATCCTTAGCTAAGTTTGGGGTAACTATAGTAGCAATACCACTGAGCGCAAGTCCAATCTCGGTATGGTTGTAGGAGTTAAGATCCTTTTTAAACTGATTCGTGGCCAATATTAAGAGGTCTTGCTCATCTTTAAAGGATTGGATTACCGCTAAATACCCAATTCGTTTTTGTTGAAACTTGGAGGATGCCATGACCTCGAGTATCTGAAAATTGCTCCACGACATATCAAAGCCATACATTTCAAGATAAGTGAGTTTTAGTATCGCTATGGCTTTGGTTTCCAAGTCGGAAGATGCAAGTTCCTGTTTACATTCCACGATAGCCGTATCAAAAAACTGCAGAAGGCTCTCTGGAGACTCTTTCGAATGACTCCTTATACCTTTTATCAAGTCTGTGAGCGACTTTTCAAACAGGATTCCGAATGGTTTTAAGCGAGCCAACACTTCAGAATTCTGAAGCTGGAAAGACATCGCTGTCCCGGTTATTAGAATCACCAATCGCACCGATTCTCAAATCAGCCAGTGAATTATGTGAAGGACACTTATCACCACCACACAAATATAACACAAAAAATGAAGCACAATGAGCCTGAAAGTGAAGAATTGCGTAGGGAAGCATCTCAGGAGTCGTCTTCTGAGTCATTTTTTCTGAGCGAAGCGGAACTGGCAAACTACTCTCACCGTGAACTTGGCTACATCAGCATATCAGACCACTCCAACTACCTTTCTAACGCTCTTTCAACAGCTATGGAGTCAATTGAGCTTGACAAGTCATTAGCATTACAAGCACAATTGAGCGGAAAACTCAACAACGAAAGACAACTTCTCATAGACAAACAAAACGAAGTAAATGCCAAACTTCAGCGGATTCAAGACATGTACAACAGCCATTTTCGTCCAGTAACTGATTCTCGAGGGTCACATAGCCGCATATCAACTCTAGAGCTGGAGTTTAGCTCGCTAGAGGGACATATAAAGCGACTCAAATATGGTAAAGAGTCCACCAATTTGGTATCCATCTTCAAGTCCACCCAGCCAGGAATTGTCGAAAAGTACCCTGTGGAGTACAACAAGGCAAGGGACAAGGTCTTGGAGCGTCAGATCGAAAGTGAAACCAACGAATAATGCATTTTGAACTATTCTACTCTACTTATAAATTATACCCAAACCGTCGAGCCAGGAGCCCACATAACCATACATTCCAATAATTTCAAAGCCATGTGGCACTTCGAGCGTGGTCATATGACCGCCAGATGCGTTACCGTAGAATGGAGATTTGCGCTTATTGGTTTCAATTTGTATTCCATCGATCCAAGCTCCGTTTCTCACATGGAACTTGACCACTCGCTCATCAGGCTGAAGCACAAACTCAGAGTATTCTTTTTTGTCGTTTCCGATGTGCACTGGCTGCATGTCTGTATATGACTTTTTAGGTGTAATTGTATGGTCCTTGAATTTCTGTAGCAATTTTCCGTAGTTACGTGGCGGGACAGGTGGAACCGCAGCATTCCCGTCAGATCTGAAGAAGAAGGTGATTCCATCGAGTGCACCACCTGAAAATATTTGAATCTTTTCAATTCGATTCAAATCGAGTCCAACAACCTGTTCCGGGTGGTCTTTGGCATTTCCTAACAATTGACCCCTGTACCCAGTCAAGGTTCCCTGGCCCCTGCCAAATTCGCCTTTGATCACATTGTCCCTTGAGCTACAATGTTTTTTGAAGTCCAGAATGTACAAATCTCCAGCGACCGACAAGATGCGCACATCAAACTTCTCGCTAGCATCGTGTTTCCGAGATTTGAGTTCACGATAGCACTCATCGTAGTCAAGCATGATCTCATGCTTCAATCCATTTCCACCATAAGATTTGGAGTAGTAATCATGGTGTACTCTAGCCAAATCGTCACTGCAGATCTCCACCATGAATACGCCTGACTCGCAGAGAACCATTGTGCCATTATTTTGTGTCAAATACGATGAAGGTGCTCCGCCGCATTCCAGGTATGAACTATTGGGACGCATGGTGGTAGTAAATACTTTGCAGAATCCTGAGTCCTGTTCATCCACTGGGATAGAAAACGAATCGTGGTAAAAGTACCTCATCAAGTCAGTATCATGCCAATGGCAAGACTTCGACCATGTACCATCTCTTTTAATAGCCTCGCCTCTTGTCTTGCGCTTGAGAGACTCGAACTCTCTGGTCATGAACGAGCGGTTCCACCAAACGTAGTCTCGCAACATGACTCCGCTTTCCTGGTGAGGACTGCCAAAGGAGTGTCCAATCTCATGCATAAATGCTCCCATGGTGACATTGCAACATTCCCAGCTTGTACCACACTCACCACAATCGTTGGCTACGTCCTTGCCGAGGTGGGTAGCATCCAAGAAGGAAGGCGTTATCTGAGCAAAGTTGATGGGCCAAGAATGTAGTCCATGTGAGCCGAAAATGGCAAGCTTCACCTGGCCAGTTCCTCCACCGAGTGCTGCATGCGTCAAAATCATGTCCATTTTAGCATCATAGTGGGAGTCCAAGTAGATACAAGCGGCTTGGATGGGTGTATCGTTATCCTTGTACCACTGAAACATTTCTGGGGTGTTCATCACTAAATGATTGGCATGACCGAAAAGCTCCCCAGTATTCGTTCCCTTAGGATTCTGCTGAGCAATATTCGGGTCTCGTAGGTCTGCCATTGATTTGGGAGAACGTAAGACATGTACTTTCACTTCCTGGTGAGGGACTGGCGACTCCACATTGTAGCCAAAAATGCCCTGATGCGAGACAGTTTCCTCTACAAACTGGAAAGATCTATTGCTGAAGCCAACTCGTCTCATTTCGTCCTGGGTAAATGCCTGCATCATTCTGGCAGCCACTTTGAGCCGCCGAATAGCGGTATTGAGGTTAGCTTGTTCACCTCTTTGGCGCTTATAAGACGGCAAGTCGTAGCTTCCATCGGAGTCTTTTCCCAAGATGAGACACAAGTGCACTGGCTTGTTTTTTAATTGCTTGTAGTTCAATGTTAGAGTACCTGTTTCCGATTTTTGAGGCTTTCCGTTAAAGCCTGCAAATCCCAACTGGTCTACAAACCCATTTTCAAACACTTCTACCTCAAATCGATTTTCTCCTTCAGAGACGTGCAACATAGCCTTGAATTGGCCCTCATTGATCTCAAAGACCTGTGGTGGAAAGACTCGATTGCCATTATTCGTGAATTGGATACTCCCTTGTCCAATTTTAGTGTTCCCACTAACTATCACAAGCGGAGATGATACTATTTCATTATCGAGGAACGAAAAGTGAACCATTTTCCCAAACTGGTCTCGTCAATTGCAACCTTGCTGTTTCCAATTCAGTCAGCAGCAGTAATTCCAATCCTGTAGGTACATAATTCCGCAGCCAAGGTGGGGCGGTGCCATGCAGGTTCAGTGACGAAATGCTAAAAATATGATACGAAACAGCCATCAGGCGATGGCCAATAATCCAAAAGCGGTACAATTAGTCCAAATTTTCTACTGGAAGGACCTTGATGTAAAAAAATGTAGATTAGTAGGCAGATTCTTTGTGCAGTACGAATATATTGAAAATTGGCTGCGACTCGGTTGAGCATGAAGCGATCGGCGGCTGCGATTGCTGCTGCACAGCATTGGACACTGGATGCTAAAAAGAGCAAGAAAGAACAAGTGGCGGTGGAAGTACTAAGCCAAAGTAGTGACACTGACAATGAAGACAAACTGGCCGAGAAAAGCGCATCAACAGTCGAATCTGTGGCCAAGTCTGCAATAAGACTCTTCTACCTGCCTTCATCTGACTTGCACGATGACATGCTTCATTCTTCTATCGAAGATAACAAGGATACCGTCACGTTCAATGAGCTAGTGGGCACTAAAGATCTCGAGGAAACATTTCAGTTCAACTTTAGCATAGATGTACCGCTTTTCGTCAGCTACCTACATCCTGAATTTGTCAGACAGAAAAGAAAGATTACGCTCATCACTGGTTCACAGCAATTGAACTCGTTTGATGCAGAGAGCAAAAAGATGCTGGCAGTATTTAATTTGCACGAGGTCGTTGCCGATGTCACCGACAGGTTCGGTAGTCATCATACGAAAATGATGATCAATTTCTTTGAGGATCAGACATGTGAGGTCGTCATTATGACTTGTAATATTACCAAGTTGGATATTGGTGGACTCTCGCAAATGTGCTGGCGATCAGGACGATTACCGAAAGGAACTACAAATGCTAATTGTATGGGCACTCTGTTCCAAAGGGATTTGAACAACTACTTGTTGCGTTACAAAAAACAAACCACTAACAGACTTGCAAAGAAAATGTCACAATTTGACTTTTCGACGGTGAATGTGGAACTTGTGGCATCTACACCGGGCTACTTCGATCTTAACGACGTCTGCAATAAAAGTGAAGTTTACGGATACGGAAAATTGCAGCAGGTATTGAAAAGAAATGGTCTACTAATCCAAGATACTTCGCAGCATCATAGCATCCTTGCCCAAGTATCATCCATTGCATACCCTTTGGTTTCGGAAAGGTTCAACACTTCCTCAATTTTCACCCACTTATTGTGTCCGCTTGTGTTCAATTCAAATTTCAAAGTGCTCCCTCCTGGAAAGGAAAGTGCCTATAAGCATCAGGAAAGTCATAAATATACTCCAAGCATAATATTTCCCACTGCTGGTGAAATCAGTAGGGCCAATGTGGGCTTCGGTGCTGGACTATCTATTCATTTCAACTATACTCGTTCCCATGCTCATATAAACCAGTACAAACAGAATATTCAGCCTTATTTAAAGAAGTGGGGTAGCAAGGAAGACTTAGCTGGTCGTAACGATATTCCACCGCATGTAAAGCTCTACGCCTGCGACGACGGAAACGGCTGGAAAACGCTCAAATGGGTACTTCTATGCAGCCATAATCTCTCCAAGCAAGCCTGGGGAGCGCCTATCTCCAAAGATGGCAAGAAGTACAAGGTGGCTAGCTACGAACTTGGCATCTTGGTACCCGGAACTAGTGAGCTTTCACCTTGTTATAAACGGGACTCGTCCCCCAATCTAGAAAACCCTATCAGATTACCATTTGCACTTCCACCAGAACCTTATGGAGTATCGGAACAGCCCTGGAGTCCGCAGCTCAACTTTGGAAGTCTAGAAGACAGGTTTGGAAATAAGTACAAACCATGATTTCGCAGCCAGTTGCAGCCGATGCACCAGTACATAAGCATATTTACCTTCACTCTCGCGCGTCGCGTATACTGATTATCAACTACTAGATCGATCATAAAATGCATATAAAGCGGATTGTCATACAAGGTTTCAAAACCTACAAAAACGCAACCGTAATAGACTCGCTTTCAGAGCACCACAATGTAGTCGTTGGTCGAAACGGCTCTGGAAAATCCAATTTTTTCGCTGCTATCAGATTTGTGTTATCCGATGCTTACACGCATATGGAAAGAGAAGAACGTCAAGGGCTCATTCATGAAGGTAATGGAACTGTCATGTCAGCATATGTGGAGATAGTTTTCGATAATACCGATAGACGTCTTCCCATATCTAAAGATGAAGTGGCAGTTCGTAGAACTATCGGGTTGAAGAAGGACGACTACTCGCTTGATTCAAAGTCGGCCACGCGGGCCGATGTCATGAACATGTTGGAAAGTGCTGGATTTTCGCGTTCCAATCCTTACTACATTGTCCCCCAGGGAAAAATCACAGGCTTAACTAACTCGAAAGATTCCGACCGACTCGCTCTTTTGAAGGACGTTAGTGGTGCAAAGGTATTCGAGACAAAACTCAAAGAATCTCAAAAGGAAATGGCAAACTCAAAACATAAGCGTGACCGTATAGACGAAACGTTGAAGTCGATCGATGACCGCCTTTCCGACTTGCAAATCGAGTCTAAAGACTTCAAAAAGTATCAAAACTTGGAGAAGTCGCGTAAAGTGCTCGAATTCAAGATTTTCGACCGGGAGCTCACCCAATTGACTGATCAAATTGACGATATCATTGAGAAGCATGATTCTTACTCTGGCAAATTACAACAGCATCTCGCTGACATCGAAGAGCGCGAGCGTTTATGCATACAACTTGAGGAATCCATCTCGAAACTTAATACCACACTCAAGGTTACTACCTTAGAACATGACCAAATAAGTAACGAGCTCAAGCAACGTCTTGCGGAGAAAACTGACAAAGAGTTCAAGTTGAACGAGTTGAAGGCGCAGGTACAACGTGAATCAGAACAAGAAACTCTGCTGAAACAAACAATCAAACATTACGAGCAACTTATACGGGAAGCAGAGCGGTCAATTGCTCGATTGCGACCACAGTTAAAGAAAGAACGTGAAAAGGAAAATGAACTTCGAACCCAATTGCACTTATTAACTTCCAAACAAAGAGCATTGTACTCCAAACAAAATAGATTCCTGAAGTTTTCTAGCAAGGCTGAAAGAGATAGTTGGTTGAACGTGGAGATCAAAGAACTAATCACTGATGTTACAGAGAAAGAATCAAAACTAGCTTCATTGAAAAATGAAGTTGCAAAGTCAGAGGAAGAAATCGAGAAATTCAGTCAAAAACTAAACGACTTGAATGAAGTACTCCTTAGTGGTGACCGTGCTTCAATACATCAAACCAAGAGGAACAAAATAAGTGAAGTCAAGTCTAAGTTAACTGAGCTTACAGATACAAGAAAGAGCCTCTGGAGAGATGAAATGAAATATCGAAGCATGAAAGATTCTCTAGCAAACGACTTTCAGAACGTAAAACATACAGTTAATCAGACCATGGACCAGGCACAGGTGCAAGGCTTACTGGCAGTCACTGAAATCGCTAAAAAGTTGCAATTGGAAGATTCAGTCTATGGCCCATTAGCCGACTTGATTCATGTGAATGACAAGTATAAAAGAGCGGCAGAACTTATTGCAGGAGGTTCTCTCTTCCATGTTGTAGTCGATAATGATAAAACTGCGGCTACTTTTATGGACGAGTTGATAAAGACCAAGTCTGGACGAGTTTCATTCATACCACTAAACAGGATCAGCTCTCCAGCTGTCACCTACCCCGATGGTCAAACGCATAAGTGTATTCCTTTGATCAAGAAGATCAAGTACTCAGACAAAAGAGTTGAACCTGTCATACGCCACGTTTTTGGACATGCCTTGGTATGTAGCACTTTGTCAAGTGGTGCTGAACTTGCTCGTCTGTTCAACTTGACTGCAATCACTCTTGATGGTGACAGAGCTGATAATCGTGGTGCGCTCACAGGTGGTTTCCGTGATTACAAGAAATCAAGACTTGAAGCTCTTGAAATCCAAAAAAGGAAGGATGAAGAGCTACAAAAGACAACTGAAGATCTTAAAAACTGTTTGAACTCCATTGAAAGTTTGAATCAAGATATAACGACAATACAGAACGACTTGAACAAAAGTATCTCAGAGTTAGAATCTTTAGATGTCGCCACAGGTCCTTTGAAAGAGGAATTATCACAATACGACCAGAAGATTTCAAATGCTCGTCAAACAGTCGATTCATTGAATAAAACTATTGATACCCTCCTGGCCAGCAAAGAAAGCTTACTCATGCGGATTGATCTCCACAAGAAAGAGTTGGCTTCAGAGTTTGCTTCGGCATTGCTGGAAGGAGAACTTTCTGAATTGCAAGCGGTCAACAGCAGCATCGCAAAAGCGGAGAGTACCTTAGACGATGCGGTGACGAAGACTTCCGAATTAGAAGCTCAGGTGACCCAATACGAAGTGGAACTTTCTGACAACTACAAGCCTCATTTGAATGCTATACAAACACGAAAGTCTATCGATAGTCATGGGTTGAAGTTACAACTCGAAGAAGGAGAAGCAAGTTTCAAAGCTATCGAAGCACTTACCAACGAAGTACAGACAAGGCTGGATATGTTGGAAAAAGAAATGCAAAAGTTGTCCGACGAGTTAGAAAATTATAAGAAAAGGCTAGGAAGTATGAACGAGGAACAACTCACGGCAGCTCAGAAGATTGAAGAATTCACCAAGAGCAACGAAAAAGATCTTTCGAAGAAGACCGTGCTAGAAACAAGAAAGGAGGAAGTTCAGAAGAGAATAAGAGAATTGGGAGCAATTCCCGAACAAGCATTCCAGCTGGACAAGTACGAGCAATTGAGCTCCAATCAGTTAATGAAGAAACTCACACAAATAAGCTCAGATTTGACAAACTACTCGCACATCAATAAGAAAGCTGTTGAGCAATTCTCAACATTCAACAGACAAAGAGAGGAATTGAGTGCCAGAAGAGAAGAGTTAGAACAATCTAGAGAGTCCATCGAAAGTTTGATTTCAAACTTGCAACTGCAGAAAGCGCAAGCAATCACCAAGAGTTTCAAGCAAGTAGCCCTTAGCTTTAAACAAATCTTTGAGACATTGGTACCCGCTGGAACTGGTAAGTTAGTGTTACATCATCAGACGACGACAGAAAACGGCGAGAATGGTGTTGATGGAAACCCTGGACTCGATGCGGAAAATTTGGACTCGCTGGACTACGATGTCAATGAGTTCACTGGTGTTTCGATTTCAGTGTCATTCAATTCGAAGCACGATGAACAGCAGCGGATTGAACAGCTTTCGGGCGGGCAAAAGTCGTTGTGTGCTATAGCGTTGATTCTTGCCATCCAGAAATGTGACCCTGCACCCTTCTACTTGTTTGACGAGATAGACGCCAACTTGGACACTCAGTATCGAACGGCGGTAGCATCGATGATCAATGTGTTGTCTAAGAGTGCCCAATTCATCTGTACGACGTTCAGACCCGAAATGCTCCAGGTAGCCGACAAGTTCTTTGGTATCATGTTCAGCAACAAGGTGAGCTCTGTGGCCGATATCAACCAGGACGAGGCTCTTTCGTTTGTCGAGGGACAGGCGGTTTAAATCCTACACTAGTGTCACCATTAAACAACGCTAGGAAGTAATATATAACATACAACTCTACTTAGCAGACAACAAGCGAGTAAATTCTTGGATATCAATGTCGCCGTCATTGTTGGTGTCGGCCTCCTTTATCATTTGGTCGACATCAGCATCCGACAACTTCTCGCCAATGGAGGTCAACACATGTCTCAATTCAGCAGCGCTGATCTTGCCGTCTCCGTTTCGGTCAAACACCTTGAAGGCTTCGGCAATTTCTGCTTCCGAATCAGTGTCCTTCATCTTTCTGGCCATCATGGTCAAAAACTCAGGAAAGTCAATGGAGCCGTCACTGTTGACATCTACCTCGTTGATCATATCCGTCAATTCGCTTTCTGACGGGTTTTGTCCAAGCGATCTCATCACCGTACCCAACTCCTTGGTGGTAATCTTTCCATCGCTGTCTTTGTCGAACAAGGAGAACGCCTCCTTGAATTCGGCTATTTGCTGTTCGGATAGTTTTTCAGCCTGTGTTAGAGGTGATGAACAATTGGTCTATTTTTGGTAACGCGTGTCGACGTTGATTCGGAGACTCTAGGAACAATTGACGACATGTGTGGTGCCGAGCCATATTGCTTGGCCCAAAACTTCACCCATCATACAGTCGGATCGCTCACCAATACTATTCACTTACCATTTGTACACGTTTATTGCTACGAGTGTGTTGACAACGACCCTATGGACTGTGTGCAGGCAGAATGACACAAAGTATAGACTACATGCAGGTGCATTTTTTCAGTGAGATTTGAATCAGCGTCTGGCTGCAAACTGGTATGGCGCATGTGAGGAAACATGCAACGGGCGAACTCACAAGGAGAGCACTACCTGCAGTTTTTGCAGTCTTTAGATGATGAAGACCTTCTCCAGCATATCAGAAGTGTCCTGCAAAACGTTCTCGATGTAGAAAGACCAGAGGTTGCCACCAAAGTGCCGTCTTTTGGGGCTAAAATACGGTCTCAACTGTCAAACGTGAGCTCTGACCCATTTGATGATGGACTAGACAACCTCTTGCTGAACATTGGAGCTGGAGAAGCTAAGTCAAGTGGAAAAAACGATGTCCCGGTGGACCCAACACCATTAAACTATACGGTTTCTCTTCCAGAAACTGACTCTTCCAGTGAAGAAGAGAGGTATCAGGCGAACGCATTCGGGGACTATAGTTCCTATTTCCGGAAAAAGAGATTAAAGCAACAGGAAACCGATGAAAAATATGTAAAATGGCATCGAGAGCGTAGAAAAATGCAAGGAGAAGACGATCCGGAATCGGAAATATTCAAAGGATGCGCCGTGCATGTCAATGGGTATACCGAGCCGCTGTTGGTAGAGATTCACCGTCTTGTGATCATACATGGAGGCACATTCATCGGGTATTTGGTGAACAAGGCGGCGGCTACCCACATTATTTGTGACAGGCTAACTCCGCGAAAGCGTATAATGTTCAAGAACTACCGGGTAGTCAAAGCCCAGTGGATAGTCGACTGTATCGCAAAAGGAACACTACTTCCGTGGGAAGACTATCGACTTATTGATGAGGTGGCCTTCGACCAGAGCCGTCTTTCTTTTGGCAAAGCGGCTCATCTATCCGACGACAACCCAGATCAAATCGATGCAAAGGATCCTGGAGATTTAGATGAGGGAACAGCGGAGAGTGAGAATGAAAATGAAATCGAAAGTTCTATCCTCTCTCTGCAAAAAGATGAGGTAATGCTAAACAACTCTCAAGAGAGCCGCAAAGAACACATCACTTACCTCAATGAACGTCAAAAGAATGATCGAAGAATTACACTAGATGCCAAACATCCTGATTTCCTCCGCCACTTCTTTGCAAATTCTCGACTCCACCATCTCAGCAGCTGGAAAGCTGATCTTCGCCGGCAATTTTTAAGGCGAATTATCAGCTCTAAAAGTACATCTCAGCCAACCGCCCCAGAAGGTAAGCGAGTTATACTCCATGTCGATTTTGACTCTTTCTTCGTAACTGCTTCTTGCTTGAACTATCCTCATCTCGACATTTCCAAACAACCGATAGCTGTCAGCCATGGCAGCAGGACATCTGACGTTGCAAGCTGTAACTATGTTGCCAGAAAATACGGCATCAAAAATGGACAATGGTTAGGCGGCGCAAAAAAAAAGTGTCCTGAGTTGATCACAGTCGACTACGATTTTGACGCATACGAGCGATGCTCCAAGTCCTTGTATAATTACTTGATTGATGCCAACATTTTTGATTCGATCTTCCCGGTTCTGATTGATGAAGTTCTATTAGATGCTACAACCTATTGCATGAAATACGGAGATGATTTTGCACAGCGTGTCCGTGACCTCAGTAGCACGATAAGAGAAAAAGTTTACGAGCTTACACAGTGTCCTGTGAGTGTGGGTGCTTCATACAACGTTCTACTAGCGAAATTGGCCTTGAGAAAAGCAAAGCCCAATGGCCAGTTTCAACTTTTTGACGACATCCTACTGTTCTTGAGTCCTTTCAAAGTCAATGATTTACCTGGAGTCGGCCCCAGCCACCGAGAAAAGTTGCAGGAACTAATGAACATAACTCGGGCTCCTACTGTTGAGGATCTTAGAAAGTATCTGCTTTCTAAACTCTCTAGTGCATTAGGAGACAAAACAGGACAAAAGCTTTACAATTACGCACGAGGAATAGATAGCACCTCTATTACCATTGATTTAACCAACAAGGAAGCTGTATTGGGACGCAAATCTGTTTCTGTGGATGTAAATTATGGCATTCGATTTGACACAGTTCTTCAACTAGATGACTTTTTCATGCGACTTGCTCGGGAGTTGTACGAAAGATTGGTATCACTCGGTATATGCGGTTCACAATTGACGCTTCGACTTGCAAAGCGTGCACAAGATGCTCCTGTTAACCCTCCAAAATTCCTAGGAATGGGAAAATGTGATTTTGTGAGCAAATCTTCGAGACTCGGTGTCCCCACTAATGACTGGGGAGTGATAGGCTCCGAACTCAAAGCTGTGTATCGTATGTCAAACGTTACGGTGTCAGAATTGCGAGGCATAGCTGTTACTATGACACATTTGGAAGACGTTGACTCAATGACGAAAACTAGGCAAGCACAACTTCCCTTCTATCGCTCTAGTGATACCCCATCTAAAGAGAAAGTACAAAAAGTATCGCCCAAAAAGAAACAAGCAGGGCCGATTGAACGTGGAACACTTCAACTGATTGGAATTGATTTTGAAGTCTTGCAAGAGCTTCCTAAAGATATACGCAATGAAATTATCAGCGAGTTGAACAGACGAGACTTGAGTTCAAGGGATGTTACTAAGGATAAAGGCAAGACGTTTTTACAACAATTATTTCCTATGCATGACGGAGATCCAACCTACGTGAGGACTACTGAACTGCCCAAGCCGTCACCCAAGAGACGAAAAACTGTTCTGAAATCTCCTCTGCCCCATAAGTCAAAAAAAGAGGTTACTTTTAGCGATGTAAGCTCGTTTGATTTGTCAATTCTTGAACAACTTCCACTGTCAGTCCAAGAAGAAATCAAAAAAGATCTCGCGTACAAAAAAAAGGTAGAGAATCTTAAAACAACTTCCATGAGAGACAAATTCTTGAAGGAGAAGAACCAGAGAATCAATTTAGTCAATGACGAATGGTGTAAAAGGCAGACACCACTTACTCAGCTTCCGCACTTTCAAGGCGAGGTTGCCACGATGCACAGCATGAAGCAAAAGATAAGAGGCTGGATTGATATGTCCCTTAACCAACAGGGGCCACACAAGGATGATGTGGACTTGTTTGTTTCTTTTATCAAAGACTTAATCGACCAAGATGGCGTATATCGATGCATTCCTATCATCGACCAGATAAGATCAGAACTCTTGAAACACCAAGCCATACTTAACTGCCAACCGAACAGGTTTGTAGATATCGGAATAAAGGAGTGGAACGCTATACTATTGCAGACGCTCATTCCCATCTTGAAAAAGCACTGCGAGGCCAATAATATTACCCCACAAAATGCACTCTTCGAACTTGATTTCGCGAAATAATTTATAGATAATGAATAATGAACAACGACTTTTTTATATGGAACACTATTTCTGAGCGTATTGATGAAATAGTAGACCTTGCACCTTCTAACCTTGGTAGACTGTCTCTCACATCTTCCCTAATCAGAGCGTTTAAGCTTGATATAGCGTGCGATATTGTAGTGGTATCAGATGCAACAGAAAAGGAACTTACCAGTTTCCATGGAAGAGGCTTTGCATCTGAATTGCTTAAACAACGTCAGGACACGAGCAGCTCAGAGTCCGTCGAAGACTCTAACGAAATCCATTTACAAAATGAAAGATACGGGCTACTTCATGATTGTCCAACATTCCCAAACTTAGACCGCTATGTCAGAACTGTAGCGGGTTCAAGTATATCAGCAGCAAGGAAACTCAACAATGAGCCTAATTGCGGCTTAATTTCTATCAATTGGTATGGTGGCCGTCATCATTCTCACAAAAATCGAGCTTCTGGGTTTTGTTACGTTAATGACATTGTATTGGCCATAAATATGTTGAGAAGAAAATTTCGAAAGGTTTTCTATCTTGATCTTGATATTCATCATGGAGATGGTGTTGAATCCGCATTTGAACACTCTAGCAGTGTTATAACATGTTCGATTCACCGCTATGAGCTAGGATTTTTTCCAGGGACCGGAGGGATAGGTAGTAATACTTCTTCAAAGGTTAATATTCCCACTCACAAGGGACTTAAAGACGACAAATTGATGCAGATAGTGGAACAGATAGTTATCCCCATAATTCAAAAAAGTGTCCCCGATGTGTTTGTGGTACAACTTGGTTGTGATGGATTGGCCACGGATCCACAGCTGGAATGGAATTTGACAATTCAAGGAGTGGGAAAAGTAATAGATAAGCTATTAAAGGTGACTCGACCGAAACCAATTCTTTTCCTTGGTGGAGGAGGATATAATCATACGGAAGCTGCTAAATTTTGGACGTACATGACCGGTCTTCTTGTTGGAATCGATACGGTCAAAAATGCCGCAGAAATACCCGATCACGAACACTTAGAGAACTATGAAGAAGACGGTTACTTGTTCTGGACACCGAAAAATTTGCACCCAAAGAACATTTCCGACCGTAATACCGAAAACTACATTCAAGAGTTAGAAGCTATCATTATGAAAAATTTCGAGTGATTACTCAAAGCTGAAGCGGGACTTCATGGTTTTCATCCAGTTTTCGTCCCATCGCAAATTGCTCTCTTCTAATGCTCCTCTCTTTATGATAGCCAACTTTTCTTCGTCAGTGAACAACCTTTCCAACTGTTTACATATTTCACCGGCTGGATCATCCCCCTTGACAATTATACCGTTGTGATTTTGCTTAACCAACTCGCCAATTGCTGCAAAATCCAAAGAAATGACGGGAACACCACAACCAAAGAAGTCTACGATTTTCATTGGAAGATCGATGCCACTGGACGAGGTATGCAATGATATACCGAGATCTGCAGTTGCTAATATCACAGGGTATTCTTCAATACTGAGCCAGGCAGTCTTTATTATCACTTTTTTCAGAAAATGAAGCTCTTCCACTCTATCGAGGAAGGCTTGTTTCATTGGTCCTTTACCAGTGACTATTAATAGCAATGGCTGATTCGAACTATTTGAGTCATAGGCTTTCAATGCACCCAAAAGGATGTTGAAGTCTTCATCTGGGGTAAATGATGTCGAGCTGACAAGTATTTTGTGCTTCTCACCAATGCCTTCAAATATATAGTTGGTATCCAATACTTCTTTACGGTTTTCAAGTGGTTGAAATGCCGTTGGCGGTCTATCGTGCAAAATGAGGATTCTTTTCGAATCTAATCCGAATTCGTCTATGAGATATTTCTTCATGCGTTTAGTTACTGTCAAGTTGTAGGCTGCAAATCGACTAAGGTACTTCTCATAGGAGCGCAAGAAACGCACCAACGGATGGTTTTCGTTGTTATACTTGAGATTGAGAATGCTGTAATTGAGGTTGTGCCAGTCAATGATGATACGAGTGTTTCTGCTGAACAATTTGACGAACACAATTGCGACTAGTAAGATTGGTAATGATGGAGGATTCTGGATGAGAATGTAGTCAACTCCTCGCAACTGAAAAAGAATGGAAAACAAATGCATAACCTGGGAACAAACCTTTCTGAACGCAAACAATAAGAAAAATTCACCATGATTCACCACTACTGGGATCTGTTTGATGTCAATGTTGACGTCGTCGAGTACATCTTCTGACGGCAGACTTTGCAAATATCCACATAGCGTAACGTAGTAGTTGAGCTTTGAGAATGAAAGGGCATGGTAGGACATTCGTGGAGAATGGCCCAAATCTCCAAGAACAAAGATGGCAATTGACTTCCGTTTGCCAGATATTGTGCTTTTGTTGAAGAAAAATGGCAAAACAAAGTATGCCAAAATCGGCAAAAAGAGATATATGGCTACCAAGTACTTCACTGACCAACCACCCCATGTAAAAAGGTGGCCGAAGCCCTTGTATTCAATGTATCGCCCCATTGAGTTAATACAAGGTGTAAAGATGCGATAACTTCAATGAGATTAATGTGCGATAACTAATTGATCTAAGCAGAACGGTGATTATAACTTGCCACTTTCCTAATGGCTTTCAAAAAAGGGTCGCTATCTGAGGAGCAGAGAAAGCGAATAGTATGTATATGGATATGGTTTTGTGCAAGCTAACCCAGGAAGAGAATAGGCAGAGGGCAATCAAGAGAATAAATAAGCATAATGATCCTCCAAATCTGCAACTACAACAAACTACTGAGATATCACAAATCAGAAGCAGTGGGGCACTCCAGAAATACCGCCAAGAGTTGACCAGTGGACAAAAAAAGCGCATTGAAGAAAATAGGCTAAAGGCTATCCAGTTGAAGCAAGAACGAGAACGAAATAACCGAGACGCAACTACAGCAATAGATAAGGTACATGTACCAGAACATGCAAAAAAAGCACTCAAGACAGGGAAGGATTCCACGCCTGGAATAAGGCCTTCTATCAACCGCAAAGAGTACATTGAATTCGACTTCGCAACGATGAGAGATTCACACGGTGGATTTATGCAAGACAGCGGCGGAAATGGTGAAGAGGGAGGGGCTTCGGGTGCCGATACCGAAGATCTGAAGACGCTTGAGCAGTGGAAAGAACAGCAACGAAACAATCCCCATATTGTTCGAGATTTGGCTCCTCCAGTCGATATCGACGCTGCACCAAAATGCTACGAATGTGGACTGTTGGAAATCGATCCCAACTTGTTTCTGAACTTCAGACAAGTGCGAGTTTGTCGTTCATGTGCAAAGCAAAGTCCAGAAAAATACGCCTTGCTCACGAAGACAGAATGCCGTGAAGACTACTTACTCACCGACCCCGAACTCAGAGACGTAGAATTACTTCCGCGGATAGAAAAGCCTAATCCACATGGGTTTACACGCATGCAGTTATTTCTAAGGTTTCAGGTGGAACAGTTTGCTTGGAAAAAATGGGGACTGCCGGAAAAACTAGACGAAGAATGGGAGCGCCGTGAAAAAGCTCGACTTGATCGCAGAGACAAAAAGTACAACGAAAAATTAAAGGAAATGCGCAAGAAGACGAGAGCAGAAGAATATACCAGGAAACTTCGTAATGGCCAAAACTTGGGTGAACGTCATACCCATCTGTGGTCTCTGGCCATTGCTATGCCAGATAACCCCAGCATGGTGAAACGTAGATGCATCGACTGCGGCTTAGAAACGAAGGAATTGGTGTTGTAGTATAAATATCGAAGTAATAATCTATACACATAACATTTGCCAAACCCTTAAACCGTAGCTATAGAAGTTCTTGGATCGCTGAGCAATTTGCAATCATACCTGCATATAGACTACGTGTCGCACCCAGTCTGTGGAAGCCGGTAGAAAGTTCCACCGCGGCCAGGCGTCGAATTTTGCAACATATATAGATTCGTGAATTCCGTACCACTAGTTCCACAGTTTGAAAATGTCTGACGCTAAAGTTGAAACCCATGAGTTCACGGCTGAGATCTCTCAGTTGATGTCCTTGATTATCAATACCGTGTACTCTAACAAGGAAATTTTCTTGAGAGAATTGATCTCCAATGCTTCAGATGCTTTGGACAAAATCAGATACGAAGCATTGTCTGACCCATCCAAGTTGGAATCGGAGCCTGAATTATTCATCAGACTTACTCCTAAGCCAGAAGGAAAGGTGTTGGAAATCAGAGATTCTGGTATCGGTATGACCAAGGCTGATTTGGTCAACAACTTGGGTACCATTGCTAAGTCTGGTACCAAGGCTTTCATGGAAGCTTTGTCTGCTGGTGCCGATGTTACTATGATCGGTCAATTCGGTGTTGGTTTCTACTCCTTATTCTTGGTTGCTGACCACGTTCAAGTGATTTCCAAGCACAACGACGATGAACAATACATTTGGGAATCTAATGCCGGTGGTAAGTTTACCGTGACCTTGGATGAGGTGAACGAGAGAATCAACCGTGGTACCATTTTGAGATTGTTCTTGAAGGAGGACCAATTGGAGTACTTGGAAGAAAAGAGAATCAAGGAAGTCGTAAAGAGACACTCTGAGTTTGTCTCCTACCCTATCCAATTGGTTGTCACCAAAGAAGTCGAGAAGGAAGTCCCATCGGAAGAAGAAGAAAAGAAGGACGAAGAGGACGACAAGAAACCAAAATTGGAAGAAGTCGATGACGAGGACAAGAAGAAGGAGACCAAGAAGATCACTGAAAAGGTTACCGAGACCGAAGAGTTGAATAAGACTAAGCCTTTGTGGACTCGCAACCCATCAGATGTCTCCCAAGATGAGTACAATGCTTTCTACAAGTCGATTTCTAACGACTGGGAAGATCCATTGGCTGTCAAGCACTTTTCCGTTGAAGGTCAATTGGAATTCAGAGCCATTTTGTTCGTTCCAAAGAGAGCTCCATTTGACGCTTTTGAATCTAAGAAGAAGAAGAACAACATCAAGTTGTACGTTCGTCGTGTTTTCATCACTGATGACGCTGAGGAATTGATCCCTGAATGGTTGAGTTTCGTTAGAGGTGTCGTCGACTCTGAAGACTTGCCATTGAACTTGTCCAGAGAAATGTTGCAACAAAACAAGATCTTGAAGGTCATCAGAAAGAACATCGTCAAGAAGTTGATCGAGACTTTCAATGAAATTGCCGAGGACCAAGAACAGTTCGACAAGTTTTACTCGGCTTTCTCCAAGAACATCAAGTTGGGTATCCACGAGGACCAACAAAATAGACCTGCCTTGGCTAAGTTGTTGAGATTCAACTCTACCAAGTCTTCTGAAGAGACCACCTCTTTGTCCGACTACGTTACTCGTATGCCAGAGCACCAGAAGAACATCTACTACATCACCGGTGAATCTATCAAGGCCGTTGAGAAGTCTCCTTTCTTGGATGCTTTGAAGGCTAAGGGATTCGAGGTGTTGTTCTTGGTTGACCCAATTGATGAATACGCTATGACCCAATTGAAGGAGTTCGAGGACAAGAAGTTGGTTGATATCACCAAGGACTTCGAGTTGGAAGAGTCTGAAGAGGAGAAGGAACAAAGAGAGAAGGAAGTCAAGGAATTCGAGCCCTTGACCAAAGCTTTGAAGGACATCTTGGGTGACCAAGTTGAGAAGGTTGTCGTGTCTCACAAGTTGGTCGATGCTCCAGCTGCTATTAGAACTGGTCAATTCGGCTGGTCTGCTAATATGGAGAGAATCATGAAGGCTCAAGCTTTGAGAGACACCACTATGTCTTCTTACATGTCATCCAAGAAGACTTTCGAAATCTCTCCAAAGTCTTCCATCATCAAGGAATTGAAGAAGAAGGTTGATGCCGATGGTGCTGAGGACAAGACTGTCAAAGATTTGACCACTTTGTTGTACGAGACCGCTTTATTGACGTCCGGTTTCTCTTTGGAGGAGCCATCCTCTTTCGCTGGTAGAATCAACAGATTGATCTCCTTGGGATTGAACATCGACGAAGATGATGAACCTGAAGCTGAAATCGGTACTTCCACCAGCTCCACCGAGCCAGCTACTGAATCTGCTATGGAGGAAGTTGACTAATTGTGAGTTACTAATATTGGTAGATAAAATTCTTGTTGATATATATTAATAGCAAACGCTATGTGTCTTTGATTGATCTAATCTTCTGCTAAAGATATTTCAAGTAGATCTCTAATGTAAGCAAGCACCAGTGCTGCTTGTTCTCTAGTCAAAACGTCCTTGTCGGTTTCAATAGTATATGTAAGAATGTCCCATGTTTTCCGTTTGTAAGAAGCGGGGAAAGGTAACTTGTCTGTTTTCGAGGTTCCTTCCACCAAATCTCCTAGAAGCACAACAGCTGCGCGTCTCATGACTGACGATTGAGCATCAAGTTCGAGTTGTAAAATACCAATTGCACAATCAAGAGCATTTTCAATATTGTTAACAATGCCAAGCGGGTTGGTTTTGCAGCAAATGCCGAGAACAGACATGGCAGACATTCGAACACGAGAGTCAATTTCGACACCTCCTTGTCGACGAACTAAATGCAAGGCAGAATTAACCACTTTTTCAGCAGATGAACCCAAAAATGCCTTTCCCTTTTTTTGAATGTATCTTTGCAACACCTCCCCAATCTTTAATCTTTCGTCCAAATCCATCTCCGACTGACTATCGCCTGGATATGCATAAACCTTCGTCAAGTGTTCTACCATTTCGGGTTCGTTCCAGTCAATTAAGCTCTCTAATCCCTTAATCGAGTTAAGATACACAAACGGATCAGGGTCCTTCAATTGGTTCAAATGCAATTCCAACACGAACAGAAGGGAAATGACTTGGCTTTTCTCTTCTACAAGTTTCCTCAAAAGATACAAGCCGTGTGCTCTTACTGGCACCAAAGGGTCATTAAGACTCAAGATAGCCTTCTTTAGTATTTGCTCCTGTGAATCTTTCAAGGTTGACGTAGGTACTTCTCCTTCGAGAAGGCAGCGGATTCTTTCAGAAAATGAAGTTGTGGTAAGCTTTAATTTAGGGTCAAAAATCTTCACCTTGATCTCATCCAAAATTTGCAGGATGTTCTGGAGGAGTTCTTTGCTCTTTTGATCTAACAGTAACGTTTCTTCTGAGAGTACTGCCGACGAAAGCTCAAGCGCTACTGTAATTGTGTGGTCGGACATGTTGGTAGTATTGTCATCATCCTCATCATCAGAATCTGCTTCATCTGTCACAACATTCTGTGAAGTTTCTGTTTTACTCCGTGACTCTGCTAGCAACACATTGTACACCAAGTTAAGCATTGCGAAAGGAGTTTTTGCCAATCTGTCTTTGAAACTATTTCCAATCGATTCCAAAAGTCTCAAATCGACCAAAACAACAAACGGATCTTCTTCAGCTTCAATTCGCAAAGAAGAGTCGGTCTTCAACCACTTCTTTAAAATTACCACGAAAAGATTTTGAATGACATCGTCGCTAAGTTCAGTACAAAGTTCAACAAAAGATGTACAGCTTTGTTCAATTTCAGTCAAGAAAAAGTTCATTCGTTTATCTGGTGACCTCTTCAGCTCATCAATTCCCACTAACTTCTTACTGATCTGTGGAAGTTTATTGGGTCCGAGCGTAAAATCCCAAGATTCGCCACCTTCAAGGGAAAGATGTCTTGCAATCCGCTCAAGATAGTCGTTGTTGGGCACTATTAGTATGCTTCGTAGCATCGATTTCACCACGGAATCAGACAACTGTGATTTACGTAGGAACTTAAAGTAGCACCACAAATTAACAACTATGGGCGAGAACACGGCCATTGATAAATCATCTGGTAGACCGTTTTTGGTCAAACTGAGAAGAACGTTGACATTGTTGTTTAGATCTGATTCACTTACGACAACTTCAGTGCTTTGCAGTACATTGGGATCAAAACACGACCAGAACCGTTTCAAGAAAAAATCGTTGACCACCAACTGGCTCTTGTGCCAAAGGAGTATTAAGAAGTGACAAATGCAATTTGCCACTATGGGCCGATTAATATTAATCAACAAAACGTATGACTGTTTTGAGATACTTTCAAAATACACTGGAGTCGAAAGACCCTTAGGCTTTGAAAGTACGACTCGGGCTACATGATCAAATGCATCAGTGCTGATGTTTTCTTTGTCTCTGAGACCACATACGAGTTCAATCAACGTCAACAAACCATCATTTCGTGGCGCATTACAATGTAGGAGCTGCAATTTGGACAAAATAAATTGTTTGAAGTATGGTGGGGACGGGCTGACCGCAAGAAGACTATAGGTCTGCATTAGTTCGTAAGTGTCTGGTATAGCAGCAACAATATCATGTCTTTCTGAATAGCTTTCACGGATGCTTTCGTCAAAGTATGGTATGGTAGACAAAGCAGCCGATACAGTTAGAAAATCGGAATATCCTGTTCCCTTAAGTAATAAGTCTTTAACATCCAGTTCATGCTGAAATAACTTGGAAAATGATTCGTAAATCAATTCGAGTAGTCTTTTATTTTCTTTGAAAGAGTCACTTTTATCATCAGCACCTGGCTTCACGGCCACAATTTCCAATGGCTTCTTTGAGTTGTGGAACAGGCGCAATTGTCGTTTTTCTAGCGGTATACCTATCTTGAACACCGCCAATGAAGAATAGACTCCATGGATAACTATGAGATTAATCAATTTGCTGAATGTCTTCATGTCGTGGAGTGATATTTTAATGAGGAGCTTATCTTCGTGCTTGACTGCTTCGGATAACCACTGTATCTGCTGAAGATACTCAAGAAGTGCTTGAATAACTGCATATCGGTTTTCATATTCACTTCTGACTTCTAGATCTAAACGAACAGCTAATAATGCAACAGTAAGGGTCTCTAGCGACCCATCTAGTATATTTTCAAGCTTTATAAAGAGGCGATCAAGCTCAGTATTTCCCTTGAATTGCGGCTCATTTAATCCTTTTCGAACTTCATTGGGTGATCTGCGGACTGTTTTTCTCGCCTTTACTTCAAATGGGCTCTTCTTAGGTGGCACCTTCTTTTCTGAAGAGTCTAGCTCTTCTATTTTAGGTGACATGTAGTTAGTAATGAATGGTTGTGTATGTGTGCAGGGCGTGAAATTTTCGATGAGCATCGAGCAACAGATTAGCTTAGCAAAGTCAGAAAGATAGACAGAAGCGAACAAATTTAGGCAAAATATAAACCACAAGGATACATTATTTAAAAAAAGCTCACGCACAAAAATATTTCCACTTAGAATGACCGTTACGTTGACACAAGAGGAAATGGACGCAGTAGTCTATGATGCCAGAGAGGGCGATTTAGACACATTAAAGGAGATATTCACCGAAATACTGCCGGAATTGTTGATGAGCATTCAGGACGAGAACACATTGAGCAACCCCGTACACATGGCTGCTGGAAATGGACATCTTGAAGTAGTGAAATACCTCTTGAGTATTCTTTCTACCGAAAACGCCAAACGAATTGCATCCAAGCCCAACGAAAGCGGCAATACGCCATTGCACTGGGCTGCCTACAATGGACACTTGGAAGTGGTACAGCTTTTATGTCAAGAATACGAGAGCGATGTATTTGCCAAAAACAAAATGGGCCATGACCCCATGTTTGAAGCTGAAAACAACAACCATAGCGAAGTGGAGAACTGGTTTTTGAACACTTATGCCCCTGAAAATGCATTCAAGGTGGAAGAAGACGGGGACGAGACGAAGATTACATACACACCTGGAGATGTGAGTAAAGAAGCAGACGAGGAAGCCAGAAAGGTCAAAGAAGCAAACGAGACAAAATCTGCAGAAAAACTTGAGCAGCAGACTGCAAAACTCGATATCAAGTAGATTGTAGCATAGCCATGGACGTAATGAAGTGGAATAGCTGTAGTGAGTGTATGCAGTCGTGTGTGAGCCCTACTGAAAATTTTAAAATTGTGAGCAAGAACCTATAACTATGAGTGACTTAGGATTCGATCCCACTTTGAAGAAGAAGAAGAAGGCCAAAAAGCCAGAAGCTGAGGCCACTGAGTCGCCTGCACCAGCTGATGAGATCGATGATATGTTCACTGGATTGAAAAAGAAGAAGAAGTCAAAAAAGACAACGGATGACGCTCTTAATGCGTCAGAATCTCCAGCTGGAGATGACTTGGCCGATTCTTTTGGTGATTTGACTCTCAAGAAGAAGAAGAAAAAATCGGTGAAGAGCCTGGATGCCGCCGATTTCGACCAACAGTTGGAAGAAGCCGGCGTAGAAGACGTGAGCTTAGTCAACGATGACGACGATTCCGCCACCAAAGTTGTGGGAGGTCCCGCCTACGAAGATTTGTTGTCTCGTTTCTTTGGTATTTTAAAGAAGAATAACCCTGAACTTGCAGGAAACCGATCAGGACCCAAATTCAGAATCCCTCCTCCAGTTTGTCAAAGAGAAGGTTCCAAGAAAACCCTTTTTGCCAACGTGCAAGAAATTGCTACCGTGTTACAGAGAAACCCCGAGCATTTGATCCAGTTTTTGTTTGCCGAATTGGGTACTAGTGGTTCCATTGACGGTGAGAAGAGGTTGGTGTTGAAGGGTAAATTTCAACCCAAGCAGATGGAATCGGTATTGAGAAGATACATCATCGAGTATGTCACCTGTAAGACATGCAAGTCTATGAACACCGAATTAAAGAGAGAGTCTGCTAACAGATTGCATTTCTTGAGCTGTAATGCCTGTGGATCCACCAGATCAGTGTCGTCGATTAAGACCGGTTTCCAGGCACAAATCGGCAAGAGACGGAGAATGTAGAGTGTAATATACATTAATGATTAAATGGTATGACATGCTAAATCGATTCGACCAACTTTCGTAGGGCTAGACAGCCAGGCCCGACATTTTCTTTGACTGTCATGTAGTCCAAGATGCTCCTGGTGATTGTAGCAGCCAGTTCAGACAGCAGCCGTCGTATGACGTCGTTGATAAATATTTCGTGTCCTTGAAGTGCTTCGATCCTTCGGCGGCAGATATCGAGATCCTTCTCCGTCAAACTGGACCTTTCATATAGCGTTTGCAATCCTTCAGTGTCTAAGTCCACCTTCTGACTACTCTGGCTCTTCAAAGAGCTTGCTAGAGAATCGGTACTGCCAAAATTGACCGAGCTGATTGCCGTTTCAGTGGCTTTGGTATCCGTTTCGCTATATGTGGTAGGAATTCCAACACGACGACTTCTGCTCACTTTTCTCTTTCCCACGGGTGGCCGCGAGATGACAGGAGGACAGTCGTTCCATCCTTCCATTGGCACGCCTTGCTGGTAAACTGTCATTGTCTTGAACGCCCAAGAACAGAATGAAATATCTGAGGCGAGCGCGTGCAGGACCAACTAATGGGAAATGGAGAGAGTAGACTCCAACAACTGATCAACAGAGGGACGCTCTGATGGCTCAATTTTGAGGCAGCTAGTTATTATGGCGATCAATTCACTAGAATATTGATGGTTTTCCGGTATGACAAATTTACCTTGAGTTATGGCCAAGTTGATGTTGGCACCTTGTTCGACTTCAAGTTTTTCGAACGGTGACAACCCGAAACAACATGCGTACAATACACAACCAAGGGACCATATGTCGGTCTTTTCGGTGATTGTAGCACCTGTGGAAACATCTAGCAACTCTGGCGCTCGATATGGAAGTGTACAATGCTCTTGGGCAAAGTCGGTCAAACTGAGTGCTTGCTGTCGAGTGGACACACTAACACGGGCCCTGGAGCAGGAACCTAGATCCACGAGCACTGGGAGTCCCTCAGCAGACAACATGATGTTGGCAGGTTTGATATCATGATGAGCATAAGGTACCAACTGACGGAGCTCTGTTGCTATACCGTCATCTTCATCTCCATCGCTTCCTCCTGGAAGCAATTCATCCTCCTCTGGGTTATGGGACTCGCTGTCGACCATACTTTCAGATGTGGAAGCACCGGTGCCAGAATATTTATGCATGATTTGAAGACCACGACACACACCAACAAATATACGAAGGATTTCTGCCTCGTCTATGGTCAAGTTGTTCAATACACGGTAATTGATCTCGTCCTGGACCGACTTGGTGAAGTAGGGCAACAAGACATACACGGTATTGGATCCGTCGACTTCCGGCACGATAGCTTCGTCAATTGCCTGGATAATGTACGGAGTTTTTGAGTTAGCGAACCGATGGTAGCTGTTAATCTCCTTGATGGCGTTTTTGTAGGTTTCGTCGTTTGTTCCAAACGGACATCGGATCTTTTTAAGTGCATAAAGTGATGAAGGATTTCCCTTTAGCGAAACCAAATAGACGTAAGAAAAACCTCCTTCACCCAAGAGACGAATAATCTTGTACTTGCTACCATTGATGCTCAAATATGGAGCCAGAAGGTCCGGAAAACAAGGCAAGCACCTACTGAAGGCACCAATGACAAAATCCATGTGGAGGTGATTGCGGTATGAATTCTCATCAGTGCGGGTGGGTGGATGCACAACTAACCAGACCGCACCTTAGCTTGGCAGTTTCAACCCCACAGCTTTCACGCTTTTGCATTATGAGTTCTCCTAAGAAGAATAACGATAAGTTTGTAGTTCCGACTCACCACAAAACACAACAGAAGTCCCCACTACCGGCCAGTCCGTTGCCGGAAGCCATGGACATCGACGACGAAATATCACCGCTAGAATCGCTCCAGCAAACCGAGCTTCTTTCGCAGTTGTTTACGCTCCTTCTCGACATCAAGAACGGCAAATCTCTGGTCCGAGACTTCGAAAATAATGCTGGTAGCTTGCGTTTGGCGCTCTCAAATATACGGAAGTTACTTCTGCAAGTGAATGGAATCACTGAGACGGTTGAGGAACGGCGCAAGAGAATTGAGACTCTCGAGCAGAACAACGCCGCCAAACGACTAGTTATCCAGAAGTTGCTGGAGAACGAATAATTCGATGTGCCGTGCTGATCACCAGTGGTTTCACGTGACCGCTTAAATTGAGTTTTCCAACTCTTCACCATAACTTCCCACATGGATTTCCAACAAATTTCCCAGCGGTTGAGTCTGGTAGACAAGCTTCAGCCTGCCCTCTCGGTGGGGCTCCCTGTGTTTACATTCTTCCTTTTATTAGTGGACTTTGTCACTGGAAATGCTGTTAGCCGTGCGTTTGCACTCCATCCTGGTGCGATCTTCAAGCTTGAACTCAACAGAATCCTGTTGTATCCGCTTGCCCATACTGGGTTTTTGCATTGGATCTTCAACGTGGTGAGTTTGAGTGCACTTTTGGCCCGTTTTGAACGCGTCAACGGAACTGTTTATACCGGCATCACGCTCAATTTATTGGCCGTGGTCACGGCGGTGATCTACACGGTTTTGGGAGGCATTCTTAGCCCTTCCAGTCGTGTGGAAGGACTCTCCGCTCTCTTTTTCTCGTTTTTGGAGTACTTTGCGTTGAAGGAACAAGCACACTTTCCCATTGCGTTCGAGTGGAGCCCGCGGTACCGTCTTCAGACAAAGTACAGTCCATTTGCCGTGCTCTTCCTCACATGGGTGTTGGTTCCCAACTCGTCGTTCTTGGGCCATTTGGCTGGAATCGGTGCTGGTTACTTGTTAGCGGAAAACTACCTTAAGGTGTTGTACCCTCCACGCAAAGCCATCTTGTTTATCGAGGACAAATTGGAAAACTTGATTGCCAAGTTGCTGCCCATTGTTGTGTACTACCGAGAAAGCCAGGCTGTGGATACTCGAGGAGTGGCCTACATGCCGTTGTTTGGTGCCGATAACGAAGCCGCTGCGCAGTTCGAAACCAGCGGACACGTCTTGGGAAGTTCGTAGAGAAAGAGAACATGCAGAAATAAACATAGATCAGAGCAAACAAAACGCAAAGCGGGCCCCGAGTAGCGTAAACCTTAAACTGTACTGATGTAAAACAACCCTGCCGATCGATAGCCGTCACTCCTGCATCACTTCCACCCCACATTCGCGGCATAGAAACAACAAGCCATTGGCTATTTGCCTCTTACTACGCCGAACTCGCATGCTATCAGTGCCATGAACCTGAAAGAGTATCAAACTAGCATCAAGCCTGAAGCAAATAACAAAAACGGCAGCGAAGCTTCGCTGAAAACCCAAAACGGGAACCGAGGGCCAGCCAATGGAAAACGCAGAAAGAAACGCAACAAGAAGAAAAATGCGGGTACTAAGCCCGATAGGGCAACCAGTAATGGCAAGGTCAGTGCTGCAGCCGAACCAAGTATTGACAATGTCGATGCAGTAGACGGGAAACTGATATTGGACCAATCGCATGATTCTTCAAGTAATGCCATTCCAGCTGCACAAAACGACCCAAGCATTGGTCGTCCACCTCCAATTAACTTATCCAAATCCATACCCTTGCCCCAGACCCACGATAGAGCTCCGTTGAGTCCTCGTAAAAAAACTCTCATGAGACACAAGAACAGCGACTATGACATTCAACGAGAGAGCCTAATAATAGACGCCAAGGGCAACCTACGCAACCATAATTCATTTGCGGACACCGATGTCTCGCCCATAGGGCCATTAAACATCTCGGAGAAGGTCCCGCTCTTCGACTTCATGTCGGCCAAAGTGGTGTTGCACCAAGAACTGGTGGGGAGTAACCCCAAACAAAGCGGAACGTTGTTGGGCCACGGCAGATTCGAGGTCTTTCAATTGCATAAGGGTGACGTTACTTATTTTTCATGTGGCTCGTCGTTCGTGTATCCTTTGCTTCCCAAGCTTAAGGTGCTCCGCACTAGTTTCAACCAATTCATCCTCCCACTCGCCAATCCAGAACGCTACTGGCGCATATCCATCAACACAGAAGATGGCCGGGTGATCAAGAATTTGGAAAAGACATTGGAACAAAAGGTTCAGTATCGCAGCTTCTACTTGAATGAGGCAAACAAAAGCGATGATCTGCAATACACTGACAATGGCAACCACCATTCGCCTTTACCGTACCCTACATCTACCACACCTCCATATACTGCGCAGCATTTCCTTCCAATAGCTAACGAGTTGCCTGAATCTCCTCCCTCTGCACCTATTTCCCCACAGCAAATCAATTCATTCAACCATATCAATGAACACCCAGTTTCTGCCTTTCCAGAAACGAAGTGGTCACCAATACGCCAACAGTCGTCTCAGTCGATCACAAGTGCCATAGCCAGCTTTGATCTTAAGGACGGAAAAGACCATCCGTTCAGAAATCCCTACCAGGTAGAACAACCTAAACCTAGGCGGCATCTCGATCCCACCAAGTTCACATCGCCATTGAAAATCGATCTGAGATTGCGGTACCCAGACAATGGAATATCTAACGACCGTAAATCAGGCTCGTCGATGGATTCTTTGCTTGATGAGTTCGAAGAAAACATTTCCACCACCCGCTCAATAACTTTTTCTGTCGCCAAGCACGACAGCCATGTTCCCTCAAGAGCACCCTCACGACAATCAATTACTTCTGCTCTTTCAAAACAAAAGTACACCTTCCCTCGGTTCGATGACCACGAAGCACCACCGGCACCATCTTCAGAATACATCAAAATGCCCTCCAGACGCTCGTCCCGGAGTGAGTTGTATACATCTGAATCTAACTGGATGGAGCCCAATGCCCCTGTGGATACAGGTCGTCTTTCACGATCGAGATCGTCCTATAGTGTGGCATCTGGTCATTACCCCAGAAACGTGAAAGCGGCTGATTTGAACAATACCTACCACAATATTTATCGCTCCATCACCCAAAGAAACCTTTCACAATACAGCGGATCAATATCGCAAAGCGTGAAAGAACGCACACTCAACTTGAAGCTGGGTTCTGAACGAAGTTTTGCCGAGAGTGTGAAACTGGCACTGTCAAGACGGCCAGTGGTCAACAATCGTGACAATGATACCCGAGACGAAAGGTTATCATCCAAACTTAACTCTACTGAACTCTACAATATGATTAGAGCCAAACGAGAGTCCAACCGGAACCCTCCAAAGAGATTCTTTGGCTGGGGCTAAAATGACCTGAAATTTTATTTATTTGTATAATAGATCATTAGCAATATATACAATGTGTGCTAGGCAACTATTGAGTGATTGGGTTGCCGTTGGCGTCGATCAATCCTTGTTGCATCATCATCAATTGTTCATTACCTGCGGCTTCGAACTGCAAGCCAAGACCGATTCTCGACGCAGACTTGACGTGGTCGATTTCTCCTGAGAACAAAACCGACACAGTGGGCAACACTCTCTTTTCCATGAAAGCGCTGACCTTACCAGTAGAGTCGATTTGACCTCTGAACACCGATTGACGGTATTCGTACTTGGCACCGATAGTGGTCTGACCTTCCACAACCGGCTCAAAACCAATTGGGGTACCCATCAATGAGTCGGTTACGGGTTTGACGGTGGCAGCCACTTGAGTTTCCAAACCAGCTTCTACCTTGTCGCTGACCTTTCTCCAGAACGACGCGATAAGAGCACCTTGTGCTTGCAATTGAGCAGAAGCGATCCAATTTTCAGCATTGTAACGGGCAACGTACGACACAGCACTGTCTGGAGGAGCAGCACCAGCTTGTTTAGAGTACATGGTTTCCAATCCAACGGCCAATCTTGGGGTTAACGATTGCAAAAGAGAAGCGACGGCTACACCGCTGAAGTTCCCGTCAATAAAAGAGGGGTTCAACGATTTGACATTGATGGAAAAGTCACTGGCCTGGTAGTCCTGTTCCAATTGAACCATTGAAGGTTGACCGTTGGCCAATTGCAACGTAAGTTTGGAGATGTTGTGCTTGTCCCATCCGTAGTTCAATCTACCGCTGAACGACAAATCGTTGTCGATATTGCCTTGGAGGAAGTAGTCGTCAGTGGCGTATAATGCAGAGAACGCATATGGTGGCAAGACGTTGGATCCGACCGACAAGGTGTGAGAAGTTTGGAAAGCAGGGGACATCAGAAACGCCTTGTTCAAGTCAGCTCTCAAACCAGTGAAGAAGTATTGGGTCAAGAACACATCACGACTCACCTCCTTGTTCAAGTTCTCGATTGTACCTGGATTGGCGAGCCCCAATGACTTTCTGTGCTCACTAATGGTGATATAGACATCGTTCAAGTACGAAAAAACCGGATTGGAAGACCACAAACCGTTGGATTTAGGTGGCTCGGGGGTGACACCAGGCAATGTAGGGATATGCATTTTGGAGAGATCTCCCAAGGGAACTGGCGAGCCAGCAGGCTGTTGGGACATGATAGAGAGTGTGAGAAATTGTCGAGCAATGAAAAATTGTGCGTGCTGGTGATTACGCTGCGGGACAGAGTGCGCAGGAGAATGGAGACAAAAAGGGAGGAAAAGGGAAGAGAAGCGTAAGGTGATGGGGACTTATTCAATCGATAAGCATTATCCAGGCAATGTGTTACTCTATTACTCTTGTTCTTTCAATTCTTCTACCATGGCTTAGTGAAGTATTTCGACAATTACCGATAAGCCGGATCAAAACTTTTGAATAACTATAAACGTAACATCAAATCCAATTGGTTTCCTACTCAGATAACGGCGATCATTCTGTCACTGATCATGTTCCCGTTGATTTCTTCATTGATCTGTCTCGACTCGTCTGGGTCTTGCAGCATGATGTCATCCACGTGACCAGGATGAGGGTGTTCCGAGACATTGACCATCTACTTATCAATTATGAAACGGCCAGTAGTTAACGGGGTGTCATGTGTAACCTTTTACGCAAGGTCCCAGGCGCTAATTGACGAAGCTGTTCAGTTCTACACCAATTTTTTGGAACTTTCGGTTCATTCAGAGACGGATGAAGGAGTCTATTTGGCATCCGATGGGTCTCTCTTCGTGATAAAGTTGGCCATAAACAAAGATGCACCGGACGAGTCGGCTATAACAAGCATAAAGCGCGAATTCGAGTCCGACTTGAACGTTTTGGATTGGAGACTGAAGGGTCCGGGCTTCACTTTGGGGATTGCTAACTTGAACCGAGCGATCATACGCTTGCAAAAAGCGGGATTGGCTCTCCAAATTACGCCTAATGATTTGTATCCTAACGAAGCGTACTTCATTGATCCATTGGGCAATTTGGTCGGGTTAACCACCACGGCAAATCCTCTTTCGTTGGTACCTCCGGTTAAAAAGTTGGACCAGCCCAACGATAGCTATGTTATGTCGGCTTCTGCTTCTGAAGCAGTGACCAACAGTGGTTCTCCATTGAAGGGCAGCCGTAATATTGCCGTTATGACGTCCGGAGGTGATGCACCCGGTATGAATGCTTGTGTTAGAGCAGTGGTCCGGGCAGCTATTTACCACAACTGTAAAGCTTTCTGTGTGATGGAGGGCTACGAGGGCTTGGTAAGAGGTGGAAAAGACTATATCAAACAAGTTTCGTGGCAAGATGTACGTGGATTGCTCGCTGAAGGTGGTACCAACATCGGAACTGCCCGATGCATGGCATTCAGAGAACGTCCAGGAAGATTACGGGCATGCCAGAATATGATAGACGCAGGCATTGACGCTTTGATTGTATGTGGGGGTGACGGTTCATTGACAGGTGCTGATCTTTTCCGGGCTGAATGGCCCTCTTTGATCCAAGAATTGCTCGACTCCAATAGGATCTCGAAACAACAGTACGAAGATTATAAGCATTTGAACATCTGTGGCACCGTGGGTTCCATTGATAACGATATGGCCACCACCGATGCTACCATTGGTGCATATAGTGCGTTGGCTAGGGTTTGTCAGGCTATTGACTACATTGATGCGACTGCAAACTCCCATTCCAGAGCCTTTGTGGTGGAAGTTATGGGAAGACACTGCGGCTGGTTGGCACTTATGGCTGGTATTGCTACTAGTGCTGACTATATCCTAATTCCTGAAAAGCCATCATCGTCTAAAGGCTGGAAAGAACAAATGTGTCAGATCGTGTCCAAGCACAGATCAGAAGGAAAACGCAAGACGATCGTCATTGTAGCCGAAGGTGCCATCACTTTGGATTTAGAGCCGATCGGCTCCAACGATGTGAAAGACGAGCTCGTGAAGTTGGGACTCGACACCAGAGTAACTACCTTGGGGCATGTTCAGCGAGGAGGAACTGCGGTGGCATACGACCGTATTTTGGCAACTCTCCAGGGTGTGGAGGCTGTCAAGGCAGTATTGGAATGTACTCCGGAGACACCATCACCACTTATTGCTGTCATTGAGAATAAGATTGTGCGCAAGTCGTTGGTGGAGGCAGTAAAAATCACCAAGTCTGTGGCCGATGCCATTGAAACCAAGGATTTCGATAAGGCTATGTCGTTGCGTGATTCTGAATTCGTCGAGCACCTTCTGAACTTTATGGCCATGAACTCGGCCAACCACAACGAGCCCACCTTGCCCGTGGAAAGAAGAAAGAAGATTGCTATTATCAACGTGGGTGCTCCGGCCGGTGGAATGAATAGCGCTGTATACGCCATGGCCACCTACTGCATGTCTAGAGGACACACGCCTTTTGCTATACACAATGGTTTCTCTGGATTGTCAAGACACGAGTCTGTCAAGCTGATTGACTGGCTCCAGATCCAGGGCTACAATGCCACTGGAGGCTCAGAAATAGGTACTAACAGAGCAACACCAAACGAGACCGATATGGGAATGATTGCATACTACTTCGAGAAGTACCAGTTCGATGGACTTATTTTGGTGGGAGGTTTTGAAGCATTTGTGTCTTTAGACGAATTGGAAAAGGCCAGAGGCACGTACCCATCATTTAGAATTCCCATGGTGTTGATCCCGGCCACGATATCCAACAACGTTCCCGGAACTGAGTACTCGCTTGGTTCTGACACCTGTTTGAACGCATTAGTGGAATACTGTGACGTTGTCAAGCAATCTGCATCAGCTACCAGAGACCGGGCATTTGTCATTGAGGTCCAAGGTGGAAATTCTGGCTATATTGCTACGTTTGCATCGTTGGCAGTCGGTGCTCAAGTGTCATATGTCCCTGAAGAGGGCATTGCTTTGGACCAACTCGAGGCCGATATTGCATCGTTGCGAAAACAGTTTGCCAGTGAAAGGGGCATGGCGAAATCTGGTAAGCTCATTTTGAAGAGCTCCAATGCATCAAAGGTGTTGACCACACAGGTTCTCGCGGACATCATCAAGAAGGAAGTGGACGGTGAATTTGATACCAAAACAGCCATTCCCGGTCATGTTCAGCAAGGAGGATTACCTTCGCCAATCGATAGAACGAGAGCGGCCAGATTTGCTATTCGAAGCGTCCAGTTCATCGAAGAGTCATTTGATTTGATTGACAAGCACCACTACGATATCGATTTCCCCATAGATAACACTGAAGTTTCTGCTACGGCAGCTGTCCTTGGAGTCAAATCGTCCCACTTAAAATTTTCACCCATCCGCAAGTTGTATGACTTTGAAACAGAATTGGGAAAGAGAATGCCAAAAAAGATATCTTGGACTTTTACAAGAGATGTGGCAGACCATTTGGTCCGCAGAGAGAGACTCAATGCTAACAAGTCACCTGAGGGTGCCAAGTAGTAATTTATAGCGATTCGCACAGTTCTATGTGATGGAAAATGTACACAAGCATATATATATGAACGCCAATGGTATGTACTGCGGACCAATTTACGATCAATTCTAACCCATAGATATTCGAGAAGCGATATCCAGATGTCAGACCATCGACTCTCTTCGCAATTGTCTCACCTCGATGTCGGAGTTGAGCAAATCTTTATCACAAACATATGACGAATTAACAGCTTTTGACAAACAAAAATGCAACGACATATTAGCAGATCTACGTCGATCGTATGTGGATAAGGAAAGAATGCTCAGCGATGCACATTTTGAATTTGTGGGCGAACCTATTCCACCAACAACCAAGGTGAAAGTCGAAGAAAAGAAGACAGAAATACAAGAAGTGAAAGCAAAAACACTTCAAGCGCGTAGTGAAAAGCGCATATTAAGACCTGAACAGCCTCATGTGCTCTTATCTGACGTTGTTGACTCTATTATAATTGCCGTTGATGAAATGATAGAATCAGTTCACTTGGAGAACATCCAGCATTCGGTGATCAAGGTACATTCTAAGGGCCCTGTTATAGTGGAGAAAGTCACTGATTCGCTCCTTGTGTTTGAATGCCATCAGTTACGGCTACACGATGTGAAGAACTGTGAAGTCAACGTGAATGTTGCCAACAACCGCATAGTCATCGAGAACAGTAACCAACTAAACATTGCAACACTCACAGACAAAATAGCTGTGGACGACTTTAACTGGCCCCGGAAGGGCAACAATCCACACTACAAATTAACTACTTTGTCGGACTACAACTGGATCGACGATATTAACGAAGGTGCGATCTCGCCAAAAATATTGAGGATCGGAAAACACGGGACCTAGAGGGGTACTTACGAGAACTCCGACATCACCCTGTCGGGTTGTCATGCCCCAGTTTCCTCAATCGTGCCTTGTGTGGCATGGCACTCCGCCAGTAGCCGAGTCTACCCGTCGGTACCCGCACTTATACCGTGACTCTGCTTGGCACCGAGCTGAGCCGTGTAGTACCGTACAGAGCCGGGAATGCAGCCCAATTGAAGTACTGATCTCCTTTGTGGCTTGGGTATAAATAAGCACAGAGTCATTGGCTTTGCATACGCAATGGCTCCAATTGCTACATCTACCACCAAACCTAACGACTTGACGAATAATGAACACATTCCTTTGGGAGAGTATCTCTTCTTGAGGATAAGCCAAGCAAACCCCAGACTCCGGTCGGTGTTTGGTATTCCTGGAGATTTCAATCTCAACTTGTTGGAACATTTGTACGCCAAATCAGTTGCAGAAGACAAACAGTTGCGGCTTATCAACCTTTGCAATGAACTCAATGCGAGTTATACAGCTGATGGTTACGCTAAGGTAATCGATGGTCTTTCTGTACTCATCACAACTTACGGAGTCGGTGAATTGTCTGCTATCAATGGGGTAGCTGGTGCGTTTGCTGAATTTGCTCCGGTGCTCCACATTGTTGGTACGACTTCTTCAAAGCAAATTGGCCAGGCCGCAACTGCTCTGGAAGGAAGCGTGGTTAACATTCACCATTTGGTGCAAAGCAAGAACCCATTGCAAGCTCCAAACCATGATGTCTACAAAAAAGCAGCAGAGGACTTCTCTGTTGCACAAGAAAGTCTTACAGTTGAAGGCATTGCTGACGACAGTAATTTGGACAAAATCGACAAGGTCTTGCGGGCAGTCTTGGCCGAATCTCGTCCAGGTTATTTGTACATTCCTAGTGATATTCCAGACATGCGGGTTCCAGCTAGCCGACTTTTGCAGCCATTGAAGCTTGAAGCTGTAAACGACCATCAATTGTTGGAATCGGTGTCTAATCGTATCTTGGAAAAGTTTTACAATTCTAAGACCCCAGCAGTTCTTGCTAATGCTTTGGTAACTCGTTTCGGCTTCGAACAACAGTTTAATGAATTTATTGCTGAACTTCCTGCCAACTTTGTCAGGTTGTTCTCCACCAACATGTCCCGCTTGTTAGATGAAAGCTTGCCCAACTTTGTTGGAACTTACTATGGTGCACTCACATCAAACACAGAGGTCCGGGAAGACTTGGAGTTGAAGACTGACTTCTTGTTAAACTTTGGTTTCATGAATGTCGAGACCAACACTGGTGTTTACACTCAAAACTTTGAACACATCAAGGAGTACATCGAAGTGCACCCTGACTACGTGTTGATCGATGGAGAGTATATTATCACTAAAGACTACAAAACCGGTACCAGGAAGTTTACTTTGGGTCACTTGATCCAACAATTGTGGCTGTCATTCGATGCCAGTCAATTTATCTACAATGGCAAGACTGTCAACAACATATCCTATAAGTTTACTCCCGAGAAGGAATCTGCTGGAGAAAGCTCATCGGGCAGAATTTCCCAAAGTCAGTTGGTCGACTACTTCAACAATAATTTGCAAGAAAATGACATCTTGATGGTGGAAACTTGCACGTTTATGTTCTCGGTTCCCGACTTGCTTTTTCCCAAGGGAGTCCTGTTCCACTCACAAAACTTCTATGGGTCCATCGGATACGCTTTGCCTGCGACTCTTGGAGCTTGCGTAGCTGAACATGATCTTGGCACGAAAAGAAGAATAGTACTCGTTCAAGGAGATGGACTGGCGCAGATGACAATCCAGGAGTTGTCTACGTTCTTGCGGTATGAAGTGCAACCACCCAAGATATTCTTGATCAACAACGAGGGCTACACGGTCGAGCGCATCATTAAGGGTCCAACCAGAAGCTACAACGACATTCAAGATTGCTGGCAATGGACGAAGTTCTTCGAGATTTTTGGCGATCCTGATCACAAAAAACACACGAGCACAATTCTACACACCAAAGCCGATTTGGAGAACTACGCAATGGGCAACAACGACAAAATCGAGCTTATAGAACTTGCAATGGACAAGTTGGACTGTCCAGAAAGATTGCACCGTATTGCCAACAAGTCGTACACTGTGCCACCTCCTACATATCAGAAAGTAACACAGTAACGTAAAGAATACAAATTATGAACTTGCGAATACCAAGAGAATTTCAGTCTCACCATTTTATTTTTCTGCCCCATACTTTTTGGACCCGTTATCCCCGCGACTCCGTCCTGTACAATACTCGGTGTGTACCCCACCTTTCTCGGATGTCGGCAGTAGGATCCGGTTACTTATAATCGCCCCGAATCTTCTTTCTTGACAATGTCGCTCAAATTAGCCTCACCAACCTCGCCCTACATCTTTGAATCGACAGAAGATGTCCCTGCTGACGAGGTATTTGGAAAGCAATTACCTCTTGATGTTCATAATTTGAAGGAGTCCGTTCCCATTCCTAACACTGCAGAACCAGGGTTCAGTTCCATCTACCGTAACAAATCATACCCTAGGGCCCTCAAGTGTGCGTTGTCTCCACAGTTGAACACATACTATGCCATTCTTGCTAACTCTTACAAGAACTTTGCCAGTCGTCCCGCATTGGCTTTCCGTGAGTACAACTATGAAACAGGAGTCAGTGCTCCTTCGTATACTTCCATCACCTATGCCGAGCTCGACAAGACCAGAAAGAACTTGGGTGCTGGTTTGATGTATTTGTTGAAGTCAAATCCTTTCAAGGATTCCGCACGTTATGCCGACCATGCTAAGATAGACAATCACGAGCGGGACTACCGGTCATACGACAGTAACAACATGTCTTTCGTGGTGACCTTTTTCTCTGGAAATCGTGCTGAATGGTGTATATCCGACATCATGACCACGTCGTTGTCTATCACCAATACTGCCTTGTACGACACTTTGGGTGCTTCCACCTCCGAGTTTATCTTGTCGTCCACCGGTTCACCAGTCGTGATCTGTTCCAGCAAACACATTGACGCGTTGGTGAAGCTCAAGGTCGACAATCCTGACACTTTGGGACAGTTCATTGCCATTATTTCAATGGATCCATTGGATTTGAAGGGAACCAGTCCCAAGGCCCTTAAGGACCAAGGTTATGTCGCATACGCTAAACAAAACAACATTACTGTTCATGACTTCAACCAGGTATGTCTGGTGGGTGAAATCTTCCCCATTGAGGACCTTCCACCTAGCCCAGAATCGGTTTATACCATCAGTTTCACCTCGGGAACCACCGGTGCCAACCCCAAGGGTGTGGTGCTCACACAAAAGATCGCTACTGCCGGTATTACCTTTGTATCTACTCAGTTTCCTCAAGTTCCAAACAGCAAAGGGTTGTGTTTCCTCCCATTGGCACACATTTACGAGAGGCTGACCTACAGTTTCATGTTGTCATATGGTGCCTGTGCGGGTTTTCCTCGTTTGAACGGCACACCATTGACGTTGGTGGAAGATATCAAGCTCTTCAAGCCCACCCACGTGTCGATTGTGCCCCGTGTGTACGGCAAGTTTGAAGCCGCCTTGAAAGCTGCCACCGTTGAACACCCTACATCTTCTCTCAAGCGTTCCATCTTTAAAAAGGTGCTCGACTCTAAGATTGAACTGCGTAAAAACTTGGAGTCTGGTGTTGCGTACAATCTCTTGTACGACCCAATCATCATCAAAAAGTTGAGAAGCGTTTTGGGCTACGACAACATGGTGTGGAACATCACTGGTTCTGCCCCCATCTCGCCTGCTACCATTGAGTTCTTGCAAGCAGCGCTTGGCATCAGTTTGTTTCAGGGCTACGGACTCACAGAGTCTTTTGCTGGTATGGCTGCTAGTGTCTCCAACGATTCGTTGGGTTCTTGTGGGGCACCTGGTGTGACCACCGAGATCCGTGTGAGGGAATTGCCAGACATGGGCTATAAATTAGATGACCCTAGAGGTCCTAGCGGTGAGTTGTTACTTCGTGGTCCTCAAATCTTCAGTAAGTACTTCAAGAACGACGAGGAAACCGCCAAGTCCGTCAGCAGTGACGGCTGGTTCAGTACTGGTGATGTGGCTCGCATTTCTCCCGAAGGCCGTATCTTCATTGTTGACCGTGTCAAGAACTTTTTCAAGTTGGCCCAGGGTGAGTATGTGACACCAGAGAAGGTGGAAAACACTTACTTGTCTTCCAACCACTTGCTTTCCCAAGCCTACGTCCATGGGGATTCTCTCCGCCATTTCTTGGTCGGAGTCATTGGTGTGGATCCTGTGTCTGTCAGGCTGTTCTTGGCAGAGAACTGTGGAGTTTCCGAAGGTTCCTTGAGACACAAGTCGCCTCAGCAGATCTTGGAGTTGGTCAACAATTTGGAAAACAGAAAGAAGCTCTTGACATTGTTGAATACCAGTGCGTTCAAGCACAAACAGTTGCAAGGTTTCGAAAGATTGCACAATATCTACGTGGAATTTGAACCATTGACCCTTGAGCGTGGTGTCATTACACCAACTGTAAAGTTGAAGAGACCCATTGCTTATAAGTTCTTCCAAAAGCAGATCGAAGAGATGTACAGCGAGGGTCTGTTGCTCTACAGTCTGTCTAAGTTGTAGGTTGAGAAACAATAGGAGATCAGTAACAAATAAACGAACGAACGTTGTCTGAATACATGAGAATTGGATTTACCATCGTAGACTATAGTGCTTGTTTTGTCACTTTTTCACCCGTGCACCACGCGCATTTATTCACAATTTCTACTCTTCATCACCGCAAATGGTACGTACAACAGGCTGAAATCAGCATAGGCCCATTGGATCTGCTACTAACCCAGTCGATAACCACGAAAACAGAAACGAATGACGTGAAGGGTCTTTCTCTTATTGCGGCTCATTCCCATATTTCCGGTCTTGGTCTTGACGACCAACTCCAGCCGAAAGAATCGGCCCAAGGAATGGTTGGACAACTTAAGGCTAGAAAAGCTGCCGGTGTGATTCTCAAGATGGTCCAGGCTGGCAGAATTGCCGGAAGAGCTGTTTTGGTCGCTGGTCCTCCATCCACTGGTAAGACTGCCATCGCGATGGGATTATCACAAACTCTTGGAAGCGAAGTGCCGTTCACAGCTATCTCTGGATCTGAAATCTTCTCTTTGGATATTTCCAAGACCGAGTCTTTGACCCAGGCGTTCAGAAAGTCGATCGGAATCCGCATCAAGGAAGAAACCGAGATTATTGAAGGTGAAGTAGTGGAAATTCAAATTGACCGGTCGATCACCGGCGGCCACAAGCAGGGTAAACTCACCATTAAGACCACAGACATGGAAACCATCTATGAGTTGGGTAACAAGATGATAGAGGGACTTACCAAAGAAAAAGTGTTGGCTGGAGATGTGGTGTCGATAGACAAGGCCTCCGGTAAAATCTCGAAATTGGGCCGCTCGTTCACAAGAGCTCGTGATTACGACGCCATGGGACCAGAAACCAAGTTTGTGCAGTGCCCTGAAGGTGAATTGCAAAAGCGGAAAGAGGTTGTTCACACAGTGTCTTTACATGAAATCGATGTCATCAACTCTAGACAACAAGGCTTCTTGGCCTTGTTCTCTGGTGACACCGGTGAAATCCCTGCCGAGGTGAGAGAACAAATCAACACCAAGGTTGCTGAGTGGAAGGAAGAAGGCAAGGCAGAAATTGTGCCAGGTGTATTGTTCATCGATGAGGTGCACATGTTGGACATTGAATGTTTTTCGTTCATCAACAGAGCATTGGAAGACGAGTTTGCTCCCATTGTCATGATGGCTACCAACAGAGGATTGTCAAAGATCCGTGGTACCACTTACAAGTCGCCCCATGGATTGCCTATGGACCTTTTGGACAGAAGTATCATTATACACACGTCGGCATACTCGGCCGACGAGATCAACACCATCTTGTCGATCCGTGCTACCGAAGAAGAAGCAGAGTTGGCTGCTGACGCATTGGCGTTGTTGACTAAGATCGGACAAGAGACCAGTTTGCGGTATGCATCCAACTTGATTGCCGTATCGCAACAAATTGCTGCTAAAAGAAGAAGCAGTAGCATTGAATTGACTGATGTCAAGCGTGCGTACATGTTGTTCCTCGATTCGGACCGTTCCGTGCAATATGTGGAGGAGAATTCCGGTCAGTTTCTTGATGACAACGGGGTGGCATTCACCGAGAAAATGGAGACCGATTAGAAAATAAGAGCTAGATTCTGTACAGTGAAAGAGTAGATGAATGATGTATTAAAATAAACAGTGGTTGTGTCAACTCTCATTTAGTATCATCCTTTTTTCAGTTCCTATAACTCATCAATAAGTTTTTATTGCAGTGTAGACTAGGTAATCAAATATAACCGATTTCTGATCTATAACTGGTCGCATCCGCTATCCACTGCCCTTAGTGTTCAAGATCAACGCAATGATCATGCCGTACAATCCCAACACTTCTGCAAAAATCAAAATCAACACGATACCCACAAACAACCGTGGCTGGTGCATGTACTGTCTCACACCTTCGTCGCCCACGATTCCAATGGCGTAGCCGGACGCCAAGCATGCAAAACCAACACTCAACCCACAAGCCAAATGCATAAATCCGTTAAAAAGTGTGTAATTTTGATCGGGACTTAAGCCACCCGCTATCAACACCGATACTACAAGTCCGTAAACCGACAAGATACCCGACATGACCACGGGAATAAGGGACTTCATGATTAATTCCGGCTTGAATGTACCAATACCCGAAATACCAATTCCTGACTTGGCAGTACCAATTGCTGCACCAGCACATGACAAGATCATGGCCAGAGCACAGCCAGCAAACCCAAAGAAGGGCGCAAAAGAAGGGCTGTATACGTCCTCCGTCGACATGACTGCTGAAAAGGGCACGGCGAGATATGAGGATGTTGGTGCGAGGATGTGATTTGGGTGCACTGCTGCCGGTTGAGGGTGTACTGTTGCTCATATCAGTATTCTTATTGTGTATTTACATGGAGAATCACGACAAAATAAACCTCAGCAATCAGGACTTGAGCTGGGTTTACGGGCAGATCCTCTCGTCCACGACGAGCAAGCTCGACTTACATCTTCCTACTAATAATAGCGATCCTTTAAAGCGAAGGGTGGCAGGTATGCTCGAGGAGTTCGTGCAAGAACTGTTTGAAATGGTAAAGCATGCTATGGTCGTAGATGGGGAGGACCTCGAGCAAACAGCTGCGCCAATTGTAGACCATATAGCATACCGGCCCCGAGAAAAGACCGAGCCTTTTGACTTGGAGCTTAATGACGAACTACGCAACGTCTTGCAACTGGTGGAAAAAGAGACCATTAAGGTGTCCACCCTACGCAAAGAAATACCGGCCAAAGTACGCCAGGCATATCAGCAGATGATCGAGTCCACAGATACGCTGGTATCGCGAATATTGGCCGAATTGGATGTTGAAGACGCTCAACAACCGGACGAAAATGACCCATTCCCTGACCTTGGAGCCGTTGCTGGTGACTACGAGACCGCAATACTCACATTGAGCAAGCTCAACCAATCTGTGCCACAGCAGCATGCCGAATTATCAAAACTCAACAGCACCATCTCGTATTTGACATCACAGTACAGCGAACAGAAGCGCTGAAAGAATGATAAACCTGAGAGGTAACAATTGGTGCTACTAATATCACTTATGGCCTTTTTCGTTGCTTCATGTTTCTTTGCACCGCTATTCTGCCTCCCTGAATTTGTCGTTATTTTCCTGCATGTGTCGTATTTACACTTTAGCCGAAACGGGATCGTAAATAGTTCTGCACACATAAATGTACACTAGTTCTATCTGACCAGTTTCTTTATCGTTATGGCGTCTCCTGTCAAAAAGTTAGCGTTGCGTTATCTCGATAATATCAAAGACTCCCCGTCCAAACCTCTACAGCCTTCTGCTAAACACAATTCCTCTCCCCGCAGAAAGGGCCAAGATTTGGATCAACTTGCCAAAGAACTCAATGTCACTCCGTCCAAGATAGATCTTATAAAAAATAGTTACGACTCGCCATCGGCTACCATCACATCTTTTAAGTCCTCAACCAGCAGCAATGGCTCTCCCAGAAAATACAACCTTCCAGCCCCAGAGTCTTCTCCATACTTGCGAAGTCCTGCCAACTCTGCCGACAAATCGTCTCCTGGCTATGAGTACCTTTGTCGGATTGCCTCCATCAAGGTGTGGCTTCAGTCTGTTTTGGATCATGATATTGTCCAAACACCAGTTGAGCTCATCAGCTACATTCGCAATGGTATCCACCTAGCAGAGCTCGCAAACGTCATTCTTCCTACCCGCCAGGCGGTGTTCAAGAACGACTCACGTCTTCAATTCAAACACACAGAGAACATTAACCGGTTTTTTGATTTAATGGAGTACCTAGATGTCCCTGATCTCTTCCGGTTTGAGCTCACTGATCTCTACGACGCTAAGAACGTTCCTAAGGTATGGTTTTGTTTGTATGCAATGAGTTACATGCTCCACAAGGCAGATTCCAAAGTCCCCACCATCAAGAATGAATTGGGGCTTCTTGATTTCTCGCCAGAGGATATCAGAAGCGCCAATCGTGCTTTAGTTGGCAGCCCTCTTCCTAATTTTTCAAGTGCCGACTCCGTCAGTTCTGGTGAAAATTCATACATGAACAGAGCATTGGGTGGCTCTGTGAAAATGAAGCTGCTCAGTAGCCCCATTCGTAGCCCAGCAGCTCTCCCCAGCCCAAAGAAGGATCCAGCACCCAAATTTTCACCATTGAAAACCAAGCTCAATCTCATGGAAGACCCATTCAGAGAAAAACCAATTTCTAAAAAGCGTTCGCCAGCATTATCACTCAATGATGTTAAGGTTTCAGACTCTCAGTTGCGAGAACTTCAGGCACACGAAGCCGATATAATGAAATTGCAAGCTCTTGCATTGGGTGCTGCTTTTCGGTACAAAATGTTTGTGGACCGTATTATGCTCAAGTCTTACGATGAAGAATTCCTTCATTTCTTCTCGATTATACGAGGAAATTTGTCCCGAAACAAGACTGTTCACCGGCACAGAGACGAACTTCTTCTCTACAAGTATGATTTGATTGACCTTCAGAGCATTGCAAGAGCAAGTTTGTTCAGAAGAAAAAACAAGCACAATTTATCGGACCATGTAGCTACCATGGTGTCGTTCCAAAGTATTTTGCGTGGTGCCACAACAAGAAGACGCTTTGGCAGTATCGTGGATTCTATCCTTTCTCATGAGTCGCTGCTCAGTAGGTGGCAGGCACATGCTAAAATGGTCTTAGTATATTTCAAAGCCCAGACAGTCATCGAGCATAACCATGAAATTGAGAAGCCGGTCACTATGCTTCAGGCCATTAGCAGAAGAGTGTTATTTGAAAAGTTCACGAAGAGTTGCATTACAGGTAACCTTTCTAATGAACCATCCATAACATCTCTACAAGCATTGATTCGTGGCTTGTTGTCACGCCGAGAGACATCTTCAAAGCTCAGATACATCAACAGATTCAAATACCCAATGATAGAACTTCAAAGTATAGCCAGAGGTGGAACATTGCGTTCAAGGTTATGCGACGGAGTCTTGATGACTCTAGTGGATGAGCATGAAATCCTCAGCGAGTTGTATGCTGCATTCCGAGGCAGAAAGGTCCGTGACGAAGTATATGTTAAAAAGTCAGCACTTAAAAGTTTTGAAATGAGTTCCATTGTCCCAACGCAAACCTTTTTTAGAGGTGTGTTGGCACGATTCCAAAAAGAGATCCTCTTGGACGATTTGTACAATGAAATTGAAGGAATCATCGGCCTTCAGTCATTCATTCGTGGAGTAAGGGTAAGGTCTAGTAACCGAAAGATGGAAGACTATTATCGCCAGAACTTGCTGCGAGTGATAACTGCACAAGCATATATTCGAAGCATTTACACCAGAAATGCTTATAAGTCGTTGCTCAATATGAGAAACCCTTCGCTTGCAGTTATAAGAAAGTTTGTGCATTTACTCTCTAACAGTGATTGTGATTACCAGGAAAAAGTTGAGCTTAATGACCTTCAAGACGTTATTGTTGGGAAATCAAAGAATAACGTAGACTTGGAGACAAAAATTGAGAGCTTGGACGTAAAGTTGGGACTACTTGATAAAAACAAGATCAGTGTTGAGGATTTCGTGAGGAACAGGAACAAGCACAAATCCTTGAAACCGGTTGCATCCACAAATACCAGTAGTCTTGAAAGACTCAGTAAGAATGCAAAATTGAGAATCGAGATTTACCAGTCACTTTTCTACATGCTTCAAACCAACCCGATTTATTTGATGAGACTCTACCAAAGCATGCAAGATGATTCCAGCTCTTCCAAAGTTTTTGACAGTTTACAAAACCTGGTGGCATTCCTCTTCCCTATAAAAGACACTTCTATTAAATATCATTCAAGGGAAGAGTACTTTTTTATGCGTTTCATTACTGAATTGATGAAAGTGGAAATCAAAAGCTGTCGTACAATGAGTAACCTCACTAAACCACAGCATTGTCTTTGGATTGATTTTTTCCACAACATCAATAATCATACCTACCAAAGGATGCACTTGAAAAAGTTGATGGGAAAGCAAATAACTCGTGTTGCAGAAGACGATGAAGTAAATTTTGAGTCTGACCCTTCACAAATTTATGAAGACATCATTAAAAGGGAAATTAAAGTTCATGGCTTTAGTGAACGACCTGCACTGCTTCCTGCTCCGGCAGCTATTAAGGAAGAAGACGTCTCCGCAAAATTTGTGGAAAATCTCATGTCTCTTCGTGAATGCGTTTCAGAAGTAATCAGTGCTTTGGATGCAGTTGCAGATGCGATACCTTTGCATGTTAGAGTGGGGGCCAAGTTTGCTTATGACCTCGTTAAGATAAACTTTCCTGAAAAATCCAATCAGCAGCATCTCTCAGTTGCAGGGGTGATTATCTTCAAGCATTATCTTGGTGCAATCTTACAAAACCCAGAAAACTTTGGTATTTCGGTCCGTGATCCTTTCAATCCTTCCATCACCAACCCTAGATGTGAAATGAATTTGAGACACTTATACCGGGTGCTTTTACAAGTGTTTGTTATGAAGCCATTTACTGACAACTTTTTGAAGCCTTTGAATGAGTATATTGATTCTTCTAGTGATATTATCTCGTCTTTGATACAGCGTCTCATTGATGTGAACACTATGGAATCTGAATACAATCTCACCGATTATGATGATATTGTTTCCCACGATCGTCCTCAACTTACTATGAAGGTGGGTGACATGATCATGTTTGAAAAACTCTTGACTAAAAATATTGATGTTGTTGCACCTGGAAATGACGATCAATTGTACAAAATCATGCTAAAATTTGATGAACTTGTCAATTCGGCCGATGAATTGGTGGAGATGACAGAAGTTGGCCTGATAACTCTCAGTTTGAATCCTCAGACTCAAGAGGTATCAGTTGTTGATTCGAAGGTCTCTTCTTTGTTTGCTCAAATAAAGAGGTGCTTGTTGTACATAATTCGTGTGCAAGAAGGTTCAGGTTTGTTGGAGCTCTTAATTTCTGGTATTAAGCCTGAACACGAAAAAGCTTTCCGAGAAATAGTGACGCAAGAGCAAAACGAAAACAAGCAGTCAATGGCTAACGATAAGAGGAGACCATATTACAAAACATCCATAGGTGATTTGCTGCACATCTCGTATCATGATCTCAAAAAGATGGCGCTTGAAAAGATTTTGCAATTGGAATCCTTGGGACACCTTCGAAGATCTAATTCCTATCAGGACTTATTAAACAGTATGGCTGTTGATATCAAGACAAAAGATCTGCAGCGTGTAACAAGAAGAAAACAGGTTGAGATTGCACTCAAAACTGTGGAGAAATTGACGTCTAAAGAGAACCTTCTCAAAAAGCAACTCTCTGATTACAATAATCACATTGAAAAGATACTTTCTCAACTTCAACTGAGACCAAAGGAAAAGAAGCTTTTCAATATCATCCCTATCTTCAGCAAGCAGTACTTCTATCACCGTGAGTTGAAGAAATCAAACAGGCTCCCACAATTTGGGTCATACAAGTACTCGGCTAAAAAATTGATGGACCAGAAGATCTTAATTGATTTTGGAAAAATGATAAGTCAACACAGCAGCAGCACTTCAAAGTTGGATTTTATGTTCAGTTGTCATCAAGTAGGAAAGTTTGTCTTTGAAGTTGCAAGTGGCTCCGTTACCATTCCAGGTGCTGTAAGCTATGTCTCGCTTGACGAATTGTTGGACTTACAGTATAACAACAGTGATACTGTGGAAATGTTCGATGGTGCTGTTTTGTTTGATACACAGAATTTAGTAGCATTCATCTTCCGCAAATTTTATGACGCTAAGAAGGAATGAAGTTTATACCTAATAAATGATACAAAACTACATGGAATAGTTAAATACGTTATTGATACAATACTCTAATGTCGCTCTCACTTTTGGATCAACTGGTCAATCTTTTTCTCCAATTCTTCCAACTTCGCGTCCTTTTGTTCGTTCGCTATGGTCAATACCTTTATCTGAGTTTCTAAGGCATCAACTAACGAAGCAAGACGATCAACGGTACCCTTCAAAGTGGTTCCGCCGCTCTTTGTGTCAGTTTTATTTGAGGGTGGTGACCTAGGAGTTTGTTCTGATTGAGCGGCGGGTTCCGGTGTATTGTCTTTGACTGGGGTGCTGACCAGCTTCAAAGTGGTCTGGGCAGGTTTACTCTCCGTGGATGTTATCTTCTTTTCGCCAGCGATCGGCTCTTGTTCCTTGGGCGTGTTTGTTTGGCTATTCAAGCTTTGGCTCGATTGAACAGACTTTATCGAAGGAACATCACCCTTCTTAACTTCTTCCCACTCTTCATTCTCATCGTCATGTTCTTGGACTTCGTCTTCGGGATCTGATTCGTCGTTGACCTTTTCCAAGAGCTTGTTGACACTGGACGAAGTTTTCAAGACTTCGTCCACCTCTGTCTTTGACAGCTCCGGAGTTTTCAGAGGAGTTGGTGTTGATGGTTCTGGAGTTGCCTTGGCCAGCTTCTCTTTGGTAGCGACGTCATTGGACTTTTTGGCCTCCTCTTTCACCTCTTTTTCCTCGGAAATACTCTTGGCCGGTTCTGAGTCTCTTAAAGATGGTTCCTTTCCATCATACAAAGCATCCATACTCATAAGCTTGGGCCCGTTACAAGTTTTGCCGGCAAACCATTCTTCTGCTGTTAAAGCAGGTTCAGTAGAGGGACAGTCTGGGTAAATATCGCTTTGAAATAATTCAGATCGTCTGGGCACGACAAAAGAAATTGGCTCAATGAGACTATCATTCACCGTTTTGTACGACTGAAGGATTTCGTTGTCTTTGACAGAAACCTTATGTTTTGGGGCTGCGGCAAATCCTCTTTGTGGGTCAGTGGAACCGTATTGCGATAAGTCGTACAAAATATCGTTTTCGTATTCGTAGTAACGGATGTTACCGTCACCCTTACCTGCCAAGTATAAGATCGAGGTTGACTCGTCGTACACTGGAATCAAAACTCCGGAAGACGAGTCAATTACAATGAAGCCATCGACTGGACCAGCGGCGATATCGTTGACATCCCAGATACCCACTTGACGATCGGACAAACGGGAGAATCCGGTGGTGATTATTCTATCGGTGTTGCCCAACCAAACCACTCTGGAAGGCTTTGCGCCGGTGTGGCCGGGACCCTCGGACAAGACTTTGCCCGATCTGATATCCCAAATACGCAACTTCTTGTCTCTAGAGGTGGTAGCCAACAAAGATCCGTCGTAATTGAATGCAAAAGACGTCACCAAGTCCTTGTGCTGCAAGGTGATTTCGTCCTTTCCGGTTTCCAAGTTCCATATTTTGACTGAGTAGTCCAAAGAGCAAGAAGCTAACACGTTTTCGGCACAGGGGTGGAATTCCACATGGCCCACCTTTCTGTTGTGAGCCGAGAGCACTTTGAGTGGCTCGGTTATGTCCTTCGTTTCGTCGTTGTCGTCCACATAGTGGTGGAATGAGAAGTCCTCGGGGATTTCCCATACAAAGATCTGTCCGTCGTCCGAACAACTCACCACCTGTCTTTCGTTGAAAGGATTGAACGCGGTATCCAACACTGGTCCCTTGTGTCCACGGAATAAAGGTACAGTGTCGGGAGCCTTACCCACTTCCTTCAACGGAATAATTGCAAAGGCTCCTCCTCCACTAGCATCCCAATTGACAGACAAGTACTTGCCGTTGGTGTGAATAATATTGGAATCCCAAGCATTCTTGGTGATCTTCAAGTTATCGTAGCACTTTTCCTTCTTGGCAGCTTGCCCAAACACATGGCGGTATTTGGAAGCTCTGACAAACTTTCCACTGCGTTAGTAACAAAAGCTACTCAATTAAATTGTATTGCTTTTTCTGTACATACCTCATGTTATGGAACCCCACCAACAGTTCGGCGAAAACTGAAGGTACGGTCACGTGCGCAAATTTCGGAGGTATACCGATAGCCACCAACAGCACAGCTTTTCCGTAGTCGGGCGGGTCTACCGAAACAATAAATATAGCTATTAATTCTAGATATCGAGGCCTTGTACCACATCATGAAGCGAGCTGACATAGCGATTTTCAATGGTGTGGCCATGGCCAGCCGCAACTTTTAGGACTAACTCGTTCAACTCGGCCGAGCCCAAGATATCAACGTGATCTGCTGTCTTGGCACCACCTCGTATATCAAAACGGTCGGGCTCGTGCTTGATTTCCACAATGGTGACGGAAGAATTGCCGGGGTTGTAGCGAGAGTTGCTTCCTCTCTGCCATTCATGAAGAATAGCATGCGACATAAGCGATACTGTTCCATCGCCGTCCCCAAAGAAGACGGCATTTTTGTTTTCGGCATCGATGGTGATGTTAAGATTCGTTTCTTTGGGTGCTTGTTTGTATGTATAGGCTCTCTCTGTAGAACAGCCCACTCCGTAGAACGCATACACCTTCATGTCTGGGGCATAGGGAAGACTGGCTTCGAGTGGATTGATCCATTTTGAATGGTCATTGGCGTTAGCTTCCAACTGCTGCTTGGTTTTTGCAATTCCCCACGAGTACTGCTCTTTCACCCGGTTTGCAAACCATGCTGGTGAGGTTTCAAGCATATAGTCGATACTGGAATCGATCGTCATATTCTGATTTCCTTCGGTTTCAAAACGGATAAATGTGCCAAAGGTTTCCTCGTGTTTTCCTGGCAATTCCGTCCTGTCCTTGGCGTTAGTGTTGTTGGTCATTAAACTGTTGCTGGGATCGTCAGGCGCCGATAAGAAATTACCCCAGATGAGATCACCGCCCTTTGGAAGCATAGAAGGTACTCCACCGAACGAACGGAGCATATCCAACCGCTCCCTTCTACTGAAAAATTTCTCCAAGCCATAAACAGCCAATGCGTTCAACTGCACCGTATCTTTCATTTCACCGGAGATGAGTGCTGGAATACTCTTTGGAGTTCCCAAAAGCGTTCCTGAGATATCAACGAATGCCTCAATGTAATTATTACACCAGTTCTTGCCACCGTTTCCATATCCTTCGCCCTCTGCCTCGACCCATTTCATAAAGTAGAACGCAACTTGCGAGCCCATCGAATGTCCGACGAGAATCGACTTCTGACCGCCAAGTTTTCGGGCGATCTCTATCTGGGACTTCAACTTGGAGAAGTAGTGGTCACGACGTTCCAAGTCTAAAAATGCTAGTCTCCAGTCGTAAGCAGCGCTTATCATGTTATTGGGACCATAACCGATGACGGCAAGATTTTGCAAGATTTTGTTCCAGATCCAATATCCAGTGACAAAGAAGTCGGCGGCTTCGAATCCCTGGGCAGCTCTGAGCCGGACGTTGGGTGGATCCAATCCGGTTTCGGGGTCAAGCATGATATGTTTGAGCCAACACGCTTTGTCGAGAACCATAGTCCGAAGCATATAAAATGATCCCCACAACCGTTTGCGGAAATGGTGAGTTGAGGGACATTCACCATCATCATTTAAGCCCCACGACTCAATGCCGGTGGATATGACTCCAGGAACCATTACCACGTTATGCTTATCGGTCAAATTGAGGTTGGCGACCATACGTTTTCCCACAGAAAACGAAGCTGCCGATCCGTGGAGTGCTCCTTCTTCTTCCAGCGTGTCTAAGTCATTGAGCATTCCCTGGACCGAGCTGGGAAGCACTACACGCCAGTCGTTGAGAATTCCAGACATCGAGTCAAAGTTGACCAACCGGTCCAATTCTCCACGAATATCGTCATTTGAGGCTCCAAAGAACACAGCAGCAAACAACCCGATGAGTGCTCCGAGCATAAACATCACTCTCCTCGATTGGTGGAGTTTCTTCTTAGCCAGCTTCTCTTCATGTGACAGCGAAGAATGGGAAACATTGTCCTTATCGTCGTCAAACTCAACGGTTTCATGTTTCTTCTTGTGCACTGGCTTTACTGTCTTTTTGGGCGCCATTCTGAATGCAAAGGACAGAAATTAATTCAGTTTTGTAGGCGCTTTAGCAAGAACCAGAATTGGCCTTGCGATTTTGATTGCGCGATGCGTTAGTTGCGCAAATGTGAGACACTACAGCACTAAAAGAAACGTTCTTATATAATTCATAATGCATCCATGGTGTAGTCGTAGCCTATACCAGGGGTAACGCTGGCGATAAACTTGAGAAAAACCACCAAGTACTGGTCGACCCGAATTCCCGGCGCATCGTCTGTAGTAGTATCTCCTGAAGAATCCGGTTTTTCCTGTTGCACCAGCCGCTGCGCATGCTTCATGAGCACCTTCATCACGGACAGGTGCTTGCACGGATGTATAGACACTGCCGTGGTGTTTTGTGATACTGGAAGTGGCTCGATCGTCGCTGTTTTGTCTCTGTAGTCGCCAGAAATGTCCTCGAACATCTGTTTCGGAAGCAAAGGGATGCCGCTGTCGTTGAACCCGACCAAGTACATCTTGGGCACCCGATATGATGTAGAGTACGTGATGTAAAGATCGTATCGACGAGTGGCCGAGTTGCCCAAATCCTGGAACTCTTCACCATCACCTTCCTCTGCATCGTCGTCTATGAGATCCTCAAGATCGTCTATGTGTGGAGCCGTGACAGCGTTCTGTGTTTGTGGTTCTTCATGTGCAAGCCGGTGAGATTTCACCCATCCGTCTTCCAACTCCTCTTCATCTTCTGCAAAATCCAGGTTGTTTCCGAGATAGTTCTGTGCCCGCTGGTACGACGGAACATGTTTAGTGATCAAATATTGCTTGTCTGGTGGCAAAAAATCCTTCTGGAGCTTCGGAGGTGTGGTTCCCCATTGCCATGTAGGGAACTTGTAAACGAGATAATCACCGGCCAATACGAATTCCTCGGGCGATATTTCACCACTGGTGGCAAAATTGGAACTATGGTTGATGGGAGTGAGGTACTCTCGTAACGATGATAGCTTAGACCTTAACATAGAGAAGAGTGCGATAAGGATGGTCATGAGAAGGCATGTGCAGGAGAAGACGCAGGAAAGGTAGCAGAGGAGTGAGAGTGACCAGGTCAGGTAAATGACCAGTGTGATGCTGTTGGGTGAAATAGAATGGGGTTTGGTTGAAAGAGTTAACTGATGCGTCAGCTAATGATAAATAATAGTCGATGCGGAGAATGGAATCATGAAAACTATTGTCTAAATGTGTGATGGATCTACTACTCCACTGCATCCAAGTGATTCTACATACTCAATGGGACTACTACTCGCTTCCAGATCCGTGATGAGATATTATTGCCTTCCCTGCCATCACCAAATTAACCTTCCACAAAATATTATTCGTTACGGATGCTAAGGAGGAGTAACGACAAACAACATATGCCACAGTGACAACTCTGAAAATGGTCAGCTCGTAGACGCAATGAACCATAAATAAACACTAATTAGTAGATGAACTCCCCGGAATACCTTCCGGGTACTCGTCACCATGCTTCACTTTGCAGCCATCAGCCCAGGAAGTAACCCCGCCGCACCCCGATGCATATGCACAACACTTCTAATCTCTCAAATTGGTCCCCAACGATTTCCCCGTACCCCCATCATAGCCACCTCAAACACTGGCCGTCGGATCATCGCGTCGCGCCCCATACCCGAGCCTCTGTGCGGCATCCACATGCACGTCACGCGTCGCGATCTGCGTACGGGTGCGCAAATCGTAAACAAACAATGCACGATTACCTGTTCCGCTGCAGTAAAGCCCTAAATATCCTGCTTACAAGCGAAAAATCGGTGCCCGGCCACACGCGACAACACGGTGCCTCGTATTTGGCACCATTCCATAATGCAACGTGGATTGTTGTGCAGCATGCGCCTGTTTGGTCTTTCCTGATTGAGGTGCGGGTGCGTCTGGTAGACTATTTGCACTTCGGTAATTTTGGGAATCAACGCGAGCGTGTTCATAACAGTTGTTTTGGTCATATATCTGTAAATAGGGTGCTCAGCACTTGATTCATCATCCTCCCCGAGTGAACTCTTACTACTATGGACGTTGCTACCAATTCTCCTCATCGCAGAGTAGTGTTGGCTCCCATCAACCGTGGACGTCTCAACCTGATGACTCCTGCCAGAAAACAAAAGTCTTTCACCATGCATAGATCACCAGCACTTCTGCCAATTGCTCGGTCCGTTAGTTTCGCTGCCAAAACTTCATCCTCCCTTACTGCGGGATCAGCTTCCACGAGTTCTACTGCTGGCTTGGCTGCTACCAAGCTTAAGTTGCGGCTCCAGCTTGCTTTGTACAAGCTCCAGCAGCAGAAAAAACAGTCACCACGTCGACAGATCGCGGTCACTACGTCATTCACCTCGAAAAAACTGGTTCCCCCTCCTCCAACGGGCGTTAATATCAACCTTAAAACCGTCACCTCCGCTCCTACCCTCTCTAGCATTGCAGAAAAGCGCAAACTCCGGTTGTTCGCCATCAAGTCCTCATCCTCCTACTACAATAATCAGCAACTGGCCCCACTAGTTCCCGCCAGTGCCCAGTTTGCCCGACCCAAAGCATTCCTGAGATCGCCGCTTCCACCCATCAACAAGATCTTGAAGACCCCGTTGAAAAACTCCAGCCGCAGCTTTATAGATAGGGCCCACGCAGGGGACTCTACCATCGACGAGGACGATGAACCAAAAACGTTCAGCTCTTCTCCAGTCAGAGACCATTGCGGCTTGGGTACACCCAACTCTTTCAGCGTGGCCCGGTCGTTGTTACAACTCGGGCTGGGCTACTATAATTAACGTTGTATTATAGAGGCAAGGATCATCAGCATCGCATACTCGCGTCACCTCTAATTGCCAAACATGTATAAGTCATGCAATATAAAATAATTCATCTTCCATAGCAGAGAATGCGAGTTCCTGCTTGTCTGTTTCGTTATCTGTTCGCTTCTTTCTTCATCCCTCTACCTCGTCTCCATCATCCGCGCAATGATATCCACCATCCGACTTACTCTGGCTCCCTTATCATTGATGCTGGCATCCTGTGCTGGTCGAAACTCTAACATGTTTCGCAATTGGTCGATTCGTGTGCCGTCGGGAAGCTTTCCAGCAACTATCATTGAATTGACCAACGGCTCCACGTTTTGAAGATCTTGGTGAAATAGATGTGGAAGCTTGGATATGGAAACAACGTCGTAGTACTGCGGAAGACACAGAATATTGGATTCAATGTGGTTGGAGTGAAGGTTCTCTCGGTGAGTTTTGATCAATCTTTTAGTAATGGGATTTCCGAATGTAGAAAGCGCATGCTGCCATGTTTGTAGTGGTAAAAACTTTCGCCCGGCCAAAAGCTCTAGACATTTCCCAGTTATTTCGTCTACTGGGGGTTTCAACTCCATGAGTCTGGCAATAATTGCGGGTTTTCTAAAATCACCGTCGGCAAGAACAACAAACTGGGCCATTTTTACCAATAATGGATCAACAACAGCCCGATAAAGCTGCTGATTTATGGATATGCTATCGGGGACGTTGGTAATCACTGTAAGCTTCTTGTTCACCAAATCGAGAAGTGGTGGAAAACTCACCGTGGAGTCAAAAAGGGAATGATAGTCAGTAAACAAGTCGTAGTAGAGCAATCTCAGATACCATTGGAGCTCGTCATCAAAGTGACGGTTCGTTGGAAAGTCGGTACTGGCGGTGATGTTCTTCAAAAAGCCATCAAAATCGTCCGTTTGATGGAATGCAAGCACACTTTCGGCATTGTCTAGTTGTTTTAGTATGTTCCATTTCTCTGCATTTGAACCAGATGCTATTCCCGATTCAATTGCGGCTGAACGAGAAACCATGGTTAATTGGATGAGTTTGTGAAATGAGAAAGTGAGGCCGGAAGCAGTTTTCAACTAGCCTAAGAATTTTCGTACAAGAAGTAGTCACTCTGATGCAGGTCTTACTTATCTACCAATTTGCTTATCAGTCAAACCTAATGTGGCTCTATTATATATCTCAAATATCTACCCATGTAGAGAATTGAGATTGGCAAGGAATTACTCAATCGGGATTGCTGAGGTAAGAGCACCCATGGAAAGTCATTTGCAGCCATCTTTATCTCTTTGTCTCCGAGTGATATTCCTGAGTTGAAATTGTAACACAATTTCTGTTGCTCTAACTACATTACACATTCTTGTTCATCATTTTTCTCGAAGGGTGTAGAAAACTTGATGTTCGTCCAAGTTTTTTAATCGTATCGTTATGAGTCGTTCCGGCTTGTAATAGCTGAATGTTCCATTCGAATGTATCAAGCTTCCTTCCAATCTTGTATCTTTCTTTATTCACTAGTCGGTTTTCTGGTGTATTCAATCTTACCCTTCATGTGCAACTCGGTTTCGGCTGGTCCGCACAGCTGCCAGGAAATCGGGATCTGCTTGAACCCCTGAATGATTTAGAGAATGTGCAGCTGAACCATTACAGAATTCAGTGATGCGGTTTTCGTAGAATAACTTTACGGCTCAGCCACCGGCCGTTCCAAATATTGAGTTCCACCCCAAGCCGTCATTTGGTGCCAAGAACAATGATCTATTTTTAATATAACGGGCTACGATAGCAAGCTCGCTTGTGCTCTACAGTCTCTGCTTCGGTGGAACCAACAGGTGCCTGGGACCATATTATCTCGCCATGCTTCCTTTTTTGACGCAAATGATGAAAAGTGAGAAACATACAAAATGTAGAAATAGAGACGAATAATACAATAAAGCATATTTAATACATATAAGACATTGAAATACAACTTCACACTTATGCAACTTCAAAACACGAACCCCCGTTTCCTGAAATTCGCTTGTTTTCTTGTATTCTCGTTTCCTCGTTTGCTCGTACTCTCGTACCTTCGCACTGTTTATAACTGAAAAGTTCGGCTCGCTCAACTCATCTCAATGAAGTGGTTTCCTGTAATTATCACACTGGCGGCTATTTTTGCCGTCATGAGCGCTCTCTTCTCCACGTGGCTTCCTAAGAACTACTGTTTTGACAAGAACGTGTTGCAACAGTTGAGCAAAGAGGTCATTGCCAACCATCCGGATGGAAATGCCACGGCCATCATGGTTGAATTGGCACCAAAACTCAAGGAAGCGTACCCTGGTCTCATCAATGACCTTAATTTTGACGAATGGGTGTATAATAATGCTGGCGGTGCCATGGGAACCATGTTCATTTTGCACGCTTCTATATCCGAGTACCTCATTTTCTTTGGTACTGCCATCGGAACAGAGGGACACACTGGAGTACACTTTGCCGACGACTACTTCACAATTTTGGCTGGTGAGCAGAAAGCTGCCTTACCCGGTGCTCTCACTCCAGAAGTATACTTGCCTGGTGATGTACACCATCTTCCTAAGGGCTTCACCAAGCAGTACCTGATGCCTTCCGGAGCCTTTGCGCTCGAGTTGGCACAAGGCTGGATCCCCGCCATGCTTCCATTCGGCTTCTTGGACACTTTTTCGTCGACGCTTGACTTCTATACTTTAGCGCTTACCGTTTGGTACACTGGAAGAGATATGGTGAAGCACCTAGTTAACGGAAAGTTTTAGACAGAGAAAAAGAAAGAAGTGGAGAATAGATGAAGTTGTATAGATTGGCTGCAAATCAGAGTGCAGCGTTCAGACGCAGAATATTAGTTTGGCTGAGACTCTGTTGCTGACATAAGCTTTGATTTAAAAAATAAGCTTTGGCTGCAACACTAAAAACGGATAAAACAAGCAGCGTGAAGAAAAGGTGTAATCCAAGTAGTAAAGTATACAGGCAGAAGAAGTACGATGTAGATAGAGTGATGATGCAAGTGATGGGATGCAAATGAGCCTTTCCTATACCTTAAGAGGCACGAAAGAAACGAATCTCGTGCCATAGAAGCTGGTGGAAAAACTCAAACAGCAAACTCGTAGAGCAAAACAAAGACATATAAACAAGTACAACAGAGTGACACACATACGGAACCACTACATTCTACGTGGTTTCAGACCCACAAAGTGCCATTGAAGCACCTCCGTGCATCCCACCTTAGATCTCCTGCACGAATCAGATAAGCTCGCACGTCACATCTTCAACCGTTCTTTTCTTTTCATGGCAACAGAACGTTCAGCGCTTCTTGAAGCGCGTCTAAACGCCGAACCTCAGGTGTACTCCGGGTTTGAAAACGATGTGGTTAGCTATGTGCAACAAAGAAGAGCACTGATAGCAACAGAACCAGAGCAAGTTCCGCCTGATTTTGGCCATACTCTCTCCCGCCAGGTGCTGATGGCGTCTATGGCGCTAGAGAGACCAGTTCCATTGGTTCCCACAATTTCTCATGCATCGAATGGTGGTGATGTAACCGATATTCTTTCCCACCATAGACTTTTGGCCGAACCAGAGACCACGTTGAAAACAGAAGTAAAGGTACTTTGGCGCTACACTGTGCCGCTTATTCTCACGTTTCTCTTTCAGTATTCACTCACGGTGGCATCTGTGTTCTCTGTAGGAAGAATTGGCCTGCGAGAGTTGGCGGCTGTTTCGTTATCATCGATGACAGCCAACATTTCGGGCTATGCCATCATTCAGGGCATTTCCACCTGCTTGGACACCCTCTGTGCACAGGCGTATGGACGTCATGACTACAACATGGTGGGCGTGCACTTTGCCCGGTGTACTTACTTGCTTTTGTTGGTTTATGTGCCGGTAGCCTTGCTCTGGATCTTCGGCTCTGAGCCGATATTGATGGCGCTTGTAGGCGATAACGATCCGGAATTGTGTGCTTTGGCTGCTAGATACCTCAAGGTGGTATCTATGGGAGTTCCAGGCTACATTTTGTTCGAGAATGCCAAACATTTCTTACAATCCCAGGGAATATTCCATGCTTCTACCTATGTTCTTACGGTATTTGCTCCCGTCAATGCTGCTTTGAACTACTTGCTTGTGTGGCACCCCGTGGTGGGAATTGGCTTTATTGGAGCTCCGCTCTCGGTGGTCATCACCAACTGGGCTATGTGCTTTCTGATCTTTGCCTACATTTTCTTTGTCAACGGCTATCAGTGCTGGCCCCAACAGCTGGTTTTCTCCAAGATTTGCTTTGTAAACTGGGGCAGAATGATCCGCTTGTCCATTCCTGGTGTGCTTATGGTAGAAGCTGAATGGCTTGCGTTCGAAATTATTACCCTCACAGCGTCCAAATTTGGTACCGAAGTACTCGCGGCCCAGTCTATCATCACCACATCGTGTGTGTTACTCTATCAGATCCCATTTGCACTTTCCATTGCCGCTTCTACTCGTATTGCATGGTACATCGGCGCAGCATCCATTTCTGCCGCAAAAAAAGCTTGCTGGGCAGCCATCAACTCCGCGTGTGCTGTTGGAGTCGTTAACTTTGTCATTCTATGACGTTCAGAACGAACCTCGCATCATTGTTCACTAGTGACACTTCTGTGATTCGGCTCGCTGCCAATGTTCTTATTGTTGGCGCGATATACCAGGTCAACGAAAGCTTATCCTGCGCCTGCGGGGGAATTTTACGAGGACAAGGCCGCCAGTGCATTGGCGGCTATCTTAATCTCTTTGGCTACTATTTTATTGCATTACCGTGTGCGTTTGTATTTGCATTCTACTTTGAGCTAGAGCTCTTGGGACTCTGGATCGGTATGATTATAGCGCTAGTGGTGGTATCACTCTCGCAATGCTACTTTATCGCAATCAGTGACTGGGACCATATTATCAGTGAATGTATAAACGAGGGCGTACTCGAGATGCATTGATCTTGGCTGCAAATTGCAGAAGGGCGGTCGATAGTCTGGGTGGTTGACTTTGAATCGATTTTAGTGGTCTTGATCAACACTGACGCATTCTGTGCATAGTTATTTGCATTAGATTCATGCGTTATAGCGCATGCGTTATCTTTATTGCACACATTTGGCTATTTGCATTTCTTTTGAGTTCTTCTGCTTCGTCGTCTTCCAAAGGGCGGTCAGATGCATAATTGAATACTGCCCCTTGCTTTTGCGTGAAAAAAGGCAGATCCATGCGTGCCTATTCACGAGCCTATTGAAAAAATGCTCAACCCGTTGACGACTCAAGGTTGTGTTTAGAGCTATTTTTTTTCACCATAGCCGTTGACAATAGCTCGTTCTAGTAATAGTAGTAACTGCCTATTCGGGGCGACACACTACTATTTTCGGTACTACCAGGGGTGCGGCGGCATTGATGCGTGTGTATGCACCTCGACGCAGGATCGAACCGGTTGGGCCAAACACCCCACATTGATGGTCGATTGAGCCTCTACTCCTGCCTTAAAACGCTAATTCAAGTATAAGCGGAGTCTGGACCACAATAATTCAACCGTTTTTTCTCGTCTATTGCTGTGTGTTATGGAAGTTCCTACTTTGTACTCTTAGGCTATCGGGCATCGTATTATTCGTCTCGACCGGCTGCGGCATGCATGCAGGGAGTGCATTCTTGACAGAAATTTAGACGAAAGGTTATCGGCTAGATTATGGCGCCATTTGGGCTGGAAACCGTATATAACTTGGAGTAGATTGTGTCTAGGTAGTAAATTACTGGTACACTAAGCCATACCATTTCTTAACACTTGTCGAATATTTGCATCGAGCTGCAGCCAGATTTTATTTTTACCGATTGTTTCGTGAGGCTATCTGTGAATTGAGTCCCAATTGTTGCAGAGTTTTCACAATTGGTCCACCAAGTCGACTTTCCCATCTCATATAAGTGTACATAATACCCGAGAATAACGGCAAAACACGCGTGGATTTGCGCAGCATCACTTTCTTGTCATTGTCATCGTCATTGTGTTAGCGTACTCTACCAGAGCTGCATTCATTAATATCCCATAGCGAAAACACGCCTATCGATTTTATGGTCCTTATTTTCTTTTGGGCTTTATAGTTGGTGTAATCGGCTATCTATCATTGTCATCTTTCAGTTCAAATTTTCCATCCTGTTGATATTTCATTAATTACTTTGCATATGTTCACACAAACAGACTATCCACTGCATCTATACCGCAAGGAGATCAGCACCCACAATGCTGTACTCGAAGAATATGCCGAAGAAATCGTTAATGACTTGAAAAATTCACAAAACTGCAAACATGCTGCAAGGGCCCATTTGTTCCAACAACAACCATATCTCAGTTTTGGCATTAGAATGAAGCTCATTGACTTCTGCATGAAAATGGGAGTGAGATTAAAAGTTATCCCATTCGTGATATATAAAGCTGTTACCCTCTTCGACAGATACTGTTCCACTAGAATTGTACTTTTAGACCAGTCCCAGCTTATAATCACCACCTGTCTTTGGATAGCTGCAAAGGTGCAAGGAGGAAATAACCACTTCATCAACGTTCAGAATGCCGAAAAGTTTCCGGGCGCCAAGACTATTAACGACTTGGGATATGGAGCTGGTGGAAGATACATTGGCCCAACGCAACGTTATCGTATTCCCAAGCTCAACGAACTCGTCAAGCTCTGTGGAGCTAAATGTAAATATGACGAGGGTATGTTTCGGCAAATGGAGCTTCACATTCTTCTGACGTTAGACTGGCAGGTTAACGACAGCAACATCGAGGACTACTTGGTTCAATCGAGAGAGATGGACAGCACCCGTTACGTGGAGCTGTTCAAGGTAAAGGAGTTTGTTGCTTACTGCAAACTCTTCAGTGCTGATCTCATTGACGTAGAGAACAGCAAGTTTGCCTGTGTTGCCCTCGATGTGATCAACGAATTCGGAACACTAGACAAACCACAAACTGCCAACATTTGCATCGAAAAATTGAACGTGGACGAATACAAACACATCAAAAAGCACGTCATCAAATCCATTATTCTGGCTCCGGAGTACCTTCTCAGCCAGTTTGCAGCGCCAGCTCCCCAAGCATTGTACAATAATTTGGCATCCAACTGCAGAAACCCCTACAGCACACGCAAAGTCCCAAGACTTTTCAGCGCTATTCCAGCGCCACACAATATTTCTGAATACTCGTTAGCCATGGAACCACCTAATAACTATATCCCCAAACGACTGACAAAGGACGTTTCCGGCGGTTTAGGGAGTAAGCCCTTGTTGTTTATTCGCCCAGACGCTACACAAAAGTCCGCCAGCCAGGCCAGCATCGTATCTGCTTCGTCTCGAGAAGACAACTACAATTCTATCTTCGATCCGGTCTCACACGTCGGAGCACATACTCCTCTCACAGATGAGGAATCACCGCTTCTCCAACTTAAGTCACGGAGCTTATCGCACATTATTTAATATATGACCCACGAATAGATGTAGAAAAATGCATAAGAGGATATAAAATATATAAAATGACAATCTATGAAAGAATGATATAATTTGAACCAGTATTCACTAGCACTATTGCAGCCGTTTGCCTGCATGTGGCGACACTGCCTCGCGCGATGTGCAGGTACCAGGTCCTCGAAAAACACAGCAATGGCTCGCCCTGAGAAGACAGGCTTTTTGTACACCAGCACGGTCTTTTCCACTACTTTTCCAGAGCTTTTCTACAGTTTCCTCCAGTTTTGAGAGACTGCACTATCGTTTAACACCCCTTATAGTATCTGCAGCATATAATGTGGTCGATAATTTGGGCATTCGTCACCCTCACCACCATGGTTGTGGCAGATCCGAATATGCAAGAGCTTGTGGGTACCTGGTCATCCAAATCCAACACCGTATTCACAGGTCCTGGCTTCTACGATCCCGTGGATGAACTTTTAATCGAACCAGCACTTCCAGGAATCTCATACTCGTTCACTGATGACGGGCACTATGAAGAAGCGTTGTACAGAGTAACCTCGGATGCTCAGAATCACTCGTGTGCAACAGCGGTGTTGATCTACCAGCATGGAACCTACGAGATCTTGAACAACGGCTCGTTGGTGATGAAACCCATCGCCGTGGACGGTAGACAGCTTTTGAGTGATCCATGTGGAGTTAGCGAAACCGAATCACAATACACCAGATATGTTCAGCCCACCTGGTTCCAAAAGTACTACGTCCAGGTGGACTCTTACAGCGGAAAAATGAAACTTCAAATCTACCAGTTCGACGGTTCCTTGATGCAACCGTTGTACTTGGCGTACAAACCACCGATGATGTTGCCCACTGAAGCGTTGAACCCCACTGACAGCGCTTCCGAAACCAAGAGTACACTCAGAAGGAGACTCAAGAGATCGTTGGAAAACCAATACCGTACCACCGCTGTCAAGAGCTTCAACTATGAGAAGTATGATAAGTACTGGTGGAGCGCCGTGGGCGTAATTGGCGTTGCTTCAGCTGCCGTGTTTTTGCATTAGGAATATACAGGGATTTGAGCCCATGTAGGTGTTTGTGGTTTGTCTCTGCGAGCATTGCCTTTTCTGTTTGATTTACCATGGACCAATTCAAAAACCCGAACAAGGCGAACGGAAGGCAGAGAAAGCAAACGCCCTCAAAAGGTAAGCTCTTCGCCGACATCATGATGGAGTTGGAAAACAGTATTGTGCCAGTGGACAACGAAAGATGGACTGATGGTCGTGAAGCAAGAGAACGCACAGAAACGTTTGAAGAAGGCACCAATGTTTCTGATCCTTGTGGAAGTAAGAAGTACCGGCATAGTAAAAAGAACTGCAACGCTGCTAGTAGTGGTGCTGCAACTCCGCTTCATTCACTTATTTTTCGAGCGATGACAAGGCTCTTACTTCAATTCGGATACACACTCAAAGACTTCTTGCGTGGCGTGGAACGCTGGGCTGTTTCAATTGTCAGGTGCTCTGCAATAGAAGGATCTGGAAGCGGACATGAATCTGATAGAGGTAATGAGATCAGTGATCATGTTGATGAAGAGTCTTTAAGTGCAACAGGTGAGGCAGTAGGCGACACAAAGAATCACAAAAATTATCATGAGAGTGACGATGCTGAGAGAATTAGCACAAAAGCAGCTGACAATAAAGTTCTAGCCACTGCATTCACCAACTCGTCTGCCCATGTTAACTCATCCACGAGCCCATCTACGATTTTTGCTTCAGCACAGTGCACGCTGGGGGCTGACAACTGCTTCACCAAGACACAACAGTTTTCCATCCGGCAGTTCAAACCTCGAAATTTCAGACTTCCGCTGCTATTTCCAATTACAAAAGGTGGAAACAAGTATCCTGGGATGCTTGTCAAGATCGTCATACAGGAAGACTACGAATTAGAATTGGCACTGGAGCCATTCATATTCCGATATCTTTCTCCGACAAACGAGTACAAAACCGGTATATCGCTATTCAAATGCAGACACTACTAGATCTCGACTCTACGTAACATGCAGTACATATCTCATTATCTCTCGCTCACCTGACCAGCGGATCACGAATCTATATTTGCCACAGAACAATGTCTTGGTTTGGAGGTACGCCTTCAACGGCAGATTTAGATGCAAAGATAGCAGAAGCAACGTCGGAACTGATTCCTGATGGCGAAGTAGATCTTCCTATCGCCTTGGAAATTACGGATTTGATTCGGAGTAAGAAAGTAGCACCTAAATTGTGTATGAGAGCGCTTAAAAAGCGACTTACTATGGTCTATATGAATCCCAACTTACTCAAGTCGACGTTAAAGCTCATAGATTTGTGCGTCAAGAACGGAGGTCACCATTTTTTGACGGAAGTGTCGTCCAAGGAGTTTGTCGACTACTTGATTGACTACGTTCTTAAGGTGCATTACGACACCAAGAAGCTGGCAGTGGCCAACAATGAGGCTAAGAAGAACATTGGGGAGTTTATATTATCCCTTTTGAAGGAGTGGTCACTGCTTCTCAATCTGGTCGGCTTAGGTTACTTGGGATCAAGATGCACCCAATTGTCCCACCAGGGCTATGATTTTCCACAAGGAACTGATGTACCTGCTCAGTTTGCCGATGCTGATGTGCCGCCGGACTGGGTGGATGCTGACGAATGCATGATATGTTATAATTCGTTTTCGGTGCTCAACAGAAAGCACCACTGCCGGTCATGTGGCGGAGTATACTGTCAAACACACTCGACTCATACTTCACCGCTTGTGTCTCTTGGGATAATGGAGCCGGTCAGAGTGTGTGACAACTGTTATGAACAAATCAAGCTGAGAAATAGCGGCAATCTTGGCAAGGTCAAACGCAGCAAATCCTCTTCTGACCAGCCAATAGATGAGGATGAACAATTACGGCGTGCAATAGAATTAAGTTTGCAGGAAAGTGGTCCAGCATACACCAAGCAGCCGATGGCCCCACCTAGTGGCCCCCCTCCAGGAACTGAAGACGAAGAAGACGACGAAATCAAAGCTGCTCTCGCCGCAAGTCTTCGTGAGTTTGAACAGCTGGAAGCAGAATATAAGCGGAAACAGACCCAGGAACCAACGCAGAACAATTTTTCATCACCCCAGCGTCAACAGTCGTCGTTCTATGACAACTTATTACCTGCGGTACTGTCGGGAACGCCGCAACACAGCTTTCCACAAGCTCCCAATGAACAAAGTAACGTACCACAACAAGCTGTTCGTCCGCAGGGCGGAGATCTCACACAGGCAGATGAGGATGCAATCAATGTTTTTGTCACGTTGATGAGCGGCATGAGAACTGACCGCACCAAACAAGCAAATATCCTCTATGACAACCAGCTCAACGATTTGCACAACAAGGTGGTGCAACTCAAACCAAAGCTCAATCGTGCAACTCGCGAAGCCATAGAACGCTACGACACATTCTTGGAAATGAACAACAAGATTCTGACCATCACAAGACTTTACGACCAGTATCTTGAGTCAAAACTCAATTCCTTGTATGGTGGACATAATATTCAGCAAGTACCATGGCAACAATCACAGTTTGAGCGTCAATCTACTGGGTACCAACTGGCGCAACCAACTGGCCAATACGGCCCAAGTTATCCAGCATATCTGCAAGATGAGTTTGGAAGACAAGCGGATGAGAATCGCCAAAATTATCTTCAGAGCAGTGAGCCAGAACCATACATCACTGAGCAGCCTACTCCGGAGGCACCAGAACCGCCTTACAACTACGCATACGGCGAACCCTCTAGGCAGTTTACCGGCTATCCGCTGGAACCTCCAGAAAGTGAGAGTTATACGACCCCAGAGAGCTCACTGCCAAGAAAAAATGGCCAAAACATCTATCCGACACACTCAATCTCACCACAAAGCCAGGAACTCACACAAATGGCGCCGCTGGAACCGATGATACCACCAGAAAGACAAAACACTGTCGAGGTGGAAGCACGATTTCCTCCAATTGAGCAAGTGACACAACAACATAATGAACCACCAGTAACTTTTCCTACAATTCCTACAACCGAACCAAGAGCCAAAACGCCACCCAAAGAAGAGGCATTGATTGAATTGTGATTCAAAAGAGGGGTGGCTCAGTTGCAACCAATCACGCTGACGTAAGCAACTGAAAAATCTTTCCTGGAAGCAATTATTCTTATCTGCTTAGAAGAAATTGGCTGAAACTTAAATAGCCAGAATCCTTCCCGTCCGGAACAAAATTACCACGAGGGGTGCCGCTTGACGTCTATCACTAAATTTACTCACTTAAAGTGAGTACGTAGACCATCCGCGCCAGAAAGCAATAAGGGAGAACTCATTCACCCTACAAGCAAGAAAGTAAAAGAATACTAGAGAAGTACCCAACACTTCGAAGAATAGCAAAGTACCAGGATATGACCCCATCTATTGAGAATAATCATGAATTTGATTCAGTTACTTTATTGAACGAGAAGCAGATCTCGTCACAGGATCTGCAGCAAGTTTATGATTTTAAAACAGCAGTAGCCGATGGATTCAGGAGCAAGGTGTTGCTGATTGACCATGACTCCTGTAATGCCGGCGATGAAGATTCATTTTTCGTGGCTGATATTGGAGCTGTCATTCGCAATTTTAAAACATGGCAGCAAGAATTGCCAGAGGTGCAGCCTCATTACGCTGTGAAATGCAACACAGATATGAGGATCATTGATACTCTTGCCGGTATGGGGTGCAATTTTGATTGCGCTTCAAAAAATGAAATTGACCAGGTACTTTCATTGGGTGTTGATCCCTGTCGTATCGTATATGCCAATCCTTGCAAGACCAACTCGTATGTTCGTCACGCTAGGGAAGTGGGCGTGAATATGACAACAGTAGACAATGTCCAAGAGCTCCAAAAGATCAGTCGGTATCATCCTGAGTGTGGAATCTTGATCCGAATCATGACTGACGACGAGTCTGCTCAGTGCAGATTGTCCACCAAGTTTGGATGCACGATTGAGACGGCTAAAAAGGAGTTGTTTCCATTAGCTAGTGAATTGGGACTTTGTATCCGTGGGGTGGCTTTCCATGTTGGACTGGGAGCTACTGATTTGGATTCCATCTATAAGGCCGTTGAAGATTCGAGAATTTTGTTTGACTGTGGAATTGAGCATTTTGGGTTCAAAAGGATGGATTTGCTTGACATTGGAGGCGGCTTTCAGGATTTGTCATTTAAGGAGTCTTCAGCAATGGTTCGTATGTCGCTTGACAAGTTTTTTTCCAGCGCTTATCGGGAATTGCACCCAGTTAAATTCATTGCGGAACCAGGTCGGTTCATGGTAGCTAACGCATTCACGTTGGGAACCCATGTGATTGCCAGGAGAAATGTTAAGGAGGCAGAATCTGATGTTGAGGCAATGTTGTATGTGAATGACGGAGTTTACGGCAATCTCAATTGTATTCTTTTTGACCACCAGATTCCAGTGGCTTCGGTGTTGATGCACAAGGGCCATTTTGTCTACGGACAAGAGGCTGCATCTGGATTCAAGTTTTCTATTTGGGGCCCAACGTGTGATGGGCTCGACTGTATTTCTGGAAAGAGCCAGTTGGCTCACGATGTTGAAGTGGGTGATTGGCTATACTTTGCCAACGTTGGTGCTTACACTTCTGCCGCCACTACGTCTTTTAATGGATTCAAGGGCGGTGCAGAAGTGGTCTACGTAAACTCTGAAAAGTGAGTTAGTGAGATTAGGTAGTAATTTTTGTTTTGGACTCAAAAAGTGAGAATTGTAGAGGTAGAAGAACGAAGTAATGTTGAAACAAACGAATGAACGGAGTAGGAGGAGCTCAAGGTATCCATGAACACCCACGCTAATGCACGGGGCTTATTGCTCATCAACAGACCCAGACACCGCACATTCAAAGCTGAATCTGGAGCGATTTTATTGCATACGATGTCCAATAGCTCCAAACAAATTAACAATGCTATAAGAGCACTCAACGAAAAGCAGCCGTCATCCCAGTTGGCAAAGAAAGACCTCAGCGTCTACATAACAGAAGATGGAGAGAAGTTGAGCACAAAAGAACGAGCTGTCAAGAAGGTAAATCCGCCAGCAAGCTTCAAGCCGCTGGATCTGGACGTGTTTCTTCCCAATGGACTACCTAACTGTGAATTTTTGAAGACGCATTTCTTCAACGAAGGAAGACTCACCATCGAACAAGCATCGAGAATCATTCGTGACGCTACTGACTTGCTTGCCAGCGAACCAAACTTGCTTCAGGTTCCTGCTCCGGTAACGGTATGTGGTGACATCCATGGACAATACTACGATCTCATGAAATTATTTGAGGTGGGTGGTGACCCTGCCAATACGTCCTATCTTTTTCTTGGAGACTACGTTGACCGAGGTTCGTTTTCCATCGAGTGCTTAATATATCTTTATGCATTGAAATTGACGTATTCCGATACGTTCTGGATGCTTCGGGGAAATCATGAATGTCGTCATTTGACCGAGTACTTCACATTCAAGGGCGAGTGTGTGCACAAATACTCAGATAGCTTGTATGAAGATGCATTGCGCTCTTTCGAAGCCTTGCCGCTTGCTGCAATCATGAACCGCCAATTCTTCTGTGTGCATGGTGGGCTCTCGCCGGAGTTGAAATCGCTAGACGATGTCATTAACCTCGACAGATTCAGAGAACCACCCACAAAAGGATTGATGTGTGACTTGCTTTGGGCCGATCCAGTGGAGGACTATGATGAAGACAACATGGACCGGGCGTTTGTGAAAAATACGGTCCGTGGCTGTTCTTTTGCATTTACGTATCGTGCTTCCTGTCAGTTCCTTGAACGTACAGGGCTCTTGTCTGTCGTGAGAGCACACGAAGCTCAAGACGCCGGTTACAGAATGTACAAGAGAACCAAGACGATGGGGTTCCCTTCTTTGCTCACCATGTTCTCTGCGCCAAATTACTTGGACACGTACAACAATAAGGCGGCTGTGCTTAAGTACGAGAACAACGTGATGAACATCAGACAGTTCAATGCTCTGCCCCACCCTTACTGGCTTCCACACTTCATGGACGTGTTCACATGGTCGCTCCCGTTTGTAGGTGAAAAGGTCACTGATATGTTAGTGTCGATCTTGAACATTTGCACCGAGGAGGAGTTGGGTGACGATTCTCAATTCGACGCAGATGAGGGTGGAAATACCCCAACGTCTCCTACCGGCGTGGCACCAAGCGGAGTTGCACCATCATCGCCTTCAAGTGATATTGAAGCAAAGCGTCAAGCCCTTCGTCAAAAAGTTATAGCCATTGGCCGTGTGTCAAGAATGTACCTGGTGTTGAGACAAGAATCCGAAGACATTGCCCTTTTGAAGCTGATGAACAGCGGTATGCTTCCCAAGGGCTCGTTGCTGAATGGAAGGGAGGGTTTACGACAAACCATCAAGTCGTTTGACGACGCTAAAAAAGCTGACTTGGTCAATGAAGCCATGCCTCCACCTCGTGAAGAACGCGAGCGAATGGGACAAGAGCGGACCCAGAAGTTGCAGAGGGACTTGGAGAAGGACAACGACAGTCCCGTCTTCCAAAGGCTAATCAGAAGGTTGTCTAGTTAGTAAATGAACGTTAATGACTATAGCACGTCAGCCGCGCACAAACGAAATTTATCTTTCTTGGTTTATATGGATATACGGATAATCCACGAGCAGCCCACTCAAGAGAACACTATCCATGTGCTCCAGTATCGAGCGTTTTCCCCTGAGCGGTTTTCAGTAGAAGATGAAGATAAACTAGTAGTCTATAGCGGAGGGGCAGGTTTTTCATTGACAATTTCTGATAACGATCCAAACTTCAGAGTGGTTATCGGTCCACAGTTGCAGCAAATCTTACAAGATGCTGTTGAGATATACGTATTGAACAGCTGTGTACTCTTGTGGTCCGACAAATTCAAAATTGGCGCAGAGATTCCTTATCAATTAATCGTTTTGCACGCATTGCAGAAGCTTCACGATCAAGACATTTTGCATCTTCACTTGTTACCAGGGCAACAATTGAGTGTAGAAGGAGATTCAGACTACGAACCATACATAGTGTTGACGATAACTCCTACAATCAACCACAGAGGTTTATCTTTATGTCCATCAGGCACCGAGTCCATCGCTGTGATATATGAAGGGCTTTCGCAGTGTTCTACGTTGCATAACGACAGCGAATCGATAACAGAGGAAGAAAATGGCAGCGAGATTTCCCAGGACGTTATACTTAACCGTCTGGGTCCTTCAGATGCCGATGATTTTGAGCTAGATATACTGGAAAACTCCGATGGACCACTTGGAGCTGGAATGAGCATAGATGTTGGATACTCATCGATAGCAGGAAGACGAAAAAGAGATGATAATGAGAGTCAGCCATCGAAACGGCGACTGTAGTTTCCACATTTTTGTTATAGCATAGAGTTAAATTGAAATATCCTATGGGTTTCGCACCCGATTGATTCGCTCAGCACTTCGCCAATGGCTTCCAAGGAAGCGCTCCCAGTGAGAGAGCGTATATTACAGCTAACGCAGGGGCGTGTCATCTCGAAGCTGAACGCCCAGTTCTGGAATGTAATTTTGTCTGCCAAATTATCAGCGGCTGAGTGGATGGATCTTATCGCTCCCGCAGATTTAGCCTTGATCAGGACTCAAAACCATATTAACTATGAAGCTTTGGTGACCCTTGTGGTGGAAAGGATTATCGGTCGTATATCTATATCTGACAAGGTCACTTTGATAAACTCTGTTCGTCTTCTCACCACGCTAATTCCTCCGTTGTACGAACAGCACGGGTATACAGAAACGATAGAAGCCAGGCTATTTTGGAATAAGGATGCAGATGGGTTACTCAAAGACACATTAGGATTCCGGCTCATATCGTCTTTGGTGGACTATCTTTTTCTTCCAGGATTCACTGTTTCGGAGATCTCATCATCCTCTGATACCTGGGAACCTGGCATATGCCGAAAATATAAGAAAACAGAACCTCAACTCACTCACGAAGCCAACCGCTACGAAATACTCAGGCTCATCCTCACACTATGCTCTACCTCCTTTTACGATGATCCCAAAAATTTGGCACTGTCTGGATCGAGATTTCTCTCGGTATTAGTCTCCAGTTTAGAGCGTAAAAAGGTTATTACATTAACAGCTTCACTTCTCAATGTCTTCTTAAGAACTTCTAGACAACCGGATGAAAACAAGCTTCATTATGACAATTCTCTGCTCACAGAATTGAGACATCTCTACACTACAAATTGTGCCAATCTTCTAACCACGATGCTAGTATACCCGCTCCCTCGAGAAAGTCACTCTGAGCTTCTCCACGATCCCAGTAACAGGAAGCGGCCACTTAATATTTGCAGAGCTTTTCTAGCTCAATACAATGATGAACAAGACATGCCGCTCATGGCGACACAGTTATTGAGTATTATAAAAGGCAATATGCTGCTTAAAGATCAATCTGGACACCAAATATCACAACCACAGCCATCAACATGGATAAATCTGGCACTAGTGCTCGTATGGGAATTGATACAGTGCAATGCATATTTCCTTGCATCAATAATCAACAGGACAGACGAACTATTCGTTGCCTTGTTGTTCAATGTCCTTGGACTTGGCAGTAACGAGACTGAAAAGACTCAGATACAATTGTCAGCTCACTTTCTCTTGTATATCTCGTCGAAGATTGACCTACTGTTACCCTTGATGCTGCCGATCGATCCCAAACTATACGAAAGTCTCCCGCCTAACTACAAACTTGCTCGCAGACCGTTGACCACGAGAGATTTCTTAGTTCTGCAAGTGTGCAACAAGTTAACATCGAGCAGTCCGTCAATATCCAAATCGTTGCTCACTTGTCTCACCGAAATACTCTACAACATTACCACAGTAGTCGGAAAACAAGGCGACTGGGACACTGATGATCCTGCTAAAAGACTTGGAAATTACAATCAAAATGGGGGTCTATCTTATGGATCAGCTTTGCTGCTTTGCCTGGTGGTCTCGAAATTCTCTGAGAAAACCTTTCTAGAACAAGATCCATTGCATGCTGACATATTAACTTTGGTATTACGGGCTATCAGTACGGCTAGTGTGAAATATCCTATTCCTTCACGTATGTTAACACTTTCCGTATTGAAGAACGAAAGATTGTATGAAAATGCCTGGAGCACTATATACAGCCTTGGAAACGATGAAAAGGACAATGAACAGATTCAGGACAATGAAGAAGATACATCGAAGCTACAAGGGCCAGTATTGCTGGCGGACACTTTTAATACTGATTTGTTCAAGACGGAAGCAGAAGAAGCAACTTTTCCTTTTCTTGATAGTTTCAACCGAAACCCAAACAGTACCAAGCCTTTGGATGAAGAGTCCGTTCTTCAAGCGCTAAGACCTAAACCACTCAGAGGAATGTCGAAACAAGCTCGAGAAAAGCAACTGATGGCACGCCCGTTGCACAGCACCTGGACAGGAAACGAATCTCTGAGAATCATTTTAACGGTTATTATCCCACAACTGAAGCTAAAGTTGGGCGACCTCTGGACGAAGCATGATAGCAATGAGAGCCGCATACAACCAATCAGTTTTAACATCATCAAGCAAGTCGAACTTGTGGAGTATAATGATTTATTGCTTGAGGGTAATTTTTCATCCGACTATCTTCCACAAACACCGCTTCCCATGCTTTTGTTCAGCTGGAACAAGCTATCTTTGAGCTGGTACATAACTTTGATACAGGGCGAGTGCTATAATAGTGAAAGCAATGTGAGAGCACATTTAAGAAAACATGAAAAGTTATCGAAGAGCATATCCATGTCACTAACAAGCATTGGACGATTTGCGACTGGGTTCTCAGGATGGTCGAAACCTGTGCAAGCCGGTGACACAGAAATAGAAAGCAAATACGTGGCAGATTCTTTGACAACTACGAATCAATGGGCAGGCTCAAGGATCAATACTTTTGAAGTAGAACAGCCACAATCTGGAGGGCTTTTTGGTGTACTTGCTGCCAAAGTTGGATTTGGAACATCACCACAGGCCATACCAGGCTCTCCCGGAGGTGAATTGAACCATGCGCTAGTGAGAAGAATTAGTGACTTGCGGTTAAACAACGATAGATCCAATAGCATAACCTCAGGCTTAAGTGGCTTGAGTACCCCACAAGAAGAAAAAGAGATGGTGTTTCCAACATTGAGGTCCCGAAACTCAGTTTCGTCATTGCATTCACTAAATAGTTTGAATAGGTCTCGTTCCAACACCCCAAGGAACTCAATTAGTTGTTGATATATACATTCACCTGTGTTTTCTTCCTTTTTGCACCATCTGAAACCCGTCTTCATCGATCATGGGCTCGTTATCCTCTTGCATGTCCATATCAACATCTTCCACTTGTGGTGCTTCTGTATCGTCTTCGTCCTCGCTGTCGCTGTTGTCGGACACATCAGGATTATTGGGATCGGCACCCACAACAACCTTATTTGCCTGTTTTCTTAATGCTTGTTTTTCACTCCACTTTTGGTACAACTGTTCCACAAGGGTATAATCCCTTTGTGCAATTTGTCTGTAGATCTTGACCACCATATCGGCGATGATGAGTGCTGAATCGTTATCGACTTCTGTGTCGAATTCGTCAACCATTGCGTAAAGCAATGTCTCTTCAATCAAGCCTACATCAACCAACTTTTCATCAAAGAGTTCTATGACAATTCCCGAGATCCAGTCTCTTTTGTCTGCCGAATTGGCTCCTCCCCATGAATTTTCAACTGCAGTGTTAAGTTCATCCCACTTATACACAGCCATGCAAACTCCAAGCTCAAACTTAGCCCGCTGTTTCTCATCGCCGAATCTTAAGGATTTGGCATCTCCTTCAGCCTCTACGTAATCTGCACTGTCAATAGCGGACATTACAGTACTTTACCAGATGCGAAGGACCTAAGAGATGAGGTCGTGTGCAGGTCACAGAAAGGCTGCAGTATGCGGCTCACAAATTTGCAACTATCCCATGGACAGAACTTCATGATCTTTGTCGAGCACAGTTTTGACTTCGTCCTCCGATACATTAAGACTTATCAAGCGATATCTTTCGCTCTGTGAGCTTTGTTCTGTCAAAATACCGCTTTCTGCTAGCTGGTTGACAATATCTGAGAAATGTGGGAACCGAAGATTTGTCGGTTTGGAAGAAGTGACAAGGGTTTTATCAAGCTGAGAACCGTAAAAAAAACCGACGAGTCCCTTTTCTTCTGTCATTATGGAATCAAACTTGTGTTTGCCTGTCAGTAACACCAAGAGATTACGCATTTCGTCGATAACCTCACCAAGAGCAATCTCACCAGTTCCAGATTTCTGCATTCTCAGAATCAATGCTTTAAGAATAAGCTTGGATCCGAAAGAAAGATTAGTCAAGAATTGTATCACGGGCGAATTTATTGTCTCGTTAATTGCCCGAGATATGTGATGGATGTGAACGCGATATGACTGTTCTGCAACATCCACATTGTTCAACTCTGCAGCAGAAGTGGTTTTAACGTACTCCTCCTCAGCAATCTCAACTGCTCTTCTGCAGATAGCGAGAGCTCTTCTCGCATCTCCACTCACGCTTGCAACTTTTCTTGACGCAAATCCCACTGCGTCGCTATCGATTATAACTTTTCGCTTATTCTGCTTGGTTAACAGTTCGAGACGGTGCTGTATAATAGTGCCCAATTGGTCGTAGGTGTACCCTACGAATTGTATCCGTCGAAGTCCAAGCCGCGACGATATTTTGTTGGAAAGTAGACGTTCAGGAAGATCCATAGTATTTGCTACCGCAATGACGATGAGATGCGAGTGTTCATAAGTGGGCCAATTGAAGAAGTTGTACATAACATTCTGCTTTTTGGTGGCTAGTTGGTCAAGCTCATCCATTAGAACTACCAATGGCTTTCTGTTGTTCTCTTGGGAAAAGTAGTTTTCAAGCAAAAGCGCAGAGTTGGTGGCACTGACTTTATAGCCACTTACAAATTCCCAGAGCCGCTCGTAAGCAGCGTTCGGGTTGAGAAGTTTCAACCCATTGATTTCAAGGTAGTCAAAATCATTCAACTCCTTCATGGAAACTAATTCTTGGAGTTGAGCAATCACTTCTCTTATTGTAGCGGTTTTGCCCACTCCAGGGGTTCCACTCACATACACGCAACACCCGGATCGCTCTTGGATTGCAGACTCCAAGTTTATGTAAATGGAGGCAAATTCTTCTTCACGGCAGGGCAAAGATGCTAGTTTTGCAGATGTGTGAAGTCGTCTTTTGACATCCTGGAAAGCCTTAGAGGAAGTGTCGAATAGAGGAGCTGATTGAGCAGCCCGCTTAGATGGTGAAAGGGCTTGAATATTGGGAGTATTGTCTTTTTTGAGCTTGAGCCTCTTCTTCAACGGCAGAAGAACCGAATTCATATACTCTCTGGACTTGTCTACTTCTTTTTTAGGAGTGCCTTTCGGCTTCCTTCCGCGTTTACGAGGAGTTTGTGATGGTGAAGGTTCCTCAGCTTCGGCTTCACTTTGTTGGTCTTCTGATTCGGAATCAGAGCTCTGCTGAACGAAACCATCCTCGGCACTATCGTCTGAAACGTCGTTATGTACTATCTTTGGAAGTTTGGCAGGAGATATACTCGTCTTCTTTGGCAGCGGTCGCTTGGACGGACTTGATTTGGAGGTTTCTTTATATGCTGTTTTAACTGTACATCGTTTTAGTTCTTCATGAAAGTGTGTCCTGTCGGTTTTGAAAAGTGTGTAGAATTCTTTGAAGTCGAATTCATCGGAAAATGTTTGGCCATCAAGATCGGTGCCTTTGCGACAGTGGAAGGTGTTGAACGAATTGGATTCATCCAACACTATTTCATTAGTAAATTCTGCATATGATAACACGTACGCTTTATCGACTATATTCGCAAGATCAATGCTAGCCAAGTAAGCTGTTATGAACACCTCGTTTGAAGAAGAGTTTTCGTCTCGGAGGCACAAGTCCAGGGTCTTGAGAAATTTATAAGCAACCAAATCCAAGTAGCGTGCTAATCCGTGCTGGATCTCTTTGATGAGATACAATTCAGTACCATTCCTCCCTTGTGTCAAAATGAAATCACCAGCATTGATGGTAAAGTCATCACTTTGGCGGGTTATAGATATTTCCAGAGTCAACCCTCGGGTTCTTCTTGTTCTTCTAGATGGTGTGGATGGACTGGAAACATTGGAGTTGTCATTGAAGTTCAAGTCCCACCCCACAAAATCCTTCAGCGTCTGGGCCATATGGAAATGAAATTTGTGCAGGGAGTGAGAAGATAAGAGGTGAGAATAATACGGAATTGATATCGATGCAAGGTATTCGCTCATGCATGAAACTCAATTGTATAAAGTCACTGGTACGTTTCTCGCATGTATTCGTTATTTATAGAGGAGAATTGGCTCGCCAACGTTGACAATTTCGTCCAAGTTCAACTTGAGATCAAATGCCTTCGATAGCACGATCTTGAAGATCTTTTGCACGTTTATCAGGTGACTTGTGGAGCAGAATATTACTGGTGCCCGCATGGCGCTGCCAAACTTTTTAGCCTGCTGAGTGATTTCCAATTGGTCTTGTTGCGATTGATCTATGAATTGGTCGTACTTTGTTCCGACCAAGAACGGAATGGCCGTTTTGTTGAAACCTCGCACCTGGCGATACCACTCCTTGATCGAGTTCAATGTAGATTTTCGTGTGAGATCGAACATAAATAGAATTGCAACGGCATCATTCGATACCAACGGTAACATGTTAATGAATTCTTTTTGGCCTCCCAAGTCCCATATGGAAAATGTTATGGTGGTATTGCGGATCTGGATCTTCTTGTCCATGAAATTGACACCTAGAGTCTGGATATAGTCCTCATCAAACGCGCCTTCTACATACTTCACCATCAACGACGTTTTGCCAATTTGCGAGTCGCCAATAAGGCCAATTTTCAATGCCACCCTGTATTAGTCCTCTCTCCAGACAGTGTACTCAACTCGTATAAAGCTGCTAAAAGACACATTTAGGTACTTACTGGTTCCGTTCGTCGTCTTCTTCCTCCATGTTTACTAAAATGAAGTACGTGCAGGAGTACAATACAGGAGGAATTGGTGCAGTGGCGTGATATATGGTGGATTGGTGTAATCTCAGGGCTCAGCCCTGCTGTCACAGCGTCCTGCATGTTTCGCATGCAGGCAGAGGTGAAAAAAATTGAAAAAGCTTTCCACCGCACTCACTCTATACATAATGGCTGTTGGTAAAAACAAGAGATTGTCCAAGGGAAAGAAGGGATTGAAGAAGAGAGTCGTAGACCCCTTCACCAGAAAGGAGTGGTTCGACATCAAAGCCCCAACTACCTTCGAGAACAGAGCCGTTGGTAAGACTTTGATCAACAAATCCACCGGTTTGAAGAACGCTGCTGATGGATTGAAGGGCCGTGTTGTCGAAGTTAACTTGGCTGACTTGCAAGGATCTGAGGACCACGCATACAGAAAGGTCAAGTTGAGAGTCGACGAAGTTCAAGGTAAGAACTTGTTGACCAACTTCCACGGTATCGACTTCACCTCTGACAAGTTGAGATCTTTGGTTAGAAAGTGGCAATCTTTGGTTGAGGCTAACGTCACCGTTAAAACCGCTGACGACTACTACTTGAGAGTGTTCGCCATCGCTTTCACCAAGAGACAGCCCAACCAAGTGAAGAAGACCACCTACGCTCAGTCTTCCAAGTTGAGAGAGATCAGAAAGAAGATGATGGAAATCATGCAAAGAGAGGTTTCCAACTCCACCTTGGCTCAGTTGACCCAGAAGTTGATCCCTGAGGTTATTGGCCGTGAGATTGAAAAGTCCACCCAAACCATCTTCCCATTGCAGAACGTTCACATCAGAAAGGTCAAGTTGTTGAAGCAACCAAAGTTCGACTTGGGTAACTTGATGTCCTTGCACGGTGAAGGTGCTTCTGAAGAAAAGGGTAAGAAGGTTTCTTCTGGTTTCAAGGATGTTGTCTTGGAATCTGTTTAAATGCACAGTAGTAATACATAAGATGAGAAAAAAGCTTGTAGCGATTGAAGTTGCCGATATTGTCGTAAAGATGGATAGTTCGTCTTGCTTTGTATCGGCTGCTTAGGTAATGTTTTTCGCTTCTGACGTAATTCTCAGCCTTGCGTTACTGAAAGTTGCAAATAGTTGCACGAAGCATAGTGATTTTAACATGACATTTTCAATTCTTGTTGAGTACGATGTTCCATTGGGTTTTATCTAAAATCGTTTTTTCCATATCGATTTTATCTCCGTAAGCCTACTTACCTATTCCCCTTTCTTCGCTGCCTATTGTTGTACCTGCATGCACATAGCCGCGAACTTGAAATTTGACTTTGTTGCTTCAAGATCTCAATCTCGAAAACGCAATTAACCATCAAACATGGGAGCAAAAGTAAGTAAAGACACGGTCAGACAGTTCAATTAGCTACTGCAAGTACTGTAATGCTCAATTGACTGCCGATAGTAAATGATTATTCCAATTTTTGGAACCTACCCCTGTCTGTCTTGTCAATGACAACCGTTGCTGCGGTAGAACAGAGCAAGGTGTGTCAAAAACGTAACATATTAACAAGCAGGATAGAGATGTTCCCAAATATGCCCCTCATGGTGGTCAGGCTGGGAATATTGACGACGTGAAGGACTTCAATAGACAGGCACAAGTCAATAATGCCAGCTCTCGAGCTCCTGTCGATGGCTCAAAGAGGGCGCAGGAGGTAAGCAAGGGAACCAAAAAACCGAGTATTAGATCTCTGACCACTTTTTCGTGGAGAAATGTCGGCTTTTGGGACTCAGACTCCTACTCCGACAAAGAACAAGTGCTCAAGTTGATGAAACGTATCGAGGCCTATGTCATTGACCATTTTTATGGTGACTGGTACTGGAATACGTCGTTGATGATCGGAACCTGCTACTTCGCTTGGCTCTTGGCCAAGTGGGGTTGGGGTATTTTGTCGCTTGGGTTGGTATTCATTTTCACCACATCAGTATATCGGTTGGAGTTCCGTAGATTCAACCGTGACATTCGTGATGACATGACTAGAATCAACGCCAGCAATCGTCTTGAAAACGAATTGGAAACCATGGAGTGGTTGAATTCGTTCATGGACAAGTTTTGGGTTATTTATATGCCAGCATTGTCTGAGCAAGTGATGTTCCAAGCAAACGAGGTATTGAAGGATCAAGCTCCCGGTTTTGGTATTGAAGCGTTGTCATTGGACGAGTTTACTTTGGGTTCCAAAGCCCCTCGTGTTGATAGTATCAAATCTTACACAATGAAAGGTCAGGACCATATCGAGATGGACTGGGCATTTTCGTTCACCCCCAATGACACCGATGACATGACCAAGAACGAAATCAAGAAGAAAATCAACCCTAAGGTTGCTCTTGGTGTAACCGTTGGTAAGGCATTTATCAAAAAATCGCTCCCAATTCTCGTGGAGGATATGTCATTCACCGGTAGGATGAACATTAAGTTCAAGTTGTACGACACTTTCCCGCATCTCAAGATGGTTTCTGTCCAGTTCTTGGAAGCTCCAGTCATTGACTACGCATTAAAACCAGTTGGTGGAGACACTTTGGGAATTGATATCATGTCGTTCATTCCCGGTTTGTCTTCTTTTGTGAATGGTTTGATCCATTCGAACTTGAGACCTATGTTGTATGCTCCAAACTCGTTGGACATCGATGTTGCTGAAATTATGGAGCAGCAGTCGAACGATTCAGTCGGTGTGGTTGCCGTGACCGTAAAGCGCTGCCACAACCTTAAGACCGGCTCAACAACCAAAGACAACAGCATCAACCCATACGTCGAGCTCAAAGTTCTGGCAAATGCTGATGTTAGTGAAAAGACCAAGATCAAGAAGTTGACTAACGATCCAGTCTTTGCTGAAACCAAGTACATCTTAGTCAACTCTTTGGACGGAAACAATCTTTCGTTCAATGTTTTTGACTTTGTAAAGGACAATATGAACGATACTTTGATCGGTAATGTCGATTATCCTTTGGGTGATTTGCTTCAAAAGGAAGAGAGATTAGATATCACCAAAAATATCACCGAAGGTGGTAAAACAGTTGGTAAAGTCGAGTTTGATTTGCGCTATTTTGCTAGCATTCCTCCATCCACCTTGGAGGACGGAACCAAGGTAGTGGACACAAAGGCTGAAGTTGGTATTCTTAAGTTAAACCTTCACGGCGCCAAGGATTTAGACATCTCGCGCTCTGTGGCTGGTCTTTTGAACCCATACGCTGAAATCTACGTCAACAATGAGTTGACCAAGACTTGTCGTAGGTTGAGACAAACGAATGAGCCATCTTGGAATCAATCTTTTGAGAGTTTGATTACCCAACAATCAGAAACACAAGTTCAAGTCTTGATTAAGGACTCTGTCGACGACGATATCGTTGCCAAGTTGGACACAAGTCTTCAAGACTTGATCTTCGAGACTTCTAGAGGACAACAATGGATCACAGCTCCTCCTGTGAAGGAAGGCAATCCTCCTTCTAAGATCAAGATTAGTGCTGGCTGGAAGCCACTTGCTATGGGTGATAGCAGTGATGTGGTAGATACCCACTTCAATGCCTCAATTGGTGGCCTTAGATTGCACTTGAGGGGCGCTTCTGCTCTAGTTAACTTGGAATCAGTTGGAGAGGTTGATCCTTATGCTCGTGTTATCGTTGATGGTAAGTTGAAGGCAAAAACTGTCACTATTGGTGAGACGGTCAATCCTGTTTGGGACTCGGTTTTCTTTTTCCCTGTTGCTACCGAGCACCAGCACTTGTTAATCCAAGTTATGGATGCTGAAACTGAAGGAAAGGATAGAAACCTTGGTAGTGTTGCTGTCAACGTTAACGAGATCTTGCGTAAGAATGAGGATGGTTACTTCTTAGGTTATGACGGTTCAGATGAAATTCTCGAGCAGCCCGTTTTGTTTGATGGACAAAATAAGGGTACTTTGAAGTACTCCCTCTCTTTTGTGCCAACTTTGCCTGTCTACACTCTTTCTCAGAAGGAAGATAAAGAAGGCTACCAGAAACATTTGGACAAGATCAAGAAGGCCGAGGAGGAGGAACAAAAGAGACAAGAGAAACTTTACGAAAAGCACCCAGATGAATATGAATGGGTTGACGTTAATGAGGACAACTTACCAGATCCACCAAAAATCAACATGCCGTTGGACAAGTCCATCAAGTACAGAACAGGAAATGTTGTTGTTCATATTCTTCAGGGAAAATTCAGTGCATCTGAATTGTACTTGCATACTTTGTTCGATGATCAAGCTTATCCATCCGGTATCACCAGCAAAATTGAAGGCAAGACTCTCAGTACATCTTCTGTGGCTGAGGGCTTTATCAGAGATTTGCCCAACTCCAAGCTCATCTTGAGACTCGCTAAGAAGGCTGAAGTGGATGACGAGAAAGACGTTTTCGCCGAGAAAATTTGGGACACTATCGAAGTGTTGAAAGAAGCCTACCGTAAACCAATGCACTTGAGAATCAACGATAAAAATACTGTTACTGTCAGACTTGAATTCATCCCATCTGCCGTCAAGTTGGCACCATTGGATACAATCTTAGATGTTGGTCACATGAAGCTTGATATCCTTAGTGCTGAGAACTTGCAAGCATTGGATAGTAACGGTAAGTCGGATCCATTCGTGGCCCTCAAATTGGACGGTATCCAGATCTTCAAAACCGACAAGAAGAGAAAGACCTTGGATCCTTCATGGAACGAAGGTGTTGAATTTCCACTTTTGTCTCGTTCCAGACAAGTTTTGTTGTTGGAGGTTTATGACTGGGACTTGACTCACGATGATAGATTGTTGGGTCGTGCCAACATGGATTTGTCCACTATTGAACCATTGTCGTCTACACAATTCAGCGTTCACTTGGATACGCAAGGAACAGTGCATTTACGTGCCACTTTCAAACCTGAGTACATCAGACCTAAGTTGAGTGCTGAAAGTGCCCTTCCTATCGACTTGGGATCGGTTGCTGCTGCACCAGTGAAGATTGTTGGAGGAGCAGCTGGCTTGGCTGGCAATGCCGTGGGAACTGGTATTGGTTTAGCAAGTGACGGAGTAACCAAAGGTGGTATGTTTTTCAAGAACTTGGGCAGAAAGAAGAGCAGCGAGAATGACCGTGGAGGAGAGAGTGGTCAAGAGAAGCAGCAAAAAGCACAGAAGGAGAAGAACCAAATCAAGGAGGAGGAAGAAAACGGCCATGAAGAACAAGAAGATGGTGATCATGACGACGATGAGTATGAAGATGCTGAGAACAACGATGAGGACGGTTCGGACAAAGAATCTAAAGATGAAGATGGTAAGCCCAAGAAGAAGTTTGCCAGTGACATGGCCGACGAAGCACCCTCGTTTGACGAAGAGAAGCCTCCTAGCGTCAAGGCCGTACCCAACATCCACTCTGAATTGTTACCTCCACCACAAAAGCCTGATATTGGTGGCCATGGCAGAAATGATAGCACTAATACGGATATGAGCAGCGTCATGGACACCAGTATGCAACTGAGCATTGGTGGTGAATATAGTGCTGGACGCTTCACTATTATTTCCGCGCAAGGATTCAAGCCTTCGCTGTTAGAGGTGAAAGTGCAAATGAAGACTCCCGAGAAAGAGAAGACAATCTACAAACTGAGACCCGCCAAGAAAGACAAACTGGGCTACTACAAATGGAGCGAAACACTTCCATTCAAATCCTATCCAAATGGAACTTTGGTGTTTGTTTTACGTGAACACCATAGACTCGGTCGTAGCGTTGAAGTTGGCCGCGGAGAAGTCACTCTTGGAGTTCTCGACCAGGAATGTCAATTGGAAGTCAATGGCGGCACATTGAACGTGAAGGTGACTACATCGGAGTAAACTATAGCTATAATGCAATATTGTATCAGTAAACTGGGGTTCCTTTGCAGCCACTGAGTGAGTGTAGTTGTGTCACTGCGTTAGGGCTGAGCCCGCAGATCTCGTGAGCTGAAAACGTTACACAAAAGCCCGGTGCGACTGCCAGGCGAAAAGTGAGAACTGTGAAAAAATTTATTGAAGCTATATATCGACGTTCGAAATGAGTCAAATTGTATGTATACCATGAAAGGGCAAGTCCCGTGCAAGCAAACAGTATCACAACGAGTGTAGGAAGAGAGTTTGGTCGATTTGATAACGAATTGACGGCGGTTACACGAATCTAAGCAACTGTTGGAAAGATATGAAACCTTTAAATTACGGTGTCCGAACAAGAAAAGTGAAACCAATGAAACCAAGTCCACCTTACGATCACATACACCCTCTGAGCTGTACTGGTCCTTTTTACCACAAAACATTTACTAACTCAGGCTCCAAAGTGGTACGAATCTCAAGACGCTCCAGTGGCCAAGCAGACCAGAAAGACTGCTCGTCCTCAAAAGTTGCGTTCCTCCTTGGTTCCAGGTACCGTTGTCATCTTGTTGGCCGGTAGATTCAGAGGAAAGAGAGTTGTATACCTCAAGGGTTTGGAAGACAACACCTTGTTGGTGACCGGACCTTTCAAGGCCAACGGTGTTCCATTAAGAAGAGTCAATGCCCGTTACGTTATTGCCACCTCCACCAAGGTCGACGTTTCTGGTGTTGATGTTTCCAAGTTCAACGTGCAATACTTCGCCAGAGAAAAGACCCCAAGAGCCAAGAAGTCCGAGGCTGATTTCTTCAACGAGGACCAACCTAAGAAAGAAGTCAAGCAAGAGAGAATTGCCGACCAAAAGTCTGTTGACGCTGCCTTGTTGTCTGCTATCAAGAAGACCCCATTGTTGAAGCAATACTTGTCATCTTCTTTCTCCTTGAAGTCTGGTGACAAGCCTCACTTGTTGAAGTTTTAGATTCTCCAAATTTCTTCATTCTGTCCCCGGACGGTACCTATGTGTATACTTAATACAGTAAATCGTACAAAGTGTAGCCAGCGCTTACCCCACATGCAGGTCGAAAATTTTATTGAACTCATCGCATCGCACCTCATCTCTACTCTATCATGTCTGGCTTACTTCCAATTTCCACCTACAATTTGGCACTTTTGCCCTTCAATCCTGCTCCAGCTATTGAAGAGGACTTCCCTGTGACCATTAGATTGACCTTGGCTGCTGTGGATCCGGAGGCTGTGGACGAAAAAGAAGAACCTTCGACCCTTCGTTTGTTGAAGAGAAGCATCGCCTTTGACGATGACTTTGATGACGACGAAGATGACGAGGATGATGAGGATGAAGATGATGAGGATGATGAAGACGAGGATGAGTTAGACGACGAATCTGAGGAAGAGGCTCCAAAGAAGAAGTCCAAGATTGATGAAGATGACGATGAAGATGACGAAGAGGATGACGAAGATGATGAGGACGATGAAGATGACGAGGAGGATGATGACGTCTCTGAGTTTGTGGTGTGTACCCTTTCTCCAAAGGTGCAATTCCAACAAACCATCGACTTGACCATCTCGCCTGACGAGGAAGTGTACTTCGTGGTCACTGGTTCCTACCCTATCCACTTGACCGGTAACTACGTTGAGCACCCTGCTGATGAGGAGTCCGAAGACGACTACGACGAAGAGTACGAGTCCGACGAGTACGATTTAACTCCCGATGAGGACGAGTTGCTTGAAGAGCAAGACTACGACTTAGACGACTTGGAAGACGCTTCTGACGTCGAGAACAAGATCGAGGAGTTGGTGGCTGAAGACAACAAGAAGAGAGCCGCTGACGAGGATGAAGAGGCTCCCAAGAAGAAGTCCAAGAAGAACAAGGAGAAGACCGTCAAGTTCAACAAGGAATTGGAACAAGGTCCTACTGGCTCCACTATGACCAAGAAGGAGAAGAAGGAGTCCGAAAAGAAGGAGGCTGATAAGAAGGACTCCAAAAATGACAAGGCCAACAAGTCTGACAACTCGAAGGATAAGAAGTTCCCCACGAAGACTTTGCTCGGGGGTGTGATTGCCGAAGACAGAAAAGTCGGTAAGGGACCAGCTGCCAAGACCGGAAACAAGGTCGGTATCAGATACATCGGCAAGTTAAAGAATGGTAAAGTGTTCGACAAGAACACCTCTGGCAAGCCTTTTGTCTTTGGCTTGGGTAAAGGTGAGTGCATCAAGGGTTTCGACTTGGGAGTCGCCGGCATGGCTGTTGGCGGAGAAAGAAGAGTGGTGATTCCTGCCAAGATGGGCTACGGCTCGCAAGCATTGCCAGGCATTCCAGCCAACTCCGAACTCACCTTCGACATCAAGTTGGTGTCGCTTAAGTAGCTACATTTTAAGAGATAGGGAATTGTAATAAAAGAAAAACTGAATCATCAAAACTTAAAGTTCTGTGAAACGTCGGAGATGGCACCTCTAGGTGCTCTCTTTGCCAGAGTACTTCCGAATGGATCCACCTCCAATCTTGTACGACCTCGCACCCGCACACCACAGCGCAGTTAAACGACGGTGAGAATTTATTTCACCAGAACGCGACGTAAATCCGGTTTCCGAATGCTACAGACGTTTACGACCGTCACAAGCGGCTTGGCCAAGAAGTCAGCGCAATACCCGATCCATTTCATTCTCGCGACCTCATTATTGGCCACAGCAGCATACTTGGCTGTCGTCGATGAGTATGTGCCCGAAAATTTTGGCACGCTGACCGGGTCTGTCAGCTTCTACCAGGCTCCCAAACAACTGGAATGGGTCAAGGTGGCCGATGTGGCCGACTACGCCGAGTCCGAGCAATATGTGGTTGCGCCTCTTCGATTTAGTCGTCTTCATGTCGATTCTTTGCCCAAACTTGATGATACTATTGAAGGCACCGCTGCCAACGAGCGGTTGTTGGTATCCCGGTCCGATCAAATCGAGCAGAAGTTGCTGCAGTTGGACAAAATCAACGTCGGCGGCATTACTTGGAGAGCCAGAAACAACAATCGTATCGCCAAATACCACGATTACATGAGAATCGCCATGCGTCGTCTACATGCAGCCATACAAGGTGCTGAGACATTTGATATTGGCTTGATCACCGTGGCATATCTTGCCATGTGGTATACTATACTCAAGGTGTTTTACGACATGAAACAAATTGGGTCCAACTTTAGATTGGCCTTGGCCACCATCATCTCCTCAACTTTTGCCTTTCTCTTTGCCTTGGCTACCACCACAAGGTTCTTGGATGCCAAAGTACCCCTCTTGTCCCTTTCGGAGGGAATTCCCTTCCTTGTTGCTATCATTGGTTTCAAACACAAAGTCTCCATCGCAGCTACCGTGCAACGAGCTACTTTGTCGCAATTGGATACCAAGTCAATCGTTTCCAGCGCCATCGCTTCCCACTCGGTAAGCTTGCTCAGAGACCATGTTGTCGTCATTGGAGCATTGGCCACTTGTGGCACATACGCTTCTCACTTAGTGGGACTTAGGAACTTTTGCATTCTCAGTTCGCTCATTCTTGGCATCGACTTGTTCTTGATCTATACTTTCTTCTCGGCTGTACTTGCTTTGAAGGTGGAAATCAGCCGTGCTCGTCGCACTGAATCTTTGAAAGAAGCACTTGAAGAGGACGGTGTGTCCAGCTTGGTGGCCAGAAGCGTTGCTGATCAATCGTCTAACATCGAGTTTCCCGACCAGAAACCCCAGTTTACCACCCTTTCTTTGAAACTTGTCGTGGTAGCTGCTGTATTTGGTTTTCATGCGTTCTCGTTCGGAAGTTCGTGGATATACTCATCTGAAGTGGGTGATCTGTTGTTTCACTCTGAAGCTCCAGTGCTTCCTTCTGCACTTGTTAAGCATTTGGGAGCAGGCTCAAATGGAATTCTTGTCACCATTATCGAACAGCGTTTGTTCACCCCCATGGGCTTATTTGTCCAAGCAGAGGATTTCGTGTGGTTGATTTACGACAAGATTAGCATGGCCATCAGAGACAACTTGATTTCAAAATTTTTGTTACTTGGCTTCATCATTTCCATTGTCACTAATGCCTATTTCTTAAATGCATCCCGTTTCCATATCTCAGCCACCAATAAGTTGATCGAAAAGGAAATCTCCAAAAATAAGCCTGGAAAGGATAAGAGAAAATCATCTGTGGTTCAATTCTTCGAAAAAAGTTTTTCTAAAGCAGCTCCTGAGACTCCTAGCAGCTCTGACTCTGACAGCTCTCAAGAGTTGACCATCGCTCCTAAGCATGTAAGAAGTGTTGATACATTGGTCAAGATCATGAAGGAAGGTCAAGTCAAGGCTTTGACTGATGACGAAGTGTCATCTCTTGTTGTATCCGGAAAGTTACCACTCTATGCGTTGGAAAAGCAACTTCTGGACAACACCCGTGCAGTTGTTGTTCGTCGTAAAGCTATTGCCCAATTGGCCAATGTACCTTCTTTGGACTCTGACAGATTGCCATACATGCATTATGATTACGACCGAGTATTCGGTGCTTGTTGTGAGAATGTTATTGGTTTCATGCCCATTCCGGTTGGTGTGGCCGGACCTTTGCATATTGATGGTAAACCATACCATATTCCTATGGCTACCACTGAAGGATGTTTAGTGGCATCTACTATGAGAGGATGTAAGGCTATCAACGCCGGCGGAGGTGTTTCAACGGTATTAACTCAGGATGGTATGACTAGAGGTCCGTGTGTGTCGTTCCCCACGTTGGCTCGTGCTGGTGCCGCCAAGTTATGGTTGGACTCTGACGAAGGTCAGAAAACCATTAAGAAAGCTTTCAACTCCACTTCTCGTTTTGCTAGATTACAACATGTGAAGACAGCGCTCGCCGGTACATTGTTGTTCATCCGTTTCAGAACCACCACTGGTGATGCAATGGGTATGAATATGATCTCCAAGGGGGTCGAATTCTGTCTCAAACACATGGAAGAAGAGTGTGGCTTCAGCGACATGTCCGTCATTTCTGTGTCTGGTAACTACTGTACTGACAAGAAACCTGCTGCCATCAACTGGATCGAGGGTCGTGGTAAGTCTGTTGTAGCTGAGGCTCGTGTCCCAGCAGATGTGGTTAAGAACGTTCTCAAGTCTGACGTTGATGCGTTGGTAGAGCTCAATGTGAGTAAAAACTTGGTCGGTTCCGCCATGGCCGGATCTGTGGGAGGCTTCAATGCTCATGCTGCCAACTTGGTCACGGCGGTGTTTTTGGCGTGCGGTCAAGACCCAGCCCAGAATGTCGAGTCATCGAACTGTATCACTTTAATCAATAATGTGGATGGTGATCTCGTTATTTCGGTATCGATGCCTTCCATTGAGGTCGGCACTATTGGAGGTGGTACTATTTTAGAACCACAAGCTGCCATGTTGGACTTGCTTGGAGTCAGAGGACCCCACGCTACTAATCCTGGTGAGAATGCCAGACAATTGGCACGAGTAGTTGCATCTGCCGTGCTCGCAGCCGAACTCTCGCTTTGTTCTGCCTTGGCGGCAGGCCATCTTGTGCAATCACACATGCAACACAACCGTAAGGCACCTGTTGCCAATGGTTCCGCCAAGGAAAACCTCACGCAACCAGAAAAAGAACGGTTGCAAGAAGGGTCTGTCAACTGCATCCGTTCATAATCTTGTCATAGTTTCGCATTGCTGTATCATCTAATAACCAACACTAATCGATTTTACTACTATACCACTGCCATTACTCCATCCCACATCTCCCACATCAATACTTCTTCACTATTCCTAACTTTAGTTCCTCTAATCTCTCCATATACTATCACATCCTGTACACAGTGCTGTCAATTGAGTCACCGGCGCTTATATTGAGAATCAATGCCCAGTCAAGATATCGGAGTACCCATCCCCCAGAACACTCCTCATGCTGTTTCGGTGACTCTACCCACATGGGAGGCCACTGTAGGGTATGAAGAAGGTGAAGAATGGGTTACGGGAAAAATGAGCTCGGGATATCCTCGATTTTTCATCCATTCGGTGATTCAAGAATTGGCAGAGAATCTCCAAGGCAAGTACGGCCGTGAAGGAGAACGGTGTATGATCTTCCCTTCCTATAACATTGCTAAGCGATGTCGTGAGTTCATAAAGACAAAGAATGAGGCCCAGGTTCCTGTGCGTGTTCTTCAATTAAGCACTCCTCCACCAGCGACAGAAGATGATAAATCCAGCATTATTGAGTCCACTATCGGTGCGGTGTTCTTTCCTATTGATCAGTTCACACTTGCCAAAAGTTACTGGCAACACTCAGGTGAGGGTATCAGCTCCCGTATGGCCGAATATGTGTTGGCTGAACTCTTTGGTAAAGACTCAGCTAAGTCTTCAAGCCTGCTGCCTCGGTCTTCCTTCCTGAAGCAGGAGCTTCAGGCTCGCCAGATATTGAACAGTTCTCCATCTATCCGTTTTTCAAATCTGGGCGAAGAGACTGATAAAGAACAGGACATCTACATTGAGCAGAAATACGGAAGAGTCCTCGATTTAAAATTCGAAAAGGAAGCCAAGGCCGCCTTGAGAAGGAGAATCAGCGGAAAGGTTGACAAGTCTCACAGTCAGCAAGAAGAAATGGAGCGGTCCCAGCGTGGAAAAAATTTGAGCGAAACTGATGTATACTTGTATCCGTCTGGAATGGCTGCGATCTTCAATGCTCACAGATCCCTCTTGAATGTGGGAGATGAATCAAAGAAGTCGGTGTGTTTTGGTTTCCCTTACGTGGACACCCTTAATATTCTTCGTAAATTTGGACCAGGCGTGTATTTCTTGGGTCTTGGAGATGACGAATCTTTAGCGCAACTAGAAAGGGATTTGGAGACTGGTGAAAAGGATATTATGGCACTCTTTTGTGAATGTCCATCAAACCCCCTTTTAAAGACCCCTAACCTCAAGAAGATAAGAGAGCTTGCAAACAAGTTCGATTTCGCCGTTGTTGTGGATGAGACTGTCGGCAACTTCCTCAATATTCACGTTTTACCATATGCGGATATCGTTGCATCGTCATTAACCAAGGTGTTTTCTGGTGACTCTAACGTGATGGCTGGTTCCTTGATTCTCAATCCACTGTCGCCCTGGTATGCAAAACTCAAAAAGTTTTTTGACGAAGATTACGAAGATATATTCTGGGCCAAGGATGCCTTGATTCTCGAACGTAATTCTCGTGATTTTGCTGAGAGATCTGCTAAAATTAACGAGACTACAGTTGCAGCAGTAAACCTTCTCCAAGCAAGTCCCTTGATCGATCGACTCTATTACCCTATGATTGCTGATACCAAGAAATATTATGATGAACTAAGAACACCCGATGGTGGTTATGGTGGTTTAGTCTCGTTTGTATTTAAAGACCCAGCCGATGCCGTTGCCTTTTTCAATGCTGCTAATATTCACAAAGGTCCATCTTTGGGAACTAATTTTACATTGGCCTGTCCGTATGCCATCTTGGCACACTATCAAGAGTTAGATGAAATCGCCCAGTGGGATATTGACAGAAATATCATCCGTATCAGTGTGGGATTAGAGGATAAAGATGAATTGTTGGCTACATTGCAGAAAAGTTTAGATGCGGCTGTCGCTCAACATCAATAGATCATCATATCCTACTTTAGTAAATACTATTTATCCTGGGTACTTAACATGGTCACACAGAGCAGGCGGTGGCCCTGTAATATCATCATGAGTAACAACTCCCGCATACCAATATTTTGAATGCTTTGTGTAGAAATCATGCCATTGTTGTAAAGTTTCGTATGCTTCTTGTTCATCAATTCCTCGCAAATCATAAGTAAATTCATCAGGCTTGTCAAGACATCCTGTTATCCATGCTCTTGCAGCATCTTTACCTGCAAATTTGGCATACGGACCGCCAGGTCCATAGATTGGTCTTGCTGCAGAAACGTCGTAAACGCTTCCATTTATCGCTATATATAATTGTTTTGATCCATCTTCACCATCATATCCGGCTAATTCGTCAATCGTTAGGTTGACGTAGCTATTTTTCAACCTGAATACCAAGTACGATGAATCAATCCATTTTCCATGGCAGTTCCAAGTTGTGGAAGATGTGAAAAACCAAGAAAGTAAAGCATTGGCAAAAAGCAAGCCTGCTATTATGCGAAGTACATCGAGGAACCCAAAGGATTCGCCTGTTGTACAATTTGAATCAATTCGTTTTTTGGTATTTCGATCCATATCTTGGTCTAAAATTTGGAGTAAGATGCACTACCATTATAAATACTTGTAATATCATACATACTGAATATATCCGTAGCGAGTTCGTTGTGGTGTCAACTCATGTAGAAAACCTCTTCGTTCAAGGGGTTGGCACTGGTGTTGGTGAAGTTCACTCTATTAAAATCATTGCTAATAAGATCGCCCCAAAATTCATCATTAAGTGCACCGAAAGAGTCGCTCAAGCGTTCTAGCGATGTTTGCCCGTAGTTTATAGGCACGGAAACACGGTCCATCTGACGTGGCAGGAACGTCATGTTGGTAGTGAGCGGTATAGTACTATTGTTCTTTGGATAGTATGGGACGGGTGGCTCTTGCGCCTTTGGTGGACTGGTAATATTTGCGCTGGAACGAGGTATTCCTCTGGCATCAGCTCCATCATTAGGATGTCCTGTTGGTGTGGAGGTACTTTGCCTGGTATTAGACTCTTGAGCGTATTTGCGCTCTAATATCGAACCATGTGGGTTGTTTTCCTTATACGACGCTGCATAAAGCAAGTAATCGATAGGAACTTGTGACTTATACAATGCTCCAGAGTCTGTTGTGATAAGTCCACCATTCAGGGGTTTGGAAATTATGCTTTCAACATCTTCGCTTGCTTTGGGGTCCACAGGTCTGAAGTTTTGTGGTGTACCCCCACTTTTATGTAGGATATCTTGAACCTGTGAGACGTACGTTTGAATGAACAATTGCAAAACTAACCTTGTTTTCTTCACAAAGTGGTTGAGTGGATAAATGTGTGAGACCTCGGCAAAGTTGTCATTAAGCTTTTGTATCGCGTGTATCGCTTTTCGTGGAACAAGATCTCTTTCTATGTGAGACGGCAACAGCAAGATAAGATAACGAAGCCGCAATAACATTCCAGCTGTGTATATAATCCTGGATGCATAACACAATGGCATGGCTGCAAGATCTATAATAGGGATCTTGTTGAACTCTTGTATGGAATTGAGGCAGGCAGTCGTACAGTTTACGATCAACTTCACGGCCTTTTCATTCAAGTGAACATCAGAGGATATATTATTGTCGTGGATAAGCACCTGACTAAGAATCGGTTCATGCAAGTATGCCTCAACTGAATAGTAGTAAGCCCGGTATGCGTGGTTGGTCTTAGATAGCTTGGTTTTTATTTGATTGAGAACATTCTGCATCTCGTGGATGATATAGAATGAGGGAGTAGCGCTTCGTTCGCAAACGTCAGGTGAATGAACAATGTTGTGTATACGATCGAGTTGGTGATTGAGTCTCAGAAACACTGCAAACTCTCGCCAGCCCTGATCGTTGCAATTTTCAAGCTCAGCACAGCATTCTTCCACGAATGGAGTCCATTTGACGAATATGGCTCTTCGAAGTATCAAGCAGAAAGATACAGTCACACTGTATAAGGTCATCACTAACTTGCGGTACTCCAAGTTGGTAGTGTACTCGTTCGTAGTCTCTTTAGAGTTTTCGCAAAATTCAGTTGGCTTTGCAACTATGCCCAAATCATGTAATAGGGTGACTGAAAGCACATTCAATATGTGGTAGCGCCTGTTTCTGAACATCTCAGGGTTGTTGTACCACAACGAAAGAAGCAAGAGGCATTTGATCAACTCGACAGACTTGGTTCCCGTTACCATGACTTCAATAGCAACACCCATAGTAGCAAAGTTTTCAATTGATAAAGCAGTGTCGTTGTTTAGCGGGCCAGGATGAATTGCATTAGTGACTGACATTACAGCGTTGAAGAGGAAAGGTTGTTCTATACGGAACAACTCCACTTGCTTGACGTCTGGAATGGTGACATGGGGGTGTTTGGGAAACATACGGGTATTGTAAAGTTCAATACGTTTCAGGGCATCTTCAATTGTCAAGTAACCTTGTGACACCAAGTCTCGCTTCAAGGACATGTCGAGAAGTGCGTCACGGCGGTCGGCAGTTTCCTTGAGTTCATGGGCCAATTCATTGAGATTCGTATTTGATTGTGCCAAAGAAGCCAACTCGCTCTCCAAATCACTTTTAAGCACAAATCCCAACGAGTCCGATTCACTGATCAACGGCGAGATGCTTGCCGGAGACTGAATACCGCCTGTGGCCACTTTCTGCTTAAGGATTCGAACCTGCTCTGACAACTTAGCGATAGTTTCCTCTTGCTTTGCAATAATCCCCACAGGGTTGTTTGCGTAACCGTCGACGGGTCCATCTATCCGTTGATCTGGGTAACTAACCAGTGTATCGGGAATAGGACTGGGGTCCCTTTTTCTCTTCTTTTTTCTCGAGTGACTGTAGTCTACCTCACATTTACGCTTGGCATTGAAGCATCGCAAGCACGGACCCAGTGGGTTCAGTTCGTCTGCTGGGGTACACTTCACCTTTAATCCATGGCAGCTTTTGCATGCTACAGCCGTTCTGGTGGACTTCTTTTTGCTTGGAGGTGTAAAAGATCCTTCTTCGGATGGCAGCCTGTTGGTCATGGTTAATTTGGCACTAGACAAGCCGTGCCAGAAAAAAGTAGTACTATTGCTGGATCAGAGTCTCAACGTAGGGATTGGAGTCAGAGGTTTATTGGCCTCAAAAAGATGATTACCGCCAAAACAACAAGTGTTACTTTTCTGGTTAATGAGAGTTTATTAGGTTTTCTTGGCTAGCCGTTCAAAACTGATCAGAACGTATACTCGTTGCAGGTCGGTAAGGCTGGGCCGATGTCATTTATCTATATGCAGTATTGTATGACAAATGATGACTGGTTTTCCATATACACTTTAGACAAAATCGGCTTTAAGTCTTGCTTGCTCGCCTTTACGTTAAAGTGGTCATTGTGAACATGGAACATTGAAACCACTGTTTTTTTCAATGTAGTGATAGCAATGGTCGGCTATAGGTGCACGTGAATGCGGCTGCGAATCCGCAACATGTGCATAAGACAGCGACTATTAATGCAGAATTTAGAAAACGCACATAGTTGACGTTGATGTACGTAATGGAATTATTTACGGTGCTGAATAACTGACGATAATAAGCCGCACTCTTTGCGTTACATGTACACTATTTTCAGCCACGAAATAGCAATTGCATTATTCATTTGTAGCTAAAATGTTCGTGAAAATAACCTTTGTGTAGTCATAAATGGAAATGAAAGTTTAGTTTCGAGTTTTTGATCTGTGTCTGGTGAAGATCATGTAGAGTATGTGTGCCGTAAATTTTCAGTTGTTGCAAACTAATCATATTACGCGAATATAAACGGATTTACATCAACGATGTGCAACAAAGAGGCTACTTGTAGCAAAATACACTGCCAAATATGAGTAATTCTTATTCAGTTCAGTTCAGTTCTATATTTATATTTACATTCCCAATCTCTAGTTGTCTGCATAGTATCCGTGGTCAATGAAACTCTTCCCTGCACACAAAACTCACAACGCTTCTTTATGGCCTATAACAGGACTCTAGGGTCGAATTGGAAAGCAAAACAAGCAGGATTACCGCTCTATAAAGAGAAACCAGTATCCACAATCACCCGGAAGAAAAGAATTGTCATGTTGTTTAAGGGATTTTTGCTCTCGTTGGTCTTGTATTTGGCGTTCTACGTGGTGACGAACCGCAAATCAGCTCCCCTGTGGTCCAACAGGCAAGAAGAAGTACGTCAAGTTTTCTTGGAATCCTGGAACTCTTACTACAACCATGGCTGGGGATCTGATGTATATCACCCAATTAGTGAGAAAGGAGAGAATATGGGACCAAAGCCATTAGGATGGATGATCGTTGATTCGCTTGATACTTTGGCGCTTATGGAACTCCCCGACCAATTGAAGCAAGCACGGGACTGGGTGAAGTCTGACTTGAACTATCATTTTGATTACGAAGTCAACGTGTTCGAAACAACTATCAGAATGTTAGGTGGATTGCTCTCGGCACACCACTTGACCAACGACGACTTGTACTTGGACCGAGCAGTGGACTTAGCCAATGGACTCTTGGGCAGTTTTGAAAGTCCCAGCGGACTTCCATATGCATCTGTGAATCTCGATTCCGGGGAAGGTGTGAAAAATCATGTGGACAACGGTGCTTCGTCCACTGCTGAGGTAGCCACGCTTCAGCTAGAGTTCAAATATTTGGCTAAACTCACTGGCGAGGTGTTGTTTTGGGAGAAATCTGAGAAAGTAATGCAAATACTCGACAACAACAAACCTAAGGACGGATTGGTTCCCATCTATGTTCACCCAGACACTGGCAAATACCAAGGACGCTTGATTCGGTTGGGTTCTCGTGGAGACTCTTACTATGAGTACTTGCTCAAGCAATACCTCCAGACGAATGAGGAGGTTTACTGGGACATGTTCAGAGAATCGGTGGCTGGAGTTAAAAAACATATGGTGAGAAAGACTGGTAAGAACGGGTTGACATTTATCGGAGAGCTTGAACAGGGCATTGGTGGACCATTGAGTCCCAAAATGGACCATTTGGTCTGTTTCTACGGTGGGCTTTTGGCGGTGGGTGCTACTAAAGGTCTTACATATGAAGAAGCTAAGAAGCAACCGTTCTGGAATGAGGAGCGGGAATCGCACTTCAGGTTGGGTGAAGAGTTGACTTACACATGCTACCGTATGTACAAGGATGTGCCTACCGGATTATCGCCAGAGATTGTGGTGTTCAACCAAGACCCTAATGCGCTGGAAGACTTCTACATCAAACCCTTGGACAGACATAATTTGCAGCGGCCCGAGACGGTGGAGTCGCTCTTTTACTTGTACAGAATCACCGGTGACGTCAAGTACCGTGAATACGGCTACGAGATTTTCCAGAGCTTTGTCAAGCACACCAAAATCACCAACGACAAGGGTGAAGTGTCTTATACCTCTCTCGACGACGTCACAAAAATACCGCCAGTCAAGAGAGACAACCTTGAGTCATTCTGGTTTGCTGAGACTCTTAAGTACTTGTACTTGCTTTTCGACGATAGCAACAAAATACCGCTTGATAAGTATGTTTTCAACACCGAAGCACATCCTTTCCCAGTATTCGACCCGGAACCATTTTCCACGGGGTGGAGAAGACAGTTCACCGAGGTGGAAAAGCATCAGGAAGTCAAGGTTGATAAGAAGAGACCACCAAAGGCAGCTCCGGCCGATAAACCATTGGAGAAGCAGGCAGAAGAGTTGAGCTAGAGAGAGAAAGAAACATAAGGGGTAATGGAAAATAGAGTATGATCCAAGGTCTGATCAGCAAGTGATACTTGTTTATACAGGGCATGAGGGTCCTGGGCCTTGGAGCAGAAGAAAATAATAAACAAAATAGAAAAAACGAAAAAAGTAAGATGTAAATATTTCCGGCCATTGGGTGCTAGTTTCTGTCCGGTTGGTCTATCGTAGCTCGTGTTCCCTGTCCGTACCTTTCTGTACCTTTCTGTGCCTAACTAAACCTGCAGTGCCTTGTCCTGTACCTGCCGTTCCCCCGGCTGACTCAGCCGGGCTTTGTGTCAGTGACGTAAGAGATTTTCTTCCCAAAACTGAGACACAACATAGGTCACAGCAGGGGCCATGTCTAATGATGTAAGTATACGCAACGGCCCGCCATCCCAGATTACAAGTTGTGTAGCAAAGATATCCATGGGCGACAGTTTGCTCCATGTATGGTTTGCTCATAGGTTAAATATGTCTGGTACGTCAAATTACGTCATTTACTAATACCAGCTGAAGCTAAGTTTTGATTTGGAACCCAACCCGTTCGAACGATCGTTTGCCGACAAGAAGGACGCAGGGGGAGCAAAGGCCGATTCCAAGTCCTCCAACAAGAATGATCTTCTGATCCCCAACATCTCCAACCTCGACTCCAACAATCAAAAGCTTCCCGGGATCACCCCGCCGCTTCTCACACCTGGAGGCCGCAAACTCCCACCTCTCACCATGGCAGGCCACATTCTGAACCCAGGAACCCCAGGTATCAACTTGTGGAACAGTTTGTTGACGGCCACCAACCACCACGATGGGCCCTCGGGCCAAAGTGCCCAGCAGAATGCCCCAGCGAACGGAACTGCCGCATCTGCTGCTACGAACGAAGACGGAAGCGCTGCTCCACCGCAACAAGTCGCTGCCCACGATGTCCACGAGTCAAATCCACAGTACCACCAATTTGTCAACAACTTGCGTAATACTGGTCTCACGCCCAACGAGTCGAATTTGCGTTCTGGGTTGACGCCAGGCGGTATAAACCAACCGGCGTACCAGTTTGGTAACCATGTTCCCTATCTCAACAACCAGGGCATGTTGACAAACCCCATGACTCCAGGGTTGTCCAGCTTACTTGGCTACAACCAACTCCACCCAGAAGAGGTGCAGGGCAGCAGTGAGCCACAAAACAACAACCAGCCGCCAGCACAGCAGCCGCAAGTGCAGCAGGTGCAACAAGCACCTCAAGTTGCCCAAGTACAACAGGTTCCTCAAGTCCAGCGAATTCCTCAAGTACCCCAAGCCACACAGTCTGAGCCACCTTCTGAGCCACCTTCTGAGCCCAAACGGGCCACCAAGCGCAAGGCCAACGGCTCTGACAGTCAATCAAAGCGCAAGAAGCTGGACGATAAGCCGGTAAAAAGCGATACCAAGGCAGAGCCCTCTCCCGAGGATCAAACAGAAGATGACAAGCGCAAGGTGTTCCTTGAGAGAAACAGAGTGGCTGCATCCAAGTGTAGAAAGCGCAAGAAGCAGCTTATGATCAAGATGGAGGAGGAATTGGCATTCTACTCGTCGGGGTACCGTAATCTTTCGTCGCAGGTGACCCAAATCAGGGACCAATTGGTGAACCTTCGAGGAATACTTGTGGCACACAAAGACTGCCCGAAGTTAGCGTCCACAGTTGGCGGCTTTGAAGAGTTACAGTCGGTGCTCCAAGATACAAACTACGTTATACAATTGACGTCTCGCAGCGGAGCAAATACGGCACTGATGCCCACCACGATTCCCACTACCCTCAACACGGCCCAGGAAAACGACATACGGCTGGGACAGCCGGTACAGGCTCACCTCGGACGAGCAGTAGCTCCACAGCATCTCGGTACTTCGGGTCTGGATCCCAGTGGAATGACTACCAGAGGGTCCAGCGATACGACAGTACCGACCGAAGGCAGTACCAACATAACACCTTCCAACGGACAACCCATTTCCAGTCATCACAGTCTCACAGACTTGCCAGCAGCAGGCCAGAATGCCATGCAGAACATGCCATTGGAAGCTGGCCAGGCAGGTGACTTGCGAGCCATCAACAGCATGTCCAATCTTTCCAATTTGGGAAGACAACAGACAGCCTACCAGAACGGCAGCTTCCGTCCAGCGGCCAGCATGGTTGACCTAGGCCAATTGGCCGAACAGCAGCCGGGTCAACACAACTTCAATGTAGATCAGCGTGGGTTCGTGGGGTTAGCGCAGTCACAAACATGATGGTAGTTACTAGCTATGCACTTATAGAGATATCGAATTTACATATTTATTATAGACATCTGTCACTGTAAACACATCAGAGATTGGCCCTTCGGGTAGCTTCGGGATACCCGCCGGACAATACCCTCAAATGTTTAGGCTGTGCTCATCGCGCGCGCATTGGATCAACAAACACAGCGATGGTGGTGTCCAGAGCTCAGTTGGACAACCTCGAGCTTCCAGCGCTTCCGGATGGTTCTGGAGGTAGCAGCGGACACTCCAGCAAAATACACATAGACGAGTTTACCAGAAGAAACCTAAAGGCCATTATTCATGTCATTACGGGCGAGCTAAAACTGCGAGGTACCAAGACCCCACATGTCTTTTTGCCGTTTCGATCACGCATAGAGGACAAAAAATTGGAGCTGTTCTTGGCTCATGCATTTCCTAATGGTTCCGTAGCCTCCGAACTGGAACTCAAGTCCTTGGTCAAAGATTTCGACGAGTTTACCCTCATTTGTGCCATAAAATACATCTGGAGTCGTTTGCCCAACCACGAAATCATCGGATGGGACGTGTACCTCGAATTCAAACGCAAGGAAGAACAGCAAGGATATCCCCGAACCGCATTTCTAACCATCATGCCCAAGTGTTTATCGTCTCCGTCGCATGCGTCCATAGTGTATGATTTTTTGGATCTCTTGGTCAGTATTGCTTCCAACTCACAGTACAACTACCTCAGCGGGCGTAAGATTGCCAAAATGTCCAGCTTGTGGGCATTCAACCCCGCCAGAGCCAAAATGAAATCAGCATTTTACGATGCTACAATTGATCGAGATAACAGTTTTACCGAGGGTCTTGACCGCTGGAAAGACTCGTGCGGGGCGTTGTTTCACTTACTTCTATCTTTCTTGCGTGCCATGCTCCCTGAAAATGATATGGATACTTTGAAACTACCGAAAACCTTACAATCCCTCCTCATTTCCAACTCATATCCTCCGCTTGCCAATAATGATTCAGTCAAGTCGATGATCAAAATACCGTGCGTTATGCTCAAGTCTACCAAACCATCGGAAAATGTCTACGAGCTCCTTAGCAAGGTTCGGCATACCATCAAATTTGACAAGAAAGACACATTCATTTCCATTGAAAACTATACAATCCTCAAGAACATATTCAAGAAGGGCTCTACAGCAGACATCGTTGCTTCACTCAGTGAAGAGTCACGCCGTATATTTGGACGTCTTACTGATGCCCCTGACTCCAGTGACTACGAATTATCTCCAGGTTGGGCTCCATTCGGCGGTAAGGTTGACGAAAACATTCCACTATTCACGGAATGGGAAATTCAGGATGTCACCATTCAGGACTACTACATATGGACATGGCTCTCGTCATTGGGCTCTGACCAGCACAGCAGTGTCAAGCGCAATTTTGGCCGGTCGCTAATTGCAGAAGTGGAGGTTCTCGATCAGCGTAAGTGGATTGTAGTTTCAGAACAAATTATTCCAACAGAAGAGTATCTCAGAAAGTTCAAATCTACTCCCGAGGTTCCTGCGAAGGATAGGATTCCATCGGTGGATAGCCACAAAGATATACCGCTACCACCTCCACCACCTCCTCTGAAGGACGATGGTCTCTTGCCATCGTACGGTTTTGGTGGTGACAGTGATACTGGTGCAATGGATAAATCAACAGATGATGATTACATATATCCCACTCACCCTCCAAGTGATGAGCTAGAGGAGTACAAGATGTACCTCGAGTCTCTTAATGACTCCGACGATGGTGTACCAGCCGACGATTTTTCGAATAAGTTGAATATTAAGACAGATCCTCCCAAAATCAAACCAAAGAAACAACGTCATCGCCCACCACCTCCTGAGAGCCCGTCCTCTCCTTCTAAAGTCTACCCACCTACAGCTACGAATGATAACCAAAAGAACAGGTCGCCTATTCATCATCCAGCGCAAGTCCAGGATCCAAGCGTTGCTCATGATCCATCTCAAGGTCATCATTTAGGTCAAGTGCAACATCCCGGCCAATTACATCGAGTACCTCAAGCACAGCATCAAATCCCTGCTCAACCTAGTACCCAAGTTCAACAACAACTTCTGCCATCCCATTACCCGAACTATAGTCAACCATTTGATGCACATGGCTATCCAATTGCTCAATCATCCGATATCCAGAATAATGCCGGTCCATATACGGAGCCCTACGATTCGTATCACACGCCATACGATGCACACAAACAGGAGCCCCCCTCAGAACCATTCGAAGGCTACCATGTACCAGTTGAGGAGCTGAATTTGCCGCCACACCCTTCTCAAGCGGGACAACATCCAAATGATACTTTTGCACCTGTGCAACAAATCGTAGAGTATCCAAACGGGGTTAAGGGTGAAGGTGAGCAGAATATTCAATTTGTGGACCAAGCCACGGATGTACTCCCATCTTCCACTCCCTCCAGCCCAGATGCTAAGGAAAAGAAAAAGAAGAAAAAGAAAAGAAGATCAAAGAAACCCGAAGAGCTAGCAGAGACCATGCCTATGGGATATTTCCCACCTGGCCCACCACCAAATTTCATTCCTGAAAGTCCTAATGGCAGCTATTTCCCTCCATTTCCACCTCCAATAGCGCAAGAAATACCAAATCAGAAAGAGAAGGAGAAAAAGAAGAAAAAGTCAAAAAGAAGAGATAATCATGATGACTTAACTCAACAGCATGAAGAGGGGCCAAGCGGAATAATGACTAACGAAATTCCCAATGGAGATCCTGCTTTAATGGCTATGAGAAAGGAGAACATACCGATAATTTCTGCCCCTAATGAACAGGATGATTTACCTCCGCCTCCTCCCCTGAAGGATTCACACCATAGGAAGGAGCCAAGAAGCAAAACACCAGATCACTTGAGACCCAACTTGTACGGCAATATGCAACCAGCTCCTACAACTATTGTGAAAGCTGGTAGTAATTCGCCAACATTACAACCATCATCTCATCCCCCCAATCGTCACTCCAATGCCTCGCTGCCTAGCACGAGTTCAGCACGCCATAGTCCAGATCATACTGTTAGTGCTGCCAGAAAACAAAAGTCTTTGAGTCCACAACCCAGCCCAAACCACCAAGCTGTGAGATCAAATGCTGCTACGCCTACATCTAGACTGCCTGCTTTCCTGCCAAGTCCTGGTATGAGTAAGGAGTCTCATCCTAAACACAGACACAACGTTCAGCCAATTTCACCAGTTCCTAATGATGGAGCTTTTCTTCCACAACCAATGCAGTCTTCCAGTCCTTCCGCAAATCATCCACGAAGTGCATATCAAACTCCATCTCCAGTATACCATGCCCATGAGCAAGGTAAAAGACTCAGTCCCCAAGCTCCGACACAGAACTTCCAAAACCAACCACATGCTCATCAACAAGGTGCAATGCAAGCACCTACAAACTATCCTGTTCAAGGCTCCTCTCCTCAATCTTTTTCACCTGGTGTATCACCGGTCCCTCATCAACAAATACCGCCGGGAACGCTGCAAACTTATGTACAAGCGCCTCCACAACAGAGTTTTACACCGACTGCGGCCCCTGGTGTACACCAAGGATTCACACCCGGGTCCAATGGACCACAAGTACCCATTCAAACACAAAGCCATGCACCAGTTTACAACAATAGTCCACAACCACCTCACAACCAAGGACCACCCCAGGGATATGCCCAACCGCCGCAACATGCGAATGCTCCTAGACCACCACAGAATTTCCAGGGACTACCGCAGAATTATCATCAACCACCACCTCCGCAGAACTATTATCAAGCCCCCCCTCAAGCTTACAATCACAACCCTGCGCAAGGTTATAACCAACCACCACAACAAGTATTTGGATACAATGGCCCACCTCAGGGATATCAACCTCCCCATAACCAACAGCCTTACGCACCCCCAAATCCCGGAATGCAACAATTCCCTGGTGCTCCAGGAGCACCAGGGAACTATGAGCGCCCAGCTCGTAATACAGCTGGTGACATGGCGATGATGAGCATGCCACAGGGTCATAGACACAATAAGAATCAAGCAGCCAACAAAGCTAACTTGAGAGCAGCTTTCAACCAAGGTTCATTTGGCATATAGTCAATAGTTGCAAATCCTTTAGGGTACTACAGTGGAATCAAATGCTAAACGGTGAGCAATAAATAGTTTAAATAAATATAACTGATACAATAGACTATCAGTACTCAGAGAAACGCAACTTCTTGCCAATTTCTCTCACAGAGAAGCCTGAGTTTAATCTATGGAGGAATGGTGGCTCAGGACTTGGTCCTCTGGACTTAATATCCTCTTCACCCATATCGAAGTAGCCGTAGCCACCCAATAAAGTTGACATGGCAGCTGGAGCTTTTGCTGCAACAGGAGCAACGACTGGTTCAATTCGGGGTATTTCTTCTTGATTCTTGATCCTCGATTCGATTGGAGCATTAGTTGGGCCATCGTGTTGCTCCTTAAATAATCTGTAAACCTCATTCAAATACGATTCAAGCGTCACCAAGAAACGTTCTGTTTGCCGATGTTTGGAAGCAGCACAAATGGAAATAGAGTCATCTTTGATGATATAACCCAATCCAAAACCATTTGCTGATACAGGTCCGAATCCAAAAAGTCTTAAAGCTGGATTTCCACAATTTGATGTAGAAAGAACTGTATTGTTAAGTTTGTCCCAACCCAGGTCGCTGAATATACTTGGCAATTCCCTCAAATCTGCTTCGCCCTGGTTCACAGCGGTGTACTCAGAAGAGTGCGTTTCGTCATCGTCGTCAACAAGGGTACTAATCGAGGCTCTTTGGTTTTCATTGGTAATTGTATCACTGTTCTTCATAGACAAAGAGTTAAACTTTTCAATCACCTGCTCTTGAGAAGAAGTGATCTCCGATTCATTGTCAACGTCCAAGTAACGCTTCCAGATGCAAAAAAGAGCATACAAATGACGATCAACACCCTTTCCGGTAGAGCAGAGCTTGGTCTGCTGAGCGTGCAGTTGACATGCTTCTGATAAGTATTTCAACTTTTCTTTGCCAGTGACATTCAGGTCAAAGAATTTCCTCACAAACAAGTTCGACTCTTGTGATACAGTACGAACTGCTTCTGTCCTTCCATGGAAAAATTGCTTGGTCATTGTGGGCTCGTACGTGCATTCAACCTTTCCGTACAAAGCATAGTACGTTGCCTGAAATGCCATTTGCACAAAAGCATCTGGAGAGTATTTCATTTTCTTAATTGTAGAAGAGCCATAGTCCTTGAATTCGAGATGCTTAAATTCATTCTGATTGATCAAGTCCGACAATCTTGTCTCTCCAAAACGCAAAGCAAGAGAAAGATCCAGGGTGAGATCCCATTCAATTTTGCGGGGTACAGTGACAAGTTCTTCGTCCGTAGTAGATATCTTCCTGCTATCTTCAGCCCAGAGTGCCGGTGCATTTCCATTAATGGAACTAGCAAACGATAAAATGGAATCCGTGTAAATGTCACTGACAAATCTCAAGACAGTGTGGCCGTCCACACCCGTATGCTCAAAGTTTATACCAGCCTTTCCGTTCTGGGTAACGATAATTTGCAATTTATCGTACCATCTGTTGGTACAAGTTCCGACTTGAACACCCTTGTCCAAAATAGACAATCCACAAAGCATGTTCTTTGCCAAATCTGATAAATCATGGAGTTTGATGTCATCCAAACATAAAATAAATAATGCAGAGTCAATGATAGACAATACTTCCCTATTGTTTTCGTTTTCTGTAATAGTCTTTGAATTTCTAATCTTCGCCCAAATGCGCCGGTTTTCAGTAGTCAAGACTCCAAATGAGGATTTGGCGATCTCACTGATCGAGGTGCTGAGCGAGTCATGGACAATTGAGGTGAAATTTGTCACTAGATCCTGCTCAGACATGATTAAATCGTTGTTCAGATCTAAAACATCAAACCAGTAGAACTGAGACTTACTCATTACCACTATGTGGTTAGAGTTGGGATCTGTCTGCATCATACAGCCGTCCGAGCTCGGAATTCTCGATGCACCAAAAAGTTTGGAGTATTGATACATACACAACGGCTGTTTGTTACGTAACTTGTCGACCGAGAGTGTCTCGTTCTTGAGTGCCCGGATGAACTTTAAAGACGACAAGGTCAAGGATGCAGCTCTCTTGACTTGGGGGTTTACCGACATTGTTTCGTTGTTGAAGGGATCATCCTCCAAAAGAAAATAGGGATTTAAATTCAATACCACTGGGGAGTCGTAACTGAGATAAGAGTCATACCAGAATTGTTCAATATAGGAATTTCTGCTCTCAGCATACTTGCGTAACTCGTCATCAAGGTACTTGCCTGATCCATCATTAAGAAACTTTTCCACGGCTCCTTTCGTCACTTCATGTTCTTTTTCACTTTGGAGCGGTTTAAGAACCTTAAGGTACTGGGCACATGTTTCCTCCAATTGCGGAATCGGTAACTTTTCCAACTTATCTTGGTATTCAAAAGTCATAAATAGGCTTAGATGCTGCTTGCAAGCTCGTCAGGATATAAGAAAAGACAGGCGGCTCGGGATCCAAAAATTGCACCAAATAAACAGTCGCTAGCTCTCCCTAACCAAGAAATTGGGCAATTGAGCTGTGTACGGATCCCTTTTAAGTTGTCTAATGTCCGGGGTAATCGGGCCCATGCAGTCCTGCAGATATCGGGTCATCCGAAGCCATAGTGATTGGCTCGGACTTGCGTACATTTTCGGAGTGCCGCACCTATATCCGGAGTTTAGATGTGGGGCAGTAATGGTGCATAGAAGCTGATACGACAAACTGATAACTCCAGGATCCGCATATCCGAGGAATTTCAACATTGGTCGAAATAATAGCCATACTTCAAAATGTCTACGTAGAGAAAGCTCCTTTCGTAAATGCATGCTCTATGAAATACCCTTTCAAGGTGTACCTTAGATCGTAAAAAAGTTTATTCTTCGTTCTAAATTGGAGATACTAATGACCCTATCTGTGATCGTCAATGTGACTAGTAACCATCGGCTCCTCCTCTCTTTCTCCAATAGTCACCAACCCCCTCCCATTGACTACCGGTACCAGTGTCCATTCTCGCTATGCCGTTCATCGATGTCATGCTGCCGCCCTCAAAAAAGTCATGACCCAATCCCTCCATGTCTCTCTGGATTGACTCAGTCCCATACTTTTGGTGTTCTTTTTGAAACAAGCTGGAATGTTCGACCATGATAAACTCGGGAATCAACTGATGGTGCACTCTTGGATACAGAATGGCCCTCAATAAATCAAAGTTCTGGTATATCACTCTCACTATACTTTGGAAAACCGCTGTGGTGATCCTGGAACCCCCAGCGGCACCAATGATTAGTTTGGGGTGAAAGGTGCCATCTTCCCGTTGGTCCGATATTATGGTTGGCGACACAGACAGGAGTGGCCGCTTGTAGGGCTCAATGAAATTGTAGATAGATGGGGTCAAGTTGAATGCATTGGCCGTTCCAGGCACCAGAAAGTCATCCATCTCATTATTGAGGATGATTCCTGTCTTGTTGTCATAAACCATCGAGCCAAAAAGCAAATTAACAGTGGTTGTCATTCCAACGGCATTTCCCTTATCATCAACCACCGAAAAGTGAGTGGTGCCATGCGGTTCTGTTAGCTGATAAGCTGGTTCATAGTGGTCGAAAGGGAAGGTTTGCTTGTCAGAATAATTTCCTGAAGAGATAATACCTTCGGACCATTCTGTAGATCCATATCTTTCTATAAGTGATCTGCGATATGTCCCATTAGCCTTGTGGAGCTCAAAGTCTCCGAAATGCGATCTAGCTGACGCTATCCATTTCATGCCTTCTATGAGCTTATGTGTAGAAAGTAGATCCGAATCTTCGGCAGCCGTAGCCTCGTCATAGAAATTCAAACCTGCAATCAATGCAAGACCAGAAGATGCACCAGCAGATGTCAAAACTCGGTGCTTCTTTCCATTGAGCTCAAATGCACGAGTCAATGGCTTTTCCACCCTGACACTGTAATGAGCAAAATCATCCTTCGTCAAAATACCCCCCACACGATTAGCCGCCTCGACTAGAGAGCCAACAATTGGTCCATCTGGGTCGTAGAATATTTCTGATGACCCATTCCGTGCTATAAGCTCTAAGGTGTTTGCCAAGTTATGTCTTGTGATTGTGTCGCCCTCTGAAATTGGCGTGGTTCCATCATCCTTGTAGACGAAGTCCCAGCTCTCGGCAATGTGCCTCAAGAAAGGGAAGATTACCTTGACTTCCAATCCAATGGCCCGAGAAAGAATGACACTACACTCGAAGCCCTTCCTGTTCAATTCAATCACGGGTGCAAATAATTCGTACCATGTCAAATTTCCCGAACCATGGCGTTTATAGAGCTCTTCCAATCCCAGTAATTCACCCGGAATTGCCACAGCAAGACCACCAACTTGTGAAAGTATTGGGTTGGAAACATATAAGTCCTTGTACGCAGCCAGAGGTGCCATTTCTCGAGCATCTATACTGATTTCCGGTTCTTCGGCATCATTATTAGAAGATACAATGTATCCGCCACCACCAATTCCAGAAGAATGCAGATTGATACTTCCAAGACATAACGCAACTGTAACTGCGGCGTCAGCAGCATTTCCTCCCCGCTGTAAAATGGCTTTACCCATAGATGAACATTCGGGAACATCACTGCTGACCATCGCGTGGTCTCCGATGGCTCTTTGTTCCTCGCTTGGATGCAAATCTGGCGTCCCTATCAAGTCAGCTAAGGGGTCTCTTTGAATACCAGCATAAAGACGAAGTGTGGCTCTTTGTTCTTGGAACGTAAAAAGGTATCGTATACATATACAGAGCACTACAGCTATCGGCAACGCTCTGCGTAATATACATGCTCGTTTTCTATTAGACTGGTGACTATTTACTTTCTCCATGACGTTATCTATTGTCAAACCTTCGCTCGCACCTTAATGGTTTGACACACCCATGCACCAGGTGATAACGGCTGCAACTTTCTATGCAGCTCCCTCCTCACTATCCACCTGAGGATACTTTTGTATGATCGTTGGAACCTTGATGGACACCTTTTCGCCATTAGATAGTTTGATGTGAATTTTGAAGTAGTAAAGCCGGGCCAAAAAGCAAGATTGAAAATCAGGCACAAGACAAAACTCGTCGTGTGCGGTTGTTCCAGAACCTAACAACCTGATCAGATTCATGTCTATTTTCAACACACATGACTTGGTATACTTTGTTTGTCCAGAGTCTTGTGGTGAGAGCTTGAACTGAATGGAAGACAAACTATCGAAACGATCATCCCCATTCATGAAGTGGAATTTATTTGCTTTGAGCACATGGTACTTGCTGGAAAGATTCGCAAGACTCTTGATATCAAGAATCAAATCCTTCTCTATTCCTAATGCCTCGCTTCCATGCTCTCTCATAAACTGTGAAAGCTTAACTGCATATTTCTGACATTTTTTCACTGTAATATGCTCGAAGGAATCAGATTCATGACCTTCATTTCGAAATAGCATGTCAGGGTGGAACACCACAGGAATGGGTAACGACCTTGTCTTGATGGTTAATGATACAAGCTGGACAGACATACCTATAATGTCGGGCGGCTCGTGCTTGCCAATTGGAGCGAAAGTGATTTCCAATGGAACACTTGCGTAATTTGGGCTGTTCTCTTGTTTTGAATACCTCAGAAGTGGAATATAATCTGCTCGTACTTCCGTCTTAGGAGTTGAAAGTGCTATTAATCCAATCTCTTTACTGTGACCCATGAGACTTCGCTTCTTGTACTTATGATAGACTTCATACTTGCCTTTATTCTTAGAGTCTGCTCGCGTCTGTGAATAGTAAGACTGCTGAAGCTTCTGCATCTCAACAACACTGGTGGAGGGAACAAGTCCTTCGTCTGCTGAAGTCAACTCTCCTTTGCTTTGAGATAGCTCTTGTGCTCGCTCAATAATAGATTCGACCTTAGATACCAAATTCTGGTATAATAGTCTTGATTCTTGGTTGATCATAGCCCTATTGAGCTCAAATGTAGGATCTGTTCTTCCAATCACACGGAGAAAGCAGTTGGCTTCGTTAGCTATCACGTATTCGTTAGCATGCTTTTCGAAGTCGATGGTCGGGTGTCTTGTGAGATCTTTATACTCGTTGGCCTGTCCGATAATTTTTGCTGTGACACAGTAGCTGATACTGGCATCATCCATGCAAAAGTCATTCGTTTGTGAGGCATATTTTCTATCTGGTTGTTTCGTTCGCTGAAGCACATCCTCGGGCTTGACTTCAGAATGGTCCCGCCATTTATCTCTTAACCTTGTCAAAACCTCAGTCTTTGAAACTCCTAGCGTTGGAGGGAGTTGCATATGCTTCACTAATCCGTGTGGCAGACATGAAAAATCCAACAATCTCGGAGGAATTTTAAAAGTAAAAAACTTTTTATATGTGATGCCCGGTTCAAAGACCTTTCTGTTGTCCAAAAATACCTGAGTGCCATCAATAGGATCTTTGTCAGCTAAATGAACGTGTGGGTTGTTATGGTCCGTCACAAGCCGATCTAACGTTCCATCGTTATATGAAGCGTTGAAGTCAAACATTGTGAGAAATCGTTCGACGAACAGCGGTGCTTGTACAACCGGACGCTTGGAGTCACCAAGAATCATCGTTCCTTCTAGGGCCACGGCAAACATGTCAAAAGGAACAGACGAGTTCGTACGGTTGGTGATGGTCACATAGCCATTTATAACGTCATCCTGCTCGTATTCAACGGATAATGGATCAATTGGTTTGGAAGGTACTCCCACCATACCCAATTCGTCAGTGAGATGAATTTTGACTTCAAGCTGTGATACTAAATCCCGATTTGTAGCAGTTAATCGCTTCAATTTGTGTGAGTTTGCTAGAATTGTGTCTTCCCACGAAGTAAACGGTTCATTTGCTTCCTGGACTGGCGAGTTGGGAATGGAAACTCCTGCAAAGTAATCTGAATCAATACTTGTAGTCGAAGAAATTGGAGTGACATCGTAGCTCGGTGGCTCACTTCTAAGGTCTTCGTTGGTGGAGACGAGAGGTTTTGAGACAATGCTCCGGAACATTTGATACGATGGGAGAATGGTTATCAACCTAGCGTCCTCTCGTCGCTCGTTATCTTCCTTCTGTGTCATTGGAAATGAAACGTCGTTATTGAAAGAATACTGTGCTGTGGGTGAGGAACCTGGGCGCTAATGCACAGACTTGGAATCGATTTCGCGCAACCGAGAGATCGCCAAGATCTTGATTAATTGGGGCCAAGTCACTTTACAAACGACTGAGAGTCATGTATCGGGGCTGCAGAGTCTGGAACTGATAAATCTAAATGGCTTGAACATGTTTTCCCTTTGGGCTGAAAGATCAAGAAATCATAGACTTTCGCCTTAACGGATTAACTGCAAGCGAAAGAACTCCTCTTCCTCTGCGTACATCTGTAGTATAGTATCCACTATGAATGGAAGTTCAGTATTCTGCCTAACGTGCAACCAAAAGGAATTCTATTTGTCTATATAGAGAGGAGCAGGGACTTGTAGTACTTCCCCTGAACTCAATTGAACTAAAACCTTAATGTAATAGAGTCGTGCAAGGTTGCATAGCTGGAAGGATGGTACAAGCGTTAACGTGTCAAAGACGGATCCAGGGGTCACATTGTGAGGACCCTTGAGCTGCCCATTGTTCAAATCTAAGTGGACGCTGAACTTCTTCAGAAATGTGTCGTAATCAGGAGAATCGCTGTTTTCCTGTTTCCATGCCATGTCCTGAACCAAATTAGCACCGGCAGCACTATCGTCCCCCGAAAAGTAGAGGTCATTTATGATTAATTTTTGATATTTAGCGTTGAGAAACGCCAAAGACTTTAAGTCGTTATAAAGCTTGGTCTCCACCTTGAATAATTCAGAACCGAGGTGCTTAAGGTGGTGCGTGAGTTTCTGTAGATTTTTCCGGTTAGGATGAATGATGATCGTGTCGAAAGTGTCCACTGGTTGCTTCGGACCCTTAACAACTTCTTTGCTTCTGAAACACATTTCGTGATTGAACTCTACTGGGATGGGGTACTTGTCTGACTTCACTGTAAGAGCCGTCAACTCTGCTGTGACAGACCTGATTTTTGGCAAGCTCTGCTTCACCGAATTCAACCGGTAGTAAGTGAGTTCTATGGGAATGGTCAAGTGGACATCTTTTGCGTTGTGTACCTTTTTTCTATATTTTGGTGGTGGCATATAGCTGACTCTATACTCGTGCTTAGGGGTGGCTAAAGAAATGAAGCCTAGATTTTTGGTACTTCCAGTCAACAATCTCTTATTGATAGGCGAAATAAACTGGAAATTTTGTTCATCAAAGGATTTGGCATTATGGCTGTTCTTTGCAGTGTTGGAGTTAATTTGTGTGTAGAGCTGGTTTAACTTCGTATAAGATGAATCTCTAGAAGACTGCGGCGAAAGCAGAGGTTCCCGTCGATCGCCATTTAATGATGATGCTAATTGTTCAGCTTCGTCCAATTTTTGACGCACTGAGCTTTCAAAAGCAGCATAGAAAATACTGATCTCGTGGTTTATGGACTTTGATTGGTAAATTATTTCACGGTTGGTTATGGGGATCACACGAATAGGGCAAATTGATTCTTTGGCGACTACATAGTGGTCTTTCACGTCCGAGATCTTGTAGTCAGACGACCTTCCAATGATTCTAGCCTCTACTGTATAGCTCAGGCATGCATCGATGAAACCCAAATCCTTGATACTTTCATCTCCAAGCTGCCCCGAGTGTACTCGTCGAAGTTTTCCTAGAGTAGGCGGCACCTGAGTATGCAAAGCAAGTCCGTGGGCGTCACATATATCGTCCAAGAGGATATCTGGAATTTTGAACGTGAAGTATCGCTTGTATTTCACTTTCGGTTGGAACAACCGCTTGGCATCAATGGCCAAAAGGGTGTTATCGTATGGGTCTGTCTCGTTGTCACACCAATCGTGCGGATCTCCATGATCAGTGACTAGTCTGTCTATGTTAGCATACGACCACGAGGCAAAAAGGTCTAGCATATTGAGATACTTTTCCACTTTGATCGGTTTCCGAAGATCGATAACCCCGCCATTGTTGTCATGGATCGTCACCATTCCTTCAAAAACAACGTATACCATATCAAATGGAATGGGCTCATCTGATCTGTTCTCGATGGTGACAAACCCATGGATGTAGTCACCCTGTTGGTACTCTCGTTCTTGAGGGTCGATGAAAGATGGCTCCATACCCTTTTGTACTATATCTTTTGTGAAATAAATGTTAACCAGCAAGTCTTTCAGGATCAGGGTTTTGGAATTGATCAAGTTCTTAAGGTTGTGGACGTTGGCAAGAATAGTATTTTCCCAAATGTCTATGCATTCATTATCAAATGTCTCTTCCTCGGGTGCTACTATGAACGGAAAGCTGGATACGGGTGTTAATTCGTTCACGGGAGAAGGGAGAACGGAAAGTGCTGGTGTGGAAACATTGGAATGTACGGGAGTCATTTCGTAAATCGGTGGGTCGGTTAAGTAGTCTTCTCTACTGGTTGAAAGTGTTTTGGAAATGGTGCTTTGGAACATGTGATACAGCGGAAGGATATTATTGAGCAATTTGTCGGCATTGGAGCCGTCATCTTCATCAGGCATTGTTTGTAGCTCATAGAAGATTTTAATCGCTTGACAAATAGACGGTAATTCAGTCGCACTGCATCATCTCATCGCGCGATATAAGAAGTTGAACCTTCAATCAGCATGGACGAAAACATATCCAACTGGGACAAATTGCGATATGTGCCTAAGCCTGGAGAACCATCGTTACCTCCACAGCTCTCTGAGTATACTGAAAAAAGCACAGACGATGTTATCAGGGAGTTGAACCGGCTACCATTCTTTATGACGGAGTTGGATGAAACCAGTGATAAAGGTGAAAATACCAACTTAGAGGCCCTCAAGAGTTTAGCATATGAGGGAGAGCCACACGAAATTGCTGCCAATTTCAAAAACCAAGGCAATGACTGCTACAAAGCGAAACAATACAAGAACGCTGAAATATACTACACCAAAGGTCTCGAGGTGGACTGCAAAGATAACAGCATAAACGCCGCTCTATACTTGAACAGAGCAGCATGCAACCTTGAGCTCAAAAACTACCGCCGATGCATTGAAGACTGTAAGAAGACTCTTATATTGGATGAGAAAAATGTCAAGGCATGTTTCAGAGCCTCGAAAGCACTCTTCCTCGTTGATCGCTACGATGAGGCCAAGCAACTCATCAACTATGGTCTATCCATAGAGTCCTCAAATAAAAGTCTCATCCAGCTTCTTGGCCAGATTGAAGATAAGGAGAAGAAAATATTGGAAGCCAAAAAACGTAAGGAAGCCGAAGAAAATGAACGTAAGATGAAGCTCTCGATCCTCCATGATTCGATGAAATTACGTCACTTGGTAGTCATAAAAAGTGCTAGACCTCCGGAATTGCTTGAAGAGGCCACTATTCGGCTTGAAGATCCCATCGATTACGAATCGCAAATGATATTTCCTGCCATGATATTGTATCCAACCATCGATGAATTCGATTTTGTGGCCGAAGTCAGTGAGCTTTCTACCCCATCAGACATTTTGAGCACAATCTTTAGTGGGCCGAACGACCGTTTCAAACAACCAAAATACTCGGGCTTCAGTCCAGATAATATGGTTTGTTTCATGGAGACGTTATCGGGCGGCCTTATAAAAGTGGGCAAGAATGTGGCAGTCAACTCGGCGCTTATGTCTGACAGTCCAAAAGCTCCCCTTTTTGACAATGGTCTCCGCTTGTACGTTGTTACAAAGCAGGACTCTAAACGATGGATATCCACATGGGACAAACTGGTTGCCTTGGCGAAGCGACAAGTAGGCAATTAAAGTATATAGATGTCGTAGCGTATCAAATCGTAAGTCATGCATTATTAAATATTAGCCACCAGGTGATGGCCGTGCTCTATGTCTCGAAGCCTGGCTATCAAAGATCTCTTCTATTCTTAATTTGGGGATCTCACCAAATATTGTCACCGGGTCCATCTCGGCTGTCTGTTGTACTAGCTTTAGCAATTGGGGAGTTTCGGCCCATGGAGAGAGTACAGGATGTTTTCCGTTATCTTCGTCGTCGGTATTAATCACAGGCAATGATTCAGGAGAATACTGCTTTTTTGCAGGAGTCTTAGGAGCATGTGCTTGGTCATGTGTTGAAAAGATTTCCACTTTACGAGCTGGCGTACGAACTTCAAACGGAGACTTAGCTTCCTTTGCAGTCCGCCGTCTTTTTACAGTGCCTTCCGTGCGATGAAATCTACCTCTCGCAGCATCAGGGAGTGGAACTGCATTGCCCAGTCCCTTTACGGGCTGTTCCCTATCCAGACGTTCAACTGTTTGGTGTTTAAAACTCTCCTGTTTCAAGGACGCTTCTTTCCCAAATGTGTCCCTTCCGTTACCAAAAATGGCACGGCTCGACTTCCTGACCGATGAATTAGGAGCTTTAGATCTATGATTCTCGATATCTGAGTTCATTGTTTCAGATTGAAGAGACTTTGATACTTCCTTAATTGTACGTTCATTCGCATTCTTCTGCAATTGCAAAGGCGGTGGTATTGATGGAATCTTATGGACTTTGTGGCTCATTCCAATTTTGATTTTTTGTTTAGGTCGAGAAGCTGCAGCTTCACTTCTTTCGGCCATTATTGATTTCTTCTTCCTCGAATTCAAAGTGAAGTTTGAGTCGCGATGTTCCAGTCGAGGTTCGGTCTTGGCTTTTGTTTCTGCACTCTCTGGTAGAGTTGTCGTGCCCTTCGTAGGCGAGTTCAAATGCTTGGTGTCCTGTTTATCCGCAGCAGGAACAAGCTCCGGTCCCTTTTTGAGAGGCAGAACTGCAAAGGTGTTTATTGCAGCACTAAGTGATCTTGAGATTGCCCTACCCAAGTATCCGCCATTTTTTGGCAGTCCATTACCTTGGTTCAGGATTAAATCTGGCGAAGGATCACGAGAGCGAGTTAGCAGTGTACCAGAATTCAAGCCGCTCTGACTCCGTCTCATTTTGTCAATTTGGAGTTGACGTACGGGAGAGCGTCCCCTTGTCATAGTATTCTTTGGCGACCGGGCAGCACGGCTGGAAGTGGCCAAAATTGGAGCGCTAGGTACAGTGGTAGGCTTCGGAGTATTTGACTGTGGTATTGGCTTAGGAGAGAAGACATCCGGTACCTTGATACTCTTCATAAACACATTTCGTGAACGATGGACGAAATCTCCAATGGAAGAGAGGATGGGGGATCTTTCTCTCATTCTGAGATCCCTAGTTAGGTCCTTTTTATCAAGCTTCGGCTTCGACTCATCAATTAGGGTCGTAAACCTTGCCGGTGATGAGTTCGAAAGTTTTCTCTTTTGCAGTATGACCGGTTTGATGTCTTTATAAGTTTCTGCTTCTGGTTTGATAGATGTTTCCAGTTTGGGGATAGGTATTTTTTGTTGGCGACGAACAGGACTGTACTCTTCTTTAGCAGAGCCAGAATAGATTTGCGGGTGGGTACCAGGCTTCGTAGCATCGTCGAGCAATGCGCTATCTAAAGGCACAGGACGAACAGAAACACGGCGCTGCAAGCTCTTGCGTATGTAATGTGAATTCAAACGGGGAATGGAGGTAGGACCAGGCAGAGCCGTGGAAGCAGTTGGCTGACCAGCAGCTACATCCTGCTTATACTCAAGTTCCAGCTTCTCAAAAAGCCTCAGAGATCTATATCGATTCGCATCTCCCACGGACTTGGAGGATATTGTGAAAGGTTCCTTCGAGGGAAGTGAAACGAACAACGACGATCGATTGGGCGTCTTGTACGACAAATTGGGTCTTTGGAGAGGTTTGCGAGTATCAGCACTAGTTGGTACTTTCTCGTTTGACTTTGGCGGTTCTTTGACTTGTTTAGTAGGTACATTATGGTCGTCGTCGTCAGAATTGGTGGCTAGTTTTCCAGCGATACTTTTACGGATAGCGGTGCTTATAGCCTGAAAGGAGTCGTCGGCACCAGATGAACGGCTGTGAGTGTGCTTTTCGACCGTGGAAGCGGGGATGAAAGATAAATCAGGCTGCAACGGTTTGTCAGCTGGTTTTGATGCGGCGATGGTAAGTTTGAGCGGAGATGGAGTTTGAGCGAGGGGACCTTTGAGCCAGCTCTTAACCATGGGAGAAGAATGCAACGATGCTGGTGCCGTGGTCAGCACAGAGGTAACATCTGTCTTGCGAAGCGGAGTCAAGTGGTTGACGAAACGAGTGGGCGAGTTCGATACCACTTCGTCTTCGAGTTCACGCAAGAAATTCAGCTTCTTGGAAGCTGAATCTGTGTCTTTCGGGTCGTATAACTCGCCTACACGGGCCATGAAGTCGTTAATTTGATCAACACCGGATTTGAATTCCAGGACGAAGTGGTTTGTTTCGTTCACGATGGTCAGATCGATCACATTGAGCTCGTTAGCGACCCAGCGGGATGTTCCCGGCACTAACTGTCGACCGGAGCGCTTGGCAGCAGAAAGCGACCAGAACGACTCGCTCATGGGGAAGTGGTCGATGATGATGGAAACCGCGTAGTCAAGAGATCTGAAAATATTGGTGCACGGATGCACTTGTCACCAACAATTAGATGATACTTCATCTGGCGACTGGTGAGCTCCACATGTTTGAAATTTTGGCAAGGTATCGGTGTGGAAGCCAATGACTCTCCAGTCGCTTCCATTTCTCAAAATGGGCACTTTGGGCATTTTCCCGACAGTAATGCCGAGTGCCTGTTAACGCTGGGTGCAAATATGCAAGGCGTGGTGCGGCTGATGTGGGGCGGAGATGAGCGATCGTAACATCTTCGGTGTGAGCTCTGTAGAGTGTTTGCTATAGGAGTGTTTCGGGGCATCTTACCCACACTGGTGTCTGCAAAGACTGCTGCTCTGGCTGATTGAGTGTTGTATGCACAAATAAGTCCTATTTTGACCGATTGATCTCTAATTCTACTGTCCACCGCCGACACTTCGATGAAGCTCTTCAACAAGGGAGCAAAACAAGATGAAAAGAAACAAACGGTGACGAATTACCCCAGATCGACGGAGGTCCTTACTGCTGGCAACAGCCGTATAGATTCCCCCGCTGGAATTCCGTCCGCCAATCCTTCGTCTGTTGCTACGAATGGACTGATTCTTGATCCATTTGTATCGCCACGACACGAAGAGGTACCTATGTGGAACATTCTTCCGCTGTACCAGTTATACGAGGCAACTTTTCTGAAAAGTATCCATCCCAATAGTGAGGATCTTCGTTACGAACCACCAGCTTACCATCTGAATGTGCAGCCCACTCCAATGCAAGATGGCTATTTCCCTCCGGTACAACAGCCTCAGGGAGGTACGTTGCAGACGTGGGAAAACAGTATTCTTGCCAATTCATATCGTATGAAAAAATTGGCCGATATCGATAGCAAGGTCGCCAACTACCTCAAAGTGGAGGTCCACGTCACGGAAAAGCCGGGCAAAAGTGGCGTTGCGCCTAGCATCATAGATCCTTCTGAATGGGAGTTCCAACAGGGTGACAATGTCCATGGATTTATAACTGTCACCAACACTTCCGGTACCAAGCTTCCTTTCGATGCGCTCTTTGTTGTATTTGAAGGGAAAATTACTGTTGCTGGAGACAATGCCGAGTCGAAGGAGCCCTCAGTGTTCCACAAGTTCTTAAACATGTTTGACTACTCTGCGTCTTGGACTCCTACTAATTTGGTATCGGACTTTACCCTGAATGTGGATCCGGTGGATAACACGCAATTGATGTTTCCTTTAGAACGTTACTTCACCCCTGGTGTAACATACAAACGCTTTTTCAATTTCTGCATCCCTGACAAGCTCCTTGATTGTGCCTGTGAAACTCATAACATCTCCACTCACTGTGAAACTCCACCTTCCATTGGACTCGCTCGAGATCAGTTTTTGAAAGCGTTGCGGAAACTACGTAGTCGCCCGTCAACTCCCAGCCACCTGAGGAGTGCTTCTGACTTCAGTGCTCCAACGACACCAAATTCCGCTACCAAAAAAGCTTCTCCAATAGCAGGAACTCAATCAAGAATGAGAGACTTCTCCTTTGCTGACACATCCATCAGTTACAGTGTGGAAGTTCGGGTGGTTGGCCAAACGAAGGAGTATGCTAAGGACATAAAGAGCAAAACACAAATTAAGGACGATGAATTTATCCTCGTAAACGAGACAAGCTGCTTTCTTCGACTCATACCCAAGGAAAGATTGGCTCATGAATTCGGAACCGAGGCATTGCAGAGTGAGGCTAAGACCATATACAACAGCTTTTTGAATACGATCAAACGTAAAATCGAGTTGGGCAATGATCTCTTATATGAGAAATCTGGCGAGTCGAAGGTCAATTTGGGCCATGCTCCGTCTGTTAAAACCAGGCAATTGTTTAACCCTGACGTTAGGCGAAAACTCCACCGACAAGACTCAAATGGCGTGTTTCAGATGTTCGTTCCCTACAAGAAGAAAACACTAACAGCTCCAGCGAAGGTGATGGGTTTGTTTGGTCTCTCGGTCCCCAAGAGTAATTACCGTATAAAGTATCTACAGCCATACAAGTTCCGCTCGCAAGAGAATCGGAATCTTCTGTCGACCTTGGAATTGCCGGTGGAATTACGATTCCTTCCAGGTGAAGGATTAACAAAGGGAGCTGTACCTCCAGATGTTAAGAGCATTTCAGTGGATATTGTCGCTTGCACCTATAGATCCAAAAAGTATCCAATTCCCTTGGAGATTTACCATAATTTGGTGTTCAAAAATAAGCCTGGTGAACAGGATAATTTGGAGTCCCATCTTATTCATCCCTGTAAAAAATATCTCGAAGAGCTTGTCCTGTTGGCAAAAAGCTTGAGCTACGAGGTTCTCGAATTGGATCGGAATTTGATTATGGATATCAAGTCCATTGCGAAGTTGAACGTGAAGTATACTACGCTAAAAGTTGATGATGTCAAGGTCAAACTGAAAAATGGAGTACTCACTCTGTGGAAGTCTGAAGAGGCTTCGTTCACTCAGAAAATCAACTTAAACATTGGCTTCAGTAAATTACTGTCCAAAGATTCTAGCGGCTCATACGAAGACTTGACTCAAGAACCTATCGTGTTAGTGCCTAGTTTCCAAAGTTGTATTATAGGACGACTCTACTACTTGAAAATCAACACTAAGTTGCAGAACGGTGAAAGTGTGTTTCTCAAGGTGCCAGTCACCATAGAACGATGAAAAAAATGTTATAGAGTTCCCAAGTGTAGGCTGTAGGTTTACCCCAGATTTCGCTTATGTCATGCGTATCTCAGTCTCATTTTTTAGGTGGATAAAGGAGTCATGCTGATTGATTGTAGTGTGTACGAAGGGGCTTCAAGGGCTAATTTCGTGTTTCTGGTGCTCATTACCTTTGGTATCTTCGTCAGCTATTTACCCCAATATCACAGAATTTACGCAAAACGAACGTCAGAAGGCTTATCGAGGAACTTTTTGCTCCTTGGCAGTTGTTCTTCCCTCTTTACTTTAACAAATATCATCCTTGTGAGTTCCAAGGCGCGTCAATGCTGCCGTTCTGGTGCTCTCAACACTTTCAACTGTGTAAATTCTCAATTGAATTTGATACAAATCGGAGTTCAATGTATTAGCGCAATACTTATTTTGGTATTTGTGCTTGCCTTGACTCGATCATCAGTCAAACAAGATAAGGTCGAGTACGCCAGAATTGTACAGGTGGGCAGGTATGTTGCACTCCATGCTACTATATCTGTCTTTCAGATTGTATTTGCATTCTTGGGAAGTTCAAGGGTACTTTATACTATTGCCAACATCAACGGTCTTCTCTCGACTTTGTTGACCATCATCAAGTACGTGCCACAGATACACACCACATACAACTTGAAGCATCCAGGAACGTTGTCGATAGGAATGATGTGCATTCAGACACCGGGCGGTGTGCTTTTCACCATCACCCTTATGTTGACAAAAGGATCGCATTGGAGCTCCTGGATTTCATACATGGTCGCTGCCATCCTACAGGGTACACTTTTGGGTTTGTGCATATACTACGAGTACTATAAGGACCACGGATTGACAGCCGAGCTCGGTGAGAGGCGAGCGATTGAGAGAATTGTTGATGGAAATGTGGGTGAGCAACCATCAGAAGCACTGCAAGATGCTGATGCGTCCGTTCGCCCATTGCTTCGCAGCTAACTGATACACATGGTATCTGTCGCTAATATATGGCTCCTGGATGGCACTTTCGTACAACTTCCTGCATAAACCCGGTCCTATCAAATTCAAAAATTTTCGCTATTTTTCATCCAAGCAAAATGTTTAAGAACTTAGCTGGTTCGTTCCGTGCTGTTAGCCGTGTTGCTTTCAGAGCACGTCCTTCGCTCGTGCGTCACTATGCGGCTTTTGACCGTTCCAAACCCCATGTGAACATTGGAACCATTGGTCACGTCGATCACGGCAAGACCACCTTGACTGCTGCCATTACCAAAGTTTTGTCGGAAAAGGGAGGTGCTAACTTCTTGGACTACGGTTCGATTGACAGAGCCCCTGAAGAGAGAGCTAGAGGTATCACCATTTCCACTGCTCACGTCGAATACCAAACCGAAAAGAGACACTATGCTCACGTCGACTGTCCTGGACACGCTGATTACATCAAGAACATGATTACTGGTGCCGCCCAAATGGACGGTGCTATCATTGTGGTTGCTGCCACCGATGGTCAAATGCCTCAAACCAGAGAGCACTTGTTGTTGGCTAGACAAGTCGGAGTGCAAAACTTGGTTGTGTTTGTGAACAAGGTCGACACCATTGACGACGAAGAAATGTTGGAATTGGTGGAGATGGAAATGAGAGAGTTGTTGACTCAGTACGGCTTTGACGGTGACAACACCCCAGTTGTCATGGGTTCTGCTTTGTGTGCTTTGGAGAACAGACAGCCCGAAATCGGTGTGCAAGCCATTGAGAAGTTGTTGGATGCTGTTGATGAGCACATTCCTACTCCTACTCGTGACTTGGAGCAACCATTCTTGTTGCCTGTTGAAGATGTTTTCTCTATCTCTGGTAGAGGTACCGTGGTTACTGGTAGAGTCGAGAGAGGTTCCTTGAAGAAGGGTGAGGAAATCGAAATTGTCGGTGACTTTGACAAGCCTTTCAAGACCACCGTTACTGGTATTGAAATGTTCAAGAAGGAATTGGACGCCGCTATGGCTGGTGACAACGCGGGTATCTTGTTGAGAGGTGTCAAGAGAGACGACGTTAAGAGAGGTATGGTCTTGGCCAAGCCTTCCACCGTTACTTCTCACAAGAAGGTGTTGGCCTCATTGTACATTTTGTCCAAGGAAGAAGGTGGCCGTCACTCTTCGTTCGGTGAAAACTACAAGCCTCAATTGTTCATCAGAACCACCGATGTCACTGGTACCTTAAGATTCCCAGCTGGTGAGGGTGTTGACCACTCGCAAATGGTCATGCCAGGTGACAACGTCGAGATGGAAATTGAGCTTGTTAGAAAGACCCCAATTGAAGTCAACCAACGGTTCAACATCAGAGAAGGTGGTAAGACCGTGGGAACCGGTTTGGTTACAAGAATCATCGAGTAAGTGGCTCGGACGTAGCTGTATATAGTATATTGATGTATTTACTCTGTTTCATGGTGGACCCTCTTTTTGCAGACTTGGCTGTATGTTTGTGTTTTGGTATTTACCTCTCGGTTCTTGTAGTTTTCGCAATCGCAGCTTAATCAAGACGGATGAACGACACGCTACGCCAATGCGCTGTAGAACGATGTCTGTTCCTTCCGGGCCAGTATTCCAGCTCGAAGGACCACGAATGTTTTCTTTTCAGCGATAATCGAGCACTTTTAGTTTCAAATCGTGAGGTTATTGTCATCAAAGGTTTGAAGGTAGCCAAGAAACTCACGTATGATTTGGATGTTTTGCTAGCTACCTACACCACTTTCCAGACCCAGAAGGACAAACAAGAATGCCTAGTTATATGTATGCATAAGTGTGCCCATATCTATTACGAAGACGGAAAATACTACAATTTGAGTTTTCCATTCAAAATCAACTCTGCTTTCAAGTTTGAATCGGGAATTGTGTTGGAAAAACAGTCACTTGACGAGTTTGCAGTTGATATGCTGCTGTTCTCTCACCAATTGCATGTTGCTCGGTTCTTAACTCTCGTGAGTCCCATGGGAGAGTACCGTACCATCACCTCATCCTCCACTTCTGTTGTCTCCCCACACGAAAAGTTGTTATGTTTTCCAAAAGAGGGACTCCAGAAGCGCCCTTCAATATGTGCTACCTTTAATTCTTACGATAGTGCCCTACAGCTATATTCTGTTCGTTCTTCTTCCCGTCCAACTCCATCTCGGTCTGGATCATTGCTGAATAGCAGACCACAAAAACGAAAGCACTCGTTGATTGTGACTCCTACAGCATCACGCATACGAGAAGATGAGCCATTAGATATTCCACATGTTCATGGTCTGATGGTTTCACACCAACCTTCCATTAATATGGAGAAGAAGCGAACTAGCACATTATTGCTGGACGCCTCGTCCATGGCAAGAATGGCCTCCATGACCTCAGACGGAGGCTTTGGGGATAACAAGACTAAGTTATTTCCTCTGCTTTACAATGTTTCTTCCAATGCGTTGCAGAAGGACATGTTACTCACGAAGATGGAAGCTTTCGGCATCAGTGGTAGCCTCGAGAATATTCGAGTCTATAATCTTCACTTTGAGAGTCAAGAAGCTGCTGTTCTCGTTTGCCCAAACAAGGAGGTACGCATAATCATCTACGACCAGGTTGTCCTGATGTTACGATTTCAATCTACATATACCATCAAATGCGTTGATTGCATGCCCTTGGATGGCCCTAACCAGGAAGGTTTGGTGTTGGTTCTCAAAGATGAGAAGACTCTAGTCTTGGTTAATCCGTTTTTGGATCTAGTATCCGCACCGATGTTGCTAAATACCGACAATCCATGTTCCTCGATTGGGTGCTTATATGATGATCATGTCATACTAAGGACCAAGCTCAATTCGTTGTCAGCTTACAAGCTAATCCTAAATCCAAATAATGATCTCACTAAAAAATGCTTGTTCGTCTTTAAATATTTATCGGGCTCAAAGATCAATCATACATTCTGGATGTTATGGAGGACCGCAATTTCTCTCGTCGATGATAGGGATGAGTGGCAAGCATTCAATATTGCGTTGCTCGCAGCCATTTATCCATTTAATATGGTCAATTCAGGCTCGGCAAAAAGCAAAAACCCTGCGTCTGTTTCCAACCAAGTAACGGATTTATTACCCAAGGCTGAAAGGCTTCAGCAATTCTTCGCATTAGATTCTACCTATGTGGAATTGGCTCCCTATATCGTTCTTTCGTTGCACTTAATCCGTGAAGAACAGAGACTAAACGTACTTTGGTCAGAGAATTTGAATGCCTTAGGTATATTATTGGTTCAACTTGTTACTTGGATGGGGTGGCCGGAAGATTGGAGAAGGTACTACGATGTGGATAAGCATATCAAACTTGAAACTTCAACAAAATTCTTGCTGGCTTGTTTAATTGAAACTCCACCTAATCTTTTTCAATCCTTAGCAAGTTTGTTTACCGATCATATCACTCGATATTTGACTTTTTCACAGCTAGTAGAAGAAAGTGGAAATGTTGATGTCTACATCATGCCTCGGACCAATTTGATTCTCAAAGTATTCGAATTGATTGTATCACCGCACTATGGTCCCAGTGATATCATTGATTTATTGTGCGACGAAGGCATGACTATCTATGATTTAAAAACTTTACCAGCTGGCATTATGCTTCCAATTATAGAGACCATTATTGTATGTCAGGAAAACCCGGTGTTTGAGTGGACTAAGAAGACCTTGGAGCTTGTGGGAAGACGAGATTTGAGTTTATTTCTCGAAGACAATCTGAGCTGGTACTCATCGTCTCATTCGAGTTCCATTGCAAACAGTCAGCATTTCGTCAAGGATATGAATCATTTGCTTTTCAACATATTAGACAAGAATGACACTGTTAGTGCCTGGGATGGCCAGTCAGAAGCTGACAGAATTAATGTGACCAAATTGGTGTTTGATCATGATAGAAGATACTACGAAATTACCACCATCCTTCACCAAACAAAAACTCAATCTGCAACTCTTCGACGAACTGAAGAAACGAGTGAGTACGACTATGTTGTCCAACTGCGTCAGTTGGCCGCAATGGTTGCACTCAGAACCTTGACTTTACCCATGGGTCGAGCAGCGCTCTTCTTTGCAAGCAGAATGCCTCTCTTGACTGAAAGATTCCCCATACCCAAATTTAATTTCAACACTTGTATTTATCCCACGATGAACAATATCCTCCTTTCGAAAGGAACAATCTCCGACGAAGTTACAGACTGGGGATATTTCCACAACGGAGTTTCTTCTGGATTGAGCATTCACAAGTCATCCAAAGGTATCACTGGAAGTTGGATCATCTATAATAAACCTCCAGAGCTCAACCTGCAACATGCTGGTTTCCTATTGGGATTGGGTTTAAACGGACATCTCAAAAGACTTGAAGAATGGCACATCTATAATTATCTTGGACCTAAACATCCGCTTACGAGTGTTGGTTTGCTACTTGGTATGGCTGCTAGCATGAAGGGCACCTCGGATAACAAGCTTACAAAAGTCTTATCCATTCATGCAGTTGCTTTACTTCCACAGGGAGCCAATGATTTGAACGTCCCGGTTATTGTTCAAACTGCTGGTTTGATCGGGATTGGTCTCCTCTATATGGAGACTCAACATAGGAGAATGAGTGAAATATTACTATCCCAAATAACGGGATATGTTAATCAAAATGATTCCGAACAAATAAGTGAAAGCTATCGTTTAGCAGCAGGAATCTCATTGGGTTATGTCAACTTGGGAAAGGGCGATGATCTTAAGGGGCTTAATGATACCCATGTTGTCGACAGACTTCTTACGTTGGCGGTATCAATGAAAGATTATCAACCAGTACAAGAACTTGATAAATCCTGTAGTGGGGCGATCATAGGTCTTGGGCTTGTCTACTTGAAGACAGAGAACTCCTCCGTTGCAGAAAAACTCAAGCTACCCGCCACAGAACAAACACTTGACTACGTCCGTCCGATATTGCTTTTGCTAAGATGCTTCACAAGAAGCATAATTATGTGGAAGTCCATCAATCCTTCCATTACATGGGTGGATTCTCAAATTCCAAAATTTGTATCTGAGAAGCTCGAGCTGCCAAACGGAAGACTCAACAGTGACCAGTTGGGCTATTACAATATCATAGCTGGTGCATGTATGGCAATAGCAATCAAGTATGCCAGCAGCCAGAGTATTGAAGCTCGTGATACTATATTTTTCTTTCTCTCATCAGTGACCCGAGCACTAGAAAGTCTAGACAGATCTCCATCAAACTATGACGAAAAACTTGCTTACCGGAACTGTCACAGTATTGAGAGCTTGATGGCGCTTTGCTTGTCGGTAGTGATGGCAGGCAGTGGAGACTTAGACACTTTAAGAGAGTTGAGAAAACTTCAGGCTGCTACAGACCAGCAAATGAATTTTGGTAACTACATGGCACTCAATATGGCACTTGGATTCTTATTCCTTGGAGGTGGGCAGTTTGCATTCAGTCTGTCAAATTTTGCAATTGCAAACTTGATTACGAGCATGTATCCAGTGTTTCCTGATGAAAATAGTGAAAGTGATGCTCATTTGCAGGCTCTCCGTCATTTCTGGGCGCTCTCGGTAGAGCCCCGATGCATAGTTATTCGAGATGTGGATACTCGAGAACCATGTAAAGTGCCAGTGACAATAAAATTGAAGAGCGGCGAGATACGTCATTTGGTGACGCCTTGCTTGTTACCGGACTTGAACGAAGTTATGCTGGTGGAGACCAATTCATCCGAACATTTCAATATTCATATTGATTTTCAACTCAATTCTGAGTACTTGGAAATCTTCAAGAAATCCTTGACTCTTTACGTCTATCGCAAGCAGGATTACGCTCTATTGCAAGCGACAATTGAAGGTTTTTTGAAGTCAGAGAATAAGACGCTACAAATTCAAAATGGAGAATTTGAAGTGGACAAAGACGTAAAGATGTTACTTGAGGAAATGAGGTTGGGAAACGGCGTTTCCGATTTTGAGAAGCAAGTGTGCTTATACGAGGCAAGCGACAGACCCAATGACATTGATCAAGCAAATGCTGGGCTTTCGATTTTCAATATCATTGACAGCAAGTTGGAGCTCGATTCTATCGCCTCCAACCCACAAAGAGCGGAGGATTTGTGGAACCTCAAGTTGGTGTTTGCATTCACCGACCGCAGACTAAACGACGAGATACACTACATCACTACAGGGTTTATTGAGCGCCTTAAACAAAAGATATGGGAGTTAGTTCAGAAGAAATAGGTTTGAAAAAATAAACTACTTTAGCATGTGTAATATCTTGTGCATTATTTTCAAATTTGTAAATATTCACAAAAAGTCAAAATTACTGAAAGAAGTACAAGAAAGGCATTTTCTACCCAATTAAAGTAAAAAGTGGAGAACAGGTACCATCTTGATTTCTCTTTTAAAATTTTTGCATATCAGAACCGTTACAGTCCTCTCGTAATCGCGTTTCCGCCCACTATCTTCCCCACTATTGTATCCTGCATAGCTTAAAAATTTCCACTAACAGTTACCGGGCGGGTGCGTATTGTGTTTACTTGACTATGCGGAGGTGGATGAATCTGACCCTGGCCGCTCGTTTGAGGTATTCCAAGAGCCCAATGGCACACATACCACATGGAACAGAAATATCACAACCTTTATCCCGTGCTTCGCAAATGGCAGAAACGGTGAGGTCGTTGAGCACCGACAATGCGCCACAAAAGCCCACCAAAAGTAACTGGAGGGCTGTTTCCACCCGTATATATCGACTCCCAAGTGTGCCCAGACCCAAGAGAAATGTCATGTACTACTCTACGTGGCCGAGACCACAACGGAAGTTGAGAATTCCTCACTTAAAGTTGTCCCATCGACTGATTTACAGTGCTAACCAAAAGATAAGGACGAAAACACGCAACCTTCATAAGAGGTTTTTCTCAAAGGAGGCTCGTGCTAAGCGTAGGCAGCGCAGACACTTCATCAGATGGTGGACATTGACCTCTCTCACTATAGTAGTGGGCGGAATGGCAGCGAAAATGAAGTACGAACGTGGAGAACAGGATAACGCTTTCAACGAATATGCTATCAAGCCACAGTCATGGCAGTTGTATGCTTACTCGACCTTGCCGCTCAAAGCAATTTCTAGATTATGGGGTAAGGTCAATTCCATTGACTTGCCCGTATGGATGCGGTCTCCTTCTTACAAGCTTTACTCCGCGATCTTTGGAGTCAACCTCGAAGAAATAGAGGAAACAGACTTGAGGACTTACAAGAACCTTTCTGATTTCTTCTACCGTACACTCCGACCAGGTGCTCGTCCCATAGCGGAAGCCGATGTTGTGTCTCCATCAGATGGAAAGGTGTTGAAATTCGGCATCATCAACAACGGAGAGATTGAGCAGGTGAAGGGCATGACCTACTCCATCGATGCTCTTCTTGGTATGAGCACCACAAAACTTGCAGCACCATCACACTCCCCTGATTTCATCCACGATGATGATGAGGCTACCATCCTTCAACGGGATGAAGAGTTCGCCAAAATCAACGGCATCTCGTACTCAGTAGACGATATAATCGGTGGTGAAAGTGACGACACATACCACATGAACAAATTGCAGTACCAAGACGGAGGCGATGGTACTGCTATAGGCTCCAAGTCATCAGTGAAACAGGAGATCTCCGTAGCCAAGAAACTTGTTCCGTCATCAGTGGAGAACTTGAAAGCCAGTAGTGACAAGCAGTTATACTTTGCAGTTATTTATTTGGCACCAGGCGACTATCACAGATTTCATTCACCAACAAACTGGGTCACCACTTTAAGAAGACATTTCATCGGTGAATTGTTTTCCGTGGCACCATTTTTCCAAAGAACTCTCAGAGGCTTGTTCGTCTTGAACGAGCGTGTGGCTCTTTTGGGTTATTGGAAGTATGGGTTCTTTTCGATGATTCCAGTCGGTGCTACTAACGTGGGCAGTATCATTGTGAACTTCGACAAGGACTTGAGGACGAATGACAAATACGAGCACGAGGTTTACCTGAAATCAGAACCAGACGAGAAGACTGCACTTCTTCAATCTGACGAGGAGAGCCAGGTTGGAACTCTTTACTCTGAAGCATCGACTCCGTCAACGACTTCTAGCGTATCAACGGAGGCCTCTCGACCCAAGAAACTCAAGAAGAATACTGTCTACGAAGCAACATACTCTCGTGCCAGTAGATTACTTGGGGGATATCCTCTCGTCAAAGGACAAGAGGTCGGAGGATTCAAATTGGGTTCTACGGTTGTGCTTGTTTTTGAAGCACCTACAAATTTCCGTTTCAACCTTGAAACAGGTCAACAGGTCCGCATGGGGCAGAGGATTGGAGGCATCATCGATGACGTAGACTAAATATAATATTCACGATAACACATTCTAAGCAGTTTCTTTCAGGAATCGCGTATCACAATAAAGTCACGTGTACCCTGATCTGAAAATTGTCAACACCAACGTCAAAAGTCACCTCAAACAAGCAAAAGATATAAGAGGATTAGCCGGGCAATACGAGCACAAACACATACGAGACACTCAAAACCACATATCTTTATACGTCAATACCTCCGATGTCATTTTTAAATACCATAAAGGGACTTGGACGAAGCTCCAAGAAAGGCAAGAAAGAATTAGATTCGCCGGCCGGTCTATATACGCATTCCAACGCCTCTGGAACATCCCTGAAGAGGTCTACATCACCCTCGAAACACTCATCCCCTTCTCGAAGTCAAAGATTCAACAACTTCCAACACCTGGCATATTCACGACAAGGATCCCCTACCAGAAGAGCGGGAAGACTGCCTGTTCGTCAGCAAAATAGTGTATTCGAAGCACCAGAGAGCAACGGTAATCCTCCTTTATTTCTTTGTGAGCCATTTGTAAAAACAGCATTGGTTAAAGGCTCCTACAAGACGATTGTCCAACTTCCTAAGTATGTTGAGTTCCGAGAATGGATAGCATTGAATATCTTCGAGCTGTTCAACATCCTCAACCAATGTTATGGTGTCATATCCGAATTCTGCACCCAAGATTCATGCCCTATAATGAACGCAGGACCTAAAACTAATTATCTCTGGATAGACGCTACCGGCAATGCGGTAAACTTACCTGCATCACAGTACATTGACTATGTTCTTACCTGGATATCATCCAAATTGAACGACCAGTCTGTATTTCCCACCAAGAGCGGTGGAGCTTTCCCACCCACTTTCATGAAAGACTGCAAGAACATTGTGAGGCAAATGCTTAGAATATTTGCTCACATATACCATAACCATTTTGAGCAAATACTTCACTTATCTCTCGAAGCACACTGGAATTCTTTTTTCGCCCATTTCATAAGTTTTGTTAAAGAATATGAATTGATAGATCGACAGGAGTTATCGCCGTTGTTGTCACTAATCGAGAACTTCGAGGCACAGGGCAAAATCATCTAACCATTAGTATGAGTCTATTCAATTATGTACAATGCAAAGCAAGTTTGCAAGCAAATAGTATATACAAACGTTTCATAATGCTTTCATTATTCATGAAAAAAAGTAAGGCGAGTCCATCACCACCTTGACGTCAAGCTCACCCTTTGGGGGAATACTAGGGAATTTCAACGGAACAAGAACTTGAGTGGCCTTACTGGCTGCTGCACTTACTGCGATTTCGTTTATGTCGTAGCCTTCGGTAACACTCACAGTAGTTTCCATTTGGCGACCAGCCTCGACCATTTGTGGGTCTTCGGATTCGAGTAGTTGGCGTCTCTTTTTCTCCAAGTAAAGTTCGTCTGCTACTGTTAACGCTCTACCGAGATCCTTGACAATGTTTCTGCGGACCTCTTTGATTTTGAGTGCGACTTCATGGTCACCGGGGATTGTGATGACTTGCAAGAACCCTTTGTAGCGTCTTTCAAATTCATCTCTGAGCTTCACGATAAGGTTATCACTGTGCAAAGCGACAAATTGTTCTCTGATGTGACGGTTCATGATGTCAACATCGCAAGCATGAGTCCAATATGAGTCGTGAACTGAAGCGAAAGACAAACCCAGCTCACCACATGCTTTGGCGGTCATGAGCATATGCGTTGCATCAAGAGAATGAACGAAATTAGGTGGGAATGCTGATTGCTGCTTTCTAGCATCAACTTGACTAGCTCCGAAGGGATCTGAAATAACAATATCTTGCAAGTTGGTAGAAACGATCTGCTTCTTACTCACACGGTATGGCTGAACACAAGGAAGACCCAACGGCGTAGTCCAGATGACGGAGGATAAATGATTAGGCTTGTTCGACCCTTTTCCCTGGTTCTCATCCACATCTATGCGGACAGATTTTGAAATACGCTTTGCAGCTTCGCCAAGCCAGTCTTGAATTAAGTGTGCACCTTCAAACAATTCACGTACAGAAGCAAAAACAAGCAGGGTCAAGTATCTTGCATAGTCACCAACCCTTTCATGGTCATCTTTGGAAAAGTGATGGTCAATTTGCTTCTGAATCTGAGCAACTGCTCCAACAAAGGTAACACCATACACATTGGTCATAACGGTTTGTTTCACAACTTTACGGGTAATCTTATCCTGAAGGAAGATGGCGTAATCATTTCCAGCTTCTGCTTCAGCATCAACCCTCTTTTGAACCAAGTTGGCGACAAACTTATACACATCTTGTGGTCTGTCAGCAGGAATTAAATTAACTTGACGAGCACCTTCGAAATCTCCTCCCAAGGCCGCATAGTGCTGAAGTCCATTGCAGGTACCGTCTTGGTGGATTGGAATATGAGAAACATGTTCCGTAGGGTCTGGAAGATCGTATGCACGCTTCAACTCGAAACATACACCCAAAACTTGCCAAGGCTTCTCACCTTTCTTCCACCAGGCATTTTCGTCAAGCGGATTCTTGGCAGATTCGATCACATTTTGTAAGTTATCATTTACAAAATCAACTCTCTCTTGAAGGGGTGCTTTGTCAACACCGTATAAGTTTGCTAAGTGGATTTTTAGCCACTCCAAACCTCTCTCACCAACCTTCTTACCTTCCCAGAATAAGAACAACGATCTAGTCATGTCATTTCCTAAGTGATTGAAATGCGGAGATAAAGGATAGGCTCTTCCTCTGAAATCAACGTTGTGTGAGAAATAGAGCTTTTCGCCTAAGAATGCTCTGGCAATTTCTAACTTATAGTTCGTGTCACATCTTTGCGACCTAGCAGATGCCGCATCGTTCATTACTTGCCTGAGCCTTCTTTGATATTCAGTTTTCTGAAGTGGCTCGGCGTTAATCGGTGGTGGTGTTGGAAGATCAGGTTCTTCAACAATAGGAGGGATATCTAAGAATTTCTTTCCAGAATTCCAGTAAGTTGAGATGACGTCAAAAACTTCGTGGTTAATCGTCCAACAGGTATCACCCAAAACATTCAAGCCATCGTACACAGAATCCAAATTTCCCATATCTGAAGCGGCTTTCAAATAGGCATTCGTTTCAGCCGAGTCTTTGATTCTGATAATGTTATTTTGTGAAAACAAATAGCCACCATCGTTGTACGCAATCCATGGTCTTGGTGGAACGAGCATGGGTAATAATTGAGGCTGCACTGCATTGCTCAAGGTATTACCAGCAAGTTGACGGATGAGTGATTTGTGAACCTTCAAGACTCCCAAACGTTGTCCTTGAAGAAATTGGTATGTGTGATGAAATGCTGGTTGCATGCTCTTTACAACACTGCCTGTTACCGGATCTGTACCCTTTACCGAAACCTTGGCCACATGCATCAACAACGAAGTTAACACAGAACCAACTTTAGCATAAATGGGATAGTCCCATTCGTTGGTTGCGCTTGGATTCTCCTTACTATAATCCTTTCTAGTTCGCAAGATCTTCTTCCATTGACTTGTAGTCTTTAATTTTTTGGACAATGATCTCTTTTCAGCTTCAACTAAGTTCTGAGATTTATACTCAAGCTCAAGTGCTTTACCAACTGATATCACAGCACGAGCGGTTCTCATACCGTCAACAATACCACCGGTGGAATTCAATTTTAACAATTCCAAGATGGTGATCACCGACATCTTTTTTGGAGGTACGAGAATCATGTATGGTGCATAAAATGCCCGTTCTTTCATTTGAATTGCTTCGTCTGGACTACATTGGTTGACATCAATCTCACCGGAAACAATTTTCCGACATATTTCAGCTTCCTTTTCAACGAAAGGTAACATATCGGAATACCACTTGAACAACTGAACATTCAAATTTTTGTGGAGCGCAAATGTACCTCTCTTTTGCATTTCTTCGTACTCATGTTTCCACTTTTCCTTGGCACCATCCACGCCTCGCAATTCTAACTGCCTCTGTCGACTCTCATTGAACAAATCGAGCGCTTCGTTGAACTTCCTACGCTGTTCGTCCGATTGCAAGCTCCGGTAAACTTCAAAATAGTTCTTCTTTTGCAGCTTAACATTATGAAGAACATTGAAGCCTAACTCCAGTTCTATGTTTTTGATGAAGTCTTGTAATACGGGAGACTTATTTTCCGATTGAAGTCCAAGTAATGTATGTCTGATGACCTTGAGTCCAAAAGAGTCAACTGCCCGTAAAACAGCTGCATCCTTATCAACGACAGGAACAACCTGGTCACTGTTTTTGAAATATTCTGGGGTTTCGTCTGCTTGCATTTCTTCATTTTCTGTAGAAACACGAGCCTGATTATACAAGGGGAGTAAATCGAAAGGGACGTCACGATCCAGTATTGACTCATGCTGAAATATTTTGGTGAGTCCATCCACTCCCAACATGTCCAAGTGATTAAACACTTTGCGCAAGAGTGAAGCAGACTTTGTCTTCTCAAGGTAATGGGTGAATTTTTGTTCGTCTTGCATCAGTTTTGACAAGAGAATAGCATATGTTCTATCGTTGGGATGGATATTTGGGAAGCGTGCTGTGACTTCGGAAAGGTAGTTCTCTAATTCGGATAAATCAACAGCTTCTTGAGAAAGTCCTTCTAAGTACCTGTTTAATGAAAACATAAAATCTTCACCTGAAGGAGAAATTGGATATATGGCTCTCAAAATCTTATCTGCTCTATCAAAGTTCTTGCTGGCAAGTAAGGCATCAAGAAGTGATTGTAAATGTACTATGTCCTTGGCAAAAGGAGATCTTGATGCTGGATCATAGCGAGATGACCATGAAACATGTTGTCGTTCCTTTTGGGAAACGCTTTCAAGCGATTTGGAATTTATATCCGAAAAAGACTTGTTATGCAAACCATTTCTCGTTGAAGAACCCTCTTTGTTTTTCAAGTCTTCTAAAACAGAGTTGTATATATTGAATTTTTCTGAACTTTGACTGGAGGGAGATGCTATTGATGGAGATTTGAGGCCCCCACTAGATTTGTAGAAGTTTCTGATGAGCCTGCGCTTCAAAACTATACTGTTTCGATGCATGCCAGCTAACATCTTTTCAAATAATGCAAATGTATGTTAATGCAAAAGAAATGCTGCTTAAAAAAAATTTAGCCTGCAGATGACTTTAGTGTGGAGTGAGATGACTTATGATAGAAGAAATGAACATGTCACCTTGTGCAACATAAACATGATAAGAATGTACGAATATTTATAACGTAGTATTAACATGGATCGTATAAACCTCTACAATCCCATCTCAGCTTGCAATGCCTTCAATTGCTCTTCATCTTCGTCGTCCTCCGTAGTCGGCTTATTATTGGCAACAGCCGGGAAGTCGGGGAGCTTCTCTTCTGCCTGAGGTAATGGTCGGGATGAAACCTTCTGCTTTTTCTCCTGTTGCTCTTCCTCTTGCAACATCGCCAACTCCTCGTCCAATTCGTCTTCGTCAACGAATTCAGTACCAACGGGCCTGGAGATGGCTTCGGATATTTCGTCCGCCAATTCCACTTGTTCACGTATGTCATCCATTGTGTTCTCAACCTTGTCTACATCGTATTCTCCATGGATCTGCTTCATAGCTTGTGCACCTTGCTTCATAGCCTTCATCGTCTCCAAGTTCAAGTTGGCTCCTTCAATCGACGTCAACTGAGTTTCCAACGTATCAATTTGGTTCTCTATCTTCATCAAATTTGTTTCATAGCCCTTCTTGCGCTTCAAAGCATTCTTAGCAAGTGCTTTATTCGTGGATATGTGTTTACGTGCCAATGCATCCTGGTCAGCAATCTGCAGTTCAAGGTGACCACGTTTCTTGTGGAGCATTTGGATGTGCTCACGGAGCTCCACAATCGCCTTCTTGGGGAGCTCCTTCTTCTGCTTGTTGTTCCCGCCAAATAGATAGTTCCACATTGTTAGCCTATGCGATATTTCGGCAGAGTAGAATTCTGCAGAGTCTCTTGCAGCTAAAGTACAGTAAGGTACGGCTCGATGTCTCAAAAGTGATTAAATGTATCAGTAACACCCAGAAGTTTATCACCAGTGGCAGGATATCTGAAGTTGCCACAGTTAAATATAGCAAACCAATAGTTTACGATACCAAAAACGTATTCCTGCTGTTAGTAAAAACCTAGAGTATAAATGATTGCACGACTGGCAGCAAATTAATCAGTATGGTAGGTAATACGTACTTTGGGAAAGACGGCAGTAACCTTATCAATGCTCAGAAATGATTATTGGTGACGCTTACACCCGAACACCAGATGGTATGCTGGTTGTATTAACGCTATACAAATATTAGGGCGTCTATATCCGATTTACAAATGAGGTTTAGCTCACTAACACCCACAAGAAGAAGAACACAATCAACACGCCAAAGATCTTCAAGAATAGCCACCTGTTGCTCAGTATATGAGCATAGTACTTGAGTAACTCTCGTTGTGCACCCGATATGTTGAAGCTAATGTCTTCCACATTCTGGTCAATTCGTTGAACCACCTCTCCCTGCTCGCTGATCATAGTTGTGAGCTGTTGAAATAAGTTTCCGACCTCGTTGATGGACGACTCTATCAAGTCTACCGCGGCATTTCGTTCTTGCAAATACTGATTGTCCTGTTGCTCCATGAGAAGCATCTGGCGAGTTTGATCTGGTATGGTTAAGTACTCGCCATTGTTGTAGTTGGAATAGGGTATGGATGTGTCTGGATCCATGTCGGGATCATATGGAAGCGGAGATTCACTTCGTTGTGCTCGATTAAGGAACGGGTTTTCACCCAAATGCGAGAGATTATTATTATTAGGCAGTGCCGAGCCATTCGAGGCACCAGCCACAAGAGGGGATTGGTTGTGGCTCGATCGGGTATTAGATGCAGCAGAAAGAAAGTTCTCTGTTCGAGACTTGTTGAGGAGTTCGTTTTTCTGTCTGGTTTCAAGCACGGTTTTGAACTCACCACTGATGTTTTTCATTTTGGTGTTGAGCAAGTTCAACACGTTCTTAGAGTACTGGGTGATCTGGGTATCGACCTGAATCGAGGAATCTCCCTTGACAAACTTTTGGAGATTTTGTATGCTCTGTTCAATTTTGAACAAGTCCTGCTTGATCACATAAGTAAGCTCACCGATCTCGATCGGCTTGTCATCAAAGAGTGGCTTCCGCTTAGCCAACAATGCTAATTTACTCAATAACTCGGTGGTGTGGGCAATGTCTTTGGCAATGATACTAGCCTGCTGGCTGAATCTCGATTTTTTGGGCGTTGTGGATACATTTTCCAACGCGGGCTTCTTGTTGAGCTTGTCAAATGTCGCCACACACTGCTGAAACTCGTAGGTTCGGTTTTGTATCGTGGTCATTTTGCAGTGCCACAAGCAACACCGTGCGAGTTTGGCTGGCACGGTGTGCGCATACCGAAATTTTCTCAGTCAAGGCCGTCTATCGGGTCGTGCACTAACGATTCTCAAAACTACCAAATCTAAACAAATAAAGACACGCTAGTTACACTCCATCGATGAGAGAAATCGTACGTATATTGAGAGTTTTGAGCTATATCCCTGGTCACCCACAGGATGCAAGTATGATAAACTAACACAGATCCACTTATCTACCGGTCAGTGTGGAAATCAAATTGTAAGTAATCGATCAGAGAAACGCCAGTCGTGAAGAATCAGTGATGAATCATCTAGCAAATATGACGAATTGAACATCGTATCAGAAATATGATCAATCAACCAAATCTCCCCCTTGTTCCATACTAACTCAGGGTGCCGCCTTTTGGGAAACCATATGTGGTGAGCATGGATTAGACAACCACGGCAACTACCAGGGCACAGATGATATCCAGAAAGCCAAACTCGATGTCTACTTTAACACCGCCTCCTCAGGAAAATACGTTCCCCGTGCTGTGATGGTTGATCTTGAACCAGGTACTATCGACGCAGTCAGATCATCCCACATTGGAAACTTGTTCAGACCCGACAACTTTATCTTTGGTCAAAGCTCTGCTGGTAATGTGTGGGCTAAAGGTCACTACACCGAAGGTGCCGAACTCGTAGACTCAGTTTTGGAAGTGGTGAGAAGAGAAGCTGAGGGATGTGACTCTTTACAAGGTTTCCAAATTTCCCACTCGTTGGGTGGTGGTACTGGATCTGGTATGGGTACGTTGTTAATTTCCAAAATTAGAGAAGAGTTCCCCGATCGGATGATGGCCACATTCTCTGTGGTTCCATCTCCAAAATTGTCCGACACCGTGATTGAACCTTATAATGCTACCTTATCTGTTCACCAATTGATCGAGAACTCCGATGAAACCTTCTGTATCGATAATGAAGCATTATACAACATCTGTCAGAAGACCTTGAAAATGGATCAACCAGGTTACAACGAATTGAACAATTTGGTGTCTTCGGTGATGTCTGGTGTGACAACCTCCTTACGTTTCCCGGGTCAATTGAACTCCGATTTAAGAAAGTTGGCCGTCAACTTGGTTCCATTCCCAAGATTACATTTCTTTATGGTTGGCTATGCTCCATTGACATCGCTCGGCTCCAAGTCATTCAGATCAATCTCCGTTCCTGAATTGACTCAGCAAATGTTTGATGCTAATAATATGATGGCAGCTTCCGACCCAAGAAACGGACGTTACTTGACCGTTGCTGCTTTCTTCAGAGGTAAGGTTTCTGTTAAGGAGGTCGATGATGAAATGTACAAGGTGCAAGCTAAGAACTCTGCTTATTTCGTCGAGTGGATTCCAAATAATGTTCAAACAGCCGTGTGCTCTGTTCCTCCAAAGGATTTGGACATGGCCGCTACTTTCGTCGGAAACTCTACATCTATTCAAGGGCTCTTCAAGAGAGTTGGTGACCAATTTAGCGCTATGTTCAGAAGAAAGGCGTTCTTGCACTGGTATACTTCTGAGGGAATGGATGAAATGGAATTTACTGAAGCCGAATCCAATATGAATGATTTGGTTAGCGAATACCAACAATACCAGGATGCTGGTATAGATGAGGAGGAAATCGATGATTACGCTGATGAAGCTCCATTGGAAGAGCCATTGGAGTAAATGTGAATCGTTTTGCGATTTGCAACTTGAAGTCTTGAGGGGTGGATATAGCTCTTCGTACGCCGGTACCGATTTCGTACCAATGCCCGTGATTATCTATCTCTGTCTAATTCTGAATAATGGATTTATTATAAACTTGTAGTACACAACATTTTACAATCATACATTAATATATGATATTCTAGATAGTCGGCCAACGCCGGCATATGACTTCAATGGGGTTTGGTTCGTTACTTCAGTTTCCTCTCAAGAAATTCTTGACAAAATCGTTTTTATCAGCATGGAAGCTGTCACCTTGATCTTCAAAATATCTCATAACATGACATTGTTGTTTCCAGAAGTTTATTAACTCTTGAAATTCCATCTGGCCCTTCATGTACAAAACGTTGGTGATGTTCAAGTCCTTGACGAATCTTTGTCTTTCAAATTCCTGTCTGATTTTGGTTTTAACATTGGATACTGGCATGTCTAATTCATAGATGTTGGACATTTCACGAGAATTTCTCATGTACTTTCTGTATAAATGCAAAACACGCTTTCTCATCTCAGCATTCGTAGCTGAACGACGAGTAGTTTCAGCGAACTCTGTAGCCAAAGTCATATTGATAAACTCTTATTTCTGTAATAAGAACGTTCGTGGTTGGTCGCACCTGCGCCGGGTAACGGTGTATTTAAATTATATACAGGTCAGTTGGCTGCTACTTCATGGTGGCTAAGATGGTTTGTAGCAACGAGCCCTTAGGTTCGAGGAGTTTGATGAAACGACAAAGCTCAAAACACCAGTCCCATTTTTGTGCGTCTGTGAGCACACGAATGATGTTAAGAATGATCTCTTTATCGCTCTCATCGAGACTGTTATCTTTCTGTTCGTCCTCTTCTCGTTTGTAATTTAGGTACACAATCAAGTAGTTGTAACAAAGTTCGACATTTTCGTTTGAGATGAGTCGCTTCATAAACACTGTAGGGGTTGTATCGAGTGTTTTGAAAAACATGTCCCAGTACTCCACTTCGATCTTCCGTAAGCAATTGACATAGATTGCTTCCGAGTTTTTCAATGTCTCGATCACCTCAAATAGTCTCTTAAGGCACAGCTCATCTCTGTCAAAAGTCAAGTATTTGAAAAGTAAGAGCTCCAAACAGTAGTGGAAATTCTCGAAATCTTGAAACATGTTGCAAATGGTAGACGTCAGCCGATTTTGCATTACCTGCATTTCGATGAAGTTATTAAGTACAAGCTGGCGGTTTACCCTGGTTTGGAGAAACAGGCGCCCCCTTTTGGTGAATAATTCAGTCTGCAAACCAATGATATCAATTGACTTTAAAGCGTTGAGTTTTTCATTGGTGATTTCGCAAAGCAAAACCGGCATTAAGGAATCAAACTTCAACAGTAAGGCTTTTGGAGTCTTGGACCCAGACATCAATTCTTCAGAATCAATCCCCAAATCCATTTCTTCGACACTAGTGTCCACAAGATCCTTGAGGTCATACATGTACAACTCTCCATGGGTCAACATGCATACGTAGTTGACTGTGTCACTTCCGAAGTCAAACGATTTGAACTTGAAATAAAAGTTCGAGTCATGCAAATGAACAAGCTGATACATATGCGCTGGTCGCAACACATTGAGAGGATCTCCGGTATTCTCCAGAGACGAGACGCTCTTCAACATGTACAATTCACCAGATCCAAGTAAAAACAAAAAGTGTTGATCGTATATCATACTCACTTGTACCACTTTTGATATTGCAAGTCTGTTTTCGATTGCTGACAAGTGAACTGTCTTGTGAAACCGAATGTTTAATTTGGGATGTTTGGTCATCTCTCTGAAATCGTCTACAGTTTTTGGTGTGTTTCCAGAGAACTCAATGACAAGAATTTTCAGATCACTTGTAACGCACGTTAGCATCAGCAAATTGTTGGCAGTTTCGCTGAGGTCATGAGCAATTATTTTGTTATTGAAAGACCGTCTCCAGATTATACGATCTGAGTCGAAGATGTACTCGACTCCACTTTGCCCGTACTTTGACTGAAGCGTATCTAGAACAAGAAGTTCGTCGATTTCATTTCCCTCATTAAAGAAGCGATTGACAAGTACTAGAAAATCATCGTACCAAAAATGACTTACTATATTCATCGTGTTAAGGAAATGGTTTCGAAAGTTATACCATAGTACGTGGTTTTTTTCATGTTCCTTCCCACATGGCGTTGAAATAGATAAATGTTCACCATACGAAAGTGAAATTTGGTTTGATTTGCTCCGATCAATGGTGAATTTACCGGAAGGGGAGTTACTTTTTGTTGCCTGAAGGTTTATATGTTGCAATGAGGCTATGATGTTTTTAAACTTGGCAAGTAATGGAGTCTTATAAAGCATTGCATCATACGACAAGTAGGAAATGTAGTCTTGGTTGTAAAACATATCAGAGGTGGGGCTCGCAGAGCGCAACAATTTGACAGAATAAAATCTGTTTGATTCTCTGTTTATCAATATTACTCGTGAGGCATTAGGAGTGATAATGAGTTTACTTGCATGCAAGAAATCAAGCGATTCTTCTGTATGCTCATTGAGTTCGCTGAGAACACGGGACGACTCAAAAAGAATGTTGCCAAATTTCGAGAAAAGAGACCAGTATCCAGTATCATGGAAATGGATGAAGAAAAAAGAGCCACAAGATGACCAGGCTACTGATGTATTTTCCGTTGCCAAATGGATCGAATGGAGTAGAATAAGCTTTCTTTCAAGGGACGAGAGCCGGAAAAGTTTCAAGACTTTCCCAAGCTTGAATATGATCAAGTCACTTTGAGGGCAGAAATGGCAACGGAGACTACCATTATAATCCAATTGAAGTACCTTTTCAGCTTTTGGTACGAGTTTTTCCTCCTTCAATTCAAGTTGCATGAACCACACCTCTTTGTCCTTGTTGGTGAGCAAAAAGTACTCTTCGTATTTGTTGAATGCAATGTAAGTGACGGCACTTCTTTCGCCATACCACTGAAAGTCCGATAATTCGAACATGTTGCTCTCAAATGATTTGAGATCTACCGTTTGGAAATAGTTTCCTTCGGAGCTGTCTTCACGGAGATTACGATCATTAAACACAATCAAAAAGTGTTGATTCGGTACCAACCAGTAATTGAATACTCCGAGGCTGATTTTGATAATCTTGTAGATGCTGATTTTTACTGGGTGGATCTGTTGTGACCCTAATTCGTCTTCGATGGGTCTGTTGTTGAAATGTTCTATGTTTTCAAGGTTCAATGACGTTGCGCTTGTTCCTGCCAAAATTGACCTAGTAGCGGATTTCATCAACGAGGAAAGAGAGAATTTTGATGAAGCCCAGCTAAGCGGGAGTCCTGCTTGGATCAATTCGTTGTTAACCTTACCACTTATCTCATAAATCGATTTGGAGTAGTCTATATTCACTTGGTAGATGATCAAGTAGTTGGCATCGGTTTGTACAAAAAGGTTGACATTTGTTTGGCGTTGGAGCTGAGAAGTATTCACCCCCAAGTGTCTTATTTTCACCTGTTTGTTCGTTCCATGTTTGTCAATGGAATCTTGTGTTCGAGAATGATTGGAGAGAAAGGTAAGACTGTTGATATCAAGCACCGTCACTGACGATGCCGTTAATATTAAAAGTAAAGATGTGTGAGGAACGGCCAACGACTGTAATATGGCCGAGTCTAAGGGCCCTACTGGTGCCACCGTATCAGGCAAAGAATCGACCCAAATCATATATTAGTTGCAAGCACTGCGTACCAAGAAGTCTGGCATACTGCCAAAAGCCACGATGTAGTACCTTGCAGATATTTACCAACAACAACACGGGCGTGTGGTCTAGTGGTATGATTCTCGCTTTGGGCTTGCTGGAAACAGTTAAGTATGTGAGAGGCCCTGGGTTCAATTCCCAGCTCGCCCCATTTTTTTTGAGGTTAAATTGAGGGAGTGAATGGAAAAAAGGAGCGGAAGAATGAATGGAGTTATACAGAACAGTGTATGTGCTCAAGATCACTGTTCAACTGTTTATTTCATGCTTTTCTATTACTTGTGTTGGTGAACACCGCAAACCATAATTGTGCTTCATGTCTGTGCGAGAACAATATTAGTTTCTTCCCACCCCTTCAACTCTACAACGGACGACCTCATCACTCTGATTCCGTGTTTTACATCTTGCTAATATCTGTACATTAATGATGAAATATAACCCAAAATCTTAACGGTAAGATTTTTGGAATCTGGCTCTGGCACCACGACCACCAAACTTCTTTGGCTCCATTCTTCTGGAGTCAGCAACCAACAAAGTCTTGTCGTAAGAAGCGAAAACCTTCTTCAACTCGTTCTTGGAAGCCTCGTCAACGTATTTTTGGTGGTAGGCAATCAAACCCTTAGCAATGGCTTGTCTGATAGCGTAGACTTGCGACACATGGCCACCTCCAGAAACCTTCACTCTGATGTCGATGTTTTGGAATTTGTCCAAGCCAACCAAAGTCAATGGCTCGTAAACCTTGAAACGCAAGATTTCTGGTTGCACCAAGGTGATTGGCGAACCGTTAACCTTAATCAAACCCTTACCGGCCTTAACGTGGGCGACGGCGGTAGCGCTCTTCTTCTTACCAAAAGTCTGAGTTAGTAATGAGAACTGGTTTTAGAGAGGGAGTATTTCCAAGGACACATCTTGAAGTATAAAGACATTTTCAGGAGAAATCAACGGTTAGCAAGTCATCCATATTGTTCACAGCATGGTTGGAATTCATACACTTGGCAGCTCTGACTGCTGTGGCCTCTACAATCTTCAGCAGTACTGTTCAACTTTCCAATTGGCGCAAGTCGTTGCTGATTCACATAGTCCATTGGCAGACTGCCAAGGGATCAATAACGCCCAAAATGATCTCAAACGACGTATCTGGTCTCTGTCCATATCTCTCTCACTGGTGCATTCGCGCTGATACGCATAACTTTGTACATACCTGAACCGATGGGGTGGACATTGTAGCTCTCTAGTAGAAAAATTTGTAAAGTGAAAAACTCGCGAGCACCACGATTTCCTGCATGTGAATGGTATCACAGTTACACACCGTAGGCGATTACACGGGACAGAATCACGTGGTTGGTGACTGCGCGCGCCCCGGCTCAGCTCAGAAAATTTTCAAACAAGAGTTTTCCATCAAGTGCACAGACAAGAAAAATGGCTATTGCAAAGAACTTACCATTGTTGAAGAACCACTTCAGAAAGCACTGGCAAGAGAGAGTGAAGGTCCACTTCGATCAAGCTGGTAAGAAGGCTTCCAGAAGACAAGCCAGATTGTCGAAAGCTGCCAAGATTGCCCCAAGACCACTCGACAACTTGAGACCAGTGGTTAGAGCTCCAACCATCAAATACAACAGAAAGGTCAGAGCCGGAAGAGGTTTCACTTTGACCGAGTTGAAGGCTGCTGGCTTGACTGCTAAGTACGCTAGAACCGTTGGCATTTCTGTGGACCACAGAAGACAAAACAAGAGTCAAGAAACTTTCGACGTCAATGTCGCTAGATTGAAAGAGTACTTGAGCAAGTTGGTTGTCTTTGACAACAAGACCAAGGCTTCTGAAGCCGCTCAACACGAACAAGTGTCCGTGGCTGCTTCGTTCCCTATTGAACAAGTTGCTCCAGAATCCGCCCCAAGAGCTGTCGAGCAACCAGAGCAATCTGCTTACAGAACCTTAAGATTGGCCAGATCCGACAAGAGATACAAGGGTATCAGAGAGAAGCGTGCCAAGGAGAAGGCCGAGGCTGAAGCTGACAAGAAGAAGAAATAGTCTAATATATCATGTACTCGAAAGAAAGCGAACAGAAAATGATTGCAAGCATGTAGCTATGAAAACGGTAGGAACCAGAGGTACGTAATGTACATCTGCTATCTTTCAGCTCTTTGATTTTCTCATCAAGCTGAACCAATTCTCCATCCCATGACATTCGTCACCACTCTCCTCATCGCTCTCTTAAAATCTACGCTACTGTTTCTGGCTAGCTGTTTATTACATGAATCTAATCAAACAATCCGAAACCCATGTCGTCGTCAGACTCCTCCTTCTCTTCTTCCTTCTTCTCCTCAGCAGCTTCTTCAGTAGCAGCACCACCAGCAGCGGCAGCTGGAGCAGATCCAGCAGCAGGGGCAGCTTGGATGTTGAAGAGGAAGTCCTTAGGGTCCTTTCCTTCCAAAGCACCGGCGTAGATGTCAGCCCAGATGGACTCGACCTCAACGTTGGCCTTGGTGACCAATTGGAGCAACTTTTCCGACGAGATTTCGATATCAGAATCAGCCAAAATCAAGGCAGCATAAGACAATGCGGATTCCACAGACATTTCTAACTAGAGATAATCAGTTTAAGCCTAAGGGTGCAGACTATTCTTAGTTAATGAGAAGTGCGCTTGTGCGGTGAAAAATTCTCGACGGTGCACACACGAAGGGCGGCGGCCCTGGAGGTAAACACGTGACGCACTCCTACATGGCTGCAAAAAGCTCATATCACTGAATGGTTCTATTTTACTATCTCATTCCGTCCCTTATTGCGCAGTAGTCGATGTACCATGGTCTGGTCCACACCCGGATTCTCTTTCCGTAGTAAATGAAAAATCCGGCTGACATCATGATCACAAACTCGATCACGGCCAAGATGATGAATGTGCGGGTGTTGCCCATAGCATCGAGCCATGGGGAACAGGCAAAAGTAAAGATACAACCACACATGTTGTTTATCACGGCGACTCCGCACATCATCTCGATAACCATCTCTGGGTACGCATCCATCAAGTACGACATGGAAACATCACCAGATGCACCGAAACCCAAACCAATAAATCCTAGACCAATATAGGTGGGCACCCAGTGCCATATCTGGTCGGTTCCAACTGCAAACATGATCAATCCGATTGGGCAAATGACCCCAGGAATGAAGAGAAACCACAATCTAAACTCAGCCTCTTGGATACCTCCATTTCGCTTAGCCATCCAAATGGAGAACCAATCACTGATTATACCGGCGTAAACACATCCTATGATGGCTCCAATCAAGCAAGGAACATTCATAAGAGCAACTCCCACGTTTCCGTAATTGTAGGGTGGGTCGTAGTATTGATCGTCTTCCACTGTAAGGTAGAATGTAAGAAGTGCATCCTGGAAACCCCACACAAGTCCGGAGTATATCACCGGAGGATAAAGAAACACCTTGAACAGGTGGCCCAACTGGCGGATGTACTGACGGAAACCTGTTCCTTTCAAATTTTTAGCTGGTGTGATAAGTTTCACCCGCTGCCAATATGACTTGCGAACTTCAAACGATACGATGGACTCCTCTTCGACAGAGATTCGACCTTCGTTGACTGCCGACTTGCTGGCGACTAATTCATCGTGTGCTTGTTTTTCGTCCACCATCTGCGAGGTACCCAAGTGCAGACGACGGTCATAGACGGTTTCGTCCAACAAGAATACAATCACGAATAATAAACCGGCACCGATTAATACCGCAATCCAGCCTACCCATCTAAATCCCAAGTACTGAGTGACGAAGCCAGCGATCAATGGTCCAAGGTATGTTCCCACCGAGGTAGCCAAGATATATACCGTCAACACTGCACCTAGTTGATGCTGAAAGTACATATCACTCAACGACAATTGCACCTGGGCTTCAGCACAGCTTTCTGACATTCCCACAAACAACTGGGACCAGATCGTATCGCTGGTTCTTCTACTGAGAGCAAACCACACGGCGCCCAAAAGTCCTACGAAAATGCACATCAAGTAGGTGATCTTGCGTCCGTACAAGTTGGCACAGGGAGCCAAGAAAATCGTGGTCCAGCCTATTCCGATAAATAAAACTCCAGCACCGGTGTTCATGGAATCGTAGGTGATCCCGTAAAGTTCGTTCAACGAATCTTGAACGGCTCCGGCGTCGTTGGAAGTAGCAGCAGTGAAACCAGTGATGAATGCAATAATAGCAAAGTTGACTAGCTTGCGCATTCTGCTCCAGTTGAGAGGATCATTGGGTGAGTCCGAAGGCTGGGGAACAAGAATAATGTTCCCTCTGGTCTTGAGACTGCGCTCTTGTGTGTGAAGAGAGTTTTCATCAAGCTCAAACGCATAGATATTGAGCGTCCCTGGCACGTACGAGTGCTTGGACTCGAGTTCGGGAGTCATGGCCAATCCGAAAGTCTATGGGTATATAAGGACCAACGTAACGTCGAACGCTTCTGCCTACCAAATTCAGCTATGCGGCTTGATAAGATAGCGGGGGAGGCTGAATGAGGTTGAGTAGCGCCGATCCAAGCACCTGAGGAGACGAGAAAAGTTTATTGATGGAGGGGGATCATAGATCTTGAAGCGACAATTTAGAGATGTGTCAAATGTTTGGATCTGTCAATATAATATAATAAATATATTATAATATGTTGGGGTGCGAATACGATAACGGGTGAGATAACGCCGAGCAGGGTGAAATAATGGAGCCGGGGGTATTATGTGATATGATGGCATAGCTCAGTGACAAGCCAGGTGACAAAAGACCACATACGGATCACTAGCGAAAAAAAATGAAACAACAATAAAACAAAAGAACGGTATTATACAAATTAACTAATATACCCCATCCGAAATCAGTGCACCACATCTGTCCTTATCTGTGCCAGATCGCAGATCCATGCACACCCCGACAGACTAGTGTCGTGTGGAGCTCCACAAGCTTCTCGGCGCATGACTCGATAAAGCGCTAATAGCTGCCGATATTTTCATGCCGATTGTCTCGGGTTCGCAGCTTTGCGGGGTGCACACAATACTACCGCATAGGGAAAAGATAGCCAAGGGAGGTTGGCCAGGAGACCTGCACGGCGCTACAGGAGAGGCTGTCCCGGGGACGGAGCAGGAACGGAGAGCGCGAGAGAATGCAAGAGACGAGAAAAAAGACGAGGAAGAATCAGAGAAGAATGCACGCAGCCCAGCAACTAAATATAACGTTCTCGCTTAGTCAAAGCTTACTCCGTCCCAGTATGGAACCCGACCTGCCCTTCGCGGAACACCAGCGCCCACAACTCTCTTGTCAGTTGCGCGCACCGGTCCTGCAGCAACCAAGGGGGGAAGCCAATATTATTTGAATCGAGCCAGGCCGGAAAAACTGCAGATACCACCGGGCCAAGAAGCTTGGTGTATGCACTTTTCTGTGGATGGGGTAACTGTAGCTCCGACAATGGTCACCAGCTACCTCGTAAGCATGACCGGGAATGTGAAAATGCATGCAAGTAGACACCATTCTTGCCAAGTGGTCCTGCACCTCGGCGAAACGCCATTTGACAGGTCAACCGCGAATAAGCCAACCCACGGTGGAAAAGATGTGGTTCCTCCGATAATGCTGTAGTGTAGTCTCCTTGGGTGTCGACGTAAGTGTATGCATGTTCATGTACGCCGCGGTGTGGGCGTCTAACTTTGTGTTGTTGTTCACCATCAGCTATTGTGTTTGTGACCGTCCTGGCTCACAATCACAGCGTTCCACATTTGCGGCTGTCAGGGGCGCGTGGAAAAGTATTAATAGTGCCCCCTACCACCCAGACACACATCCATATATACTTGTTTATTTGCCTTTATCCACCAAACCACACGATGTTAGCTGGTTTGATGTTCATGGTGACGGCCGTGATGGCCGCAGCCATATCTCCGCGAGGACTCAACTGGGACTACGAGAATGACAAGATACGAGGAGTTAACCTTGGTGGCTGGTTTGTGCTTGAGGCATACATCACTCCATCGTTGTTCGATGTGTTTGACGACAACATTCCTGTGGACGAATACCACTACTGCCAGCAGTTGGGCAAGGATGTGTGCAAGCAGAGACTCGAAACCCACTGGAAAACCTGGTACACCGAGGACGACTTCAAGAGCATCAAGGACGCCGGTCTCAACTCGGTGAGAATCCCTATCGGCTACTGGGCCTACGAACTCTTGGGCGACGATCCATATGTCCAGGGCCAAGACAAGTACTTGGAAAAAGCCTTGGGCTGGTGTAGAAAGCACGGCCTCAAGGCCTGGATCGACTTGCACGGAGCCGCAGGGTCGCAGAACGGCTTTGACAACTCGGGACTCCGCGACCAGGTTCAATTCCAATGGGGTGATAACACCAAGGTGACCCTCAAGGCCCTCAACAAGATCTTTGACAAGTACGGTGGTTCCGACTACGAGGACGTTGTCACAGGAATCGAGGCGCTCAATGAACCCTTGGGTCCTAGTCTCGACATGAACAAGCTCAAGGACTATGTGAACCAAGCCTACAAGGACCTCAGAAACTCCGGCTCGGTACAAGCATTGGTTGTGCAGGACGCATTCCAGACTAACAACTACTGGGACGACCAATTGCAAACACCAAACTCTTGGAATGTCGTCATTGACCACCACCATTACCAAGTCTTCTCTCCCGACCAACTCCAAACCTCCAACCTGGACAGAGTCAAGAATGCCTGTATGTGGGGCTGGAGTCTGAAGGAAGAATCCCACTGGAATGTGGCTGGTGAATGGTCGGCGGCATTGACCGACTGTGCCCGCTGGCTCAATGGTGTGGGCCGTGGAGCCAGATGGTCCGGAGACTACGACAACAGTCCGCACATTGGATCGTGTGACGCCTACACAGAAGTGTCCAACTGGTCAAGCTCGTATAGACGTGATGTACGCAAGTACATTGAGGCACAATTAGACGCTTTCGAACAGGCGGCTGGATGGTTTTTCTGGAACTGGAAGTGTGAAGATGCCATTGATTGGGATTTCAAGCGCTTGACTGCAGCAGGAGTTTTCCCCAGCCCTCTTAACGAAAGAACTTACCCTAACCAATGTAAATTTTGATTGCATTGCATAAATAATCATGTTTTATATCATATCAAATAATACTTCTCTAGCGATTAAATTCTAAAACTTTTGGATCAACTATCGAGATAGGCGTTCACCGTTGAATTAGAACTGCCAGAACTGCTCTCCAAGAACTCTCCATTAGGCCCTAACTTTCCTTGGAGGAAACTGTGGAGGGTGGTGTATAAAAGATCTCCGATGGAAGTTACAGACCCAGGATAGAAGCTGTTGGTCGATCTCACTGTTCTAGTACATCCATCCACTGGCTGACCACCATTGAATATTTTCTTGATCCAAGCAAATCCAGCAGGAGATCCTTGCCAGACCTCACTGATATGACCTGCGCTCAGATCGACTGCAAATTCAAAGGACTTGATGCCCCACTTGCACCAGTTTGTGTATCCACGCTGGGCGTCCTTAAATGGCACGATGGTATCTTTAGTGCCATGGTAAACGAAAATGGGGATGTCAGGAATTGGACCAGATTCATGCAACGCTATCGTGTTGTTGTTGATGACTTCCTGGACAATAGGCTCGCTGAAGAGACCCCAGCCATTCTTGAAAATTTTCTTTGGACCAGAAAAGTATTTGTACGTCAAATAATCAAGAATAGAGTCAAGCATACACTTTTGATGCACATCATTGAGAAGATCTTTTCCGTTTGGGAGAATGTCATCATTCAAAACCTTCAATAATTCAGGGTATTCGTTGACCAAGCCTCCGACTGCACTAGCGGTCAATCCAGCAAAAATAGTTCCTTCGACACTTTCGGCAATAGCAGTGATATTAGTGACCCAGCCACCCATTGCAGCACCCAAAAGGTTCTTCTTGAGTTCTGGGGCATATTTGGGTTGCAAAGCAGACGCCCATCCTGTTGCAATGGTTCCACCAGAGTAGCCCCACATAACAACCTTAGCGTCTGAGTTGACTCCTGTTGTAGAACCGGACTTCAAAGCGGCCCTGATACTATTCAATGTAGCTTGTCCGGACTGAATTCCAGCGGTGAAAGTGGCCTTCATGCCCTCGTAATCGGGACTTACCACATACCAGCCTTCATTGAGCGCAGGTTGGATCAAAAGCATTTCAGCCTCAGTAGTAATAGTTCTCTCGCTGGCTCCGAACTGGAAAGCATACGAGGGTGCACAGTCTGGACTGGACGAGTCCTCAGCAGTCTGGTACGCGAGCAATTTTGATGGGTCAGAATTATATGGTTTAATAATCGTAGCCACGACGGCATTGGGAGTACCACGAGAGTCTTGCGAACGGACCAATATCTGCCACGAGCCTTCAACGTTGACCGGGACAAATAAACTGCGCAAGGGAAGTGGTGTTTTTCTGATCTTCAAGATTGTTCCATCAGGTTTATCTTCGAAACCGTCTGGGGCATTGTAGAAATCATCCTGAGAAGGTTTCTTAGGACCAATTGAGAAGGCCCAAATCGAGCTAATAAATAAGAACAAGCTTAGAATCTGACCGTTCCGCATGCCCACACTGTTTGGAGCACATTAATACTTCATTTATACTTCAAGTTATCGTTATAAACGGCTGTCAGCACTTGCCTATTTTGGGCAACAAACATTTTCCCCGCAAGTAGAGCTGAAACAAATTAGACGTCTCGCTTGAATACTCCTTGGCTCTATTGTTCCTTTTTCGGGGCCTCCTGAATCTTCATGCAGCTGTTTGCATGCTCGCATGGAAGCCGTCCCCTCTTTACAAATGCGGACGAACACACCACCCAAGAACACAAAAAAGGAAGAAACAACAAGAACAAATGGATATTCTAACCTTGGCTTTAGGCGAATCGCATGAGCTTACGGATCCAATCGCCACTCCACATCGAAACATGTCATATTTTGCAGCCATTGCTTAGGCTTGGGATGATAAAGCCTCGCGGAACCTGCAGGACGTGACATGTGCAAGCGACTAAAATATACAAACTAGGAAAGACAGCTCCAGGATTGTTAAATCCACTACTAGTGTAGGAAGCGCATTCTGTTCCTTGCCCTGATATGTGCGTTCCGATTAGGTTGCATTGCATACAAGCATCTTTTAGTTTATTCACATGTTGTCTTAACGGCGCGTTTCCCCTCTTGTCGTATGTGTACTTTGTGTTCAGAAACATGTCAAATCTCTAACCAAGTTTCGTTGAAAATCTCCTTATAAATTTTTTAGTGTTAGTTTTGTCTTCCCCAGATTCTATCATGCAGGAAAATTTTAAATTCTCATTGCGCTGATAGACTGCTCTGATAGGTTTTCAGCCATCAAATCAACGGCAAACCCGAGGACAATTGGTCGTTTCTCGTGATGTTTCGATTGGCGTTACGCTCCAGTAATGGCCTCGGACATGTAAGGTACGCCGGAATCTTCAGAAGCTCTTTTTTGCCACGCAATTATCCAGCTCCTATCCGTAAAATACTGATAATTGCTTCCATAAATCGGTCAAATATCCAGCATGGTCAACGTAGGTGGTACTCAGTAGAAAAGGACAACATTTCCAAACCTGACAAACCCAAAGAGGTTACAAAAGTCCCGCCAACGCCACGAACTCCTCGAATAACGAAGGAGCAACTTTTAGCCTCAGCAAACAATCTCTTCCAGCGTGCAGCTATACGGATAAAATGGCTCTTGAAAAAGTCCAATCGACCATTTAACACAGATGACTACTCAGCGATATTCTCTTGGCTTGTTATGGGTAACGTTTTACTCTTCATCTTGGGTACTACCACGTTTTTCCTGTTGGTGATCTTAACTTTCAACACTGTGTTCGCACAGGAGTTCGTGGCCCGCAAGTTGGGTGAGTTTATAACCAAGAACTCCAACGTAACTGTCACTTTCGAAAGCGCTATCGTTCCAGGATGGTCCGATGGGAAAATCAGCTTTAGAAAATGCTTTGTGAGTAGACGTCCTAGAGCGACTCGCAAGTTCATAAAGGGACCGCAAGCAGAAGCATACGCACTTTCCATGCAGAATTCCGAATCAGACGAAACAGATGCTGTGGATGATGGCAATTACACTCAATTCGATCTCACCGTGGAAGAAGTAAATGTTTCGCTTTCATTCAAAAAATGGCTCAATGGAACTGGAATTATTGAAACGATGGAAATAAAAGGCCTACGTGGGGTTGTCGACCGAAATCATGTACACTGGGATCCTGATGATGATGCTACCAATTATAAAAATGTTCACGCTCCAGGCGATTTTGAAATAGAAGAATTCCGCATGGAAGATGTTCTCTTCAAACTAATGCAGCCCAACAAATTTCGCCATTTTGATGTTGCCATCTACAACTGTGAGTTATCTAAGTTGCGCAAGCATTGGCTCTTTTACGACTTCCTTAATGCCACCAACATGAGTGGCTCTTATGACAATTCCCTTTTCACTGTACATAAAAAACAACGGTTAGATGACTTCAGAAGCGACCTGAACGAAATGTCACAAACATGGAAACGAGTCACCAGAATCAGAATTGACTCGTTGAACATCGACCATCTTAACACCGGACTTTCCGGACCATTCGGTTGGATAACCAGCGGACGCGTTGACATATTTGGAGATGTCATGCTCCCTCAGGACAGCAAAGACATCAACATGAGCGAGCTTGTAGGAATTATTGCTGAATCGATAAAGAAAGAAGCCAACAGGTATCAAAACCCTGAAATCAAACCCCGTCCCGACCATCATTTGCGTCTTTCCAAGAACTATGGAGATATTCTGAAGTACTTCGTTTTAGACCTTTCCATCAGACTCAATTATGTACGAGCCATGGTACCGTTCCAAGCACCAGAGCTCTCGTACATCAACTATGCATTAATTCGCCCTATTGTGGCATACATCAATTCGAAAAACACCATGATTGAAGTGAAGAGTCGGGTTGTGAAAAATATTGATGATTTTGAAGGATCGTGGACAGTCTACGATTCGCTCTTGATGGATGATATATCTGAAGAAGTTTATGATAGCTTTGTCGACTACGTGGCCGACGAAGAAGCACGACTCATGCGGATGAGAAAGGTGGGGTTCTGGTCGCTCCAACTTCTTTTCCAATTAATTGTTTTCGGCCTTGGGGCCATAGCATAGGACCTTAGAGTCTTAAGATCAATATCAATATAGCAATATAGCTAGCAAGACTAATGCTTGTCAATAATATAACGGAATTACCTGCCGTTTTGTACATATCCATATCCTTCTTTGGGTTGTAGAAAATGTCGACAGAAGTGGCTTTAACGAGTCCTAGAAAGTAAAGTATACTTCCGTAAGCAGTGTAGACAACTCCAATGGGTAAAAACTCAGTAGAAAAGAGTTTGATAACCAAAATAGCAAAGGAAAGGCATCCTAATGCTGTTCGAGTATATGCTCCTTCATAGGTTCTCTGATGAGCTCGAACATCCAATTTTCGGTCTTTAGATAGCACATCTATACGTGACGGACGATGGAATAGTAATGGTTGGGCAGAACTACTTTGAGTGTCATTTTGTTGCGGTATTTGCTCAGACATTAACTAGACTCGAGTTAATACTGCAGGAAATCTCACCACGATCAGTGAGAATTGGTGAATATTCATAAAATCCTCATATAGCTACGCTCAGTGCTAAAAGATATAGAAGTCTTCTAAATAGTGGGACGTTGTCACTCATCCGCCACCTTACAAATATTCCTTAGCATACACAAAACTATAATCCTACATAAACATGGTGTACCACAAACGGTACATGGTGACCTTGACGGTGCCCAAATCGTTTTTGAGTGAACTTCCTCAGTTTGCTACACCACAGACGAAATCACGTCAAAAAAGAGCAGCGGAAAAGAAAGCTACTGCTGCTGGAGGTTCTAAAACCGCTTCTCCTGCTCCGGATTCGAAAACTAAAGACGGTAACGGTAAGGTAGCAAAACCCAAGGCTCCACAAAAGGCCAAGACATGGGTAAAGAAACCATTGCAGTTTAAGACATTCTCCGGATTCAAGGTAAAATACATAACATGGCGCCAGAAAGAGTCACGAAAAGAGAAAGCGAAGATCGAAAAGGATGGAAAGACAGAAAAGAGTGATACGAAAACCGAGGGAAAACCAGAAGTTAAAACGGAACAGAATGAAACTCCTTTAAAATCTGATGAAAACGCAGCTCAAGAACCGGCAAGCAGTCCTGCGTTGCCTAAGATTGAAGTAACACCTACAGTCAACCAGGTAGAAGCCACTGGAAATTCTATACCTTCCTCGTAATATAAATGAAGATAGATGAGTAACTATATGTAAATGAATAGTCTCTCCGAGGTTGTTCAATTCCTGCCAAATCTTGTCAATTTGAAAAACGGTAATTGCCAGATCCTACGATTTCTCATTCCGAATCTCACCGAATTTTCCAATGATCTACAGTCGATGTCTTAGGCCCCACAGAGTGGCTCTAAGATACTACCTGACACAACCCGCACTGTCCACCAACTCAAATCAAGCCATATCTACAAAGCAACAGCTTTATACAACCGACCCTGCTACTCCAGGCTCCATATTTTTTCTACCTCATGGTACTAGAGTCATGAACAAGTTGATTCAATTCATGAAGCATCAGCAGATGCGGTACGGATTTGAAGAAGTTATCACTCCGTTGATTTATAAGAGTCAACTCTGGAAAATGCTGGGCCATTGGGACAATTATAGTGAAGATATGTTCAAAGTCACCGGAAAAGTAGTTGATGAATCTAATCAAGAAGACGCTGATTTGCATGAATACGGACTTAAGCCAATGAACTGTCCTGGCCATTGCATTATATATTCAAAGTTCGAAAGATCCTACAACGAATTACCCATCAGACTTTCGGACTTTTCATCACTTCATAGAAATGAAGCAAGTGGTGCGTTATCTGGCTTGACAAGAGTACGAAGGTTCCATCAAGATGATGGTCATATCTTCTGTGAGGTTGACCAAGTTGAGGCGGAAATCTCAAACACTGTGAATCTTATATTGGAAACGTACAAGGTGTTTGGCATAACTTCAGATGATATCAAATTTACTTTGTCGACGAGACCAGAAGACAAGTTTATTGGTGACATATCTACATGGAATAAAGCAGAGGAAATGTTGGCTAACGTTCTCTCTAGCTCGAAAATAGATTGGACAATCAATCCTGGAGATGGCGCATTTTATGGACCAAAAATTGATGTGCAACTCACTGATGCATTTGGAAAGAGTCACCAAGTTGGAACCGTTCAACTTGACTTTCAGCTACCAAACAGATTCAATTTAAAGTACATTGATAAGAATGGAAGCAGGGAAAGTCGTCCGATTATGATCCACAGAGCAGTTTTCGGGTCTCTCGAACGATTTTTTGCAATTTTGCTTGACCACTTCCAAGGAAAATGGCCATTTTGGTTGAATCCTCGCCAAGCAGTTGTCATACCTGTGAATAGTAACCACGTTAGTGCAGCTACTGGTATCCAGCGTTATCTTTCGGGAGATATTCTTTCCAAGTCAGAGGTTGCACCAATTACTGGCCACAATTTCTTCGTTGATGTTGATAGTAGAAACGAAACTGTTGGTGTACGCATCAAGGATGCGATACAGAAGGGCTACTCATACATATTGATGTTGGGCGACAAAGATTTGGAAAGTGGTACCATTGCCTGTCGTACTTTGAGCGATCGGAAAATCATGAATTTAACTAAGGAAGCAATTCTTGAAAAATTCAAAGATCTCGAAAAATCCTACGAGTGACTGTAAATAGAAATTAATATATTATACAATGAATTATGCCTTATTTGCCGTATCCTTTGGCAATCAAGATTTTTTCCAAGTCTATCCAGAAGTCACGCACGATCATCTTATCACGGAACCTCTTTTCACCTCTATCGACTCTAATTTCGTTTATGTTCCAGTCCTTGATTTGACGTGGCGCTATGTCACCCAGGTAACACATGTAGTAACCAGCATATCTTTGAAACAATTGCTCAGGCTTGGAATATTTGTAGTTAGTGAACTGCCATGCTTGACCGGTGGTAAATATTGCGACAACACGATCCCAATATTCTGGCTTGGTAAAGATGTCTACGTTTTCCACCACCATGAACTGGTGAGCAACAGGCTGAAGATTTTCGGACTCATGGTGAATAGTCACCACACCACTTGCAGGTTTCTTTGTTGTTGAGAGACTTGCTTCCACAAAACGGCCCTCCTCGAGAAATTCTTTAATGTTTGTGAGCGAGAGCAAGGCAGTAGTTGCAGGCGACACAATAAGAATTGGTTGTTTCTTGGGACCAGTAGAGTGGCTGGCGACCTTTTGTTTCTGAACTTTTGACCGTTTGAACTGTGCAATATACCTCTTGGCATCGGCAATCAAGTAGCCGAAATCTATGTTTTTCGTTCCTCTCAAAGTGGCATTATGGTCAATCAACTCTCTTTCAAACTTGGCGATTCGTTCAAGTTGAGGGTCTTCGGTCTTTCTCTTATTGGCACCGCCGGCCAGCGACAGCCCTATAGTATCAGCCAGCGAGCCGTCTTTGCCTTCACTTCCTACAGTAGCGTCAGTCTTGATGAAAGCACAGGAATCGGTCTTTCCAGCAAGCCATGAAGACAACTCTGTTTTAACCAAGAACTTAAAGTCGGCGATATTCAGTTCCAAACAAGCATTTTTGTAGTCAACGATGGATGATTTATCGTGCATCCAACAGAACACTACCGCGCGCAAAGTCTGTGGTTTGTCGTCGTTGTAGAAGTTCGTGGTTTCATCCAAGCTGTACTCAGCATCACCAATTCTTACATGCGTCGCATCTTTTATCGAATCATCTGGAACATACGAGTCGTTCTCGTGCCGTAAAAGCTGCAAATCACCCCCGTGAGAAGTTACCTTGCGTAGGTTTTCGAGAACATCCATCTTACGTTGTTGGTGGTTCAAAGCTTCCTTCCGAAATTTTCAAAACCTAGCGCGCCTGCAGGACGATATATGATGCGAAACCTGCGATTAACTCCATACTCTATCTATGATTGCCAAGGATCAGGTGGAGCAATGGGCTGCTGATGCATCCGAAACACTCACTAGTGCACAGAATGTGTGCAAAAGTGCTGAAACGCAACTTCAAGATACGAATTTCGACATTCATTCCCGGTTGGCGTATGCTATCAACTCGGGCCATGACATTGTAGTGGCGCTTCAAGAGCAAATTAACGTCATTGACAAGATATTGATGGCTGCAAACAATCAGAGACTAGATACGGAATCGACAGATGCAAAAATTGTGGAGCTTAAACTGCAATTGAGCCGACTAGCGAGGATCGTAACTAACTTAGAAACCACTGTTGTACCCCACTATTTATTAAAGCTGAACGATAAGAATAAACTAAGCAAAAGCGACAAGACACTTAAAGACTTCATATCCTTAACAAGTGTTGAGCTTCTACAAGACAATACCAAAACTTATATTAAGAACTGCGAAGCGATCCGCAAATGGAGATCTGAAACTACAGTTGATATCGCTGGTCGAGCGAACCTCTACAAAAAGCAGATAATCCGCTTGGTGCAGAACTATGATAATGAGGCAAGCGGAACTGTGGTTGAATCTTCAGTTGGAATCCGTACCAATAATACTGCATTTGCATCACGTAGTTTGGCTGAAACTATTGATAAGGAAAATAAATCACTAGAAGCTGAGTTGGTTACTCTTTTAGAACTGCTTACCAACCATTATGACCAATGCAGCCGAGCATTATCTCTTCCATGGTCGAATAAGGAAGCCATGTTGATCCATCAAGAAGACTTACTAGTGCTACAGGGTGATAGTCAAGACCTATTTTCGGTTTACAAGGAGGTTTGCACAATTCAGGAAATTATAACAAACAACCGGGACCGTGCTTCCAAGTATGTGAACACAAAATTACCACCGTTTGAGAAGATAATCAATAGCTCGCGAAACCTTCTAAGCACAATCCGCGAGTTCAAATGTAAAACAGTTCCACTTCTGTTCGCAACAATAGCCAGAACGAACGAAATTCTCAAGAAATATGTGATCAATGGAGAGAAAATATCTAGCGGTGATCCACTACAGTCATATACTATGGCTATTAGCGATCTTTGCAACCACTATTCACGGTTTTCGCAAATTTACGCAGACAGCTATTTGAACGAATTACGCCAACGAGTAAATGAATACCCTCAAAGATTCGTGGAAAAGATCTCTGATTTCCTTAATGGAGAGCTCAGTGAGTTTCGTAGGAAGGAAATTCTCCGTCGAGCCCAATGGGTTAAACAACATGGCGAATACATTCCCAACGAATTTATTTTGCCGGACGAAGTTCCATCGGTAGTCCAGATAATAACAAATATCGACGATATCGAAGCACCCAACGTGAACGAAAATAATGATTTTGCAGCCGTTCCCGACCCTACCTGAAATCTGGGGTAATGCTGGTGATTGATATGCAGGACTCACATCGCATCGCATTTACCTTAGAACCTAACTTCTGCAGGAACTAAGTAAAGCATAATTTCTTTGCATACATGTATATATAATTGAAACCCATAATGAATTCGATGAGTGCGCTAGCAGCAACAGCTAATAATGAATATGATGATTACGATGACCTTGATGCTGAGGCTGCAGAAACCGAGACTACACAACAAACTCAATCAGCACCCTCATCACAAGAGCATGTTAAGCGCTATGGAATAGGTGCAAAGCTTCTCATGAAAATGGGTTACAAGCAAGGTACCGGGCTAGGTTCAAACGCTGAGGGAATAGTGAATCCAATTGAGACCAAAATGAGGCCCCAAGGAATGGGTATTGGGGCCATAAGCGAAAGAACAGATAGCCATGATAAGATGGAGATAGACTCAAGCGATGAAGAAGTTGAACAAGCAAATGATGAGGTTAACTTATACACAATTATAGACGAACTTGAACTTCGAGGCGTGGAAGTGCCCCACAAGATAAAGAAGCTTTCAGACTCGCAGGCGGGATCTGATAGCTCGATTGTTTCATTAACCAAGCAACTTCAAGAGGTATTGCAAGAGTGGGATGACCTAACGAACCGTCAAAAATTCTTGAACTTCCAAATAAGCCGAAATTCTCATGATCTCAAAGCGTTAAACACGAAAGTTGAAGCATTAGAAAAGATACTCCATGAATGCGAAGAGTATAGTGTCTCTATTCCACGACATACCGAGGCATCAACGAGTCATACCATTGAATTAGCTGAGTCATTGCTGAAGCTTGATTTATCAGACAACTTGGTCAAAGCACGGGTCACCGATATTTTTGTATCAGCAATGGAGCCATTACTAGAGAAACTCTTTGATGAGCACCCGAAAGCAGAACTAGAGCAGACCTCGTCTTTTTATGCGATTCTCATGAGCGCGTCAAATACCTGTAGAAAATTGATAGGCGAAGATCAAATACCCAATCAATGGGACTCGCTAGTGTTTCGCCAAATCAAAAGGAAATTATCTGATGACGAGCGAGTGACTGATCAGAAAACCATGAACGATATTTGTGATACTCTTTATAGTTGGCTCGTTACACCAATTCTCATGCATCCCCAAATTGTCATCGAAGAATTGTTTGACACGATTGTTGTACCACAATTGGAGTTGCACATAGACTCCTGGCTCGAAGGGAAGGACAACAGCCCTCACGAATACTTTATTGACTTTCTCAACACATTACAATTACAAAGCACAAACGGAGTCGCTCATTTGCTTGATCATGTGTCCAAGCGATATACCGACTTGATTTTGTCTCCACCAGCTATAGTGAGAGAAACACAATTACACTTGGTGTTTTTTGACATATGGCTACCACTTTTAGAGCTGTTTGGTAATCAAAACGCCAATTATAAGAAACTACTTTTGAGGGCTATACTAAACTTGTTGGACACAATTGACTACGTCCACGAAAAGAATGCGGAAGCTGTATCTGCACTTTTGTCTTTATCGGACACAATTGGAGTTGCAGCTGCCACAGCAATAATTGAATTCAAAGTATACAACCCTATTGTTGCTTTGTTCATACAACAAATAGAACGACACGAAGAGAAGGTAAAAATTGTGAAGTGGATATACAACTTGATAGATACACTAGCCACGCCACAAATGAAAGAAAGTGACCTTAGTGACTCATTTGAATGGTTTTGTGGGGTATTATCTGCAATTCTATTGGGAAAAGATTATCAATTACCTACTGTCCATGGACGAACAGACCCATCGAACGAAACCATACTAACTCTCATACTAAAAGGGAACGATCAGCAAACTGTTCAAGGTGTTCCATCTAACAGTCTCTTTACTCTGTTTAAAGATGTGGTCGACAACTATAGCAATGAACACAATCTTACCATTCTCACCACCAAGAAGACTGACTTACAGCTGGGAATGGCAATATATGAAGTCAGAGCTCCATCCGCGAAACACAGGCTATTCTACATTAAGGAAGATGTGATATGGGCCACTGAAACTTATTCTCATAATGAAAGCTCTGCCAACAAGCCATACCGGCCCATTAGTATCAGAAATTTGCACCCAGACAGGCAGTGAGATCGCCCCTGTATATAAATATACATAGATCTAATGCGACAAAAACGCTGTCCACGACTAACTAGCGCTAATATAAACAGCAATTAACCACCAAAGGCAACAATGCACAGAACCACACGCTTTCTCACTTTGTCAATACCGAGAACTATTCGTCCGTATTCCACAAAAGGCACATTTCGCCGTTTGAATTCGGCCATAGACCAAATAGGAAAGGAGGATTCCAAGCATTCAGCGACGGCCTTAAAGGTAGTACGAAGAGCAGGCGTAGTTACGATTGTCATAGTATTGTGCCTGATCTTCTGGACAAGCTCAATGGCTGTAGATGTCCACGAAGCAGAAATAGAAGACTTGACTAAAGACGTGAGGGACAAGAATTGAACACAGGACCGCTGACGTACTTTAGTCTGCAAGGCTCTAAGATGCGAAGGCTACAAAATCAATCTTATCCGTGGAATCAAGCTTTACTAACGGCCAAACCATCTCCTGCATACAATCATTTGTAAGCAATGAAAATTCGAATGGTGCTTCTACTCGCTAATGTTTCGGTTGTTATTGAACAATGCTCGGGCTAATGTGCCTCATAGAGCTTTCACGAGAATGTATTCTGCTAGAAGCACCGTCAGAACTAATAAGACGATGTACTGGGGTGCTTGTTTAAGTGTGGTCCCAGCATATGCGGCATTTGCCAGCATTGATTTTGCTAAAAATGATGGCGAGACTGCTGTTCCCGAAGGTGTTGAGTTGGAGCTGGTGAAGGTTGAGACTCAAAAGCAAGAAGGTGAAGATGCTGAACCCCAGGGGGAAAAATCGAGTGCTGCTTACGATCCAGAGACTGGAGAAATCAACTGGGATTGTCCATGTTTGGGAGGCATGGCCCATGGACCTTGTGGAGAAGAATTCAAGGAGGCCTTCTCATGTTTCGTGTACTCGGAGGAAGAACCTAAGGGTATCGATTGCATTAAGAAGTTTGAGAACATGCGCAACTGTTTCCGGGAACACCCAGAACACTACAAAGAGGAGCTTTACGACGATGAAGCTGCCGCTCAAGCCGAATCTTCGGCAGAGACCCCATCCGGCGATAAGACCGAGGATGCGGCCAAGGCAGATATCATAGAAGCACCTGTGGAAGCAGTCGAAAAAATCGTAGAGGAAACAGTGGAAGAGACCACAGCTTCTGCTTAACTGTATATATCTTGTATTTAGCCAAAATGTTTAACATGCACATGACGACTTGGGCACCTCTTGGTCCAAGTCCAAACTCATCATCGTGGGTTTTGGGGTATCTGCGGTAGCCGCTAGACCAACTTCTGCCACCCGTTTAAACACATCCTGGATCATATGGAGCTGCTTGGCGGTGACTTCTTTGACGTCCTTGTCCCAGTCTCTTACGTATTTATCGAAATCCATGTGTTCTCGTGCTCCAGAGCCACCCACTAACACCTCTCTAATTTCTTCCAAGTCGACGTTGCGGTCCTTGTTCTTGTCAACCTTGTTGCCCACGATGAATATGCCGGGTCGTTCTACATGACAGTGCTGCAAAAAGTTCTTGAACCATCGCCGAAGGCTTACGACAGATTCGTAGTTGGTGATGTCGTATACCAAAACCGCTACATCAGCACCACGATAAAACGCTTGAGAAATCGAATTGAACCTTTCCTGGCCTGCAGTGTCCCATATTTGCAAGTTTACATGTGTTTCTGTTTCGCCGTCGCCGGCTATTTGCACGGTGGTGGTCAAATAGTCGCCGCCTATCGTGGCTTTGTATGCATTTGTGAACATATGATGGATAAATTGTGACCGCATGCATGTCTTTCCCACACCTGAATCACCTAGAAGCACCACCTTAAGCGTGGCATTAGCTGTTGGGGTGTGGACTCTTTGATCCATGAGTGTTATGATCAGCCGCACGGAGCTGAGAAGCGGGTGCGGAAGCGGAAAGAGAGAGGAAATAGAAAAGTGGCAAGAAGGGTGTCAAAACAGCCGAAAAAAAGCAGGAGTAGAGACACAGCACCTCATATGCCAACCACAGCTTCTAAACTCACATTTTCGAAATTTGCACGTTATCTCCGTTTCTGTTGTTTCCTCTTCGTCTTCGCGCCCAACACCATATCTCAAACGAGCAAGCAACTAATTCTGTTAACTTCGCTGCCATGAAGATATACTACATTGGAATATTGAAAGTGAACGGACCCAAGGCTGTGGAGTTGAGCTCGGCCCGTGATTTGAGCCAATTTTCGTTCTTCGAACGGAACGGAGTTTCCCAGTTCATGACGTTTTTCTCTGAAACCGTCAGTCAGAGAACAACAGCTGGCCAAAGACAAAGTATCGAGGAGGGAAACTACGTGGGCCACACATACACCCGCTCAGAGGGCTTGTCGTGTGTCATCATCACCGATAAAGAGTACCCTGTTCGCCCGGCATACACCTTGATCAACAAGATCTTGGATGAATACTTGTCCTTGCACCCTCAAAAAGACTGGGCCAATGTTACTGAGACCAACGCCAGTCTTGGATACGACAACCTTGAGCAGTACCTCAAGAAATACCAGGATCCTTCTCAGGCGGATTCCATCATGAAGGTGCAACAAGAGTTGGATGAGACCAAGATCGTATTGCACAAGACAATCGAGAGTGTGTTGCAAAGAGGCGAGAAGTTGGATTCGTTGGTGGACAAGTCGGAAGCGTTGTCGAGCTCGTCGAGAATGTTCTACAAGCAGGCCAAGAAGACCAACTCATGCTGTGTAATCGTATAACATCTGTCTACTTGAATTCATATCAGCGTCTTATTATAGCAATAATCTTTACACATGTGGTCCGCTATGTCAAATAACGTACCCCGTCGTATCACGTTCTCTTCTTAACTGCATCAAACGTCTTGAGAAGTTTGGTACGGGCTCCTAATGCTTTCACTCCTTTGGATTCAAGCTGGGCGTCGTCATACTCTATAAGTTCACGCCAAGGGATGTCCTTGAGACAGTCCGTGTATTTGTGAAGACGAAGCAACTTGAGCCAAGCAGGGATGTTTTCCAAGAGCTCAGGGTTGGCAATATCCTGCGGCATCAGCAGACTGTTGTGACCCAGATCACTACTGTGGCCACCGTAGTTGCGGTTTGAGTCTGGAGGAGTCGAACTTTTCTTGTTCTTGGAGTTTGGGGGAGATTTGGTCATTTTGTTCTGCTGCCGGTACTGATCGTTGTCCATGTAGTGATGCCTATTATAACTACTAGGCAAAAAGTTCTTCTTGTTCGAATCCAAGGCCACCCGTGAGTTGATGGTGGCCAAGGCGCCGAGTTTCAAAGCCGCCTGAGACAAATCCAATGAATCATCCGAGTTGTTGCTCCTGGTCTGTCCTCCTTGTGGATGAATTCCAGGAGAGGTAGGGTTACCAGCAGCAAGTTGCAAGAAATTGGTCTTTTCATAAAGATGGGATGTAGGTGACTTGGTACGGTCCAATGGGTTGCTCATAGACATCATGGGTGGCTTTCCGTTGATGCTGGGCTCAGCAGACTTTGCTCTCACATTCCCCTCGAAAAGCTGTCCACCACGCAAGGTATTACTTTTTGGCTTTGGTTGGTGCAAAGCAAAGTTGTTGCTATCGATGTGGTCCATGGACGATGAATTGAGAGAAACCTGTTCCATTTCATGCACAAGATCCGTAGGGTGGTTGAATGACGACGAAGGTCCCCCATACATTCCAGGAGGCACAGAATGCACTGGCGGAGGAATAGTCTGACCCAAATGAATGGACGACTGCAACCCACCCTGCATCATTTGAAGCTTATTTTCCGTTTTGGAACGGAGGGAAAGAAGGACATCAAACGACACATTATTGGCCATATAGTCCACAAACGTTGAAATCTCTTGGTTGTTCAAGCTGTTGATCCAGTTGGTGTATTTAATCAATTCCAGATAAAAGTTGGGGCCTTGGTCTAAAGATTGAGGTGCAAGTGGTTGATGACTGAAAAAGTTTGAAAAATCGTTCACAGATTGGGGTCGCTCAGGCATATTATTGCCAGGAGAAAACTGATTGGGACCTTTCAAAAAGTTGCTACCGGACGAGCTATTCGTCTCATGAAGCAACTTGGCTGACGACACTTCGTCGAACCCGTAGCCCGTCGCCTGCGGCATGAAAAGTTCATTAGATGAAGGTACATTGGAAGATGACTGACCAACAGATTGTCTATGTTTCAAGTCCAAGTCCAAATCGGCGGTAAGTGTTTCAAATTCGTGCTGTAAGTTAAATCCGAGACTGGGCTGTCTTTCTGCATGGCCGACGGATATAGATTGTTCCAACGGCGGAGGTGAAAGAATGATAGGACGATCCATTTCCAGGTTTCCGTTTGTCATAGCAGGGATGTTTTGCAACCTGGTGTGTCCGAAGTTAATTTGCGTCTAGCAATGCAGTACGATACCTGCAAGATGCCCACGAAATATGACCAAAGGTTATTTTCAACGCTGACTTGAGTATGGCAGCTCCGCCAGCAAAGCAACGATATTCAGGCCAAGAGTACAAGAATATGAACACTTCAAAGTTCCAGATGCAACGATCCAACAATCACGAAATGTTAGATGGAACCAGTGAATATTTCGGTATCTCAACTGAAAGTCAATCTCATCGATTTTTCCATCGGATTTTTTCGACAGGCCCGCTGCACCCGCCCAAGTACAGGATGACGGTTGGGCCAAAGTGGGATGACAAATGTTTTAATGCAATGCTATATAGTTTCCTTATCTCTATTTAGCCAGTAGGTCTTGTTTTCCTCTATGATGTCACACGTATACCGAAGCTCAGGAAGAATTTCCACGATGTTCTTGAAAAGCTTTTCTGCAAAAGTGTTGATGAAAAAGAGCTGCCCCTTATGAATTGTGGGGTATACGTCCAAAAGGCGGGCCAACTTCGAAGGTACTTTATCGTACAGTACTGAGAGGCTTTCGGAATCCTTGTTTATCTTTTCCTCCAACATGAAAATTTCATCAAACTCCCGTTTCAACACCACTGCCCATTGAGACGATACCCTCAATGGACGAGTCACATTGCTTATATCGGCACACTTGATAAGTAAGCTGGAAACCAATCTTACTTTATGGCTAGATATTCCGTCCGAGAAATCGCTAGCTACCTTGAGCGAAGTCAACTTGTCGATATACTCGAAATGTTCGGCCATGTCTGTGGCTAAAATACTGCTGATGATGAGGTTCTTGACAGTCATCTCTTCAGTACACTTCATAGGAAGTAAAGATGGCCAGCAGATAGCCAAGATTTTGTTGACAAAGACAGATGCATGAAACAGCTCCAAAACACTGTGCTCGTTATAAATAAGCGACGGAGTAGCATCATACTTCACCAAAAATGCATTTGTGACACCGGGATGACCGACATCGTGACCCAATGCGGCCACTAAAAGACCCAACGTCTGCAATGGTGTGAGCGAGACCGAAGAGCTTAAGACTTTGGTGCTTTTGGACGTGTGAGAGCTTCCCTCCAGTTCTATTGTAGCAGTGGTAGTAGACGCCACAGTCAAAGAAGTAGAGGATGATTTGTGGAAAGTATCTATTGGTGTCAAGTTCACCAATCCCTCAAGATCAACTTCGGACTCGGACTCTGTCAACGAGTTGAGAGTTTCGAAGTCACATTGTTCAAGCGGACCTTCAGAAAATTGTTTGAATTCTGGTAGATACCCCAACCTTAATACGTATTGAAAACAAGCTTGCAATACATCAACGGCATGACGAAAGTTATGGAATGGATTACCGCTATTGTAGCTATCACGCACCATGAAGACAATGCCTAATAACTCGTTCGCCGAGGGGATCTCCAATTCGTCAGGAACGGGATTAATATGCTTCAATGCGTAGCTGAGAATGAGATATGCACAATACACTAAGTCGTTATTGGTAAGCTCGTGAGCTGGGAAGCCCCAGTATCCAACTATTTCGCTTAACTTTTGGAAGCGGTTTTTGGTGTTGTTTGGGGATAAAAGTGAAAAGAAATTAATCTCTTTCACGATGAGTTTATGGAAATGCTTGAGTTTTCTCAAGTTCACGGGGGAATGCTTGCAGGATTCTTTCAAAACAGAAGACATGGTGGAAATTATGGAAGAAATCTCCTTGCGTAACTCTGGAAGGGCCACAGATATATCTTCTATCGAATGTGGGCCAGTACCCGTCCATATTTCCACTCTGCTGATACGTTCACGAATAAGACTTCCTATTTTCTGGACACAGACATTGACGTCTTTGACGAGCAGCTTATTGGCAAGGTCGTCATCCTTAATGATGATCACATTAAGATGCTTGAAGAAGAATTGGAGAAGTAACGTTTTGTCCTGGTTATATAATTGGTCAAGCTCCGATGTGGACGAGCTTATGTGGCCCAAGACAATCACTATAGGGATATCGCTGTCGGATTCTACATTCCCAAGCTGGTACAACCTCTCCAACAACTTGTGGAAGTTGGTAAAATTGTGATACAGCCGATGATCCAACACATTGACGTCGAGTTCGGTTTTAGAAACCGAAAAAACGTCTGCCATGTTAATCACACAATCAAAGCTGTAGCTAATGCACACGTGGGTGTCACCAGAGCCGGTTCAAACTAGGAAAAGTGTGGATGTTCTATCAAAAAACAGATCCAAAGTCTTTGGTTTGCAATGAATTGTCGAAGATATTGACAGCAAGATTTAGTTCGACAGAGGTCTCTTCTATGTAGGACCAGGTATAATGCCACACCTATCGGAGAACGTTGTAGATTTATATGAGTGTTCGGAAGTGTTTGCAATCTGCGATGGTCTCTCAGAGTAAAGGGGGAAAAGTGCGACATCTTACACAAACCGGTGGCTTATCTAAGCCCACAGGAGCCAAGCGCAGCAAGGTGACGCAGGGACTTGCAGCGGAGTTGACTCGGGACTGAAGTCCGAACCCCGTAATCGAAGGAAAGAAGGCCAAGAAAAGGGTTAAGGGCACTGTTTTGTGTTCATTAGAGACATATGTGTATTTAGATTGTATGTACTGAATTCAAGCTGGTCTGAGAAAAAATTATTCGCCAAAAATAGGCGCTTCGGCACTTTTATTAGATCGGCTATTGTTGATCATAAACCACCACATACGAGGTAATTTCGTATTATCCGACACAATTGCCACTTTGAGATGAATAATAGAAAGGCGGACGTAGTGCACGGCGCTCGTAAAAGCGGAAAGTATCAATCGGTGCAAGCCGCTTGTGGCATAGTGCCGTTTGAATATTTATCTCATTGCATATGTTCATACTAAGAGCAGCTACTTGCAAAAATTTTTACTTAAATATGTCCGCCCTCTTTGCACAACAGGTAGAAGATCCCTTGATCATTCTTCAACAACTCTTGAGGCGCTCCAAACTCTTGGAGCTCACCTTTGTCCAACACCATAATCTTGTCACTATCCATGATAGTTTCAAGTCTATGGGCAACTGTAAGAATAGTTCTGTCCTTAAACTCTTTCCTGATGGTCTCTTGTATAATTTTGTCAGTCCTGACATCAACAGATGCAGTGGCTTCGTCAAGAACAAGAATGGTTGATGGGTTGAGTAAGGCTCTAGCTAAACACATCAACTGCTTTTGACCAGCAGACAAATTAGCTCCACCTTCGTCAACCACGGCATCTAAACCTTTGGCCACGGGCAGGTTCTCATCCAGACTCTCACCTTCGTCCTCTCTTTCATTCTCACTTTCGTCCTCTTTTTTCTTATCTTTTGGCTTGGTTACCATTTGCTCGACATGACTCTTCAAATGTGCCAATTCCAATACATGCCAGATATCAGTATCGCTGTACTGGCTGAATGGATCCAAGTTCTGACGAACAGTACCTTCGACTGTTTGAGAATCTTGTGGAATAATACTCAAATGACGTCTTAAATCGAAAAGACCCAACTTACTGGTATCAACATCGTCAATTTCAATGTGACCCTCGGTTGCTTCAATTATACGGAATAACGCCAAGGTCAAACTAGACTTACCAGCCCCTGTACGTCCAACAATACCGACCTTTTCCTGTGGCTTGATATGGACATTAATATTCTTCAATACGGGACTCAAGTTTTCACGGTATTTCGTGCTGTAATTGACAAACTTGATACCACCCTTTTGCGGCCAAGCAACGGGAGGTCTCGTTTCATCAATTTCCATAGCAGCTTCCGTGGGGATTCGACAATATTCCAAAAGACGCTCCACTGCAATAGATCTGGTTTCAAGTTCTGCCCAAAACCGGATAATAGCATTGATGGTGAATGTAATATTCATGGCGTATGTCATGATAAAACCAACCATTGCAGGAGTGAATGGATTGCGTAAAAGAGTGGATAAAATGAATAATGACGTAAAGAAAAGAATAACGGACGAAATTCCGTTTAATCTCATGGACAACCACCGCTTCACGGAAATGTCGGAATAAGCTGCCGTGTTGAACTTGTTCAAAATTTTGGTGTTTTTATAAGTAAAACGATCTTTCTCACCGAAAGCTCGGATAGTTTCCAAACCATTGATAGACTCTTGTAAGTTGGACAAAATTGGACTCCGATGTGCACTTCTGAGTCTTTTGGCTTCTCTTGCCGCTGGAATGAAAAAGCTTCTGTAGTTGTTATAGACAACTGCAAGAACTAAAATCACCACAATCATGATTGGTAAATTGATTATGATCACTCCAAATAAAGCAAACGTGTGTAACAAAACATCAACCAAGGAAATCCACTGCCACATCAAAATGTTATCTATGACATTGATGTCTTCAGTGAACCTATTCAATATTCTACCGATTGGAGTCGTTTCAAAGAATGACATAGGTGACCGCAAAACATTCTTGAACATATTGTCATGGAAGTATCGGGCGCCATAAATACAGCTATACCTCCAGATAATAGCTGATCCAAGGAAATAGAAGATTGCTCCCGTGATACCAAGGACAGTGTACGCCAGGACATAGAACACAGTGTCGACATTATGTCCCGCGGAAAGATTCTTATCAGACCAGTAAGTCAAGATATAGTTTATACCCACTTCTGAAGCAACCATCACTGAATAGAACAAGACATAGATGAATATAAAGCCATAGTTGCATGCCTTGAAATACTCGATGTAAACTTTGAAGTTCACTTTTCCTTTAGCTCCAATTTCCTCGCTCTGTTTTGTTTTACGGTACTCTTCGTCCAAATCATCGAATTCATCACCGTAGTCATGCCCAAATGAAACTGCAGACGCAGCGCCAATAGACTGTCTTCTAGCAACAGCTGCTGCAAAGTCGACATTGACTTCATTTTCTTGTGCAGCTGGAGTAGCTGGTGTTTGCATCCCAGATGATGATTCAAGCTCTTTATCCTCATCGATCTCTCGAGAAAACTCTTTGATTAGACGGGAGATCTCAGAATCACTGGTCATAATATCGGCATAAACGCCTCTTTCCACAATTGCTCCATCCTTCAAAAGAGTAATGTGATCAGAATGTTTCAAAACGTTCACGTTATTCGTAGAGAGAACAATTGTTTTTGAACTTAAAAGACCGTTCTTTGAAAGTACTTTCTTGATGATGTTCTTACCAACATGTGCATCGACAGCAGATAAAACATCATCCAAAAGATAAACATCAGCTCGTGAGTATACAGCTCTTGCCAACGATACACGAGCCATTTGTCCACCAGAAAGAGAAATTCCCTTTTCTCCAACAGTAGTATGATCGCCATCCGCCAATATATCCAAGTCTGGAAGCAACTGGCAGGCGTCTAACGTTTTCTGGTAAAATTCTTTGTCATACTTGGTACCGAATAGTATGTTTTCCCTAATAGTGGCATTCAAGATCCACGGCGATTGTGAGCAGTAAGCAATAGAACCAATAGCCTCTACTGATGAGGAAGCATCCTGAGTCTTTTCTATCTCTCCAGCAATTGCTCTCAACAAAGAGGTCTTACCAGATCCCACATTTCCCACTATGCAGCTAAGTTCACCTTTTCTGGCTTCAAAATCAATGCTCTTTAATGCAGTTGGTGGTTTCCCCTCATTTTCGCCTTCACTCAGTGATGGCCAGACAAATGTAGCGTTTTTCAAAGAAACAGAAACGTCATGCGGTTGAAGAGTTTTGTAACTCCTTTTCACAACCTTTGAATCCATATCATCCAACAAGAACAATTTACTAAGTCTCTTGTTAGAGACATTAGATTCCATGAGATCTGAGATCTGCATTGGAAATATCAGGATGGGTTCTGACAAAATTTGAAGAAGTGCCAAGGCAGGGAAGATAATACTTGGGTATAAGTTGCCATGAAGTATAATCGAAAACGATATCAAACATGTGCAGGTAACGACGAATGGAACACATCTCCAAAGGAGCTGAGAAAAAGCTTCTAAAATGCCCATTTGTTGTAGAATCTTTAATTCTTTATTGTTTCTTACCTCGTTCATTCTCTCGATCATGGGCTTTTCCCAAGAATAAAGTTTGATACTCTTAATCGAGTTCAAAATATCTGTGGTTAAGCGGGTTCTCTCATCTTTGTATTCCATACTCCTGTTGTAGTACCAGTACAATTTGGAATTAACCCAAGCACAGATTGGCATGACGATAACAGAAACAAGAAATCCATACCACGTAGAGTTTCCAAGTACCTTGTAAAGTGAGAGAAGGCAAATAACCAATCGGATAGGTTCTGCGAATAAACTTAGCAAAGTCTCCAAGATTCTTTCCATGTAAATTACATCAACAGACATATTGTTCACGATTTCACCGGTAGTCTTTTCTTTTCTTGCCTCTGGTGAAAGATTCATGGATTTGTCGTAAATTTTCTTTGACACAGCGCTTCGAATGACCAAGCTCGACAAGAAAATGTTATAGAAGTCACGGTTAAAACTGACGAAGCGGAAAACAGCCGCTAAGAATAACAGAACCGCAAAAAATGCGCCTTTGATCACTGGGGGTCCAGGTTCGTCATTTTGACGGGCTGTAACGAATTCGGTGTAAAAAATAAGGAATTGCTGAAGAATGAATGGTTGACAGAACAGGAGTGCAAACTCAAGCAAATGCCAAAACAAAGCACGAGTACCTGCTGCCCAGTTTGACCAAAGGATTACACCGTACAAAGAAACATGCAAATCTTTGATGTTCTTTCCCTTGAACTTGCGTTTGGCCGATTCCACTGCTTTGTTCCAGTTCTTTTCAAACACCTCAGAAGCGTGACTTACGTCAAGATCTGGCAATGCTGAAGGCAAATCACTGAAATCCAAATGATCGGTTTTATGAACCTTCCGAATAAGCGGGTCCATCCACCAGTATGCAAAGTCCACAAAGATATTGTGCACGCTAGCTCTATCCCAGTCGTTAAGCTCGTAGTAGTCTACGAGCTCCACTGAGGGGGAATAACATGTCAGCTCCAAATATAAAATGAGTATGGCATTAATGACCATGCAAATTTCAATTCCTATGATCAGGCCGGAATCAGAATCGTAAACCTTGTAAGGGGAGACGATATCCACAATTGCAACAGCAGCGAGGTACAATATGGAACCCAACCAATAGAGCAAGACGCTGGTACTTGCTACCAACGATCTGGTTGACTCAAAAACATGAGCAGGAAAAACTCCAAACAAAAGAACAATTGCTTGAATGAACAAAGTCTGGGTTCTAAGGATATTAGCTCCTGACAATGCAAACACGAGCGCCACCCCTATAATTTGCAATGCAACAAGTCCCAACTTGAACAATTGCACTACACCGACGCTATCTTTCAGGAACGGACTTCCAAACGAAAAGCGAATGCGGTGGTGACCAAACTTGTTGTTTATCAACAAATTCACGCTTTGAAAGACACATGCTACTCCTAGAAGAACATTCCAGGCATTGATAACTACCATAAGAAAACCAGGATTGACATAGTTTTCATGAGGATCTACCAATGGCAGCTGCCAATCTGACAGCCACAGATAGCTTCTAGGTATATAGTCTAGTCGCAGCATTGAAAATTACGAACCTACGGCGCCACAAGGCACTTATAACAGAAATAGATAAGCCGCATCAAGCCTCAGTCCTGTGTATTATCTATTTCGCGGGCAGTAGGTTCTATGACGATCCACTTCGGTGCGCAAAAACCGTTCTGTCTGCAGGAAAATCGTGTGTCATACGGGGGCGATTACCCAAATCGGGTCAATGTCCGAGATATCATTATGTGTCATATTACCTCACAATGCACGGCTCTAATCGTATATGATGCCCGGACCACGCCTCGATATGCGAAACGGGATGCAGTCAATGTTCTTGCTATATTTGGTATACGATGCAGTGTGTCTATAGAATAGCGTATATACTGATAACCATAATAATAACAGCGATAGCGGCGCCGAGTTGGAGAAATCTTCGATCGTGCACCTTCTGTGAATACTCACGGTATCGCTTATGCACGTATTCTAGCGTTTCAATCTTGTCTTTGAACTCTCCTGTAATTTGGCTCTTATTGGTATTAATCTGCGTTTTTGAAGAATTGAGTCGTACTTCCAAAGTGTCAAGTGTCTTGACTAGATCGCTGAGTTTGGCAATATTGTCGTTGATTTCATGACGGTAGCGTCCCTTTATTTCGTCCTTGTTTTCAAGCAGCTCCTTCAACAAACCCATGACCAGCGCTTGCAATCGTCGCAAGTACCGTTGTAGACGGCTCACTTCAACCAACGTCGTAGGAATTAGTGGATCTGTAATGATAGACCGTCGAGCCTGCGACAAGTACCGCTCAGAAATCGAGTCCAAGATATCCCTGAGCGGCCTAAGTCCTGCTTCCACTGCATGGTCGCTGCCGAGAATTGAATCGATGTTGAGGAAATGGTGGATCAATTGGTCATCCAAAGATATCTTATTGTGTATGGGATCGTACTCGTAGCCCCCGGAGTTAATGATGTGATCGAATTGATGGTCCAGAAGCTCCGTTTCTGCCACAGAGTGCTGATTCTGTTCCGTGCCAGAAACAGCTCCTGCTCCGGCTAGCAACTGGCGCATGTCTACTACACTGTTGTTGTTGCTACCGTTCTTACTCTTGTTCATCTCGTTGATGGCATTGTAGAATTGATCCACCAATCTGTTGGTATCGTTACTAGGATTCAGAATATTGCGCCCTATCATGGGACCTCGTGCTTTGTCTTCGTCTACTCGTAATTCCATTGCCCGAGTCACCTTCCTGGGTGATGTCTGAGAACCACCATTCATGTGGGTTGTTCTGAGAGAGCTAGAAGAACCTGGGCCGGTTCGTAAGGGTGGTCTAGGTACCGCTAAGCGAGACACATTGGTTCCAGAAGTCGATCTAGGAACACTATACTTGGGACTTCCATTCGCAGTCTTTACCGAAAGGTCCAGCATGCTTGTGGAAGCTCCATACTCTTCGTTATGGGTCGCTAGGTCCGGTAGTCGGCGTATTTCTGAAATGACCATACTGCGCCAAAGTCTTGAATCACAATAGGATAAGCGGTATGCAGGAAAACCAACGGCTACAACAATAGAGCTGTCAACACTCTTACTTACATTTCTATTTTTCGTGATTTAGTTGGCAGCAGCTGAGCCTCTTCCACCAGCACCGGCAGCAATGAGATCAAGCGTTTCTTGGCTCAATTTTATCTCTGGAAGTTTCTCACCACCGCTTGGTTGGGGCAAGAACCCAGTCTTGACAAGATAACTGATGTAAATTCCCATCTGTGCTTCGTCGATTCCAGCTCCGTTGGTCACGTTCTCCTTAGTGAGTTTCTCGTCAGCTTTCAAAGACTTCACAGCGTTCTTGTCATCCAATTCTGGTGCCTTGGTATTTTGCGGCAAGTTGTCAAGGACGAAGTGAAGCAATGGGAACAATGCAGAGTCAGATTTCTCCACCACATAACGCTCCAATGACACCTTCCATGATGGATAGTCATCTAACTTGAGCTTGAAACCATACTTTTTGAGCACTCCGATGAACTCGTTCATGCGTATTCTAGGATGGCCAGTAACATGAGCCACTGGTAGATTGTCGTTCGTAGGTGGGTGCAATGCAGTAGCCGTGACAACTCTTGCCACGTGGTCTACAGGAACCCAATTGACGCTGTTGGAAATATCTGGGTACGATTCAAGCTCTGCACATCCTTTGAGCATTCTCAAGAGGAAGTCATCAGTGTTAGAAGCACCAGTTTTCGAGAAACCGCCAACATATCCTGGTCTAGTGATGCATCCACGCAAGCCACGTTCCCCCGCAGCGCGGACAATGTATTCTGCTGACCACTTGGATTGACCGTATCCGGTTCCGAGACCCTCAGCACTTCCGCTCAAGTCATCTTCCTCAGAAATACCAGCAAGGCCCTTCGCAGAGAGCTCATCTGATAAATGCACAAAATAGTCAGTATCCAATGCAGATGTCGATGACACAAACGAAAATTGCTTGGCTTTACCAACACCACACAAATTCAAGATTTCTATGGTGGAAATGACATTGGCATCCCTCAACTTGGAGTATGGGTACACCCAGTGAACGAGAGCACCATTGTGAATGATAACGTCAATAACATCGGCGAACTCAGCGTACTCTTTTTCTTTCCATCCAAACTTGGGCTTAGCCAAATCGCCCAAGATGACTTCGATGTCGCTAGTCCATGATTCGTCCCAAATGCCATAAGTCTTTCCTGCTTGTCTTAAACGATCCAAGCCCTTATCTTTGCTTGTAGCACGTACATGGGCGAAAACCTTGAAATTATGACCAGGACGGCTCACCAACAAGTCCCGGAGAATAAACGAACCCAAGAAACCGGTGGCACCAGTTAAAAACACATTGACACGCTTAGAATAGTCAAGTGCTGGAGCAGATTCATATTTAGGAAGAAGCGCTGAATCCACAAGCTTCTTCGCGTCTGCGGCATAATCTATGGTGTTTTCAGATTTTTCTTCGACGTTGTTTTGTCCATCAGCAAGCTCAAAGTCATTGCCCTTGATGAACTTGTTGATTTCCTTCGAGAACAGCTCGATGGTAGGATTGCTAAAGATGACACCCAATGGTACATCCACATTCAATTTCTTTCTCAATTCGAAAATCATTCTTGTAGCGAGAATGGAATGGCCACCCATATCAAAGAAGGACTCGGACTTCGAAATGTTAGCTGGGTGAGTTGGTAATACTTCAATCCATAAATCGTGAATTTTTTCTTCGAGCTCGTTAAAGGTCTCTTTTTCAGATTCTGTTGATGTATTCAACTTAGCAGCGGTAGCCAATTGAGCAGTATCAGGGAACGGCAATCTGGGTTTATCAACCTTTCCATTTGGATTGAGCGGCAATTTAGCTAATGGCACGACAAAAGTAGGCACTGCGTACGAAGCCAATCTCTTCTTCAAGTGGGCCTTGATGTCCTTGATGAGTTCAGCGTAAATAGCAAGACCTTCAACAACTGGGTCTGGTTTGTCCAAAGCACCAACTTCAGCTTTAAAGTTCTCCAAGCCTGGCGCATCCTTTGGAACGATGTAGGAAATGAGAGTAGGTTCTTCGTTCTTGTCTCTTCTGACCAAAGTAACATTCTCTCTCACCAAAGGATGTTGCGATAAGTGAGTGTCAATTTCACCTAACTCAATTCTGAATCCTCTGATCTTCACTTGGTCATCAGCACGTCCACAACACTCAACGTCACCAGCAGGAGTATAACGTCCCAAATCACCGGTTCTGTATAGTCTGTCTCGGGGCCCAAACCATCCTTCTTTTCTCCAAGTTTCGGAGCTTTTGGTGTTCTTCTCATCAAGCTCTATCCACTTCAGAGGGTCAACGTACCAGTTGGTTACAAATTTTTCTTTGTTCAAGTCTGGAAGACCCCTGTATCCTTCAGCAAGTCCAGCAGCTCTGACGTAAATTTCACCGACTTCACCCACTCCACAAGTTTGGGTTCTATCTTTTCTATTGACAACCAAGAGTTGCACGTTTTTCATTCCTCTACCAGCTGGCATCACGTCCTTCAAAGTTTTGAGGAACACTGGATCTTGAGCTCTGCTTTTAATTTCGAAGTATGATACCGATCTTTGAGTCTCTGTGGTACCGTACATGTTGACGATGGTGACGTTTTCAGCCAAACTCTGCAATCTCAAACAGTCTCTCTTAGTGAGGATATCTCCCACAAAAAATGCATGATGTAAAGTTGGGATCGGTGTAGTAGCTTCGGCACTCAACAATTGACCCATAGCAGGAGTCAAATGAGTGACCGTAGCACCATATTCAGCAATCCACTCTGCCAATTTTCCAGGTGTACCTATGTCATCAGCTGTAGGAATGATTAATTGTGCTCCCAAAAACAATGGAGTGAACATGTCTCTTTGAATTGGATCATGAGCGATACCAGAAAGCATTGTAAACTTGTCATCAGCTGATAAGTTGAACTTCTCACTCATCCAGGGGAAGTAGTACGCCAAGGAGTAATGACGACCTAAGACACCCTTTGGAATACCCTCTGAACCAGAAGTAAAGGACAATGTCGGGTTTGAATCAGGTCCAACCTTGACACCAGTAGGCGTCGCAGCAAGATGTTGGTAAGCAGAAAGACAATCTTCAGTTTGATTTTCCAACGAGCCACCCTGCAAGCTACCATCGTCATTCACTCTAAGTTGAGGAATGGTTGTAACCACGTTAAGTTCGTCTTTGATATAGTTTTTGACTAAGTCGTCCAAAACACCGGCCTTTTCCAAAACAATAAGACCCTGAGGACGAGCTACTGACAAGTATATGTTTTGACGAGCAGGAGGGTACGCAATGTCAATGACAGAAAATGTGGCACCTGCTTTAAGTACACCCATCACTGCAATCATGAGATCAACTCCTCTGTGGGCATATATCATGACAATGTCACCTTTCTTGATACCTGTCTCCTTCAAGTAGTTTCCCACCAAGTTCGACGTCTCATTGATTTGTTGGTAGGTGAATTCACGAGTCTTTGAGCTAGAATCTAAGAATGATTTAGTTTCCACGACACAAGTCTTGGATGGGTGACGAGCAGCGTTGTCCATAAATATATCTTGGATGGCACCACGGAAGCCAGACCAGTCCAAGTCAGATGTGGGATCTGGCAAATGCCGAGTTTGACAGCTGGTCACAAGATTGACCTTTGTGATCTCGACTTCATCAGTTGAAGACACTGCAGACACAAATGCATTGAATTGTTCTGCAAGTATACTTATACGGTCGTTTTTGTAGAGCAATGAGTTGTAGTAGAACAGCAACGTCTGGTCTTTCTCAGATATGAAAAGAGCCAAGTCCACGAATGAGCCCACCGCCAAATTAGAGAGTTGTTGAGATGCTTTTGCATGTTGGAACGACAATTTAAATAGACCAGGTTCGTCCTCCGATCCTTTGGACTCTTTGATACGACGAACGACCTCATCTAGCGTTTCGTAGTTGGCATTACTTTGACCTTGTTGCAATTCCTTATCGACAGACTGTTTCAAATGTCTAAATGTGAGAGTGTCAGTGATTGCCAATCTCACTATGAAAGGCTTTCCCTCAGGACTATCTGTAGCAATAACGATATCCTCATCACCTGTCAATCTGTAGATAAGTGCAGCGAATATTGTAAGACCGGTGGAAAATGATATTTTCGAAGCAAGCTTGGATGAAAAGTTAGCTTCTACTGCAGAATTGTTCACTGGCTTGAGAAAATCATGTGGTAGAACCGACAATGTTGGGTTGTCAAGATACTGAACCCAGAAATCAGACATGGTTTAATCAATGTGAAAAGTAATTTGGTGAGATCGCGCATTCTATGACTCATGTTCAATCCGATAAGCTTGCAATAGGTTGTAGCCTGGGAATAATAGAATAAAGTATATAATATTACACAGTTGTTGAAAGAGTATGCCGTTTTTCTAAGTATACTCAGAGAGTTATTCGACATTAAGAAAAATGGTTAAAAACAGATTAGTTTTCAAAATAACGTTTCAATAGCACTGAACTCTCACTGAAAGACCGTTATCAACGGCAATTCATTTCGTAAGGAGCCCGTTTATATTATCCCTATATTTCAGATCTTTAAAGGGTATCCATCTGGTCTCCATAAAAACGTCAAATATTAGTGCGCAACATTTTCACTTTACGCCTGCTATGATCAGGTGGATACTATTTCTAGTATATCTACCTTTATTTATTGCCTCTCCAGGCGACGATCTTGACGAGTTTTGGGATTGTCGTGATCGTTGTGAATCTTTGGTCTGCAATTACGAACTTTTTGAAGCAGATCCTGAACACTACGATCGGAGAGTGGAAGTATTTAACGAAAATAACGTGTATGAATGGAAATTTGACCGATTGCCACTAGCTGATCACTTAAAAAACTTATTTTGGACATGTGAACAAGATTGTGACTACCAATGCCAACGATTAGTGACAATTCAGCGAGTCAAAGATAAGGAAGAGGTACTTCAATTTCACGGAAAATGGCCCTTTTGGCGTGTATTCGGTATCCAAGAGTTAGCATCTACTGTGTTTTCAATAGGAAACCTCTTAGTGCATTTAGGTGGATTGTGGAAAATCAAGAATCAAATGAAACATGCAACAGCCGACCGTGCAAAGTACTTCACTAACATTTTTGCGATGTCTTTAATCACCCTGATAGCATGGACATGCTCAACTATATTCCACATCCGAGACTTTGAAATAACCGAACGCCTTGATTACTTTTTGGCAGGATTGACAGTGTTGAGCGGATTTCATGCTTTATTTGCCCGGGTTTACCGGTTATATCTTCCAGAAAGAAGTTTGTGGCTGATAGCATTCACCGCATTGTGTGTTGCTATGTACTCTGGTCACATTTACCGACTTGTGACCGACTGGCTGTATACCTATAATATGAGAGCCAACATCTTCGTGGGGATTCTTCAGAATATTTTCTGGGGAAGGTTGTGCTTTGATTTATACGTCAAGTACTACGATGTGGAACACAATCATCCCGAGAGCTCAATGAACTTTGCCCGTTATACAAAATGGAACTCGGTGCTTTTAAGTTCGTTCTTTCTTCGGTCGTCTAAACTTTATTCGCTATATCCGCTTTTATTATGTGCTATAGTGATCTGCGGGATGGCCTTAGAAATCTTTGATTTTCCGCCCATCTTCTTTGATTTGGTAGATGCTCACTCCTTGTGGCATTTGGTAACCATCTTTCCGGCCTATTATGGCTGGTACGACTGGATGATTTGGGATATTCGTGAGAACGTATGGACAGACGTCAAGGGTAAGCAAGATTAATCTTCTGGTTCTGGAACATATGGAGGTGGCTTGAAGTATTCCTGATCCGCTTCGACTACTTTGCGGAAAGCCTCACGGTCGTCCACAAACTCGTACAAATATTCCAACTCCAAATCGTGCACTTGACGACCCAACAACACCAACGAATGCAAAGGTTCTCCAGATTCATACTCAGCCATTTCTGCCAAAGTTCCAGCCTTGAATGTTTGGTCGGGCAGTCCAAGTCTGGAAACTGCCACACAAGGAGATTCTGGTGTGTATGCCTTTTGGCCCTTTGTCTCCTCGATTTCAAGCATTTGCTGGGCTGCAGTTGCAATGTCCATATAACGAGGAGGCTCGTAGATCAATCTTCCCCGTGCCATGTTCTCCAAGCTTTGTTCTTTGACCTTGATATCGAGCAAGAGAAGAGTATGGAGACCAATCTTTCTATTTTCAAGAACCTTGTCGTAAAAGGATGCTGGCTTCCAGTTGTCAGTGAAGAACACAAGCGACACCGTTTGTCCAAATTGGTACAATTGCAAGCCACAGGCACCCACAGCATTCATCACCGAAGCATTGTGAATCGCTTCGACCTTGATGCCTAATTCTCGGGCTCTTATTATGAGATCTGAATGAGTAGTGGCACCGAATGGGTCGCCAACCACCAAAAACGCAATGTCGTCTGTATCAGCGTCTTTCAATATTTCGTCGGAACCAGTTTCTACAAGTTCACGGTCGGCCAAGAGCACTTCTCGACCGTAGAATTTCTCCAACGACTGTTGGTCAGCAGCCATTAGAATGGACGTATACGCCTCTAAGTATACACGTTTACATTTCTTCACGACCTCGAGTCCACGGACAGTGATGTCGGACTCGTAGGAAAGTCCTAGACCGATGAGATAGAGCATTGCAGATGTGAAAAATCCATGCGCAGATGCAGATATAAGTCGAGGTGTGTGGATGTCTATCCAGTATATATTTATAGTTGTCATATAGAATTAAGCAACTTATCGACCATATCTATTAAGAACGAGTCTGTATTGTGGCCAACCAAGTCCTTGATTTTCTCTCCGTATAGCTGTAGCGTTTCTTTTGTGAATGCGAGCGATTTGGTTTCTTGCATGTGGGTGATGGCTTTGTCGATGAGCTCTGGATTCTTGCGCCGCTGATGGGGGTCCATGGTGTACATGAGTGTGTGCACAGGAGAGTCTTCATCCAGGTTTTGCAACGAGTGGAGAATGGGCAAGCTCAACTTCCCTTCGACCAAGTCTTCGCCCTTTATGCCTTTCATCTTGTGGTATCTTTCGTCCACCAAGCTCAAGTAGTCGTCTCTGATCTGGAACACAATGCCAAAGAGATTGGCGATCGCCAAGATCAACTTTTGATCTTTTTGTTCGGAGAAGACTCCCAAGAGCTTCACGGCAAGACGGAACAACCCACCTGTCTTGTTCATGATCATTTCCATGTACTCGTCGATCCGGGGGAGGGTTATGGATCCTAGATGATCTCTCCAGTGAATATCGAGGCCCTGGCCACGATGTAAGTGGAGCAATTCCTCCACAAGTATGTTCAGAATCGAAGTGGACGCCGTATCTTTGTCTTGGTGGGGAAGATATCGTGGCAAGACATGTTGGGCCTTATGGAGCGCAAAGAAGTACATCATGTTGCCGCAATTGAGTGTCAGAGCCATACCAAACTTGGTGTGGGCAGCCGGGAAACCTCGGCGAAATGGAGAATCGTCTTCGATGTCGTCGATTAGAAGCGATGCGTTGTGGAATATGGTGATGATGTTGCTGATGGTATCAATGGCTCCCGCGTCGTCTACACGATAGTAGAGGTCGTTGAAACCTCGAATGAACTGGCCTCGGACATCGCCATTATTTCCCGGCAACGCTGCAAGATAGTCATACGGTTGACGAATCAGGTCGGGCATCAGCGACTCTTCGGAGTATATGATTCTATCTATATATTCCATGGCAGGATCTGGTTCTTCTATGGATCATCTACTTTCAGATTGAAAAAACAGCAACACAAACGCTATCGCCGAATATGGAAGGGACGTCCAGCGTCGAGAACTGGACTGGTCGGAACAGCGTCGGAAGTAAGAAATACCCAATGCAGACACCAAATGTCCGATACCGCCGAAACTTAGTGATTAAACTTTTATCACCGGAGAATGCTTGCGCGAAGTTTGGAAACCTATTGTTTCACAGCGAGCAGTTGCATAGTGAGCCGTTCCAGAACAAATCACTCTTCTAACGTGTAGACGTCTAGATAGTATCCAATTGCGATGGACCAGGTAGGTCAGATCTTATGGCAGGTGCCTCCTGTGACCAGGTATTGGTGTTTTCTGATATTAGCAACGGCCGCGTTGACTTCGATCGGATGGTGTACGCCGATGCAGTTGTTGTTTGCACCCCAGAGAGCTTTCAAGGACCAGCCGTGGCGACTAGTAACGAGTTTCTGTTACTTTGAGGACTTTCTGGTCGGCCTTTTGTTTCAGGTGTACATAATGATCAAGGCTGGTGTTCCTCTCGAACAGAACTTTTCCACATCTTTGGCTCTTTTTCCCCAGCGGCGGGTAGCCAGGTTGAGTCCGGCGAAAAGAGCTCTTTTGTCTGCGGCCATAGAAGAGCGCAGCACAGCGGACTTTGCATATTTCGTTTTGTGGATAGCCATTCTGATCGTGGCCATGAGCTCGTGGGGGTTCTACAAATTCGGCTACAAGGTGTTCAAGCTCTCCGATGTCCTCGACTCGGTGTTCTGGTACATATGGTGCCTCCAGAACCCCGATGTTGGCGTGGGCTTTGTGTTTGGTTTGGTGACTGTGCCGGCGATATACATGCCCTGGTGCGGAACCTTGTTGCGATGGCTCTACGTTGAAGACTTCGTTTCCCAGTTCGGGGCTATTGTCGGATTTGAGAACATACTACTCCGCGACACCTACTTCTGGCCGTTCGTTTGGTCCGAGTTCGTGGGGTATGCAATTGGCCATGTGTGGTGGTTCACACGGGACTTCTTGTTGACCACCATCTACTTTGACAAAAACGAGCAGCGGCGCGTAATCACCTGGTCTCAGTCTCGCCAAGAACAGCGGGACTACGCTGGCCGCTCACCCCCAAATGCTGTGGAACTTTTGCGCTTGGTGTTGCTTCCGCCATGGCACTGGCAGGTGTTGCGCCGTATAGAGAACATGGACGAGCCAGTAACGACCGAAAACGACAACATCGATGACAATCAAGCCGAGCAAGCTCAAGAAGAGGACATCCGTGGTCAAGAAGACGACAATCATGGCAACCAAGCTCCTGCTCCACGAGCCGGTCCCCCACAGCATGCTCCCTTACAAGAGGTTGGCCCCATCGAGTAGTTCCACAGACTAAAAAAAACTGGAACACAAATTCACCCTACGAACCAATACGCCATTCTAAATTTATAGCCACCGCTGCAGCTTCCTCCCTATATATTAGATTATACGACTTACGATTATCATACTTTCATCTCGGCCCGCCCGGCAGTATACAGGCAAGCCCCTCTGTAACGCTCCTACACACGTTTCCTATTCTGACACAGTGGCGGATCCAGAAGCACAGATGACTTCTGACGCTTCCCAGGGGAAAGATGTGCATGCAGACATGCCCCAGGTGTCCAGCAATGATACGGAAGAGCTGCCAGAACCGCTGAAAATTGCCCCATTGGCGGCCATAAAGGAGGAAGTCGAATCAAACACCACATTTCATTCCCAGATATCTGCTTTGACCCAGGCGTTTATCAGGTATCTTCGTGAGCCTCGTTACCAAGCACCATTGTCCTTGGACGAGCTCAAAATCCTCTTCAATTCGTTTTATGACGACCTCGTTGGCCTTATCGTGAACATCTATACCCAGTCCAACTCATGCAAAAAGAAGCTTATTTCCCAGCTGAAGCATTTCAGCGACCACCCGCTGCACTATGACTACCTACTTGCCATTGCAAACTACTCGCTGTCATCAATAAAGCTCTCAAAGCGCACCGATAACGAATCGCTCATGCAACTCCGAGTATTCAACTATTACAAATACCTTACCGTGGTCAATGCACTAGAAGCAGCTCACAGAGAGCTATTCAATGCATCTATTCTGCCTGACGGAGTACTGCTCCACGAAAAACTCCACCGGTTTGACAACCACGATATCGTGTTCCAAGAGTTTCTCGACGACAAGTTGGTGGCTATGCGAGACATACCTTTCGAGATGTTCTCTGAGGGCGAACCATACCCTCTATCGGACAAGGAAACCGAAGTCGAAGAACTCCTGCGACTACTACAGCTGATGAAAACCAAAGCTACACCTAGAGAAAAGTTGAATGTGGTGGTGCAAGTCCAGCAACGTCTCATAGAATTGCTATCTAGCAGTTCTACCACGAAGTCGAGCAAGGAGATTTCCGCTGACCATTTGCTCCCCATTCTCATCTACTTCCTTGTTCGGCATGGTTCCAACTGTGACCTCTATCTCACATTCATGTTCATCAAAAATTTCCTCAACCTCTTGGACCCGAACAGCATTGATCCTCAGCACTTTAACACCCACTCTTCATTCTCCAATTACGCACCAGAGACACGCCTGACCATTCACAAGAAACGAGCACGCAAACTGCTCTTTGAGTGTCTTAACATCAATACCGACGACAATGAATATCCCGTCAACAACATAGATTTTTTTGACTCAGACAAAAAACTAGCGGCATACATCCAAGCAGAACAAAACAATGGTGAGCTCATGTACTACTTGACCAACTTCGAGGCGGCCCTCTTCTTCCTTCTGAACGTAACTGGTGACGAGTTGCAACTACAAGACACGGCCGAAATCTTGTCGACGTCCATCATAAAACTTGTTGAAAAAGAAATGCTTGCCCAGTTCAAGTTCCCCGACATCGTCAAATCCGAGAACAATTCCAGCTCCAGCTCGTCGCCGGTCAGATTGCGGAACCATCGTAGTCGGTCCACGTCGCTTTTAAATGCAATCAGCAGTCGCCTCAGTGCTGGCTCAATTATGGCCACACGTCTGCGGTCGAATTCTGGTGCCAATTCTGTGTACCCCAAGAAAGAGTCGTTTCCGACCATCGAGATGGTGGAAGATGATGGTTCCCTGCTCATGAGGAACTTGATAACCAGATTTAGCCTGGTATCTGTACCTCAGTTCCGCACGCCCACAAGTGAAGGAGATGCCGACAGCATTGATGTCAAGCTTGATTCGGAACGTACCAATCTGGTGGACGAGCATGTAGACCTCAAAAGAAACCCTCTCACTGCCAAGTTTTCCACCGGAGTAACCGAGTTCATGACACGGTTGGGACTGTCGCAGAGCCAAAACCAAAGCGTGGCCACCATACCCAACCACAACAGTCAGACGTCGCTCGAATTAAAAGGCACTGAGAGTGCTCGCAGCAGAACTACCAGCATCCAGATCATGGACCGATGGTTTGGGGCCATTTCGCAGTCTGCACCAGAAGTAGAGCACAACGACTCGACGGTAGAGTCGCAGGAAGAGTCGTCTGTTTTCAGTGCCCCATTCCGTGAACTCACCAAGTACCAAGACACTGACTTTGACTCTCTTACGATCCAGGATCTTAGAACTCTCAAGACATACTACGACCAATTGTGTACGGAAATAGGAGACGGCAAGACAGAGAGCAAGACTACGGGCGACACACACAGTATTCGCGAAGGATTATAGTGAGGTAGATTTCCATAGAAGCTTTACAAAAACCATTGATCTATCCTGCATGGCTGCCCTCATCAATCTATATAGGTGCTAGAAGTTTCCGTAATGATATATGGTCAACCGTAAACGAACGCGTTCAGATCAAGAGAGCAGTTCTAAACGTATACACTTGGACAATTTGTTCCAGACATTATCCCTAGATGATCCAGAAGAGCTCAACATATCTGAGGTCGGTCATATCCCAACCACGGACGATATCAATTCCTACATCGTCAAAAAACTTGCCATACAATATATCAATGCTCAGAAGGCACGTTTCGCACTAATCAAGTACTATGATTGGCGATTTCTTGTAGTATACTACTTCCAAAGATGGGTATTGCGGCTCTTCAACAGATTTTGGCGAAGGTACAATCGCTCAATTGGCCGCAAACTGCTCAAAGTGTTCCGGTCTTATCACCAGGTCATGGAGGTGCTTAATCTGACAAAGTCACTCACACTACAGCACTTTGCATCCATACTAGATCAAGAAAATCGCTTTGAGCAACAGCAGCTAGTGCGAAGAAGCAAAGCACGCGCTGATAGAGAAGACGCTTCTTTGCTCAAAGACGTGGCATATAACTACTGGGACACATTCGAGCACTTTGACTGTGACCAGGAAATGATGGAGCTCGATATAGACGGAATCGAAGACATGGAGGAATAGTATGGTAGACCCCCATCCAAGCACCAGGCATTATCTCATATCGCATCTCATCCGTCCTTTGCAGAGTAATGGACTTGACGAGATTGCTTCTTCGATTCCCTCCTGAAGTTGTCCTTGATGTGTTTTCCTATCTTTCCAATGGAGACATCGAAAATCTAGCCGCAGGATTAGAATCATCCACTAAAAACCACCAGTACGATGCTCTAATTGGTCTTGCGTACAATCTGCTTTATCTGAAAAGTTTGGTTGTGGATTCCACCAAGCTGTACAACGATAAGGACAAGAAACAGGAACTCAACTACATTGACATTTACAAGCTTTCACAGGTGATGTCGTGCGATACGACATCGTTGCAAGATCAAGCTATCATCAAGACTTGTCCAAAATCATTGACATTTTGTTTCACACGGGAATTAATGGATCCAAAACTCTTCATGGAGGAAGTGAACACTTTCAGTGACATATTGTGCAGCCTAGTATCTGACCTGAAGGGAATCACCGAGAGCACGACCCATTCTTATCTCAACATGATCAACAGCTTCTCGCTTTTAATAAGCAGTGGGAGAGACCAGTCATCTACTGAGTTGCCTACAGCAGTGGGTGTCCTGATACTAAGATTATTGACGCACTTGGCCGATCCAGAAACCAACATGCGTCCTGCATTACTGCTGAAACTCACCACATTAGATGTACACAATTCAGACCTTGGAAACTTCTTGCATATCGGATGGGGTAAACTCCTTAAAAGATTCACCAATTTGCTGGTCCTAAAGCTAAATGATAACCTTATAGGTGATCTCATAGAAGAGTTTGAATGGCCGTCTCATCTCCGAACACTCACCATTGCAAATAATCGTATCGAATCACCAGACTTTTTGAAGAAGCTTCCACATACACTTGAGCTGCTTTCGCTTGGCCGAAATTACTTTCGTAAGATCGGATTCAACTCCTCCTTTTTTGCATTATCAAGGTTCCCTAATCTTCGCAGCCTAAACTTGGAACGAAGTTTCAACCTACGGGATATCAATGCGAACATTTTTCAAGACATTGGTACCAATGGCCAGTTTGAAACTCTAGTGTTGTACAATTGCTCACTTTCAAGCCAATGCTGGCAAAGCTTGGAAGAAGCATCCATCCAAGAAAACTTTACTGTCCTCTCTGGTACGGACCATACATTTTAACGTACTGCACACGCGGTCCGGTCGCGGCAGCTTCGTTCCCGTGGTCGCTCTTTCGACATTTCCAGAATAGATGCTTAGAGTGTCGGTGGTTGCACCGTTGCTACGACCTAAGGTGGTGCGTAATGTATCACCTTGTGGGATTCACAGTAGAATTCTCTTTTCAAGAAGATCCAATGTTTTCCAAATTCGGCATAATTCTACGAAACAGCCGCCACCCACTGATTCGTCTGATGCGATTAAAGAGCAACTGGAGGAAACCAAGCCACCGAAGAACATGTTTAATGACTTGAAGCGCCTCGTTAAACTAGCGAAGCCCGAGTCCAGAACAATTGCAGCAGCATTATTGTGCTTGGTGACAACTTCATCGGTTTCGATGTCGTTGCCATTATTTATTGGGAAAATCATTGATACCACAAAGGAGCCTCTCGATAGTGCCACTGTCACTATTCTAGGCTTGCCTGAATATCAATTCTATGGAGCCCTTTTGGTTCTTTTCGGTTTTGGCGCAAGTGCAAATTTCGGTCGCATGTATCTTCTCAGGTCAGCTGGTGAAAGACTCGTGGCTCGACTACGGTCTCGTGTGTTTCTGAAAATTCTCTGTCAAGATTCTTACTTCTTCGATGTCGGGCCTTCTAAAAATGGCATGAAGACCGGTGACTTGTTATCTAGAATATCGAGTGATACGCAGATTATAGCAAAGACCATGAGTGGAAACATCTCAGATGGCGCTCGTGCTTTGATCAGTGGTGTTGTGGGTCTCTCTATGATGTCTTACGTCCTGTGGAAGTTGACCTTGTGCATGAGTATGATATTCCCACCGCTTATAATCATGTCCACCTTTTATGGTCGCAAAATCAAGTCGTTATCGCGACTCATTCAGGAGAATCTTGGTGGCATGACCAAAGTTGCAGAAGAAAAGTTCAATGCCATCAAAACTATCCAAGGTTTCGCCCGCCAACAGCTGGTAGTCCACGAATTCAATCAGGAAATTAAGCGCATCTACACAACCTCTATGCGAGAAGGTCTTCTCAGTGGTATATACTACGGAGGTAATGGACTTCTTGGTAATGTCACGATGGTGGGTCTCTTAGTTGTGGGAACACGTCTCATTGCACTGGGAGAGATATCCATTGGAGATCTTTCCAGTTTCATGATGTACGCCGTGTACACTGGTCTGTCGGTTTTCGGACTTGGAAACTTTTACACCGAGTTGATGAAAGGTTTAGGAGCATCTGAACGAGTATTTGAGCTTGTGGACCTGAAGCCAAGCATTTCTACGAATGCAGGACGCAAAGTGGACGATATCCACGGTGATATCGTGCTTCGAGACATCAAGTTTCGCTATCCATCAAGACCGGACTCACCTATATTTGGCGACAAGCCATTGAATGTTGCGATCAAAAAGGGAGAGCATGTATGTTTCGTGGGACCCTCCGGCAGTGGAAAGTCCACGATTTCGCAGTTGCTACTTCGATTCTACGATCCACTTGACGGAGAAGTGATTGTCAATGGCCATAACATTAAGGACATCAATCTCAACTTCTACCGTCAACAGTTGGGCTATGTACAACAGGATCCAGTGTTATTCAGCGGAACCATCGAGGATAATATTCGGTTTGGCCAGCCCGATTGCAGCATAGATGACATAAATGAGGCTCTCAAAGTGGCTAATGCATACGACTTCATACAGTCGTTCCCCACCAAGCTCCAGACCATCATGGGACCATCCAGCAGTGCACGTTTAAGTGGAGGACAGAAGCAACGGCTCTCGATAGCACGTACGCTTATCAAGCGTCCGTCGATCCTCGTGCTTGATGAAGCTACATCGGCATTAGATACGCACCTGGAAGAGGTTGTGATGCGCAATTTGATGGAATTGGCCCAGCAGAGACACTTCACCATGATTCTGATAGCCCATCGGTTGTCTACAATTCGCAACAGCGAGCGGGTAATTGTGCTCGCTACCGATGGACTGATTGTGGAGGACGGTCCTTTTGACCAGTTGTACGGCGATTCCGAAAGCGAATTGAACAAGCTCTTGAAAACCTACTCGGTTTAGTGTACATAGATCCCTACATAGATAACGAAGCTTATGCATACCTCGGCTTATCAGTTTATCCGATGAGATGTACGGGTGTGAACCCTAGATGCATGTGAACCATCCTGACAGTTCTGTTCGGAGTTGAAGTACAAAGATCTTCCGAGACTATAACGCTACCGAAATTGGGTAATTGACCACTTGGAGTAATACTGGTGTGTATACACTTACACACAAACACACAGACCACAAATACAACTTGGCGTGGACATCCTCGGCACACCCGCAATGAAGAAGACTGACCACAAGAGTACTTCTGAGGGTGCTGGGTTGTCAGAACGAAGACCCCTGTCTCCCTCAGAACCGCCGTTATTCAAAAAGCTCGGAAATATAGTCATTCCTCCTCTTCAATCATCGTTTTCGTTTTTGAGTCCCGGCGCCACCTCAGAAGAAGTGGATGAATATCCATTTGCAACGTCTGGGGAGTCTAGTCCTCCCGATGATGATGAGGACAAGGCCTCGGCAATTGGTGAAATGAAACCGCTGAATCATTTCTTCAATATGTTGACAGCAGCCCTGGGACAGTCGGGTCACGGTTTCTTCAAATCGCTTTACAGCGGAACTACGCTGCCTGATTCAGGCCACAGCGGTACCAAGTCACCTCTGATGGCCTACGGTGTATTTGACTACTCTGAAAGCGACAGTGGAAGTGAAAGCGATCTGGAAAGTGACAGCCGGCTGCAAAAAGATAACCATTTACCAGAGCACAAAGTCAATGATGTGGCAGAATCTACCGGCAAACTCACCTTGGAACCCAAACAGTCCAAAGCTTTTCGTTCATCGGCTGACGAAGATATACATTCCGATACTTCAGCTGAGACGTTCCACGACGCCCAGCTGCGAAAGCTGGGACACACTGAAAGCGGAAAAATTACCTCCGAATTCGAACCCATTCAAGAGGTCACCGGAAACCCTGTAGAAGATGTTCTCCTTCAGGAAATTGACCGAGATAACTTATCGGTGCTCCAGAAGTCTGTCCTCGATAACTTGGATCCGCACTTGATCCACGAGGGTGTATTGGTCATCCACAATGAAAAGAAAGACAGCTTGATTTCCGAAAACGATGATGCAGAACTACATAACATCAAGGCCGAAAACCTCCGTCTAAGGATTGCCGAGAAATTGAGTCTAGTATTCCAATTGCGAGGCTCGGAATATTTCTATGGAAACTACAATGCTTGGCTCGCAAAAGATGTCTTGCTCCAGGGCCACATCTACCTTACGCATGAGAACTTGTTATTCTTTTCATTTTTGCCCAAAAGATACAACAATGAGAGTTTATCCAACTCCGACGGCTTCCAACAAGTGGACGACTCCGACGATATAGTTCAAGCAGGTACTTTGAGTATGCGAAATCCCAACTTGACAGACCAAATTCTCTCTGGTCCTATGGCTCATCGGTACTGGGTGATTCTTCGTCTGGAAACCCTTTCTGTTTACAGTTCGGCGGTTGATTTATACTTCCCAATACTTGTGATAGACCTCAAAGACTGTAAAGGAGTGGAGATGGAAGACCTGAGAACTCATCGAGATCTGGGACTTACGTCACCTCGAGGTTCGTCTAAAACCTCCGAAGCTGTGACCCCCAGATCTACATTTGACTCATCGACCGACGACGAAAGCGATATCAATAACTATGTTGCGCAGGAGCAACGCCCTGAAGATAACCCATTGACGGGCGGAGTTTGGATTCGTGTTGTAATGAAGAAGAGAACATATCGTTTCTGCGCTGATAATCAATTTTCTGCAAGAAAGTGGGTTAATAATGTCACCAAGGTGGTTTTCCTGTTGCAAAACTCAAATGCTCGTAACGAAGTTCTTTTCAAGGTCCCAATTCTGCTGATCGATAGAATAGAAAAGAACATCCTCTTTAATGTTGCCAATAACAGTGATACCGAAGAAGAGCCAACCATATCAGTTACGATTATTTATGAAGTTAACTCACCTTCACGTCTTCTGAAGACCAGAATGAAAGAACGGATACAGAAACCACAAAAGGGCGAAGACGACCAGTTCGGTGTCAGTTCTAATCAACGAAAGATACATCTATTGTTCTTCTCCCACGGAGCACGATTTATGGAAACGATTTCGGGGATTCTTCAGAGCGATAATTCGAGCACTAGTGACTCCAAGACCATCTATTCACAATCTTCGACCACATCGCTGAAATTATCTAACAAGACAGAACAGTTGTTGAATCGTGCCAAGCCAAGCAGGAGCCGCAATGTTAGTATTGACTCCAACGATAGCACCGCCATCTCAACTCTTTGTGACAACAACACAAATCACCTTCTCGAACAAGTTATTGTTTATGCGTCTTATGGAACCGCACCGACACCTTCACCGTCAACATGTCTGATTATCGGCCCTGCCAATTGTGAACATTCGACGATCAAAAAATTGGGCAAGACATTGACTTCTCCCGGTAGGCTCTTCAGTAAGAGCAGATCATCTTCATTTACCGATGATCGTAAACGATTTTTGGATGATGCTGGTGGTTTGGACGGCTCTTGGCAACTCCCAAAGAAGATCTCGATTGAAGGACTTAAGAATATCAACTTCTCATTCGAGGCTTCTCAGAAACAAGTGAGTGAAGCTGCAGCCCGCTATAATGAGCTAGATGATCCGGAATCTCACGATGTGTACGTAAAATCCAAATCGGAAGCTCTTTCTTCCGATGCTATCATGCCTACTCCATTGAACTTCGGTGATGCATCAGAGTATGAGCATGTTGTTCAAAAGAAACTGCTTGGGTTGAAGACATTCAGCAAGAGTATCAAGGCATTGTCTGGAATGTCTGGCATCTGGTCTTCAACACCCACGCATTACGAAAAGAAGGACAAAGATGACCCGTACTTTGAGCAGGATACTTCATTACGGGATATTTCTAACCGTAACTTTTTGAAACATTTTTCTTTTAATGTGGAGAAAAGATTGGTTGCTAGCTATACGACACACTTGCAACGATCATTGCCAGTTTATGGAAAGCTTTACTTGGGTGATGCCGACTTGTGCTTCAGGAGTTTGCTCCCTGGTGTATCTACCACAATGATTCTTCCATTAAGAGACGTGGAAAATTGTTACAAGGAAAAGGGAATCAAACTCAAGTACTCTGGTTTAGTCTTGATTATTCGTGGTCAAGATAAACTACTTCTAGAATTTGGCTCCCAAAAAAGCCGTGATGACTGTGAAGGCATGATTTTAAGACAGCTCGAGATTATTCATGGTCGAGAAAACTGGAGACCAGAGCCTCACCAGTGGGGAGAGGAGTATATTCCAGCCAGTAACCAATTACCCGGTTCCACTAATGATAGGGCACAACGAAGACTGAAATCACGTTCTAAAGCGATCCAAAGACGGAGAATTAACCATGCCAGGATTCAAATGTTTGAGGAGAAACTTAATGCGGCAATTGGAATGGATGTTCCGTTAGTTTTGGAGGACTCTCCACTTATCAAAACAGAAGTTAGGCCATCTACATCTTTCAGGTTCACCCTCTTGACAATTGGATCCAGAGGAGATGTTCAGCCATATTTGGCACTAGCTAAGGGCTTACAAGAGGAGGGCCATGATGTGACAATTGCCACGCACGTAGAGTTCCGTGATTGGATTGTCAAACACAATGTCAAGTTTCGAGAAATTGCTGGAAATCCAGCAGAGCTCATGTCTTTAATGGTGCGCCATGGTTCTATGTCCGTTGCCTTCCTCAAGGAAGCAAAGGCAAAGTTCAGCAGTTGGATTACTGACTTGTTGTCATCAAGTTGGGATGCTTGCCAAGATACAGACATCTTAATTGAAAGTCCTAGTGCAATGGGAGGAGTTCATATAGCTGAAGCTCTCGGTATCCCATATATGAGAGCATTCACTATGCCATGGACACGTACAAGAGCATATCCCCATGCGTTTATTGTTCCAGATCAGAAAAAAGGTGGCTCCTACAATTATTTAACACATGTCATGTTTGAGACACTTTTTTGGAAAGGAATATCGGGGCAAGTAAACAAATGGCGTCAGGAAGAACTTGGTTTACCACGCACGAGCTTGATGAAATTACAGCAAACAAAGATACCATTTTTGTACAATATATCGACCACGATCTTCCCACCCTCTGTGGATTTTCCAGATTGGGTCAAGGTTACTGGATATTGGTTTTTGGATGAAGGAGGAAAAGATTACGAACCACCACAAGAACTTTTGGACTTCCTTGAATCTGCAAAGGCAAACGCAAAGAAGGTGGTTTATATTGGGTTTGGATCCATCGTCGTCAAAGATTCGAAGAGTTTGACGAAGGCCATCGTCGATGCAGTTGGGGATGCCGATGTTTATTGTATTTTGAATAAGGGGTGGTCTGATAGACTCTCGTCTGAGGAAAAGAATAATGAACCCGAGATCGAACTCCCCCCTCAGATATTTAACTCGGGAGCTGTACCACATGACTGGCTATTTGAACGTATAGATGCTGCAGTACACCATGGAGGCTCAGGTACAACTGGAGCAACCCTTCGAGCTGGTATCCCTACCATTATCAAACCATTTTTTGGGGACCAATTCTTTTATGCATCTCGTGTTGAGCAAATGGGAGTCGGGTTTTCGTTGAAGAAGCTTAATGCCAAGTCATTGTCCAAGGCTTTGCACGCTGTAACCTCTGACATGAAAATGATCGAGAAGTGTCGTACTGTTAGCGAAAAGATTTGCGAGGAAGATGGCGTTTCTACAGCACTTCAGGCAATATACTCGGAATTGGAGTATGCTAAATACCTCAGTACTGCCAGAAGATTGCTGAGCTTGCACGAAAGCTCAGGAATTCAGACGCCAGTGGTCTATGAGGAGAGTGAAGAGAGCGACTATGATGATGAGGAAGATGATACTGAAATTGATGAGAGCAATGACATTGATGATGCAACCCAGGTTGCGAATGATATTGAAGAGAAAAGCAAATTAACGCCAAGGCGAAATCTGAGTAGCAGCAGCTCCGAAGAAGACGTAGCCTTGGCAACTTCTACATAATGAATTATGATTGTACATCTTCGTACGTAGCCCTACATTGACTACCTGCAGTACACTTCTCACCAATGAGTCAAGAGTCAACCGAAGTAGCTGTGGCTTATTCAACTGGGACTCCTGCACACCTAAGAACAAAATGGTCAATCCAGTGTATCGAGATATCACTAAGGAGCAGTGTGAATCAAACTCTTATGCTAGTTTAGTACCTGGTCAAACCATCGTTGAAATTCCTGAGTTCACATTAGAATGTGGAGAGACTTTGACGAATTTTCCAGTAGCATACAAAACCTGGGGTCGTTTAAACAACGATGCCGATAATACATTTGTGATATGCCATGCATTGACTGGATCCTCTGATGTTCAAGATTGGTGGGGACCATTATTGGGCACTGGGAAAACTTTCGATCCCAGTCGTTTCTTTATAATCTGCATTAATTTCTTGGGCTCACCTTATGGATCGTGTTCTCCAGTAACCATTGATTCTTCTACTGGTAAGCCGTACGGCCCATCTTTTCCGTTGGTAACAGCCAAGGACGATTTACGGATTCAGAAATTGATCCTCGATTCGTTGGGCGTCAAAGGTTTGGCTTGCGTAATCGGTGGATCCATGGGAGGTATGATTGCTCTTGAATACTCTGCTGCGTATAATAAGACTGGATATGTCAAGTCGGTCATTGCACTTGCAACTGCCGCTAGAGCTTCTGCATGGTGCATTTCGTGGAACGAAACTCAACGTCAGTGTATATTCAGTGATCCTTATTATGACGATGGATACTACTATGAGAACAAGAATCAAAGACCAGATTCTGGTCTTAGTGCTGCAAGAATGGCCGCCTTACTTACTTACAGATCTAGAAATTCATTCGAAACTCGATTCGGTCGCAAGTTGCCTACTGGTAAAAGCTCAGACGATGCAGAAAAGGCCGTTCGATACCCAAAGAACAAGGAAGAAGAAAAATGGCTTTTGCACAATGAGGGCTCGAGATTTCAAGATAACTCGCGCAGTAGCTCGGCTCTGAATTCTAGTGCAACACTCCAAACTTACTTCACAGCTCAGTCGTACTTGCGTTACCAAGGAAATAAGTTTATTAACCGATTTGATGCAAATTGCTACATTTCAATAACCAGAAAACTTGACACACATGACATCACCAGAGGTAGAGTTCATGAATCGAATGAGGATCCTTTGCCCAAGTTTTTGTCGCAATTGGCAAGTCCACATCTTATTATCGGCATAGAGTCTGATGGACTTTTCACATACAGCGAACAACAATTGTTGGGTCAATACATCGCAAACTCTCAATTAGAGAAATTAGACTCTCCTGAGGGCCATGATGCATTCTTACTCGAGTTCGAAGTCATCGACAAGTACTGTAAGGAGTTCTTGCAAAAGCGTTTACCAGAATATTTCGACAATCTGTCTGGTAAAATTGAAGTTTTCGAAGATTGGAGTAATTATGTGGCCACAGTCGATAATGGAGGTAATTCTGTTTTTGGGGAGGCAGAAAAAAATATTACCAATTGGTAGTTTTGTTGTCGTATTCGGTCATATTTATATATCAATCTTTTCATATTTATGTACATTTAATTGAAACTGCCATAGATTTCGTCCATAGGCAAAGAATCAAAGATATTGAAGTTGACAATCTTGTCTTTATCAGTTTTTCCACTCTGGGCGTAAACCATACCATCAAAGCCCATGCTCTCGTAGTTTGCTAGATCATTATACTCGTTGAACGAGTTAATCTCCTCTGGTTGGAAAAGTCTTGGTTGGGGTTCGTTATTGTTGTCTCTCTTCTGTTCCATGTCCTGGAGCCATGCATTTTTTTGTGACATTAAGTTCAACCACATTTGATCGATTTGATCAGTGTCCGGAATGGAGTCGGAGGACAAACTTCCCGTTGGACTATCACGGGCCATATTGTTGAATTTGGCCATATGATCTTTTTGCTCCTTTCTACCGTCGTTAAGGTTACTCAATGTAGACTCAAAAAGAGTCACTAGTGAAGTGACCATGTCGTAATCATATGTTGCCGGTAAAGAGCCGGCTGAGGCATTTTTCAATCGATCATGGAATTCTTCATCCTTCATAATATCATCCATGAAACGGAAAATCTTCTGCATCTTCCAAGCATAGATGTACCTGGTACTTAAATGGGCAATCAAGCTAGAAAATCTCTTGAAACATTCTTCGAGCAAACCTTTTAGTATGGTGAGTTTTTGATGAAGTCTAAAAACATCTCCAGACTCGTCCTTTTCACAATCAGTGCAATCCATGCCATTAATTCTTATTATACTCGCCAAAGTTCTTATCCTCAATGATAGCACAATAGTTACGCCCAAATGGACCAACGATATGAAGCCGGGGGTAATTATAAGATCTGTGGACTTCTCGAAGATTGCTGTATTGCTGGCCGTAATGCAATGGTGTAAGGATAGCATATCGTGAACAGAAAGCAAGCATGCCTTGTTCATATAATAGAACGAAAGACGAATTTCACCCTTACTCTCATAATATGACGATAATCGCAAATGGATAGTCGAAAGGAAATAGGAGCATGAAAAGTACAACTTGAGTTTCATAACGCGTGAGAACACATCTGAGGCACTTGAGTTGTCATCAAGAATTTGAAGCAATTTTTGGTAATCTATAGTTGCACTTTCTTCGAGTGCGCTCAACTTCGCTGTAAAATCATGCAAGCGCATATTACCCTTTATTGACACGATCATTGTGACCAAGTCATGCATTTGCTCGTAAACGTAGTCGAAACCAGCAAATGTAGATACCGTCATTTCTTCAATTGAGTCATTTTCGACATTACGCACGCCAGGAATATAGTATGGTGCTTTTGTATCGAACATATCCTTGGAAACAGTCATTGGAGCTCCCAGGAATAATGCATTATTCAAATCAAGCACCAACAAGTAATACCAGACTTTTCTGCACAAGCTATTATCACGTTCGTCTTTGGCTCCGTTGGAAGAGTCGGGCTCGCGATTGAGTCCCATAGATTGCGCCATTTGCATAATAGCGGTGGTTAATAAATTACGATTTCCCAAATCATTGCCTTGGTCCCCGATTTCAGGCCCGTAAATTTGATACAAACGAACGAATAAAGTCAATTGCAATACGGGCATTGTTGCTGCCCTACAAGTATTGAATTGGTTCAAGCAATGATGAGCCACGTCCACAAATTCGGTACCGATCGTAAAGGCAGCAAGCCGTTGCATTTCTGGCAGGGCATGTTTCGGTAAGTTTTTAACCTTGGCCACGTTTGAGGTCAAACTGAGATGGGAGAACCGCAACACAAGTAAGGTTAATCCAACATGAGCGAAATCAAGACGACGTTCGACTTTGATTTCGTCAAACACTTCTGATTTTTCATCTTTCGAGCAAAATATTCTCGTGCATGAATCACGGAAAATGATTTCGTCAATGAGTGGAAGAAATGGATAGATGTGGCTAAAATATCGGGATATCAAACCCCAGAAAATGTCCTTTGGAGGTAGAATTTCGCGGACAGCTTCTATGATTGTTTCAACGTGGGACATCTGTGCATTGTAAAGCAGAATTCCTGTCGGAATGATTACGGGAGTCTTCTTGGTCGTGTTTGAGATGGTCGCAGAAATATTTGTGTTTGGATAATTTTTGTAAGGTTTTTCGTCTTGGATGCCTTCTGCTTCTTCAATACGTTCTCTGAACTCTCTTTCTTTTTTGTCGTACTGGACGTTGTCTTCCAAGCTGAGAAGCTTCATCTTCCGTTGGTGAACCTTGATAAGCTTCATAAACAGCCACATCTGTAGAAGGGGTGCATTGGTCTGTACTTGAGCGAGCCATGTCAAGGGGCCAAATGCCTTTCTGGCATTGCCTCGTGCATATATCAGGTTATAGCCTTCGTAGAAGTTAATGGTGTCCGAGAAGCTGCTGACAGGGTTCTTTCCGAGCACCGTATCAACGGTGAAACTACGAGGCAGAAAATCACGGGCACTAAACATGATATTTTTGAGCTGGGCTTGTCGCAAGTTGGCGGTCTCGGGATAGGATGAAGAGAAGGGACCTGGAAATGAGTTACCAAACAAGTGGTTCGTTGGAGGTACAGAAGGCTGGGCGGAATATGGAGCACCGGGCGAATATCCGTTGGAAGTGCCGTTGTAGAGCAGCTGTGTGGACGGCTCCCTTTTCTGTGCCTTGTCAGGGGAGCCCTTCATGGGACTGTAGCCATTTGGTTGATTATTGTTGGCTATCGAATCGGGAGTCACATTAGTCGATGTCGAATTATTATTGCTGGAGCTGTGAGACAGATTGGTCAGACTTATCGATGACTCGAGCATCTGTACCTTGTGCTTGAGATATTCTAGCTCAGAGGCAGCATCTGGAACTTCGGGACGCGGTCCTACTTCTCCGTATACACATTCTTTGTTGCCATACTTGACACATGTGGAACATGGATTGCCTTTGTCACACCTAACCTTTCTCTTTTTGCAAAAGGTGCATACAATACTGGGTCTGTTTCTTTTACGCAGCATGGTGGCAATATCGGTTCAGCCGCTTGATGAGTTATATGGGGCGGTGCGAAGGTGCACTGGCTGACAAAAGGGGTGGGGAAAAGTTTACGTCAGGTGGATTAGTAAAAGGTACTGAAAATACGGTTGTTGGCTTGTTCCGATGAGCTCTACGAGATTTTTTCGACGCAAGGGAGGAGATATACTGCCGATATTATTGCTGTCAAATATTATTTAGCGTTTGTTGTCTAAATGTTCGCAGCAGTATTTAGTCACTTTTTAAATTTCGCAGCAAAATTTAAAGGGGAGTTTATCGGTGGTGTCAATTACGCTTCCTGCACCGTGGCCGTATTTTGGAGCCGTTCATCGGTTGGACCAACCTTCTCAAATGCTTCTGTAGAAGTCTCAGATTAATGATAAGACGGTGTTGACAAGAACTCAGATTACACCAAGCTAAAGTCTAGACCACTTTCTGTTCTCCTCCTCTTTCTTCTTTTTTATGCTGGAGCATGCCCAGATCCTGCACCCGTACACCGTTGTGGTCGCATAATCAGCTCGATCCTTATCTGATTGCCATGAATCTTGAAGGTTGGCATCGAGATGACGAACTTCAATTGGCCCTACTAGCACGATACCTCATACTGAGAGGCTTTGAGAAACAGGGGAAGGAAATATACAACGCAGTCACCAATATTGATCCAGAGCCGGCCAAGCAGGAGTCTATTGTGGTGCAAAGTATAAGAAAAGGAGAGTTTCCAACGGTATTAAAGTGGCTAACGGGAAATGGAAAAAGGTCAATCGGTCCTCTTGGTCACTTGGATGCTGCAGATGCTCAGGTAGGAGCATATTTGGTACAAAGAGCTGCTTTTCTCGAAGCAGTATTGCGTGTGAAGCTCTTAAACCACAATGACGATCTTTTGGGAATGCTCAATGACTTGCTCATTCCTCTAAGACGCACATTGGGACCGTCTACAGTTTTTCCTTTGCCGCCAGAAACTGAGCAACAGCGGTTTCTTCTGTTGGTTCTCAGCTCCCCAGACGAAGTAATTGCCAGTTTGTTTCAGTTGCTGCCTATGAGAGAACCGGTATCGGCTGCACAACTAGACAATTGCCTAGGCAACATCAGGTCCGCTCTTATCAAAGATTTTGCTGCAGCAATACTGGCAGGTGCTGCCAATCACGTAGTCAACTTCAACAAACTGGACCTATCGTCTGTGCCTCCAGACTATCTTCGTCGTCTAATCCAGCATGCTCATTCCTACCTCAAGTTGGTCCATCCTTTCAGCCTCACACCACGACTGCCAGAGAAATTTCGTGAATTTGAATTGGCATTACTCCCCGTATCTGCTCCCACATTGACACCACCTCCACACTTTCCTGCCCACCTACTTCATACCTTGAAACATCATCAAACAAATGAAATATGGACCGCAAAGTTCTCTCCTCTGGGTAAATATTTAGTCCTGGGGCTGGCAGATGGCGTTCTTGCCATTTACGACGTGCACAATAATTTTGAAGTTATAACACGATTACTGTCAGATCCGGTTACAGATATGGCAAATATGGTCAATTATGCTGACCATTCAATATCAAAGAAGGCCAAAAGTATTATGAATTGCTGCTGGGATCCGTCGGAAGAATTTCTTGTATCGTCATCAGTCGATACCGTGATTCGGGTTTGGAGGGTTGGTGCGTTACATACCAGTTACAGGGAGCCCAGCAACTTCCCACTCAATTGCTGTCTTACTGTGGGACCTAATATCAAGGTTTGGACCTGTGATTTCTTGCCTGTGCCTCATGGCGATAAGCCAGTGTTTATTGTTGGTTCCATGGATAAAAAGCTAAAGGCATACGATATCGATGGTAAGGAACTCTTTGACTTCTTTGGTGACACTGAAGAAGCAGTCAAGCCGGAAAAGGAAGAGGGTCCAGTGAACACTTTCCAACGAGTAACGGATCTTGCGATTACTCCAAATGGAAAGATTCTCGTCACAACCAACAATGACAGAAAGGTAAATTTCTACAGCATCCCTAACTTAGTGGACCCTCTTGCCGTCACTAAGTGCATCGCTTCCATTGGACTTGGCGGGAGATTGACTTCTTGCTCGGTATCAACTTCGGGAAGTTATTTATTGCTCAACATGTGTCCCGATGAGCTTCAAATCTGGTGTATATCACCATTGGAATTAGGTGAGCCTCCATTTTTGATGAAAAAATTGTATGGTCACTTGCAAGATGATTTCAATTTCAGGTCTTGCTTTGGGTATACTGCTAAAAATGAATCAGGTATTGCAGATGAAGAACTAGCCTTAACCGGGAGTAAAGACGGTTATGTATATATTTGGAAACTTGCTTCAGGGGGGTTGGTGACCCGTATTCGTGCTCATGAAGGTCTCGTCAGTTCGGTGGAATGGAACCGCACCCATAAAACGCAACCTGGAGATGCACGGGATTATGGGAAATTATGGTGCAGTGTCAGTGACGATCATGCCGTGAAGATATGGGGTCCTCGTGATTTCTACGATTAATAAAATATAAATCTAACTTATTTCTTAACTATGAAATCCTTTCAATCCCTACAATTCGTCGTGGTCGACTTCGGTTTCCTTGTCACCGGTCTTCTTTTCCACGGTCTCCTCTGCTTCTTCATCTTCTTCGATAACACCACCCTTGGCTTCCTTCAAGGCTTGGCCATCGACCTTGTGACCACCATTCTCCTTGATGAAATCGATCAAAGAATCAAGATCACGGGCACCATTGAAAGAAATTGGCACTCTCAAGCCGGTCTTCTCATCGACTTCGCCATTGGCAGGGTACAACAAGATGGTTGGGTAACCTTCGATAGGAACAGGCACATCGACATCGTTTTCTGGGTGTTCTAATTTGGCAACGACAACTTGAGCATCTGGCTTGTTGGAGTCAAAGATGGAAGCTAATTCGTCCCAGGTTGGGGCCATGGCCTTACAGTGACCACACCAGTCTGCAAAATATTTGACGATAACATCCTTAGAAGTATCCTTGACGACAGACTCGTGGTTGTGTGCCACCAACTTCACAACCAGCTCAGCAGCGACCTCTTCATCAGTAGGCAAAGGTTGAGACTTGATGATAGGAGATAATTTACCGCCGACAAAGTCTTCAACAAACTTGCTAATGGTCTTGGCCGAAGGGTTAGGATGTTCCTTTTGGTCGATTCCGTATTTCTTGTTGGCTTCGAGGTTTTGGATAGCGAACAATGGCACAACTTCTGGGTCCATGCTCAAAATTTCGGCGTGACGACCGAACAAGTTGGCATCCAAGGCGACGAAGTTGAGCTTTCCACGGTACTTCTTACCCAAGTCAAAGAAGGTCTTTTCCATGGACTCCTTTTGTTCGGCGCTGTTGTAGAAGTAGTAGGCAAGAGGAACAGGGGAAGACATGTAGGACAAGTAGGTGTCACGGTTGATTTCACCAAAGTATGGAACCTTTTCAGTGGTGATGAAAGATTCCAAAGCCTCCTTGGAGAACTTCTCGGTCAATGGGACCACGTCGTCCGCACCGGGCTGCACGGCCACGTAGACGGGGGCCTTGGCAGCCTTCAAGGTCTTGTACTTCTTTTGCAATGCCTTGGCGGTGTCGGCCTCCTGGACGGACAAGAAGGTGACTTCCTTTCTGCGGGCCAGAGCCACGTCATAGTAGGTGGAGTTTTCCTTCTGCTTGCCCTCCTTGTAGTCGGCAGGCAACACCTGCAACACGGCTGGCTTCTTGAGGTCCGCCAACACCGAGGTAGCGTCGCTGACCGAGGTCACCACTTGCACAGCGGGCTTGGACTGGGCCACCATGTAGTCAAAGATACCAGAAGCATCTCTGGGGCCGTCGTAGTCGTCGGGCGAGTTCTCAGAGCCACGGATCACCTTCAAAGTAGGGTAGCCACGGATGCCGTGCTCCATGCACAAGTCTTCCTCCTCTGTACAGTCAACCTGGGCCAACTTGATGCTTGGGTGAGTTTCGTTGAGCGAGTCGGCTGCCTTGGTGAACTCGGGTGCCAACTGCTTACAGTAGCCACACCATGGGGCAAAGAATTCGGCCAAAACCAACGGGTTGGAGTCGATGAAAGATTTGTAATCGGCGGCCGTTAACTTGACAACGGCGGAGTTTGGATCAGCTATAGCTTCACCGTCCGAAGGACCGGACGCAACGGCTGCAGAAACAAGAGCCGCCAACACGTACGAAGATAATTGCCACAACTTCATGATGGAAAAGTAGTTTGTAAGCTGAGAACACGCTGGCGGGAATAAAGGCGCCGCGTCCTGCACTGCCCGCGCACCCGTGCACCGCTGCTATAAGCTTCGACCGCAACGGTTGAGAGTCAATGTTGAAGTGGGTACAGTCGGGTTTATCGGCTGTGGCTGGTACTTCTGAGCCAGAATACGGACGTGGTGCTATACACCCTGTTACAGATGAGATCAAGACCGACCAGGATGTTTACAGAGAACCGCTGGCCAAGGATTTGTCGTGGATCGTGCCGGGCTCCACCAATGTGGAAACCCAAACCTTCTATTTTACCTGCTTGAAGAGCGGGTATGTGGGTTTTGCCCAGGTGATCCACTCCAACTTGATGGGTGTGCACACCACAGCCCAGTTTACGTTCCGGTTGTTTCACAAGTCCAACGAGGACGACTTGCTGGTATGGACCTCCACCAAGTTGGACAACTTCAAGACCGACGGAGCCAACTTCTACGCCGATAAGTTGTCGATCGAGTTGCATGGCGACGAGTACGTGTTGAAATCTGCTGTCAACGAACAGTCTGTGGTCAACTTGACCATGAAACGTCTTGTGCCTGGTGTTGTGTTTGGCAAGGACGGTACCACCTACTACGGAGACGACATTGCCAACCCTTGGGGAAGCATGCGCCACTTGTTCTGGCCCCGTTGTAGTGTCACGGGAACCGTCGAGACCGAGGGAAAGACCATCCCTATCGAGGGACTCACCATGTTCGTCATGGCAATGCAGGGCATGAAACCACACCATGCCGCCAAGTCGTGGAACTTCTTGAACTTCCAGTCTGAGAACTTCTCGGCCGTACAGATGGAGTTCACCACGCCACGCTCGTATGCCACCACCAAGGTTAACGTTGCCATTTTGACCTCGGCGGATTCCATCATCACCTGCTGTGTCGACAACGAGGTTGATCACGAAGACCCCAAGACCGACGAGGTGGGCTGGCCAGTGCCCTCTTCCATCACGTTCAACTACAAGGGAAAGGATTCCGCTGGTAAACCGGTGGCCGCTACCGTCAAAGGTGCTCTCAAGACGTTGGTGGAGAGAGTCGACGTGATGGCCGAGATCCCACAGTTCGTGAAGAATATTGTCAGTGGAGTTTCCGGCGCCAAGCCTTACATCTACCAGTTCTGTAACGAAATGGAGGTCAGCGTGGCTGACAAGTCAGAGAAGGGTATTGCTTTCAGTGAAGCAACATTTATTTCCGAATAATTTTTGGGGACACAAATACATAGTTCGAATTTCTAGTTAATCTTTATTAATCTTGCTATGCCCGATGAGTTTGTCAACTCGCTAGCTCTGCAGACATTCAATTTGGTTCCTCTACCGCCTGATCTATCGAAGGCTGTACAACCAAGCCTTCGTAAGCATCCCCCAAAGGTTGCAAATTTCGGAGGGACCTCAAAGAATGGCATAAAACGAGAGTGGATCAAATTGTTGTTCAATGGATCCAAGCGTCTTCCTGGTATTATCATATATACACCATCCGCAGGGTTTAAGTTGTTCTTGCCCGACAAATCAATTATCGTATTCACTAGGCTGAACCACAAACATGAAAACCAAGTCCTGCTAAGAGCTTGGTGCCGCCTACGGGTGTCTACAGCTTCCAAAAAGCCCCGTGTTCATAAGGTGTATCATTAAGTCTATCTTTTTTCATAAGCGAAGAAATGAAGGAACGTGTACCCTAGTGTCAAGAATACAAGAATTGATATTGTGAGACTGTAAGTGTCCTTCCAGAACGCTCCAACATCAAATCCGAACGAGCTCAAAATTACGGCTCCAGGAACTTCGATGGATAATCCGTACTTTTTCTCTCTCAAAATCAAGTCTTTCACTTCATTGATGGAAAGTGCCTCGTATGCATAGTGGAACACTGATATCCACTGAAGCCACTTGATGGCTGCTTGAAGCTCGTCGCCGTTGATGAAGAGCCCGGCAAACAAAAGCGAGAACAAAAGCACTAACACACCTATCATAGTTGAGGTTCCGGGATCTTTAATCAAAATTCCCACAATTAAAACCTCGATTGCGACGGAAAGGTTGAAAAGAACCAAGACCATGATGGTCTTCAAGAAACCGTTGTTCTCACCAGACAAGCCCACAAGAGGGTAAACAATGCTGGTCAAGATGATAGGTGGGAATACTCGCAATGGAATAACGTCGCAAACAATTTTGCTAATGTAGTAACTGAATGGATGGTAATAGTTGTTAGCTCTTTCACGAATGAAGATAATTCTCTCTGCCGAGAACGAGTGTAGCCCTGTCAATGCTGAGAACCCAAAGAGCGCCAACACAAAGAAGAACAAACCCAACCTATTCTGGAATCCACTTATATCATTCTGAACATCGTAGTAAAGGTATCCGCAAAATGCACCAACAAGTATTGACAAAATGTAGTGGCTCAACAACAACTTGGGATTTCTGTACAAGTTTTTAAAGGTACGGGAAGATAAAATACCAATTTGCATACCAATTGAGGCCTTGGGGTTATCAGAAAAGTCAAATTCTGAGGATGAGCCTTCAATTCCCTTGATCTCATCCTTCAAATCACTGGCGTACACTGATTCCGCAAATAATTGGTTAAGTTTAGCAGTCATTTCCGTGTTTCCTCTTTCACTGTCAGCCGCTCCGAAGAAATCATTACGATGCGTAGCGTAATGTTCCCATTCTCTAGTTAAATCAAAGTTTTCAGTCTGGTCCACCGCATGTACGTCTGTACTAGCGGCCTCCGCTGGCAAGCCTTCCAAATCTTGTGCTGGAGCTTGTGTGCTATTTTTATTTGCCGTGAGGTCAATAAGATAATCCGCAATGTTATATCCCACTGGGCACTTGAAACCATTCTTGGCAAAAAATCCATTGCATTTCATCATATCACCTGAGTAAACCAAGTCTCCCTCGCTGAGTAGAACGAGCTTGTCAAACAACGATACGATATTACTTCTGGGTTGATGGATAGTGAACACGATTGTGCGCTCAAAGTCTCTAGAAAGCTTCACAAGACATTCAACCACATTGCGTGCATTGTATGCGTCCAAACCTGACGTTGGCTCATCCAAGAATAAGATAGAAGGAGAAGTAACCAACTCACAAGCAATTGATACACGACGTTTCTCTCCACCTGAAATGCCTCTCTCGAAATCGGATCCGATCTCACGGTCTTTGATGCCCAAAATTCGCAATTCATTGAGAACTTCGATCACACGAGCCTGCTTTGCTCGCAAACTCATTGAGCGAGGAAGACGAAGCAAAGCACTGTTGAGAACAGTCTCGTATACTGTTAGTGTTGGAATCAAATGGTCTTCCTGATCCACGAAACCAATAAGTTTTTTGAAATCACGAGGATCGAGTTTTGCACCATTCACGGTGATGTTCGCTTGCACAGTACCGTCTTTGTTCTTTCCAGCAAGAATGTCAAGCAACGTGGTCTTACCAGCTCCAGAGCCTCCCATAATAGCGAGACACTCCCGAGGATGAACCAATCCAAATACGTCTTTCAAAACTTTCAGTCCATTTGGTATTGTGTAGCTGACATTCTCGAACGCAAGAGAGGTAGGGGTGAAATTTTCACTCAATGCCGTTGAATCGGCACCCACGTCACTTTGAGGAGCTGACAGGAATAATGGTGTCTTTCTGATGCTATTTATCGATGCCAACAATACCAAGAAGCACACAATTGTCACTCCGACTATCACGATGGCATTCCCCATTGTCAAGCGACTTTTCTTTGGGATGTCAAAGCCGGGTATCTCACTCTGATGAACACATTCACCAGACTTGCACTTGAGGGTGATGTAGGGGTCGCCAAACACAGATTGGATCAAATCATTCATACTTGGTTCAGAGAAGCGGCACGCACGTTCTTTAACGTCGCAGGTAAATTCACCGGGACCACGAATGGTTTCCGTGAGGAACTCCGAAATGTCGATGGACCCTGCCTCTCCACAAAGCATGCGGTCAGGTATACACTTACAAGCCATGTCCTTGCACTGGTAGCGGGTGGTGTTCTTATCGATGTCGTAGTTGTACTCACATTTTGTCAAGTCACAGTAGAAGGATTCCTTTTGGTCGATCCAGAACTGGAAGTCACATTCTCCAGCTGTCTTGTTACAGCTGAATGTAGCCTGGGGTTTTTGGCCCTTAAGAATAGAGATAATCTTCTTATTTGTAACATCACACATCTGGTGGAAGTTATTTATAAGCACACCAGTCTTATAGCATGTACCCTTTAGACCCTCGGGCAAAAAGCTGTCACATACAGAGTCTTCAGTACACAAGTTGCAATTGATTCCCAGCCATCCTGGGCGACACTCACATGTTTCATTGAGCTTCTTTTTGGGCCGCTTATTATTCCCGTCACTCAATCCCCCACACAAGGCATCAGAGCAGTCCATACCTCCGTAACCATCACGACATTCACACATACCTGTGAAGGTGTTGCACTGAGAAAATTGGCTACATTCAAAGTTGGGCAAATTGCAATTGAAGCAGGGCGGACACTCATCTTCTTCTAGCGTTTCCTTTAAAATAAGGCGGTCTTGAAACCCAAATCGACCCTTGACTCTCTCAAATCTGTCCATTACATCCTTCTCTGTCTCTAAAGTGATTGAATTGACAGCAGAAGCAGTAGAAGCCATCAAGGCCACTACAAATTTGGATAGCTTCATTTACAGCAAGCCTTCTGAGACATTCTCGGAGGTGATAACGGTGGGGGAATCATATGCAGTACATGTTCAGCTACTTATAGGTATATAGGTTGGGGTAATCTATTCTATAATTCTCTTTAAGGGCTCCACGTAGTTCTTCTCTAGCGAGTCCTTCACGTACACAATGTAGTATGGAGTGGCTGTGTTTTCCTTGGCGAAGTTGAAAACCTCGGAAGATGGGACTTCGGTGACTATCTCATCGTTGTACTTCCTGTAGATGTCCTTGTGGGGATCCTTGATGTAAACCCAATAGTGGCCGTAACTAGCCTCGCCTCTGTGTATGAAAATGGCAAAGATCGAGTAACCCACCTTATTATAGTCTGTAAATTGATTTGAAATCTTGGCAGTAAGTTCTTCTAACTTAACGTCAAGCGAAGACACCTTGCTCTTCAAATCGTCGATATGCACCTGAAGGTTCAGAATTGTAGCTGGGTTCACGGAAACTGAATCACTGGGGATAATTCTAGACTCTAAGTACTTCTTGGTGGTCATCAATGCATCGATAATCGTCAACTTACTGTGGGGATCTGGAGTCAAGATCTTGGTGCGTTCATCGTGGATACTGCGTACCTCTGAACGCCATTGAAACACCTCTTCTCGCTTCTTCAAAATCTCTGGGTCCTCCGTGTCCATGTATCTGTCGAGATAGATTTTTTCTGAAAACGGAATATGCTCAATGGATTTGTATGCCATCAATCTCTCTCGATCGAACAATACTCTTTGCACATGAAACTGTAATACTTCTGGAAGATTGGACACTGTCAGAGACTTTTTGACCGAGCCATCATCAAGATTAACCACGTCTTCACTGAAATAGTTATCCAATGAATCGTAGATGTCTTTTGGATGGTCGCTGACATTGATGATCAAACTGAAAAACCGTTCTGTGGAAACTCTTTCCTTGCCTTCGCGGTCAATAGGTGTCAACTTTTGCAGGGTCTTGCCGTAGAAAAGTTTCTTAATCAAGTCATATTGCTCTCCATCGTCCTCTATCGAAGTTGGTTCCAATGCGGTCTCTAGTTGAAATGTGACGTTTTCAATGCACTCAGTCACATCCTGCTGGCGTCCAACTTCAATTGTGGTGTCAATCTCATCTATGATTGGAAGTATAGTTTGGTTTTCTTCCTCCTTAACCTCTTCATTGGTCAAGGCCACATCGTTCTTACTAGTGAAGTTTGGGGATGGTGATCGTGATTCAATCAAAATAGGTTCGTCTTCTTGACCTGTTGATTCCCCTTCCGCCACTACCTGTGCCTTTTTACTTCCGAATCCAACAGGTTGAGAAAGAGGTAAAAAAGCGAGGTATGCCAATTCTTTGCTTGGTTCAACACACCGCTTCTTAGTGTGTATCATATCGTTGAACAACTTTTGGAGATGATACACAAACTGATGCGCACGATGAACTTCCAGTGGTTCTACCTTACGCCCTCCGATCTTTCTTTCTTTTGTCTCTTCTATGTTTCTCGCATTCAATGGGAAATCCAATATCATGTCTCTCAATGGCTTGATGCAGAAGTAGTACTGCAACAATGAATTAAGGTAACATGTGTTTCCGATGTTATCAAGACCCGATGGCCAATTTTCTGCCGGAAGAAGCAGAACGTCCACCTTACCGGTGTTTAAGAAACTGTTCAAAATTGCCAGATCTCTCTCTTGTGATATGCATCTCAATGCCGCCCGTAATTTCCTAATTTCATCAACTTCTGCAGCCTTAGATATTTTACCTTGGAATGATGTGATAATTTCAACGTCACCGTATTTTGTTTCCGCAATATCTAATAACGATAAAGATTCAGGAAAAGTGATAGAAGGTTTACTAGAATCAATTTTCCGTTCGTAGTAGGACATGAGAACGTAACTCTTTCTGTGAATTGCAACCGAAAGCATAGATCTGTTAAGCAACAAAATTTCTGAAGCAGTGGAGTTGAAACCATTGGATTGCAAAACGTCATCGAGCTTAAATTCGTATGCAGTGATCACTACCTCGTCTTCTGTGATTTCCTCAATTCCCAAATCATCCATAGCTATACCTAAAGGTAAAACTTCATTGCGAATGTATTCCCTGAGAGTCGAGCTCTCAAGTGCATTTGCAATAAGTTTGAGATGTTTGTTGAAGTATGAATAGTTTCGAGGGTCTGCCTGGAATTGTGCTTTGTAGACGGCAATAATCGAATCAGCAGTTATATTTTCGCTGACAGTATCTATTCCGATCACTTTAAGGGCATTTTTGTAGTCTTCAAAACCAATTAGCTGACCACTGTGGACGAGTTTATTGACATAATTTTGCAATTTCTGAGTCTCGTGTCCTGATTGACCCCGTTTGAAATTTATAATTCCTTTGAGTGAGTCGGCATAGTAAAGCTTATTCCTGCTATCTGATCGCAAAGTATTCTCGTAGCATTTGATGATGAGGTCATCTGAGAAAAAGGTGGTAGCACTCAAGTTTGTGAAGAATGGAAGCTGATTGGAAATATGTGACGACGCAAATGTCAAGTTGATGTGTCTGTCGCCTTCATTGATCGTGCGGTAAACAACTGAAAGATTATCGCTGAAAGAGTATTGCTGGTTAATGGGATTTGGATCTTGCTCGATGTTTGCTCCGATGTATATGAGTTCGATGATCTTACGAACGTACGATTCCTTGATGTTGGGTTCTTCTAACAAGTTGGGAGGCACAAGTTCGTCTCCCAGTTTTACGAACCCAAAGCGTGAGACAAGTGGGCCAATATCGAGTTGAGCATCTAGTGAAGTTCTGGTCAAACTGATAGTCTTGATTGGATCACCCGCTTTGAAAAGAACTGGACCCTTCAACACCTTTATGAGTGTCTGGATGCAATGCACAGGTGTAGGTGATGAATTTTGTGACAAATTGAGATCTGGGTGACGCTTAGCACCTTCTTCATACCTTTTCGAAATGATATCGTTGTTGAGGAGCGGCCACAAGTCTTTACTGGAGAGTTCACGAGCAAAAATGGTGACTCGGAGAGCATGGCGAGTCGATGTGACTGCTGATCGGAAAATGGCATCGTCAATTGGCAGAGAACCGTTGATGGCTAAAACCTTAGCTTCAAAGGGCGATACTTCCGAAGTGCTCACCAAGTGGTATTCGTGCTTATTTCCAACTTTGGCAAACGGATTCGATATAGACTCGACAGTGGCGAGCCGGAAATGACAGACTTCGGTGCCATGTGTCACCAATCCACGAATAATCGTGAGCATGAAAGGCGAGCTTTCATCATCAGACTGCGTCTCAATTCTATTTCCATTGTTGTCAATATGGAATGTTTCGAGCGTGGGCGCATATGGTATATCGTTATTAATCGTAATAGTTGCAACTGGCGGTTTCTTGCAGGCGATCCGTGAAAGGTTCACCGAGTACTCAATTGGTCGTGAGTTCAAAAGAGACTTGCTGTGATGAGCGTTTCGAAACGGGATAGTGTATTTGAGATCGTCTAGGATACGATTGAGTGTTTTGTATGGAGCATGGCGATTAGCTAGTGGGAATTCCGTAGATACCTGAGGTTGTGTTGCCGTTCCATCAATGATTTCCTGGCTTCTAAATGGGTTGGTCGACTTGCGCTGGATAATTTCTTCTTCTTTATGCAGTGAAGACGTCCTGGACAATTTTCCAGCATTGTGTACCTCTTCCGAAGGCATATTGGAAACGACCCTGAACCTCAAAAGCTGATCCTGTTGCTGCGCTTTTGGTGCGAAGGTGGTTTGCACAAATCTGCGAATCGAAGAACTGGTTGTCTTGGCAAGTGATAGAGCAAAGAAGTCATTATAGCGAAGAGACGGGAGAGAAGAGATAGAGGAACAACTCCAGCAGTCAATTGTATTATATTTTTTATAACTTAGTTACCAAAGTCATCCTGGTTTATAATTTTTCAGGTGGTCCATCATATTCATTCATAGAGCAGCATTGCCATGTCCTCGATAGATATCGAGAAGATACGAGAGAACTCTGACGGGACCCTCTCTGGGTTCACAGAACTGGCATTCAAAGAGGTGGTGATGAACAATCCGTATTTTGCAGCAGGTGGTGGACTCATGGTATTGGGAGCTGGTTTAGCAGCTGCTCGTCTGGGTATTAAACGAGGCTCCGGGTTCTTGTACCGCCAGTTGCTTGTTGATCTCGAAATCCCCTCCAAAGACAAATCCTATTTGTGGTTTTTGGAGTGGATGTCTCAGTATAAGCATCGCAGCTCTCGGCACTTATCGGTGGAAACCAACTTTGTCCAGCACGATAACGGTGCTGTGACCACCAAGTTCTCGTTGGTACCTGGTCCAGGAAAGCATTTGATACGGTACCAAGGTGCATTCATGTTGGTCAACCGTGAGAGGCTGGGAAAGCTTTTGGACATGACGCTGGGCTCTCCGTTTGAAACCGTCACACTCACTACGTTGTACCGGGACAGAGCACTCTTCGGCAGTCTTTTGTCGGAAGCGAAAAACATGGCCTTGAAAGCCAGAGAGGGAAAGACGGTACTTTTCACCTCGTGGGGACCTGACTGGCGTCCCTTTGGACAACCACGCAAGAAGCGGATGCTTGGGCTGGTGATCTTGGACGAGGGACTCGCCGAGAGCATTGTTGCTGACGTCAAGGATTTCCTCACTTCTGGCGATTGGTACCACCAGCGAGGCATCCCGTATAGACGGGGCTACTTGTTATACGGACCACCAGGTAGCGGTAAGACTTCGTTTATTCAGGCATTGGCTGGTGAGCTTGACTACAACATTTGCATACTCAATCTTTCCGAAAAAAACTTGACGGACGACCGTCTCAACCACCTCATGAACCACATTCCCGAGCGGTCGGTGTTGTTGCTTGAAGATATAGACGCAGCGTTCAACAAACGTGAGCAAACTGATGACAGCGGCTACACCTCGGGAGTGACCTTTTCTGGGCTTCTCAATGCACTTGACGGAGTAGCTTCAGCAGAAGAATGTATCACGTTCATGACGACCAACCATCCGGAAAAACTCGATCCAGCTCTCTTGCGGCCAGGTCGTGTGGACTCTAAGGCGCTCATAGGCAACGCCAGTGACCACCAGGTGCGGCAGATGTTCCTTCGATTCTACGAAGGTGAGGAAGAGTTGTGTGAAAAGTTCATGGAAAAGTACAAGCGCTTGACAGTGGAGCTGGTCAGCACAGCACAATTGCAAGGGTTGTTCGTGTACAACAAGCGGGACCCACAAAGCGCCATAGACATGGTGGAGACATTGAACAATCCGAATACGGTGTTCTAAGATCTTGTAAATAGCGGTCTTTCATAGTCGTTCGTAATCTGTACATATCTGATCTGACACGGCTGAAGTCCTGTTCTTCTACCCGCGGTACTTTTTCATCAACTTCTTGTGCACAGCGTCGACGTCTCGAACGCTGATCTCGGCCGCTCCTGCTGCCTGTTGGCTGCTGCGTACCAATTTGTTGAGATAGTCCATATATATCAAGTACAAGAGCACGTCGCTCTCGTCACGTTTGAGTGGCACATCACAACGGGCCTTGGCTACCTTGTTGAAGGTGGCACGTGGAAACGAAGGCATGCTGAACCGTCAACATCAACAATCTACAACATGTGTGGTGCAGTGGGTGCGATGAGTATTAGTATGTAGGTTAAATAAAGGTCATGTAGCTATGGTTTGAAGCGTTTATCGTCAGCGCCGTGGCTGTCCTCGAGCTTCCGCTTACCGTTGTATCCTGGCGAAGCAAGGAGATTTATCAACAGGTGGTGGCCGCCGGACTTGAGTGAGCGGTCAAGCTCCGACACCGAGGGAAGCAACTGGGTCTTGGGCTGGAGTGTATGCGTGTGCTCCGTGGGGGTGCTGTTGGCTGTGCTGATGGTCGGAAGCGAGCTGTTGGAGAAGGTGGGAAGCGACCGGGGTGGATCTTCATTGGCCAAGCCGGAGTCTGTGAGCGAGCGACGGGGGAAGTAGCTGGTATGTGGCTCGGGTGTGGGAGGGTCTATGGAGGGCATGGAGGTGGTACGACGAACCGGGGCATGGCCTGGTGGGCCCGAAGTCATGATGGGGAAGGGGTACTGCTGGTAGTTCTTGGGCACGTTGGATGGAGATATCGAGTGGTTGCGGTCCAGAAGCAGGTTCCGGGCGCCCACAGGTCCGGTCACCGGCCGGGGACTGGCGTAGATGTTGGGGTTTTTGTGCATGGGTGCCGGTGGAATGCGTACGTTTGAAGGCAGGGTGGTACGGGCCACTGGCGGTTCAGACGCCGAGAGCGGGCTGTTGTTCTTGGACTCGGCCCGCACACGAGGGTCTAGTTCGTGCAATCGCTGGAGCGGGTCCATGAAGCTCATGTTGCGCTCGTGGTGGTGGTCGCTGGCGCTGTTGAAGTGGAACATCCGTTCCTGGGGGTAGATGGAGAAGTATGGGTTGAGAGGGTACTGCTGGGGGACGATGTTTGGGTTGGACGAGTTGCGGGACTGGGGCGCAGGGGCCAATGGTTGCAAAAGCGGCTGCTGGAGCCGGTTCTGGATGCGGGTTCGGAGATCTGCCAACGCCGAAGCAGTGGCTGCAGCGGTAGCGCTTTCGGGCGACGTTACCGGCGACACCACTTTGTCGTTGGAGTCGTGGTCCCGTTCTTTCGGGCCAAGAGGCACCGTGGGCACAAGCCGCTGCAAGAGCTCCACGACCTGGAGCATTTCCGCATGGCTTTCCCGAGACTCGTGCACGACGGAGTCCACCCGAGCTGCGAGCGCTAGGCAATCCGAGCGCAAGCTGTTGAGGTTGTTGTTGAGCTCCACCACCATGTTGGCGGAAACCGGCACCTGGGGCTGCGGCTGGTTGATGACCGGCTGGGGAAGCGGTTTGGGAGGCTTGTGGGACGCAGGCAGCTGCGGGAAGTCATCGTGGTGGTCGCGGTCCATATTGTGGGGTACCGAGGTCGGGATGGACTTGATGTTAACCACCTCTTTTGGGGCGTTGACGTTGCGCAGCGAGCGTCTCTTGATGAGGCGCAACGAGTCGATGTCGCCCTTGCGGAAATGGCCGGCGGAGTGCCTGAACTCCCAGCGGGCGGAATCTTGGAACGAGTAGTTAGGTGGGTGGTTGGAGTCGTCGTCGCTCTGGAAGGTGTCGTTAACCTTGTGGAAGCCGTACATGTTGAGCTGGCGGATGAACGAGGCGATGTTGGTGTGCTTGAAGTAAAGCGCCAACACCTTGGAGAACTCTTCGCTGGGGAGGAGGTAGAAGGACTCGTTGGACGGAGCCCACCATATCAAATGGGTCAAGTCGGGGTCAGCGAGCATGTCGTAGAGCTTGTGGATGAACACGGTCTGGGTCTTGCCCACAGTGTTGCTGGCTACGACGCCGCTGCCTTCTCGTGGGGTGGAAACTGGCGATGAGCCCACGCTGGACGGTTGAGACATCACCCACAATCAAGAAAAAGGTACAGAAAATAAGTGTAGGCAAGCACAGATATAGCACGGGCAGGTGAAACCCTGTTAGTGTTTGGTCCAGCAACTCACAGATACGAGTGAAAGCAGTTGAGAAGAAAACTAGTCGGACTAATTAGTTCGCACAGCCAAGTACAGGAATGGTGAAGATGGGGGCGGCATCATGCAGAGGATTACGACGAGATGATCAGAGATGGGGAATAGGGGAACGGGCAAAAGAGAAGGAGGGAGAGAAACCCAGCTCCGAAAGATATACAGTTCGCAGCTAGCTGTGGCTACTGTGTGTACGACCATCCTACCAACACCTTGCTTGTTTCAAGACCGCTTGCCCGACAGGATCTCTCAGCAAGCCCAACTTACGGATGTGGCCTATGCGCCGAGCCGCACCGGTTTTGTGGTGCAAGCGAAGAATGGCTAGTGAGCGGTCCTCGGGTGATTGTTCAGATTTGATGTGGTATTCGGCGCCGCGCGCAGCACGGCTCAGATGGAATTTGCGGCCCGGCCAGTCATCCAAAGCTTATTTCGCACAGCGACGTAAAGCATAAATAAGCTTTTACTGATTCATGTTACGAGCCCGTTCGGCGCTCCACACGGACTTTGGTGGGCCCCGATGGCTTTTGTCCCGCGGGCCGCACCGTCCTGTCTACGAGCCGTTGCGGTGGGTGCGAAACAGGCAGGCCGCGACGGAAAAATGCACATGAAACAAAATAAATCCGCATTTCTGTGCGGCGGCTCGCGGACGCTCATCCACTGCACCGCCGTGCCCGGCGTCGTCCGTCGGTTGCAACCGTCGCAGTCATGGTGCATGTCCGTCCTGCAGCAGATACGATCTCAAAGGTCCACCGGTACAGATACGTTTTGGCGGCTGGCATCGTCGTTTAAGCTGGGGGACTTACGAGCCAGTGCGGCGAAGCCAACAATAAGGTCCATACACCGGGCTTAGGTGAGGAGTGACGAGCAGCTGGAGCAAACATTTGCCGGATTGTAGGTTGTAGAAAGGGTGCTAGAAAGGGTGCCGGCTATGTGATCTGTATAGTCTACGTATTGTAGTGTGAGCGTCTGCGGCCATGCATATGCACGTCTAATCTGCGTGTATACTTGTTCTCCATCGTCGTCCTGGCCTGGGGGCTTGTCTGCAGGCGTCGCCCACCTAGCCCCTTCTCATTTCTTTTTCGGCAATTGTTCGCACCTTTCTTTTCTTTTTCTTTTTTGGCCACTCACTCACAGGCAATTTCCCCCGTGATCATCACCGGTGGTTTTTAACTCACGCATTCACGTTTCATTTTTTTTTGTGCCTCGATATTTGATCGGCAGCTATTCCGGTTACATTTCTATTCCCCGTCTCCTGGTCCTCATCTACTGATCGCCATCTCCTGTTCTCATACCACCGTCTGATCGCTCGTCGTACTCCCTGGTGTGGTCATGAATTCCCTGGTCAATAACCAAAATGAAAACCAAGAGGTGTTCCTGGAAGACCAGTTCCGCAACGTGTTCTTCGACTCGTCCAAACGCACCTTCCTGTCGGCAAATCCCGATACAAAACGAGCCCGTCTAGAGGCCCCGGCTCCTTCCCAGCCGCCTCCGCCCCCCAGCGTCGATGCGTCCTCCGTTCCCCTGGCTCCGTCGCCTCCCTCCACATCCACCTCGCCCGCTGGAACCCGCAAACGGTCCCATCTCCGCAATCCCGCTCACCACGACGTACCGCTTTTGCGCAAAGCGTCCGGCAAACTTCCCCCTGCATCGGCTGCCACCAAGTGTAAGGCGCCCAAATTCATACGCCGGTTCCGCTCCCGCTCGCTCCCCATCATCAGCTACAACGGCACCACGCCCACCGGTGTGGCCGACCACCAGGCGCTCTCCCGCGGTCTCTTCAACGCCCGCTTCATAGCCAGCGGGGTGCCTTCGGCGGGTACCGCTGCGGCAGCGTCCATTGGCTCTGCCCGCGCAGCCGCCGCCACCTCCTCGTCATCCTCGTCATCGGTGGTGCCTCCGCTCCCTCCCATCAACCTCCAGAGCTTGAAGGAGATCGACCTCCACGAAATCCTCAAGAACCCGCAGCTCCGCCACGACATATTATTCGACCCCCAGCTCCAGTTCCGCCCCAACTTGGACGGCGAGCGCGGCAAGAGAAAGAAAACCATCATTGACAAGTACTGGAACGAGATCCAGCGGGAATGCGGCCAGTTTTTCGTGCCCGCAAATTCCCCGTCCCCATCGCAGCGGTCCATCTCCCGCCTCCCCTTGCTCTTCGCCACGCTCCGCGACATCCTCCTCCTGCTCTTGCCCTACAAGGACCGCCAGTCCGTGAACGACGTCATGGACATCGACCTCTTGCTCCAGCAGTTGTCGCATGGCTCGTTCGACTTTGTGTCCATGGCCAAGTGGCTCGGAGAAGTCTTCAAGTCCCACTGCGCTCCCATGAGAGACGTGTGGGTGGCCGAAATGATCAACCGCTTTGTCTCCGCCAACGGGACCGGCAGCGTGGAGAAATTGGTCCAAGGCTTACGGATGATTTTCCAAATCTTGGAAGCAATGAAATTGGACGTGGCTAATCACCAGATCAGAATCTTGCGTCCAGTCTTGATCGAGACGGCCGTTGATTTCGAAAAGGACTACTTCAGCCAGCTCATCCAACATTCAAAGATCGATATTAATGATTCTTTACGGTGGTTCTACAAATCCTACCACAAGAACGCCGCCACTTTGGAACCTTACCTTGACAACTCAGTGTCCAAGCATGATGACAAGAACTTGAAATTGGTTGCTGTTGCCGGACTCATCAAACTTCTCTCGTGCCGCAATATGGCCACTGATTTCCCATCAACTTTGGCATTTGATCACACGAGATTGATCCTCTTGAGAGCTGACATCAGACAGCTCGTTTGTGTCCAATTGTGTGTCATCTTGTACAAACAGCTTGTCTTCAACAAGTACCAAAATGTTACCCAAAGAAACCAATACTTGCAACCGGAAGTCATCCAGAAGATTCAAGAAGAGGTCTTGGCCATCGTTACCGATGATAACGGTAATGTGAAGTGGACAAGAAACGTTAATGCTCTTGCCATTCAGTTGACCAAGAACGTGATTGCTCCTGTGTCTTCCTCTGGTTCCACTCACTCGGTCGGACAATTGCCTCAACTGATGATCGAATTCGGTTGCAACTGGTTAATGAAACAAATTCAACCAGGCTCCGATGTCTACGGTTTAATGGAAGAAAAAATATTTAAAGAGGTTTTGACCGAAGTTAACTGCACCTTGAAGAAGTTGGAGAATGAATCCAAGGTCACCTTGGGTGAGACTAAGACTGACGCTTCGCCAAACAAGGCCAAGAATGCTGGTACTGAGATGCTGAACATCGCCCACAGAATCGCAACTTTGGTCAGATTCCACTGGAGCGTTTTCGGATTCCACTACCGCGAGTATCTTAATGGTTTTGAATCTGAATGATTTACACTTTTACGACATAATTCACATATACATATTCATCGTCATCCGACTACTCTGGTTGGTGACAATACACGAAATCAGATTATGAAATTCTGTAGATGACGTAACGACTTGAGATCGGCGCAGGATCGAAATCGCTTGGCAAACGGCAAGGTAATTCTTGGCCGCGCTGTTATTTGCTGTTTTCTGAAATTATGCACAAAACAATAATGTTTAAAGTATGAGCAAAGTTATGCACTTCACCTGCTTGTAGTTCCAAAAAGGGGAAATTGCCTTTTGCGTCAGTTTGCTTTTCGGATGCACTATCGCTAAAATACGTAGAAGGAGCGCCGTACATTTGCAAACCCTACATCTACGAAGCTCAAAACTCGTACGATAAGGATGATAACTCATTCGTCTGCTACAAAACAAACCCACGAATTTCACTGCTGAACATGAATGTTCGTCTCGCTCACTCGTTTCAGGTAACTTATACTTACGGTACATGCGAGTGAACGATCATGCACCAGTTCTCATGATCAAAAGTCTAAACGTAATCCATTGATGGAACCGTCTATGTAGCATAGCCGCAATGTTGCAAACTTTGCATGGAAATCTAGATTGTGGGTTGAGGTCAATTTCCCAGTCGTAATGAGCTCTTCAAGGTAATCTGAAACTTCTTCACTCGTAATATAGAGCGATGCTTTTGTGGGATCCCGGACAAACATCATGTTTAACATCACGGCAAATAGAGTACTATCGTTCGTTATCCGAAGTTTGAGCGAACATTGAAAGGCAGAATACTTGGGCCTCCTAGATAACCCTGCAGTTTGAAATAATGATCCGGGTCTGAGAAGCTGCAAACTCTCCAAATATGCAACGATCAACCGACCCAATTGCGATTCGGGTGAACTCTCTTCGAACATATTCTCTGGTTCTTCGTAAGGTGGCCAGCTTACGGCCTGTACATTTCCATCTGAATTGGTGTAGGTATACGTTTTCTTGATGAGCCCCAATATGGCATTGAATATGTTTCGTCTATTAGGGTACAGAATCAGGGTTTTCCGGAAAACCGTCATTGACATTATGAAAGTGCTGAGCTTGTAGGATTTGTAGGAGTCACTTGTGTAATTGTAACAGGTTTCACTTTACGATTGTGGGTTTCAACTTGTGCGATATGACATTACCACATTTATGTCTTACCATGTGACTCGTTTGTGGAGTCCAGTACCTTTCGTTTCCGCATCGAGAAAACGTCATCATCGCTGCTCTTATCGCTTTTGGGTATGCTGGATGGAGATTTGCTACCGGCCTCTTCGACTGGCTCACCAAAATAATCGACATCCCGTATATCTTCTTGCTCCTCTTCGTCTTCCTCTTTTATGGCCGGCTCTTTGCCAATGGACGCTCTTCTCAGCGCTCTTTCACTCCTCATCTCCTGGCTAGGCTCACTTACAGAAGCTCTGGGCGACGACAGCATTGTGGAGTAATTGTAACCGTCGTCGTCTTCGTAAGTCATTTCTTGGCCCAATGTTATTTCCGAGACTCGTGCTCCACGTACTGATGATGCTATATTGTCCACGATATTCTGAAAGGTAAGCCGGTTATCCATCACTTTAGACGCCGAACTGGAAGTTGGTTTTAACTTGATTGCTGCCTCTTGATCGAGTTTCCGTAAATACTCCTCCACATACGGTGCTTTCTCGTTCAATTGGGACTTTATTGGGACCGTAACGGACTTGAGAGGCACTCTTTTCTCGATATCTTCAATGGTAAGCATCGATTGCACTGCTTTCAAATACAGGCCCGTCATGATGCCCACGAGGATGCCGAAAAATGTGCTGACCATAAGATAATGGGTCAAGTTGACTATGAAAAATTGAAAGTGGGGGAAGGTTTCCACTAACGTAGTCACCGAAGGATCGCCAATTTCCATCCAGTAGAATACTGGCTTGAAGGGAAGGTAGATGAACGTGTAGTTCAACACCTTCAACACTTGGAATGCGGGAATGATCAAGATATGCAAGAACAAGCTGTACACAAAGTATACTATGGGGAGCATAACATGAGTTACAGGAATAGCTGTAGTCCAAAAGGCCACTGTCACCCAATTCATCACCAGCATGTTAGACGAATTCTCATATGCGCGACACAAATCCGGGGTATATCATGAGGAAGGGTAGAGGGGATGCAGGAGAAAATGATGATTTTGTAAGATCAATCGACTCAGCGGGTTCGTTTTTTACTGTTCTGTATTAGTGTATGAGTTTTAGTATTACATATTATCTCTAATTACTGTGTCCTGGACTTGGGGGAACATCGCCTGTTTCCCATACAATTGGCTGCGAACCGAGTTCAAACTCGAGGGTTCCACCACTTTCAAACAAGTCGTTGTGGCTAAACCAGTTCTTGTTCCAGTCCTTGCCGTTGAGCTTCACACTTTGAACGTAGTAGTTCGTACTGCTCAAATTGTTGGCGATGATCTTCACTTGCTTGCCGTTCTCCAAATTGAAGGTGATCTTGGGTAAAAACGGCGAGGACAATAAATAGGTGGTAGTACCAGCTACCGGGTAGAATCCAAATAGACCATAAAGCAACCACGCCTGCATTGCTCCAGCATCAGAATTTCCAGGAAGTCCAGCAGGTCCTGGTGCATATTTAGTGTTTACCAAGTACCTCACAAGCTCCACGGTTTTATGCTGGGCGTTGACAAAGTTGTACAAGTACGGTGTCAAGAAGCTGGGCTCATTGCCAATGTCAGCAAAGCCTTGTCCATGGAGCTGAAACATGTCGTCGAGTCTTTTCACAAAAGTGTCGTTACCACCCATGAGTTTAACTAACGACTTGATATCGTGGCCAACAGCCCAAGAGTATTCCACTGGTTTACCCTCGTACTCGTCATTACCCCAATAACAATTGCCACAAGAAAGAGGGTCATAGTTGGTGTTGTTGAACGAGCCATCGGCGTTTTTGGGTTGCACGAATCCTTTATAAGAAACCGAAGAAGAACTGGCATCAGGATTCCAAATATTTTTCCAGTTAGCAGAGCGCTTCAAGTACTTGCTGGCGTCTTGCTTATAGCCGAGTCCTTGTGCTACAACTGACAAGGCAAAATCGTCGTAGGCATACTCCATGGTTCTGGTGACTGATCTGGTATATGCTCTGGTGACATAACCATACTTGAGCCAGTCAGGAAGTGCACCTCTGCCTTCTTTGTTGGAAGCATCGGGTGCTTTTGGATCGTAGACATAAGGAGGAGTCACTTCAGCGTTTTTCTTCATAGCTGAGAACCCATCTTTCCAGTTGATGCCGTCCTTGATGTTCTTGATGTAAGCATCAGCCATGACCAAGTCGGAATTACTTCCTCCTTGCGTACGTCCGTTTTGGTTGGCAGATCTACCGTCAGGGGTGTAGCCGTCGTTACGCCAAGTATCAATCACACTTCTGACAATTTCTGCTCCACGAGCAGGGCTTAACATATGGAAAAGCGGGTTGAGGCATCTGAATGTGTCCCAGAAAGTAAAGAAGTCATCGTAGTATGGCTCAGCTGATTTCCACTTGGGGTTTTCTCCAGTTCTGTTCGATGGGAGAAGATGGGAGCCGTACAATGCGGTATACACCAAACCCGTCAATGTAGCATTGTCCGATTCAACGTTTACCTTGGAGAAAACATCATTGTTCCACAATTGCACCGTATCAGAGACGGTCTTTTCGATCTGGTAGCTCTTGCCAAAGTCGTTGTCAATGTTGCTGCACGCCTGATCGGTGGATATGAAAGATATTCCCACTCTCGACGAAACAGTGGTGGTGCCATTGGGGAACTGGAACAAGAGACCAAAAGACTCATCTTGCTTCGTGGATGTAACCTTAGACTTCTTCAGCGACAGGGTACCCTCAAATCCAACGATGTTGGCTGGCTTGACGTTGAAGTCACCACAGTAATACAATGTCCATGGGGTCTGTTCGCCCCAACCACCTTCGATGGTGATTTGGCCCGTATACTTTCCATTTTGCAGAGAGCTAAGCGAGCCATTAACAAAGTGCTGAGCCCACCATGGCTTGCTTGAAGACGAGAGATGGTGGGACCCGTTTACCAAGACCTGGGCCTGCTTGTCGGCCGGAAACGAGTACTTGAATATACCTGCTCTATCAGCGGCTGCAAATTCCACATTGACCCCGTTAGTAGCGTTGATCATATAGTGGCCCACAGTACTGGAATCGGCACTCTGGCGCTCAATTGACTGTTCTGTGCTAAAATCAACGTTCCCAAGTAGAGGAAGCTGGGACACCACACCGTACTCAGGTGCACCACCAGTTCCACTTTCGTGCATCATGGATATACCTGTGATTTTTCCATCCGGGGCGTAGCCCGAGAAAGCGTCTTGCCCCTTCGAATCAAGTACATCTGGTCCCATCTTGACCATTCCAAACGGTCTGGATGAGCCGGGAAACATGTTCCCTCCATTGGTGGTCCCGAAGAACACATCGACCTGGTCGGCCACCGAGGACATGGCTAGCACGTCCTGGGCACAGACAGCGGTAAGTAGAGCCGCCACAAAGATCTGCATCAATGCTGTGCTGCCTCCACCATCGCTCCATATATGTATTCGTTCGGCACGTTGGCAGCCAACTCCCACATGGCACGTCCCGGACAACCATTATGGCATCCGTTGATCCAGGGTTGACTTACGTACATACAAGCGCATCTAAGACAAGGATTTCACTACGAAAACCGGTACTACTCACCACGTTGAGGGCCCATGTGGCTGCAAATGTTGCGAGCCCGGAAAATTGACACATCAAAAAAGGTGGTATAACTCGAGAGCATGCGCCAGAACAATCACGGCTGCAGGACCGCACCCCTTAGCATCCTTGGCCATTAGTCGTGGGGTTAATTACTCGCATATTGTGAGCACCATTGATCCTCGGTGCCGCGCCATGTGCATTGACAGGGTCAGGTGCAGGAAGACACATTCCGGATCATTCATGGAAACACAGTGTGGGTCACACTATGCATCTCGGTGTGTTCGTGATGGATTCTAGTGACCTCTTGTGGCGCCTAACGTTACTTTACGAAGGCATCCATGCACCGGGTATTGTGACTGCGCTAATAATAACTGGTAGTGTCCTGCTTCAGGATCACTGCGGAATTTCGCAAGCGATTTTACAGTGACAAATACCCTTTACTTTCCATTAAATCTTCCACACATACTTGTTGCCGTGAGCATCATCTCGTGTTCACACATCTGAGCCTTCTAGTTGGTGCTGTGCCCACTGGTATAGTATATTTTTGGCGGTGGAGCTGAGCATATCGGTGTTCGCCATCCACAACACATCGACCACATCGCCAAACAGCGTTAGACAACCCCACTTCATATCCTCCAGGTCCAGTCTTGGCCGCCGCATATTCGATAGTGAGCACCATGGAGCAAAAGAAGAAAAAAATGGGTGTGTTGGGCAAGCTCTTTGGCTCGTCCACAAACCTTGTCGATACCCCAGTTTCTCCCGTCCACTCTCCTCCTACATCGTCCCAAAACTCTCCCGTACACACGCCGGTCCGCTCCCGTTCCCCCAATCCAGTTTTGGACCGTGCTAGAGTCAGTTCGCCAAACCTGGCTCTGCCAGTATCCATCAACCTGGCAGTTTCCGAACTCCAGAACGGACATTCGTCGCCCAAGCAACCCGACTCTACCTCCAATATGCGCTTGGCCGCTAATATTCTGCACGAAGCACTTCCCCAGCCCAATATGTATGCCGCAAACCTGAAATCCCCGGCGGTTTCTCGCTCATCGTCCATGATGGGCAAGCGCAGCAACCCCTCCAGCAGCGCTGTGTCTCGAGCCTCGTCTGTGGCTGGCAAGAAGAACCGTTCTGCAACCAATGTGGATGCCAAAGTTGAGTCTAAGGTTGAGGCGAACGCTAAAGCACAGGACTCTAAAGACCGGCTCAATGCTTCTCACAGCTCTACCAATGTCAACACAGTCAAGCCACGGTTCCGCATGCTTGAGAACAGCAACCACGAGCATAATTTGCGGTCCGCAAAGCGACAGGAAAAACTTACCAATATGCTTAAGGATCTCTTGGGTGCGAAGAAACTTCGAGACGAAGCTAAGAGTGCCGTGCCTAGCATCTTGAGTCAGGAACTTTCGTCGCAGACAAATGTCAAGGACAGCCAGAACAAGCCACCAACATTGTTCGCTGGGTTGGTGAGCCAGGTCAAAAATAACTCGCTGCCATACCACGGTCCTGCTATCGCTCCTTCAGAAGACTGCCGTTCGTTCGTCGAGAAATACGGCCGATGTCAGGAGGTTATTGGCCGCGGTTCGTTTGGTGTGGTCAGAGTATCCCACAAGCGTACTGATGCAACCGAAGAAGTGTTGTATGCCGTCAAAGAGTTCAAAAAACGGCCCAACGAGCTGGAAAAGAAATACAACCGACGGTTAACACTGGAGTTCTGCATCTCGCTGTCCCTCAAACACATAAACATCATCGACACTCTCGACCTACTTAAGGACGCCAAGGGCGAATACTGTGAAGTCATGGAGTTTTGTCTGGGTGGTGATTTGTTTACCCTCATTATTGCCCTGGGAAAATTAGAGTACGCCGAAGCCGACTGCTTCTTCAAACAACTCATCAGAGGTGTCAACTACATGCATGAAATGGGCGTCAGCCACCGAGATTTGAAGCCAGAGAACTTGCTTTTGACCCAGAACGGTGTGCTCAAAATCACCGATTTTGGTAATGGTGAGTGCTTCAAAATGGCATGGGAGCTGGGCATACAGCTAAGCGAGGGCATATGTGGTCTGTCTCCATATATTGCGCCTGAGGAGTTCACACAACAATCGTTTGATCCTCGTTGCGTAGATATTTGGGCTTGTGGAGTGATCTACATGGCCATGCGCACAGGAAGACAGTTGTGGCAGCTTGCTAACCCCAAAAAGGATGAGTTCTTTGAGGAGTACCTTCTCAAGAGGAAGGATGCGACCGGATATGAGCCAATAGAATCACTAAAGCGGGCCCGGTGCCGTAACGTCATCTACCTGATTCTCGATCCCAAGCCTGAACGTCGTATTACCGGCAAACAAATCCTTAATAGTGAATGGGGTCGTGAAATCAAATTGTGCCAGGCTGCAGAAATTGTCTAGTTATTTATATAAAGCTCTAATCTACATGGGCCATTGGTGGCCCTCTAGCATGGTGCTTCCTGGTAGAAAGGTGCTTCCTGCACCCGGTCGCTCGTCTCCAACGCGGTAAACAACGCGATGATTGTATAACTTGCAGATAGATGGTTGAGTTAACGGACTACCAGCGTCAAGAGAAGCTTGGAGAGGGTATGTAACAGAAACAGATGCTTTGGAAATATGGGAAAAGTTCTTGAAATATGAATTTATCTTCTCCTGTGCATTTTTTTTTACTAAATTCTCGTTTTGGAATGTGTATGGTGATTTGTTGATTCAAAGGCTTCAAAAAAGTGAAAAAAACCCACAAAACGATGGTATATCGTATGCATATTATTCAGTACTAATACAGGTACCTACGGTGTGGTGTACAAAGCACTCGACACCAAGAACAATAACCGGCCAGTTGCACTCAAAAAGATTCGACTTGAATCCGAGGATGAAGGAGTTCCTCTGACTGCTATCCGAGAGATCTCTCTCCTTAAAGAAATGAGGGACGACAATATTGTACGTCTTTATGATATCATTCACTCTGATTCCCACAAACTCTACCTTGTGTGTGAGTTTCTCGATCTAGACCTTAAGAAATATATGGAGCTGATCCCACAGGGAGTCGGCTTGGGCCAGGACATGGTCAAGCTGTTTTTGCATCAACTTCTCAAAGGAATCAAACACTGTCATGCACACCGGGTGTTGCATCGTGATTTAAAGCCACAAAACCTTCTCATTGACAAAGAAGGTAATCTCAAGTTGGCTGATTTTGGTTTAGCAAGAGCATTCGGAGTGCCTCTTCGAGCATACACCCACGAGGTGGTAACCTTGTGGTACCGTGCGCCGGAAATTTTACTTGGAGGTAAGCAATATTCTACTGGTGTTGATATGTGGTCTGTCGGCTGTATTTTCGCAGAGATGTGCAATCGTAAACCCATGTTTCCTGGAGACTCAGAAATCGATGAGATCTTCCGTATTTTCCGTGTCTTGGGAACACCCACAGAAGAAACCTGGCCCGATGTGTCGTATCTTCCTGATTTCAAACCGACATTCCCCAAGTGGCAGCGTAAGGAATTGGCCGAGTTCGTCCCCAGTCTCGACCAGGACGGAATTGACTTGTTGGCACAGATGTTAGTATACGACCCGTCTGGACGCATTAGTGCCAAGCGGGCTTTGGTGCACCCATATTTTCTGGACGATGTGCTGGACAATCACCCCCGGTCGGTCAACATGGGTTAGGAAGTGTTCGGTCTATATATAAATGCAATAAAAAACGTAATGAGTACCACAACCAAAGTTGTAGTGTATGACAATCGGATTTCGTGGTTGGAATGCTGCTTGGAATGAAGAAGATGGAGGTATTCGTCGCTGTAGACTATAGGACGCAGTAGTGGAGTTGTGGTTTCGGTGGTAGTCTCTTTCTCTTCTTGGGGTTTGCTTTGAAGCTTTTCAACAGAATTTCGTAATTTTGCAGTAGTTTGCTCCAATGTTGCATAACTTTTTTCCAATTGGTTTAAGGCAAACGTATGAGCACTAGCATTGGTCTCAACTTGCCGAAGAACAGAGGTGAACGTGTCGAATTTTGCTTGGATGTCTGTGTGTACTTGTTCGATGTTATCCAAGAGCTTTCCGAGTTTAAATCGCTGTTCTGGTAGCGGATCTGAATAAATTGTGTAGGCTGGTGAGCTGGTAGGCTCCAATGAAAAGTCTGATACAGAAGTTGTTTCGGACCACGAACTAACAGTTGAGGCTGTGTCCAGTAGCTGAACAGGAGGCAAGAGCCTCGGATGCTCACAACAATCCATAAAAGCTGTTTTGGAGCAATCTGGTTATCAGAGCCCGATGGGTTGCATGTTTGCAATTTGGTGGCTGCACTAAATTTACCCTTTCCGGAATAGTGATTACATGTCAAAGCGCGGTCCACCCGTACACCGGATAATGTTTTCGTGCGCAGCGACGACTGTACCGGCAATGAGCGACAGTTACTACGGCGAAAACTCAGGTTCGGGTTATGGTAGCTATAGTGGCCGAGGCTACCACAGGGGCCGTGGTCGTGGATCATCTAGAGGCAGACCCAGGGGCCAATATGACAGCTATCATGGTTCAGGATACCGAAGGCCCGATGCACACAATGACGGTTTTGGTGAAAGAAACTACTCTGGAGAAGGATTCGGTGACAATGGGAGGTACAGCGGTGGCGACAGGTATGCCGGGGCTACAGAACCAGTTCCTCGAGGCGATGGAGCATTTCCTGATCGTCGGTTTAGCGGTGAAGAGCGGTACCAGAATGACAGAGAACGAGATTATGGTTTAGAGCGAGATAGAGCTGGCCGTGGTGATCGCTATGATGACCGCTACAGCCCAAGTGATCGCGGGCGTAGATTTCGTGGACGCCCAGGTGGTCGTTATGGACATGGTCCATCTCGTTATAGCCATGAAAGACCTCCACATGCGCAGGAAAGAGGTGAACAGACCAGTGTTCGTGTTGACAGAAACAGCAACAGCCCTTCTACTCGACACGGGCAACCAGCAATGAACCAACTGCACAACTCACGCAGTGGATCCGCTCCAACTGAATACAGAAACCCATGGATATCGATATTGCACATCAAGGACGAGCCTACTCGCCAAAAGCTCGAAGATAGATATAGCGAGCTTGAAAAGGTGGACAGTGAGCTCACATCCGGTCTGAGAGAATGCTGGCAGCTCCAAAGAGCACTCCAAACCCTCGAACACCACGCTACTCGTGAAGCATTGAACGTGCAGCAGACGAGCGAGAAGCTCGACGAGCTCAGCTACATATAGAGGGGATTGTGCAGCATACTTGTGGCACAAAGCTGACTGTTCGTCTCATTTTTGCTTCGACAGCAATGATTACTCAACTGCACTAAGTATAATGAATGGCGCACTTAGGTACAAACCTTCAAAGGATACGATTTTACGAGCCAGTAACAGCATGAACATCTGTATAATAGATAATATATACGAGGCATCCATACCTTTTTTCTCTTTGCTTCACTTCATAGTACTATTCGTTTTCTCAGTCCAGGCATATTTTTCAGTGCGCACACAGTATTCTTAACATGCTTCGAATCATCGACTCGATTAGCGACAACGCCCTTATTAAAACGGCCCTTTATGGTGCCCTTTTGCTTGGAGTGTACAAGCTCACCACATTTTCTCTTAGTTTGGTTTCATTGATCTTGGATTTATGGGTGCTTCCTCCAGTGAATTTCGCCAAGTATGGTGCTGGGAAAGGCAAATGGGCAGTGGTTACAGGAGCTTCTGACGGTATTGGTAAGGAGTTCGCTACTCAATTGGCCAAAAAAGGTTTGAATGTGGTACTTGTATCCAGAACCAAGTCGAAATTGGATGCTCTTGCCGAGGAACTCGAAGCGCAATACAATGTTAAAACCAAGGTAGTGGCATTTGACGTTTCGTTGGACGCTCCTGCCAGCTACACTGCTTTGGAAACGGCCATTTCTGACATTCCCGTAACGGTGCTTGTCAACAACGTGGGTCAATCTCACTCTATTCCTGTGCCATTTCTCGAGACTGACGAAACGGAATTGCGCAATATTATCACCATTAACAACACTGCTACCTTGAAAATCACCCAGGTTGTTGCCCCAAAGATCGTGCACACCGTTGCTGGTGAAAAGAAAAAGACAAAGGGTTTGATTTTGACCATGGGTTCATTCGGTGGTTTGTTGCCAACACCATACTTGGCAACTTACTCTGGTTCGAAGGCATTTTTGCAGTCCTGGTCCAGTGCCTTGAGTGGGGAGTTGCAGCCTCAAGGTGTTGATGTGGAGTTGGTGATTTCTTACTTGGTGACTTCGGCAATGTCGAAAATCAGAAGAGCCAGTGCTACCATCCCAAATCCTAAGGTATTTGTTAAGTCGACCTTACGCAATGTGGGGCGCCGTGTTGGTGCACAAGACCGTTTTGGTACTGTTACACCTTACTGGGCACACGCTTTCATGCACTTTGGTATTGTGAACACTGTGGGTGTGTACTCCAAGATTGCCAACACCTTAAACTTGGGCATGCACAAGAGTATTCGTGCCCGTGCCTTGAAGAAAGCTGCAAGAAAGAAGGACTAGGTATTTAACTTGGCGAAATTGTGCTTGCTACATTTACCTATTCTCAAATATCATAAATTACACTTTCTCAACATAACGCTATCTACCTCCGAGTTCCTTTCTGAGTATTGTAAATTCTTCATCCTCAATCTCTTCTAACATCGGAGTATAACGGCGGCTGGATTTTGTAGAAGAGATGGAATCAGTATGTGAATCTTCTCCATTAGACTCTGTAGCTGACTCAGAAGACTCTTCTTCACTGGGAGTTTCTGCTTCAGAACCCGAGAAGTGGTGGGAGGCAACGGCAACTTCCTCTCTACTTGGTTTGTGGGTCCTCTGCCTTCTAGAGCGGTGTCTGTGCTTTAATTTTCGGTTATGACGACGACAACTAATGTCCGAGCTGATCTTGGGAACATGAAGCTCTAATATGTTATGGCTCTTGTTCAATTCCCACCGAATGTTCTCCAAGTCAACACTAGGAACATCGATCTCGTAACGCCGAACAAATCTGTCTCGTTGTGATGTCACTTTCAAGAAAGACAATCCGTTGCGATCCCGCACAACAGTCACTTCATAGTCATCATATCCTGCCCAACTTTTGTATATTTGGAGTTGAAACTCAGTTTCTGTGTCGAATTCTCTCGTCAATATCCTCCTTGGATTGTGGAAGATTTCATATTTTCGTCTGTGGATACGATCCAACGGAGATAAGCTGAAAATGTCATAGTAAGGTGAGCACCTGTGATTAGAATAATAAGAAATCATACCTGTGAAAGGCAAATTGATGCTTTTATCATAAAAGAAAGGTGATATTCTAGAAGCCTCTATGCGAATTTCGCAGCCAAAGTTATTGATAAGCAAAATAGGCAAGGTTTTTTTTAAGGGGCAAAACAAATATTGGGAATGATTAGGAGAGCTCTTGGATGATCTTACGCACGTAGATCACTTTGCAAGCCTCAATACTGCCAATCCCCGCTGTGGAAGTCGACTATTGTAGAGTCTGTTCACGTGTATAGTCACGTGCTTGGAACATTCTAGAAGATCAAGCATCTGAAGGTGCGCTATAAAGCAATATGAATTTTCTCACTTCCAACAATGCCAAAGGAAACGAAGTTATATGATTTGCTAGGTGTTCTGCCCTCTGCATCTGAAACAGAGATCAAGAAGGGATACCGTAAGGCTGCTCTTAAGTATCATCCTGATAAACCCAATGGTAATACTGAAAAGTTTAAAGAGATCTCAGAAGCATTCGACATTTTATCCAACGCCGATAAGAGACAAGTGTATGATGATTATGGATTAGAAGCTGCCAGAGGTAATGCTCCTGCTGGAAATCCATTCGAAGGTGCCGGAGGAATGGGTGGAGGAATGGGTGGAGGACATCCATTTGGAGGATTCGGCGGTGGAGGAAGAGGAGGCTTTTCTCAAGCTGATGCGTTCAATATCTTCTCCCAGATGGGTGGATTTGGTATGGGAGGTGATGATGGCTTCTCCAGCTTTGGAGGTGGCTTTGATGGTATGCCTGGTGGTTTTGGAGGTGGTTTTGGGGGTGGAAGTAGAAGGGCTGCTCGCCCTGAGCCCGATACCGTCACTATGAACTTGCCCGTGTCGTTAGAAGACCTTTACAACGGTGGGACTAAGAAGATGAAGTTGTCGAGAAAGGGAATGGATGGCAGTAAGGAAAGCAAGGTGCTCGAGATCAATATCAAGCCTGGATGGAAGGCTGGAACTAAGCTCAATTTTACAAACGAGGGAGACTACCAACCCGAATGCCATGCTCGTCAGACTATCCAATTCATTTTGGAAGAAAAGCCCCACCCCCTCATGAAACGTGATGGCAATGACTTGGTGATGACTATTCCATTGACATTTAAAGAGTCATTATGTGGATTTTCCAAAGAAGTCAACACCATTGATGGGCGCAAAATCCCATTATCGAGAATGAGTCCAGTCCAACCTGGAAGCACTGCCCGTTACCCAGGACTTGGTATGCCAATCAGCAAGCAGCCAGGCAGTCGCGGAGACTTGATCATCACCTACAAGATTGACTATCCTATGAGTTTGACTCAGGAACAAAAGCAAGTGATCAACCAGTACTTCTAATCATAAATGCAGGCATGATGATACATATACATAGAAATAATTACTTCAAGACATAGAAACATGACAATAATAATCCTACTGTAGCCATCCTTGTCCTGCACCTCCGCCCAATTACGGTTTCACATCTCAACTTAGCTGTGTACTTATACATGTCGGTTATCCTTGCATCTGCTGGTTACGATCATACTATACGATTCTGGGATGCCCTCACAGGAGTATGCTCACGCACAATTCAACATACAGACTCTCAGGTCAACAGGTTGGAAATAACGAGTGATAAAAAGTATTTAGCTGCGGCAGGAAACCTTTACGTACGGCTTTATGACATTAGACAGAATGGATCTGCTGGAGGAACAACAGCCGTGAGCAATTCAAGCGCCAGCAACCAGTCTAACAACTCAAATCCAGTATTGACATTCGAAGGACACACTGGCAATGTCACATCATTAGCATTTCAGATAGAAAATAAGTGGATGGTGACGTCTCTGGAAGACGGAATGGTCAAGGTGTGGGATGTGAGGTCCCCTTCAGTTCAGCGTAACTACAAACATCACAGTCCGGTCAATGAAGTGGTGATTCATCCTAACCAGGGAGAATTGATCAGTTGTGATCAAGACGGAAACATCCGTGTATGGGACTTGGGAGAGAACCAGTGTACCCATCATCTTATTCCCGAGGACGATGTGCCTATCAATTCTCTTTCTGTTGGTAGTGATGGCTCCATGCTCGTAGCCGGCAACAATAAGGGCAACTGTTATGTTTGGAAGCTTCTGAGTCAGCGAGATGTCACGTCGTTGACCCCAGTGACTAAGTTCCGCTCACATCTGAAATACATAACTAGAGTTGTACTTTCGACTGATATGAAGCACTTAGCTACCTGCTCTGCTGATCACACCGCGAGAATATGGTCCACAGAACAAAACTTCAACTTGGAAACTACTTTACAAGGTCACCAGCGCTGGGTATGGGACTGTGCGTTTAGTGCTGACAGTGCCTACTTGGTCACTGCTTGCTCTGATCATTATGTTAGATTGTGGGACTTATCTAATAGCGAAACGGTGCGTCAATACAACGGGCACCACAAAGGAGCAGTTTGTGTTGCCCTCAATGACGTTTAGACTCCAAAAGTATCAACGCCTTTTAGGGCAACAAAAACTGGATGGTGATCGCGATTAGCATATTGCATCCAGAAGTTGCACTTTTTCAATCGAAGAGACAAATTTGTGACGACAGCAAGCAGTTGGATATGGGGAATGAACTTGGTCAAAGTCATTGGTTTTCCAGGAAGAAATTCTTTCAATCCATACCACATGGCACTCTGCTTAATCTCTCTCACTGTGGACTCTTGTAGTTCACGTATCTCACGCGGAAGTTGTATGTGTAACTTTCGATGAATCAAAACCAGTTGTAAACAAAAGAACAAACTACTCGCCGCGATACACCTCCTAAGCTCAGCAGCAGTGTACTGCTTTTTGATAATATCACTATTTGCTCCATTACTGCTGTCGTCTTGGTAATTTGGGTTCGTCCTGTTGACTCCTAAGGTAACTTTTGAGCCGATATCTGCCAAGCATCCGTGCAACCCTGGTCCTAGGTCCCTAAAGAGGCCAATCCGTGATACTTTGAAATCGGATAAGTCGCTTGCTAATTGCGCAAAACATACCTGAACTTTTGCCCTTGCCTTGTCAAATCCTAATAAAGAGCTCTCAAGGTCACTCAAGATTTTACTGACCGGAAAACAGTAAATGGGACATATGTCACTACCGATGAGGGCCTGTACTATGTTGTGTAATGTGTCGACTTCGCCTCTAGTCATAGTAAGTTCTCCCAATGATGCTAGCTCGTCAGCCAAGTCAATTTTGGGCACAGGCTGTAACTGATCTTTCAAGAACTCCGACACTTCATGCCCTAGACTATCATACGGAGTTATTGCACTTCGGTGAAGGCTGTATAAAAGGTACCCCACAAGCTGTTTGTGCAAAGTCCAGGTCTTTTCTAGCAGTTGTATTGCCACGGGCATTCTACAGCTTCCACAAATATGATCTTCGGGGTTTGTTGCTTCTAGGGCTTGCCTCCAATTACTTCTGCCAAACTGAAAGAATGATGCTAATGAAATATTGAACATCATAATACCACACTTCGGACAATTATAAGAGAAAAAAATATTCTTCTTACTTTTGCATATCCGGCATTTACAGTTGAAGAAGTATCTTAATTCGAGGTTGCGTTTCCTCACCTCTGTTGGACAAGCAATGAACGTATAATTGGTGAAAAGTTCGGCTCCCGCTTGGATCGGAGATGCTGCGACAAATTTCATTTCTGTCAATGAAATGGGTATAACATAAAGATTTGGTACGCACGAATGATTGAGGAGGGAATATTTCTTATCAAAGGACATTCCCACATTTTCAAATCTTTCATTCATCGCCGTCATGGAGTTGACAGCTGCCAAACAGATAATTTTGAACACTGCCATCTTTTCGAGGTTGAATTCATCGGCTAATAACAGTGTAATGCTTTCGCTCATACGCATGAAATCCCCATGGTTCTCAAACTCCTCGCTATGATCAGTCAAGCCCTCTAGCTCATCATTGGCCCCAGGTTTGAAATACATAACGCACAAGCGAAGGACTAATCGTTTAAACTCATCGGGTCCGCGTATCACTTTTAAGGGCTCCATCGGACGACATTCATATTGGTGGTAGCACTTCCAATTGGTTAGATAGCACTTTTCATTGCAATAAGAATACAAACCACATACCTTACAGGAATATGCTAACGTTGAATTGGGAATTCGTTGAAAGCAGTTCTGACAAACAGTTTTACAGCTGTCTTGCGACTGTATCAGGGGTTCTAGTTGATACACTGTTACAGCCGTTTGAATCCTGAAGATCTCAGTTCCAGCATCCGTTGCGCTCACAACGGTTCCTGTTCCTCTTTTTGATGGACCATCAAAAGGATTCATAATGAAGATCTTCGAGTCTTCGAGTTTTTCTTTTATACTTGTAATAGATGTCATGATGATATGCTAGATATGATATTTAAGTGTAACGCTATTCTTTTTTTTTTTTGTCCTTGTGTATCTGCCACAAATAGCCCTCTCTCTGTCTCTCAGTTAAGTCTTTTGACAGAGCGATATGACTGAATGTCAACATCATACAGCGAATGGTATCATTGCAAAACAGTTTCATGAAGAATATCCTCCACGTTGTAGAACATGTCTTCGAAATTGCTCTCTCTGTCTGTTCCGAAGGATTTATCCAAAAGATCAACTGTCTGTGCACTTTCTGACGCGACAGGTTCAGTTCTTTCAGCTTCATCGTTGTCACCGCTGCAACTTTCAAGTGAATGCTTCTTGTTTATGGTAGAAGACTCCAACTCTTTGCGGAAGTAGCCTCCCAACTCCAAACAAAAATTCATGAACTCATCGATCCAGCAGATTACCATGTACCAAGCTTCCTTGGCTGCTTTCCCATACAGTCCTATTTCGATCAAACAAGCAGTGAGTAAGCTGCCTGCGGCCACTAAGTAAAATCTTGGATTTGGCCCCAGAAACCTTGACGGAAGCTCAGCGATAAGTTTTGTGCAATCGCTCATGATATCTGAGGAACATCTCAATATCTCACTCACTTTGTTCACAAGTACATGCGACAAAAAGTCAGTTCTATCTTGACAAGGAACCAAGTGTTCCACAATCTCTGGTATATTGACAGTTTGCCAGCTCTCGATCATAATACGTCTATCATCCGGGTTCTTGAAGTAACGGAAAGCATTGTCTCTCGTCTGAATAACAGCAATCATTCGTGTCAAAAGTGAAACAAATTTCAGGGCCGATTTGAGTTTAGAATCCACAAACTCTTTATGCATTTTGTTTCTCAAGGAATCTGTAAGATGGCGAATCAAACCTTCGGCAATTTCTTTTAGTCTGTGCAATACCATGTCTGGAACCAGCTGGAGGTACACTCTAGTTAGCATCTTTGCCATTTTGTTGTAAACCAAACTGTCGCATTTGTGAATCCAAGGAACCACGCTTTCACTACTGTAAAGTGTTTTAACAGGAGCAGTCAAAATGGTATTGAGAGCCGAGTATGACTGAAACAAGCGCTTTGTGTGGAGATACCTCATACACTCGAGAACGGTGGTGCAGTGAATGGTGTAGAGCGCATACAAAGTGTCCGCAATATCACTGTCGGTATCAGGAGGAAGGTAGGGGTAAATTGAAGGCAACGTGACCGGAATAGACATGTCTTCAGTCTCGAGAAGTTGGTCGACACGGTTGAAGATGTCTGGAACATAATGCAATTCGAGGATGTCAAGCAGTTCGGCTGCTGACACCAATGACGTTGGTGTGCGAGCTTGACCAACATCCAATGTTTCAGACGGGCTGTTCTGCGAGTAAACAGAGCTAGGATATTCTGGTGGTGAGAGCTGTGAAGAAGGTGAGGATCTTTGGATCTCATCAGAATCTTCGACCAAGCGGATGCCATTGTAATGATACTTTGATCGACCACGTACACCTAAGCGACGAATGCTCAAGCCTGGGAACATCATTTTCACAAGCTTGCCCATGTTTGTGGGAGTTATGGGTACCAATCCAAAAGTAGCGCAAGACTGGACGTACCTGGCGTATACTCGATTACGAGGAACCACTGCTGTAGAAGAAACATCACACGCACCAAGAAGCCACGCTGCAGCAAATATATCACGGTGTTTATCTCTAATTGAGATTGAATGCAGATTTTTGGCGGTCTCCAGATCGTCATTATCTATGACTTTAACCCGGGCTGCCAATTGGGGAAGTGGGATTTTGGAAGCCTCAGAAGCAACCCGCTTTAGTTCCACTTCAGAATTGAACGGTGCATGGACCTGGTAGCCTGCTGGTGGTACTGATGTCGCAGGCTGCTGGTACACAGCAGATGTCGGATTCTTGTATATGGTAGTATTCAGAAGGTTACGGCTGTGTCCGACATCATGCGGCAATGAAGCTGAAGAGTTGCCGGGAGCCCTTTGCTGCAAGCCGGCAGGAAACTGCTGATTGGTGTACACATTGGAGTTCACCTGACCGTAGTGACGATGAGACGGAAGAGACTGTGCTAGAGGAGCATGTAAAGTGGGCTGCACTTGTTCGGGATAGTCCAGAAATGGAAGCCCGAGGTTACCTCTGGTGTTTTCCATATTGTAGGGATATTCAAAATGCATTGGATAACCCATGATAGGGGCACCCATATAGTTGGAGCCATGCAGAGACGAATGAGCAGCATTTGATGGAGGTAAATGCAAATCGCTCAGTTCTTGTTTTATGCTATCTGACTGCATCTGGTCGTCTTTCTGTGGTACCACATGGCTATGCAGCGTGCCAATGAGCTCTTGGGCATTTGAAGGGATATAGTATTTTTCGTAATCTTCCCCCATGGTGAAAAAATCAAACAGAACCCCAAATAATGGTGTTTGGCACCTTGTAAATACACGGCAATCCAAACAACTGAGCTGTCCTCAAACGATTGGATGGTCTAAATAAGAAGGATTCAAGGCTGGTCGCCGTAGCGATATAAGGTTTGTCTGAAGTCTATGGTCCGTTTACTCAGCCTGCACAAAAAAGTTTGATCCGAGCCGCAACAACAGAAGCATACTGCACACGAGGTGGGATTCCACGGGCCTGTATATGGGGCGCTTTTTTTTGGCTCATCGCAGCACTCTCTGGAAAACTGCCCTGATGGTTGTGCTTAATTCGAACCCAGAGATCCTTTTGCGTAAGCGGAAGGACCGTGATAGAAAGCGTCTTGAAAAGCAGGAGCAGGCTATACAGAAGCAGCTTCAGCAGAAGAAAAAGAATGCTAGAAAGCTCAAGAAATTTGTTCGTGTGGAGACGTTAATCTCCAACTACAAGTCCACTGAGCTTGAAAAGAAGAGAATCCAGCATATAACGAAGCATCAGCAGCGAGAGCAGGAACAGGATGCCACTTATGGTGCAGAGGATGGTTCTGAGAACCTCCTTTTTGTCATTCGTGTGCCCGATCATGCCAAAGGTTTAACCATCCCCAGAAAGGCCAAAACCATCTTACGGTTGTTGAGGTTGGATACCCCCAACACGGGTGTGTTTGTCAAAGAAAACAGCACCACTTCGCCATTGTTGAAGTTGATACTGCCTTACATTGTTGCAGGAACTCCTTCGTTAGCATCTGTTCGTCAATTGTTCCAGAAGAGAGCATGCATATCTGTATTGGACGAGGAAACTGAAAAGCCCAAAACAGTCAAGTTAGACAATAACTTGGCGGTCGAGGAGAAGTTCGGTGACGATTTGGGACTCATTTGTATCGAAGATTTGTTCCACGAAATCGTCACCTTGGGTGAAAACTTTAAACCAGTTACATTTTGGCTTATGCCTTTCAAGCTCAATGCTCCTGTAAGCGGATGGGGACCACAAGCAAAACTTGCCAAGTTGCAATATGAACTGGAAAACAAGCGCAAGGTGAGTTTGGCTGGTAACGCTGCTCTTGAGCTTATTGATATTGACAAGTTTATTGAGGAGCAAAACTGAGCCACTATATAATGCATGTACACTATTAATCTAATTGCACGTTCGACTGGTAGTTCAAATGTATCTTTGGCGAGTTGCAGCCATCGTTTATCGTCGTGTCAAGTTCAATATGAATTTTCAAATTGATACTTTTGCAATCGATTTGGTCACATTCGCGGGACAGGATCATTTATTAGGCGGTAGCTTCTACGACATGCACCAAAATTTGGCGCAAGTGGGAGAGCAGAAAATCTTCACGTTAATAGTCTGCTGGCCACAATCTATGAGTGACTTTCAATTCTATCACCTCATTGATTATTCTTCAGAGCCTAATAAGTATGTTTCAATTACATATAGCACTATCACAGTTTTTGCCGAATCATATTGTCACTTTTGCAACCTAAGTTTACGAGTAGTGCCATGTTCAATTTGAAAATTCAAATTGATGCTTTTGAGATCAAGTTGGCTTCACTTTCGCGGGAGGGAGCTGGGTAGAATGCGGAGCCGCACGTATTTTACAATATATTTTACAACAAAGTGGGACAGTTTTTGATTTATCAATATGCAGGGAGTAGTATTGGAACGCGCATAGAGCTTGGTCTATAACCACACATGGGAAAAACTACATACCATGCTTATAATCAGCTAACCTCAGACCAATCCCACTCTTACAAACTACTTCAGCTTCCCACTGAAGTTCTTGATTATGTCGAGTCTGGCTCCAAACTCCAGATTAAATCACCACCAGGACGACTGACAGAATTGACTTTATGTACGAATAATAAGTCGTGGAGGATACGGCAGATGAACCATTCCAATACAGTGTATCTCCTTAATGATCTTTCCATTAATTCTATGGATCAAGCCGTAGATCGTGAAGCAGAAAAAGAAAATGAACCAGGGTCGGTACCACAAACTGACAACTTGTTGGTGGGATTTGCAAGTGGCTCCTTTGAGTACGAACTAACAAAGACATCTGGAAGCATCAATGTGGAAGGCTTACCTGTTTATGATGGTACCACCATTGAATCAACCGGCTATGGAGAGAAAGACTTGCTACTTGACTCACCTATTTCTGGAGACGAGTTCTACAAGAAATGGTACGATCTTTGCGGTTGTGAAGTCAATGGCAGTGCAGTAGTCCTTTCTCGAGGATTTATTACCGATGCATTGGCTGTGCTTATTCCTGTCATTATCAGCATTGAGGCAGACTACAATAGTAAAACTCTCAATTTAGACATCAAGCAGATATCGCAACTCATGGCAAAAGAAAATGAGCTATACACAGACAAGGTCCTCCAAACTATTATACATAAATTCGGTGATGTGGATGAATCATCTGGAAAATTCAGACTTGAAAATCTCGTTATTACTCGATGGTTCGGAATCCAAGCTTTGTCTAAAGAAGGGCGAGCACTTGATTGCAAGGAGTTCTTATTGCACTGGAAAAGCAGTTTACCGCATTTCTACAATGTACCGTTAGATTTGGCCCAGCTTAAAGGCTTCTACGTGAAACCTACCAGCACACTGGTGCAATATTTGGATCCCACATCTTTCTCGCTGACTGATGCAGGAGTAAGAATCAAGGAACTTTTGCTGGTTTCGAAAGAATGGGATCTCGAGGATTTTCTTCCATTTATCGAGGACCTCGTTCCCTCTGGCAGGAAACCGGACAGTATTATCCTCAAGCATGCTAAGAAGAAAAGAGTGGGCAAAAATAGGTTTGTGGTCTGTCCCCGTTAAGGTTGCAACAGGTTGACATCCCAACACCGCGCAGTGTGAACTTGTGTCGGTGCGATCTCAGTCTCTAAATGGAGAGAGAAGGCTACTTGGTATCCCTCATTGTATGTGCATTACTACCTTATGAACTGTCATGACTAACTCAGAGTGGAGGATGTGCAGGTACTGCTACGGATTTGGCATTTTTTCCAATTGACACATTGAAGACACGATTACAGGCTAAAGGTGGATTTTTCCATAATGGGGGATGGCATGGAATATACAGGGGATTAGGCTCATGTGTCGTTGCATCTGCTCCATCGGCAGCGTTATTTTTCGTCACTTACGACTCTATGAAGATATACACAAAAGACAAGTTACCGCTGGCTTCTCTCAGTCATATGGTACTGGCATCGATGGGAGAAATAGCTGCATGTCTCGTGCGAGTACCCGCAGAAGTCATCAAGCAGAGAACCCAGGCTGGTATAATGGGTGCCGGAAATGTGTCTACTTCGTGGTCCAACTTGCTCTACTTGGTGCAGAACCGATCCGGAGAGGGAGTGATTCGGGGACTTTACCGTGGATGGAACACAACAATAATGCGAGAGATTCCATTTACTGTGATTCAATTTCCTCTCTACGAGTACCTAAAGAAGCTTTGGAGCGGATACCAAAACGAAGAACGATTGTCACTTCTCAAAGGTGCCATTTGTGGCTCAATTGCCGGAGGTGTTGCAGCAGCAATTACCACTCCATTGGATGTGGTGAAAACGAGAATAATGCTTAGTCACGAACGAGTCTCTGTCTCCTCGTTGGTCAGAGCCATGGTCCGAGACGAAGGATACAAGGTGTTTCTCAACGGCATTGGACCTAGAACATGCTGGATCAGTGCCGGCGGAGCTATCTTTTTAGGATGCTACGAGCTCTGTCTGAGTCAACTTTCCACGCTCCTATTTCCAAAAACTTTATAGATGTACATAGCTGCCCATAGAATAGATTGCACTACCGGAAGGTGGGCCGAAGCGGAACCAATATATCTTTCCTGCACATGTGTCTGCGCTTACTGATCGAAGTTCTCCTCTTTCGCCTTCTCAAGTGCAATATGATGGCCTGTCCTGCTTTTCGCTCTTTGAGGGCACAAGGGCATTCTAAGCAGTTTTCTGCGCCTGTCTTGAGGTACATGCGCACTTCTTATCGTGGTCTTGCAACCATGGATGGAGAGTTGCATCTCAAAACCCAAGTTGAAACATCCACTGTTAAACCACCAGATGGACTGAACATCACTTTGAAGAGTGCTACTCGTGACGACTCGTTGTTTGGTACCAGACCTATTTACTTGGATGTGCAAGCAACCACTCCAACCGACCCCAGAGTTCTTGATAAGATGCTCCAGTTTTATACTGGATTGTATGGTAATCCCCATTCCTCCACCCACTCCTACGGATGGGAAACTGAGAAGGAAGTCGAGATTGCTCGTGGACACATTGCTGATGTCATAAATGCCGACCCCAAGGAGATCATTTTCACTTCTGGTGCTACGGAAACCAATAACATGGCCATCAAAGGTGTGCCCCGGTTCTACAGCAAGACCAAGAAGCACATCATCACCACTCAGACCGAGCATAAGTGTGTGTTGGACTCTGCCAGACACATGCAAGACGAAGGATTCGAAGTCACCTACTTGCCTGTCAACGAAGAGGGCTTAATTTCACTCGATGACTTGAAGGCTGCCATTCGCAAAGATACTGTCTTAGTGTCTATCATGGCCGTGAACAACGAAATTGGTGTCATACAACCTTTGAAAGAGATCGGAAAGATCTGCAGAGAGAATAAAGTGTTTTTCCATACCGATGCTGCTCAAGCATTTGGAAAGATTCCTATTGACGTGAACGAGATGAACATTGACTTGTTGTCGGTCTCGTCCCACAAGATTTACGGCCCCAAAGGTATTGGTGCCTGTTACGTAAGAAGACGCCCAAGAGTTAGAATGATTCCAATCATCACCGGTGGTGGTCAAGAAAGAGGATTACGGTCAGGAACTTTGGCCCCTCCTTTAGTGGCTGGCTTTGGTGAGGCAGCCAGACTTGTCAAAGAAGAGATGGACGTAAGTATATTTTGATATTGCATTGTTGCGATCGCATGAAATGATGACTTCTCTTTTGAGATTGTGGAGTTTGGCAAATTCTTGTGAACTTGTTATATCTGCTCAAATGATCGCAAAATTTATGCAAGGATCTGATTTCCAGTGTGATCATTAGCACATTTTTTGTTCTCTATACTAACTCAGTACGATAAAGCTTGGATCAAAAAGCTTTCTGACAAATTAAAGGACGGATTATTGTCCATTCCTTCAACGCAATACAACGGATGCTTGAGCAACCCCGATAATCAATATGCCGGTTGTGTGAATGTTTCTTTCGCTTACATTGAAGGTGAATCCTTGTTGATGGCATTGAAAGATATTGCTTTGTCCTCCGGATCTGCTTGTACATCTGCCTCGTTGGAACCATCTTATGTCCTCCATGCCCTCGGTGCAGATGATGCCTTGGCACACTCTTCAATCAGATTTGGTATCGGTAGATTTACCACTGAGGCTGAGGTAGACTACGTCATCCAGGCTATTCAGCTGAGAGTTGATTTCTTGAGAAAGATGTCTCCATTATGGGAGATGGTGCAAGAGGGTATTGATCTTAATACGATCGAATGGAGTGGTCACTGATCCCCAAACCCTAAAGTGATTTTACTGTACGCTATTTACTGTTTATAGGCCGATTGAAGTATTTATACAGAGCATTTCCAGAGTAGACTCCGCGGAAAGTCGTGCTGACCATAAAAGTATACTTCGATATTATATATTTGTACGGACACTAGGTAATGTCAACTTTCTTGTCCGTGAGTATGTATTTTGTTAATTTCAGATCTCATGGTTACAAAAAAATATCAAGACATCTAGATGTTGTATCGAAATTTATGGGATGGATGTTGACTTTTATTAGCCTTTCTGGCGGGACTGCACCATGGTCCTGGGGAACTACATCTAAATGTTGCTTATATAATCGATCCCGTTACCGGAGCGCTACCGGCTGCTTTGACAACAACACAATATTTCAATCTGAATAATTTCAGTTGCAGTTAGAATATTTAAAAATGTCACAACCAGACGTCAAGAAAACTAAGACCTCGACTACCAAGACAATCACCATTTTACCTGGTGACCATGTGGGTACAGAGGTATGTCAAGAAGCCGTCAAGGTGCTTGATGCCATTCAATCGTCAACTCCCCACCAAGAAATCAAGTTCGAATACAAGCACCACTTGATTGGAGGAGCCGCAATTGACGCTACTGGTGTTCCATTGCCTGATGAATCACTTGAAGCTGCCAAGCTCTCGGATGCTGTCTTATTGGGAGCTGTTGGTGGACCTAAATGGGGAACTGGCCAGGTGAGACCAGAACAAGGTTTGTTGAAGATTCGTAAGGAATTGAACTTGTATGCTAATTTGAGACCATGTAACTTCGTATCCAAGAGCCTTTTGCAGTTTTCTCCTTTGAAGCCTGAAAGAGTCGAGGGTACAAACTTTACTGTGGTGAGAGAGTTGGTCGGTGGTATTTACTTCGGTGATCGCCAGGAACAAGAGGAGTCCGCTGACAAGGAGAGCGCATGGGATACTGAGAAGTACTCTGTTGCAGAGGTCACCCGTATCACCAGAATGGCTGCATTTATGGCTCTTCAGCACAATCCTCCTCTCCCAATCTGGTCATTGGACAAGGCTAATGTGCTTGCTTCTTCAAGATTGTGGAGAACTACCGTGGACAAAGTTATTCTGGAGGAATTTCCTACTCTCAAGGTCCAGCATCAGTTGATTGACTCAGCGGCTATGATTCTTATCCAGGCCCCATCCAAGTTGAATGGTATCGTCATCACTTCCAACATGTTTGGTGATATCATTTCCGACGAGGCTTCCGTGATCCCTGGCTCACTTGGTCTCTTACCTTCCGCTTCATTGGCTTCTCTCCCTGACACTAACTCTGCATTTGGTCTTTACGAACCATGCCATGGATCTGCACCTGACCTTGATCAGAACAAGGTGAACCCTGTGGCCACTATCTTATCCGTGGCTATGATGTTGCGTTTGTCTTTAGATGCTGTTAAGGAAGCTGATGCCTTGGAGCAAGCTGTGGGCAAAGTCATTGATGCCGGTATCAGAACAGCCGACTTGAAGGGTACAAGCTCCACTACTGAAGTCGGAGACGCCATTGTACAAGAAGTCACCAAGATTCTCAAATCTCAAGCGTAAATTAAGCTACATTAAATAGAATTTGATGTTCATATCATATTTCATTAAGTATCAGATAACAACTTTGACAAGTACGCAATAGATTCGAAGTTTCCTAAGTAAAAAGAACCTTCTTTATTCATGGTACTAACAGAATTCTCATTGGCAAAATATGTCTCCTCTGCAAGCACCAGTTTGGGTTCATCAAACTTAGTTGGAATAGAATCTATAACGATTGTATCTTCACTGAGGCAAGCACTCTCTGGTGTCATTTGAGCTCTTAAAGGTTCGGTTGCCATTTGTTCTTCTGTTGAGTAGTATTCATCTTCAGATGTTGTGAGTCCCACACTGTTAGCTGAAAAATTGAACTCCATAGCCTTTCCAAGCTCGTAAGCAGCAATTGAAGGGGTAATTGATTGTGATGAGAAGCTCCTAGGGGCTACCTTACCTGCTTTCCAGTCGCGCTCAGGAAGTTCAACCACAACATCATCATATTTGTCTGCCATAGCAGCAATCTCACTGAAGCTCGAGTCATCATATTGAGATCCTTGCGACTCAATCTCTATGACTTCATGAGAATCCATAGATGTCAACTGCTTTAATGTACTAATTTCTTTGCTCAAATTGCTGTCATCGAATTTGGATATAGCAGTCCAATTTGCCTCGCCATCGTTGTAAAGGTACCTCACGAGGAACTCGTCGAAGCGAGCATCCTCTATTGTAAGTTGATGTATCTTTTCCTCTGACTTTGATGACAGGACTTCCGGCTTTATCTTAGAGCGAGGCTCATCATACAAGACATCTTTCTCGAGAAGGAAAGTAGTATGATTGCTTGATGATGGAACTAGTGGAAACTGGAAATTAGAATCCGCGTCAATGGAACCGACACCAGTGGTCGAGTTATCAACAATTGAGTTTCTCTGTGGGTTGCCTTCATAACGAAGGCTCCGCTCATATTCGTTTTGCGGTAAGAGGTCTGCTCTTTCTTCCTTTGGTTCGGAATCGACAATCCTACCAAGACTCGGGGAAGGAGAAAGTATACGTTTGTATTCAATCTTGGATCCTTCAAATTCAATTTTGCCTTGGGTGGCGGGTGGTATCCCTGTTGCTAACGGCTTTTCTTGCTTCTTCTTTCTCAATCGAGAGACTATTCTGGCAAAAAATCCTAGCTTTTCACTCTTATTCTGTATTTGTTCAGTGTTCACTTGATCCCTAGCTGGTTTCTTCAATATAGATTTTAGCATCTGGTCCTGGTCAGCTTTAAGATTCTGGCTTCGATCTTGACTGGTGAGTGCCGTAATTCCAAGCTTCAGATCATCAAAGAACTGGCCCCTATAGCCTTTTATGAGCCCTTCCAATTTTGATTGGCAAGTCTGCAACAGTGAGGAACCAAATACGCTAGGGAAGCTGCATTCAATCATTTCAGATAGCGTTTCATGTAGAAGTTCTCGGTTCATAATTTTGATTGTGTGTTCCTGCGAGTCTCTCGAGCACATTTCGACATATATCTTCTCATCGGCGTCAATGCAAAGTTGAATTAGAAGCACCAAATTGGGAAACTCTTGAAAAATTCCCCTTAAATTGTCAAAGTTTGTGTTCAACACAATTGCAATTGGGGATCTGCTACGTTCAAGCTTGTAAGAATCTGTGAGTTGAGCAGTGAAGAACGCTTTTGACTTACCGAACGAACGAAACAAATGAAATGGTTGGTTCTTATGCAAAATCTTAGCTTTATTCACAAGATCGGAGATCTCCTGAAGAGACGACGAGTTGTCAAAAACCTCGAAATATTGAATGCGAGGAAAGTCTTTCATTTGCAGGTACCTGTTATTCACGTCGTCAAATCCAGTAAATTGCAAAAATCTCCTGCTTCCATGTTCATGTGCGATGGAGAAGCAACTAGCATGCACTTTGTTTATATCACACCATGAAGAAACTTGCATCGTTGCAATTGACGAAATATCGGGCAATGGTTTACCGTTGACAAGAGAGTGCAATAAAATGTCGGCTACCTTCATGTGTTTCCCTGCTTCCTTCGAGTGGTAGTAAGCGTCATCGATTATCGTCAAGACGAGGATTTTATCGGAGAAAATGACAACAACATCGAGAAAATGAAATGGGTCTTTTGGCTCGAGGTTGCGCAACTCAAAAATACCGACCACCTTGCGTGTGAGCCATCCATATTGTAATTCTGCTGGCCAGCTTGAGGCTAGCTCGGTCAAAATCTTTCCAGTGGGTGTGAATATTCGTTTGGACACATCGACTGCCATTGAGGCATCCTCTTGCAGTCCAAAAGCGTCTATGACCTTCAAAGCATTTTCTAAATGAAATTCTATGACTGCCATATCTTCGGAGCTATCCAGCTCAAAATTGAAGCTCTTCGCCCGTTCTTCTTGAATTGCCCCTCGCAATCTCACCATGAGTAGCTTGAGCTTTGGAAGTTGCACAAGTGACCCTGATACTATCGCATCTATTTCTCTCAAGGTATAACTTCCTTTGTTGATAAGTCTATTCTCGAACACATGTTCACGGTTTTTTTCGTAAAATTCGTTGAAATGTTGCAGGAAGCTTCTCATGTTAGCTTCATGGCGAATCATCGCCTTGTAGAAATAGGGTACAATTGTCCCAAGAACTTTGATTATTTCGACATATCCAAATGGTGCAGCCCTTTGCAATGAGTCTTGTAATATACAATTGATGCGGGTGACTTCGTCAATAGTAGGTGGAAATACTCGATTGATTTTCTGAATGCCCAATTCTGCAGCAGCAGAGAGTACATGTATCCTCAATGGAATGATAAGGTCCTGGAGAAGTTTTACCAACTTCAGAGAAAAACTGCGTTGAACTTCAAGCAATTCGTCCACCACAGCAGTAATGCTCGGTTGGCTGTGACAGCGTGGGTATGAAAAATCGTCAGCACTGGGTGGAGAATAGGCTATATTGACATCTTCAGGTGAATATTCAAGTAGAGGATCGAATATTTGCTCTAGTTGTTCTCCCAAGAGCGAAATGAGTTTGTTGTTTTGTTCAGAAGCCTTTTGATTTGCGGCCACATCGGTATCGTAAAGTACGTCGATCATATAGGAGTATATTGATTGGTTTTGAAGGACACCTCTTTCAAGAAAATAGGTCGCAAATTCGTTTGTCGAAGAAGTGGTAATTTGTCTCATATCGGAGGCAAGATTACCTGCATCAGTTTCGTCCCATGGTAGCGATGTCACCTCCTCATCGATAAGCAAACGATTGTTGATAAGTTTACTGTAATTCTTCAATGCAGTGATAGCGAGGGCACGCTTTACTGGCTCTCTTTGATCTTGAGGCAACAAGTTTTCACAGGCAGGCCAAAATCTTGATCGAGCATCCACCATCAAGTTGGGGTAGTATGAGGTTCCAAATCTTGTAATGGACACAGTGCTTATCCTGTTGTTCTTTATGTGCTGCTTCACAATGATTATCAATTCACCAAATACTTTGGGTTCGTACCCACAGAAGATCAATGAATCGTTCATCATCTTGGGCCAGTCTTCTTTAAGAGTTTTGCGAGGTTTGTCGTTCGTATCTGTAATCAGAGGAAACACACTGGTATCCCAGTATTTGCTGACAGACATTGCAGCTGGAGAATCTGTTCGTGCTGCCAATTGTGGCATTCTTTAATTAACCCGAATGATAAAGCACTCTGTCTTCCACAATAGGATACTGTTGCAGAACGTAAACAAATATGGTGTATGGGCCTACCTACCGAAAGTAACCGTTTTAGGGTCCATAGGCATTCCATCGGGCCCAATGTCATTGTGGGCCAATTGAGATCTCGTGTACTGTAATCTTGCCTCGTCGAAAGAGATACCTCTCTCATTCATAATTCTCTTTACTTCACGCTTTCCTTCTTCCGAGAGCCCTTTTCTGGAATCCTGGGCTTCAATATTACTTGTAATGTCGAAGGACTCGCTGTTTAAACCACTTTCGAGATCGTCGTTGAAGCTCAGGTCCAAATTGACATAGCCCATTCTTCTTCTTGTTCTCCAGCGGTCATGGGCGGCTGCAATTTTGTGGCGGAAATGGAAAACTACAATTCCTGCAATGATAAGAAACACCAAGAGTGAATTGCCAATTGTGATGTGTTTTTTTGTGTAGAAGTAGTACGAATGGTGTTCTCCATCCTGACTTCCATTTTCTATGGGGAACTGTTCTGGCATATTTAAGGGGGTAATGGAGAGTTCGGCTCAGCACCTATGGCTGTGTGCACGACCAGGACCCTACCTACTTACAATAGACATAGATTAAAATTAGACTTACATTGACCTAAATTCTTCTACCCGCCTATTCGGCAGCGACCTCGGCCTTTTGTGAATACGAGATTCCAAGCTCTCTTCCACCATAGTTGTAGTTGTTCAAGTTGGTTATGGCTTGCTCGGCAAGATCATCCAGGTCAAACTGAACAACGGCATTTCCACTGGGTCTGCCCCGGTCGTCAAACTGGATCTCAGCTCTTGTCACTTTGCCGATGGTCTCGAAGAGCTCGTACAAGTCGTCCACATTGGTGACGAAAGGCAAGTTGGTGGTGTAAATGGTGTTACTGCGTTCACCGTTTCCTGTGACATTTCTGGTGAACTCGGTGTTTTGTCCAGTAACTCTTCTGTCCTCTGCAGCTGCTGGGGGACGGTTCTCGCCACGTCCGGGACGGAGGTCAATTCTTCTTCCGCCCATATCGTAGCCTTGGAACTTTTCAATGGCATATGCAGCCTCTTCTTCTGTGCTGAAGATGACAGTACCAAAACCACGCGATTTGCCCCAGCTGTCAGTCTTGACATCTGCTCTAATAACATTTCCTGCCTCTCTCATCAAGTCCTTGAGGTTCTGCCACGATACGGAAAATGGCAAGTTGCCCACAAAAACCTCGGGGCCAGCTTGTCCCGGAGGCACGCTGACAGCAGGACGTTCTCTGCGCTCCCTGGGCCTGCGTTCCTCTCTTTCTCTCTTCTTCTCTGGCGGAGGGTGGTCTTGCCTAACAAAGATCTCTCTTCCTTGGAGTTCGTGGTGGTCAAACTGCTCAATGGCACGCTTGGCATCATCCTGGGATCCGAACTCCACTGTGGCCATACCTCTGCTTCTGCCTCTACTAGTAACTATATCGGCACGTACCAAATTGTAGCCGGTGAAGAGGTTCCGAATATCATCGGATGTAGATTCAAAAGGAACGTTACCTATGAATATAGAGTTCTCGTAGTTACGATCCACTGCATCAGCACTGCCGTTCAGATCACCACGAGAAAAGTCTCTGCTGCTTCCACCTCGAGACCCTCTGAATCTGTCCCGGCGTCCTCCACGGTCTCCACGTCCTCCACGTCCCCCACGCTGACCACGACTTTCGCCACGGCCAGCTGGAGATGCCGATCTGTCTCTCACGGGAGATCTCGACCGATCCTAGAATATTAGCATTTGTGCAAAGAGATTGCCAATGATCAAATTGGGACTGCTAGATACCTTCGACAATCCAGCATCATCACCTGCGCAACGAGCCCTCAAACCGAAAAAACCATCAAGTTCAGCCGCAATTTAACCATCCTGTGTTCCGAAACATACTCTTGAATAGTCATCAATGTCCATGTCGTCCATCTTGCTGAGTGCCGAGATGGTGAGGATTGATACTAATTTTTCGGGTGCACTGGTGCGAAGCCGTTTTGCAGCTAGAGAGAATATTGTAGGTGAGACTATTCGACTGATAGCCTACGCTTCTTACAAAGTTCAAGTACTTGGCAAAAGCTGGGTGCTGTACCATTTTTTATTAGTCATTAAAATTCTTTTGTTACTTTTCGGGCAACGGTAATACAAGACGTCTTTCCACCTCAGTTTCCTTGTTCACCTCTTCCTCTCCGTCGAACTTTAGCCTGACGGTTCCATCCCGCCTGTGGCCCACTACAACAGCAGGGTAGAAAGTAGTGGTTTCGGGATATCGTGCTAGAACCTTGGTTCCTGCCGGATAGTTCAGCAAGTCAGCTACGTCGTCTTCCGGCGGTATCAACAAGATATCTTTGTAGCTTGCCTTGAAGGTTTCGCTAAGATTGTTGTTTTCGTCGGGTTCTGGGTCTCTTATCTCATACTTGGAACCGTCGCCCATTATTCTTACAACTTCACACTGAATCCATTCTTCAAAGTGCCGATTACGAAGCTTGTAGGCAATCTCCAGTCCAACTATTATAGGCTCCAGCGGGTTGAATTTTGAAGTCCAGAACAGTCGTCCCAGTTTGGGGCGCTTCGTTTGTTTACCATTCATTTTGTGTCCCTTTCTACCAACATCTTTTTCTGGCGAAGCAACCTTTTTGGTCTTTTGTTGTGCTCCTATGAGCTTCGTGAGGTTATCCTTCGAGGTCTCGATAAATCTCTTCACCACAGCCACATTAGCTCTGTGTTCTATGATCTCTTGTTTGAGCGTCTCGAGTTGTTCTGGAGTCATTTCGTCGAGCTGCACACTGGCTGTTTTGTCTACGTATTTATTGTCAAGCGTATTGGCCAGGTTAGCATTGCTGATATCCTGAAGCGCTGACACGATAATATCCCACTGTCCATCCGATTCCAGCATCCTGCAAACTTGCGGCTCAGTTGATACTGAAAGACGATGTTCCAAATCGCAGTAGCGGTCAGTATGCACACCGGCGGAGGTTCCGGTGGGCCCATAGTGGCTTACATTTATGATAAACGGAGAGTAGTATGGAGGTGGCAATGACGTTGAGCTCTTGCTTCGATATGCTAGCAGTTTTGGCTCAATTTCATCATAATAAACATCGATTTTCTGTATATGTCCTATCTTGTGACTTTGTTTTAATATCAATACTCTCACGATCCCTAAATATAGCCACGGCATTGGGCTACAGAACGAAACGAATATTGACATTGTACAGAAACCGATATGTGCACCTTTCTGAACCTAGTGTTGCGTTCCTGGTGTTAATGTGTGACATTATGTCCCTGATTATATTTTTTTGCATCCTTTACCAAATCCAGTGTAAAATGCCCCACACGAGATGTCTCAACCTGAGTGTCAGTAAGGCCTTGCTATTTTACCTATTCATATTCTTTTTAGTCTTTGTCGTTTTACTGTTGCAAATTTACTATCACCATGCAGCACTCAATCTTTTGGATGGTCTCGATTATTTATGGTTCATCAAGAATATCCTATCGTGTTTAGAGCTATTCCCACAAGTTTCGGTGCAATGGTTCGAGGAGGAATTCATTGGTCTTTCTAAAAATTTTCTTTTCTACAGTGGCTGCCGAATATTCTTTTTTGCAGTCGCTAAATTCATTCAAGCACAGTGCTCAACACCAGCCTGGGATTCAATTCCTGTCAATTACAGTCCATGGGTTACTCTAATCGCACATACAATGGGGATTTTTCTCCTAACTTACCAGCGCAGAGTCTATTCGAAAATATGCATTCTTCCTCACCGCAAATCGGAGTATGAACGACGTTAGAAGCTATATACTGCTAAAACTTTCCCTCAAGAAGCTTTACAGCCAAGTGCACGGCATAACCAATACGCCTTCCTTCACCTCCTTCTTCTTGTGGATTATCTATCTTATCTTGAGAATCACCTGCCGCTTTAGGCCTTGGCTTAAAATCGTCAAGCTCAAGTGGCTGGGCAAATTCCATCAAGTTTTTGAGTTCATCACTCATCTGCTGTTTAAGGCCCTCGTCCTTGGTGATTATAACCGCATTACTTTCCAAGTCCAACAGATATGCTCGTTTAGTGTAGTTTGAGGAGCCGATAATCGTGATCGATGGCTTGGGGTCGTCTGGTACGGTGATCCAAAGACCCTTTGCGTGGTAGGACCATCCACCAGGAGTATTGACAATTCCGTTTTTCCACTCGTATAGCTTAATTAGAGACAGCTTTCCCCTTTTGAAAACCTCCTCCAAGAATCTCTTTGCAAATAATAAATATGCTTCAGGAATGTAGTATGAAAACCCTGCTGACTTGTAGAACGAGTTCGCTTGAGGTGCAGCTGTAATAACAGCACCTTCGGCTAACCCATTCAAAAGTCGCTCTTGAATTTCTGGCAACATGTTAAAATAACCCGCGGTGAACCACCATTTGACATTTGGTGAGTCCAAGTATGACAAGAGCCGAAGGATAACGGGCTTTTCGGTAGACGGATCATAGTTTGGTTGCATCAAGGGAGTGAATTGGGATACTGGGTATACTATCGTATCATATTTGTCAGTATCATTGAATTGCTCAAAGGACTTGAGCTTATGCTGCTTGAGGAGAGGCTCGAGTAAGTACGACGAGTCGCTGATAAACCGTTGCACGTTCATATGTGGCTCACAACTGGCATTCGATGTGGGCCAGTCTAACCGGAAACCCTGCTTCTCTTTCGATTCTAAAATCTGGTACGACAACGATGAAACAGCCGAATGGATATCGAAGTAATAGTCCGCCAACGGCTTGTTGGAAAAGATATAGTACCTGTCTTGTCTATCAGTAAAGTAGTCCTCTGACAAATTGGCACCACTCAAGATCACCTCGTCGTCGAATCCATACAACTTCATGTGTTGAAGACCATGCATTTCGTTCACCCTCTTTGGCGTGACCGATCGGCGAATTCCGTTCAAGTGAGGCGTGTGATACATTCGTATATCTATCCTGTGCTTGCCATGCTTCTTGACAAGCGGCACCAATAAAGATGCTGAACATGGGCCATTCGGCGCTTCACGCGTTCCCCGAAGCACATCGGTAAGTAAGTGGACCTTGAGGTCCTCATTTTTGGAGAGAGCTTCGTCCAAGCATTCCACCAACTCATGCTGGGTTTTGCCGATGTACAAAGAACTCAAGTAGATTCGTTCTTTGGCACTGAGTATTTTGTTTTTTAACGTAGAATAGAATATGTGGGGATGGGTTAAGATCTCGATGTCGCCGGAGTGCAACACGAAACGGGGCGCCAACGAATCCAACTGCTGGAAGATGGTGGTCAACCTGGGATGAAACAGCTCTGCCACCTCCGGTGCCATAATAGGATTATTGGTAGAGAACCGTCTCACATTCTGGTCATTCCCAGAAAAGAAGTAGTTATACAATGACAGAATCATGTATGGAGATCCCGTAGTGGTATTAGAAGAAACACCTTTCTTGTTAGATGTTGTAGTGAGTAAGTTTCTTGCAGATAAAGATCTGAACATCCATGCAAGCCGCTGATTGATATAGTTGTTTTTGTGTTCTTTCTCGAAGAGGGGAAGCAAAGCTGTGGGAAACGATATGGGTGCGCTCGTGCGACAACAAACTTCCTACTATAGATAAGGTTTGCAAACCGTTCGGTGTTGTGTTGAGGTATACGCACAGTGATGATAATTACGCAAGGAGTTTCACGCTTTATGGTGTCTATGCAGTCTGACTCCGTGCCGTTTGCAGTGCTAAGCGAGGGACGGTAAAATTGTATGGAATGGGGTAGCTTAAAATTGCGCTTTACGATGAAAACAGATTATGTTTATTGACAGTTAGCCACTCATATAATACAGAAGGAGTAGTGTCAAAGCGACCACTTTTTGTCATTCTTATTGTTTCTTTAGCTTATTGTGTAGTTTTCGTCATCTATTGTTCCCTTTCGCAGCCTTGATCAATAAAACATCACCATCCTCAACCACATATGTTTTGCCTACTCTCAATTGACGTCCACTGGCTTTCAACTTGGCTTCATTGAGTGGTGCAGCTTCACCTTGAAGGTCTTCAAGTTTGTAAACCTGGGCTGTTATAAATGTTTTCTGCAAATCCGTGTGGATCACACCCGCAGCTTCAGGAATGCTTGTATTTTTCCGTATTGTCCATTGTCTTGCTTCTTGAGGACCACATGTGTAGAATGAAATCAAGTTGAGTGAGTCTCTCATGGCATTGACAATGGCACTGATGTTACTGGATTCGGAGGTTGCAAGACCAGCAACAACCTTCGTTTCTAAGCTGGCGCTGAACATCAAGAGCCTGTCATTTGGACACTCATTTTCGACCCACTTTCTGACACCCGGAAAGTACTTGTTACTTCCATTGATGTACTCGTCTTCACTCACGTTGAGCAAATAAACCATTGGCTTAGCCGTGAGAAAATTCACGGGGTTGAGTACTTCTACCTCATCACTCGTCCATTCAAAGACCGATAGTTTCTTACCCTCGTAGAGTAGGTCTTGTGCTTTCGTGAATGTGTCAATAGCAAATTGAACTTGAGCATTGTTCGTATGTGGTTTCTTAAGTAGCTTTTCCGTTTGCTCTAGAGCGCTTTCTAAGTATTCCAAGTCTTTTAGTATGAGTTCATCGTTCACTATCTCTAGGTCCCTCACGGGATCAACTTTATTGTCCTCGATGTGGATGATTTCATCGTCTATAAAACCACGAACCATGTGGTATATGCCATCCACCAGGCGAATCTCGCTTAGAAACTTGTTTCCCATACCTTTTCCGCTGGAGGCATCTCGAGTCAAGCCTGCTATATCATAAATGCTAAGTGTCGACGAAATCTTTTTCTGAGATTGAAAGAGTTTGGCATAATGCTCTAGAATGGGTGAATCGACGACCACCCGCGATTCTTCAGTATCTATAGTAGCAAACGGATAATTCGCCGGATTGCCTAGCTCAGTTCTGGTGATAGCTTGAAAAAAAGTACTCTTCCCCACATTTGCAAGTCCCACCACGCCAGCTGTGAGTTTGTTACTTTGTCGGCCAAACACTGCTCTGGCAACTGAGTCACTGCTCTTCTTAGCGAAACCTCTAGTTGAGCTAGATAATAATCGATGCAACTTCATGCAGTCGATGGTGAAAGTAAATTTTCGCGGCTGCAAATTCAACTATGGTCTAGTTACATAATGTTACATGCTTTGTATATTTGTAGGTATAGACTTTTCTGTCAAAGTTATAAGACGAAAGCGTATTTGGACTTCTCTCTAATCGTCTTTCCATATTTGTAGAACAAAAACGGAACAGGAATCAACACGAGGGAAAAGCAGCCCAATAAGGTGCCAGCCCACTTGATATGCATATTAAGAAACATTTGACGAGCGAAAAGTGGGAAAGCGGCTCCAAATGCAGAACGAAGGAATGTGTTACCTGCAAGAGCCGAGGCGGCAAACAAGAGGTAGCAATCGATGATATAATTAAGACATGGCAAGAAAATCATGATCAAACCAAGTCCGATAAATGATGCACCGAGAGTTGGAACAATCCAATGAACTTTTTCAGCATAGTCACCAGCCCATCCGAGCCAAAATAAACCACCCGCAAAAAAGAAGGAGCCAACCATCATAGGTGGAAGTCTTTCTTCAGGAATTGGCTTGTTGTTGTTGGCGGCCATGATTCTGGCGAACCGTCTTTCGAAGAAAATCGCGAAAACACCACCAATAAAGACACCTATCAACATGGACAAATACGGTAATTCTCCGACACCTTGCAGGAAATGGTATCTACCGATGAAAATCAATGGAATAGCTGTTAACATGAGGTAGAGAATACCATAAATGAATGCGTTGTAAAGGGTGATCAAGAACAAAATGGGTTCCGTGAACAACATGACCAATGGTCTGGTGATGTTCTTTTCTGCGATTTCCTTAATACTCAAACTGAATTCTTCGTGTGGAGCGTGAATACCCCAGTTTCCGGTACGACGTCTCAAAGTTTCAGCTTTTTGCACCAATATTAAAGGATGATGAGATTCCTCCATGAAAATGACCACGAAAATCAAGGCTAAGGTAGCAATAAGACCGGTGAAGTAGGAAGTCCATCTCCATCCCAATCCTGGGTTCTTAACGATAAAGCCTCCAAGAATAGGAGCCAACATAGGACCACCGAACAACACCATAGCGAAGATAGTCATTGCTTCACCCCTGGTTGCAGCACCGAACATATCAGACATTGCAGCGGGAGCAACCACAAGAGGGGCAGCGCCGATAAAACCTCCAAAGAATCTACAGAGCATGATTGTCTGGATATCTTTGGCCGTAGCCACAGCAAAAGAGAAAAGCACATATCCGAAACAAGAACACACCATGACCGGTTTTCTTCCATACAACTCAGATAATGGACCCCAAACGACAGGGCCCGACGCAAAACCAAAGACGAACAAAGACGTACCGAGTGTAGCAACGGTGTTACCCACATGGTACAATTGCTCGACCACTGGACCAGCTTCAGCAAACATTGCCGAACCCATGGAAATAGACAATGCGGAAAGACCCACTGTAGCAGAAATCAAAACCTTCTTCCATACCGGCCAGTTTTGAGGAAACATGGGGTCATCAGGACCTTCATATGCCACGGCGTATGGTGAACGATCACCCAAAGGTGGTGGGTAATCTCTTCCGCCTCCCATTACAGGTAATGGTACGGAAGACTTGGCTGCTTCTTCCAACAATTGGTCACCGCCAGTAATACGTCTACTTATAGTTCTTGAAGCAGTTGCATCAGTTTCGTATCTGGCCATTTCATAATCGCTACCACGGCTCTCTTCAAGATCTTGACCGACAAAGTCCTTGGGAGCGTTGGTGTCACTGTCATTGTCGTCTATGTGTTCCTTGCGGTACCCCTGTCCATCATGGTACTCACTGGAATTCGAGTCTGACTCCAATCTATGTTCTCCTACAGCAGCAGACATGACGAATTTTGTAAAATGCTAGAAATTATATATTCTGCAGCGACGACTCGTGTAGAACTTATATGGAATTCTTGTGACAATGCTATTATATTGCTGAATAATTCTATTACTTTTTTTTTCTTGTTTTTACCATATTACCTTTCTGGTAACATTACAGCCGCATATAAGCCGCATGTTATGCAGGTGCCCGAACAGACAGCCGACGTGCCGATCATTGACCACCGACCCATCCGAAACTCAGCCTTACCGTTTATGCCAAGCATGAACGGCTCGATGTTTACTAGAGTTACACGTTATGCATGGTCACTATTTTTGGACCAGGCTGAACAACAACCACTAAAACATACGTGGTATGATAATGCGCAATTGAGTAGGGTCTATTATTTGACCAAATTGAGCCGCCCAGCTATGTTACGGGGACCCACCGAATAAAATATACTGCAGTAAAGGACGCAGCAAGAAAAACGTTTTCGGGTAAAGTACACGTTCTTTCCCAAAGATGTGCGTAAGTTCCTAGGCTTACTGGTTGAAGTGATATATCCTGATGAATGCATTGACAATTCATATTCAATGATATGCTTCTAAAATTAATTACACAAAGTCGAATTATATTTTCATACGGCTTAAAGCTGTTTACTACAATTGTTATCATTGCAGAATTTCGCATCGAACTGCTTCTGTCACAGCAGCAATGGCGCGGCTCGGGGCATATTAGCATCCGTTTTCGGTACTGGAAGGTCCGGAAAACAAGAAAAAAGAACTGCATGTAGCTCTCGTATCCGACTAGCCGACTTTGTGTAATATTGAATAGGTGGTATCTCCGTTTCTTGCTGCACGGTACTGTCGGATGAATGAGATTGATAAGCCTCGCGGAGCTTAGGTCCAGTGTTATACTTCCGATTGTAATCTCAAATCTCAGTTTCGGAAAGCTCGCTTAAATTTGTTCGATTTTTTTTAACTTTTACAAAAATAAACAATTTTGAAATATTTACACGTACAACGATTTCAATCGAACCTGTCAAAGTATGTTAGATTAAGAAAAGTAGAATCCTATTCTGTATAAAAGTTCTACAATCTATAGTGGTACGCCTACTATCAAATGACTGTTTACTGTAATAGTAAACTCTCTTTTGTATTCTGTGGATTGTTTTCTCTTACAACATTCCGAGATAGTTTAGTGGCTAGAATTACCGCTTGTCGCGTGGTAGACCGGGGTTCAATTCCCCGTCTCGGAGATTTCATGCGCAAATGGTTTAGTGGTAAAATCCATCGTTGCCATCGATGGGCCCCCGGTTCGATTCCGGGTTTGCGCAATTTTTTGCATTATCTCCCCGTCAATATACCCTGGGCTGGTATGAATACACTAACAATGGTTTCTTTGAAGTTCCTATGTTGCCCACCCTAGTTTTAGCCCAAGTCTATGAAGCTGACTATAGACTGAAATTTACGCGTACAATTACATGCAGTACACATACATCTATTTTTTCAGACTGGATTGGTAGGACAAGGTTGACTAGTTATGAATCTCTCCGGTACCAGAAGCGCTGTCAATTTGATCAGAAGCACGCAAAGTATTGGAATATACAGTCATGTGCCTTTGGTTTTCACTCAGATTCGTACTGCCACCAAACGTGTATCAGGATCCAAAACCAATAAAAATGATTCTGCTGGTCGTAGACTTGGGCCCAAGGCTTATGAGGGCCACTTTGTTAAGCCAGGACAAATCATAATGAGACAAAGAGGTACTAAGATACACCCGGGAGAAAATGTTGATATCGGTAAGGACCATACTATCTTTGCAAAAGAACCAGGATACGTCAGGTTTTACCACGACCCATTCCACCCCTTAAGAAAGTATGTCGGAGTAGCATTGAAGAAGGATTTTACTTTACCTACACCTCATTTCTCGCCAAGAGTGAGAAGATTTGGATACGAAGAAATTTTGGAGCCGCAAGAAGCACAGAAAGAAGAGTTCCATATGTCAAGAAAGGAATTTCTTCAACAAGATGAACTAGCTGCTATCAAACATGCAAAAGAATTACAAGACAGTGAGAAAATAAGCAGTATTGAGGAATCTTTGCGCTCCTTAGTTGAATTAAATGAAGACGACATGCAAACGTCGGTGCAGAGAATGTTTAAGATCTCCCAGCTCGTTCAATTGGGAAAAATGAATACTTCGGACGCTGAATCGCAGGTCACTTTTGATTACAAGTATTCATTGCAACTTGCTTCTAAAAGAGGAGACATCTCTGCAGCTGAAATGGAAGAGAAAATAGAGTCTTACACTGCATTGGTGGAGAAATTGTACGGCAATATTACTGTGAACGCGAATGGAAATGTGATCAAAGCATTGAGCGCGGAGGAAAAGCTCGAAAGACAAAAGAGAATTCTCACAGAACTTGAAAGTAATTTCTCCGAAGTACTCCTTACCCCCGAAACGAGAAAATATGTCACCGCCTTAATAGAAGAGTCCGAGGTGTTCGACAGGGCGACTCAAGAGAAATTGTCAAAACAATATTTGCCAGAAACGAGACCAGTGTGGTCTATGGAAAATGCTGTTGAAGTAACCGATGAAAAGAAACTGAAAAACATGACCAGAGTTTACGATGAATCAACCAAGAAAGTCAAGTTGATCTCATACTCCTAGTTATTCAAACCTGTATATAAATATTCGCTCGAGTGAAAATTGTACGACACGTCGATAATACAAAACTTGATAAAATGGCGATAGAGATTCCCTCTACTGTTCTGGATAATCCAGCCTACATACAAATTCAGAAATTTCGAGTAACTTACCAAGAGCTCTTGGATAAATCAGTACCTCAAACTTCCAAGAGATGGATAGGATTTGGTGTATTGCTAAGTGTTTTCTTTTTGAGAATCATTTTTTCTCAAGGGTGGTACATCATATGTTATGCCCTTGGTATTTATCTTCTTAACTTGTTCTTGGCATTCTTGACTCCAAAGTTCGATCCTTCTCTCGAGCAGGAAATGAAAAATGAATCTATCGAGGAGGGCATGGGTGACAATCCTGAAGAAGATGAAGAAGAAGAATTTAGGCCGTTCATTAGACGATTACCCGAGTTCAAATTCTGGTATAACGCAACAAGAGCTACCACAATTGCGTTAGTCACGTCATTCTTCTCGATCTTTGACATTCCTGTTTTCTGGCCCATCCTATTGATCTACTTCATCATACTCTTTTGTTTGACCATGAGAAAACAAATCCAGCATATGATTAAGTACAGGTATTTGCCATTCGACTTTGGAAAGGCTAGATATAACAGAGCTTAACTCTACGCCTACAGACAAACATAGGATAAATGTAACCTTCTTAATAAACTCCAGTTGCCATATAAGTACCAAAAATTTTTAGAGTAGGTGGAAAAAATTCTGATATTGTATGAGCAGCGTCAAATACATAGGCTTTACGTGAAAATGTTTATGTTTGACAATTGTCATTAGCTAGTTAGCCGCAGTTAGGCACTGCCGGGTCAATGATCATGGCACGGAATACACGTGACTTCAGTGCGACCACCCCTTTCAATAACCAACTCACTTGTGACTTCAACGGATCAATTATAATGAGTCGTGCTGAAGTGGACTTGCAGACGAGTGTCAAAAAAGCATGCAGCATCGAAGAAGTTCCTCCGAAGAGAAAGCATGTTCGCGCTTGTATTGTGTATACTTGGGACCACAAAAATTCTCGTGCATTCTGGAATGCAGTAAAAGTTCAACCATTACAAAGCGATGAAGTCCAGCTTTTCAAGGCTTTGATCATGATTCACAAGGTACTTCAAGAAGGTCACCCAAACACTTTGAAGGACGCCTTCCGTAATCGTGATTTTCTTGCCTCATTGGCCACGGTTTTCCCAAGCCGAGGTACCGCTTATGGACGATTGATTAACCAATACGACAGGTACTTGCTTCAAAAGTTAGATTTCCATCGTAATAACCTGGGATTCAATGGTATGTTTGAATATGAAGAGTACATATCATTGAGAGCAGTCAATGATCCAAATGAAGGATATGAATCGGTTCTCCAGTTGATGGACCTTCAAGACCTGATCAACGATTTTCAAAAGTTGATTTTCGCTACGATACACCAAACTCCAAACAATTTGTGTAAAGTAAGTGCCCTTGTTCCCTTGATAGCTGAAGCTTACGGAATTTATAAGTTTTGCACTTCGATGTTGAGAGCTTTACATCTGCAATTGGGTGCTGATGAAGCATTGACGGTATTGTACGAGCGTTTTGACTCCCAGCATTTTATGTTGAGGGATTTTTTCACCGATTGTCATGCAATCAAATTCCTCACCAGTCTTATCACCATTCCCAGATTGTCCAGTGACCCCCCTAACCTCGTGGGGATTGACGAAAATGGGAATAGAACGAATGATAGATCACGAGCAACAACACCTGCTGAATTGTCTTCTCAGCCGACTGCTAGTATTAATACTCCTCCACCTCCTCCCGTTGATCTGATTCATTTGCAACAAACTGGAATTTTTGATCAACAGCAACAAGAGCAACAACGCCTTCAGCAGGAATTAGAACAGAGCAGACAGCTACAATTACAAGCTCAATTACAACAACAGCAACTCTTTGACCAACAACAGCAAGATCAACAGCGTCGTTTTTTGGAAGAACAACAGTTATTGCAACAGCAGCAAACACAACAGCAGCAATCTCGTGTGTCTGAATTAGAACACGACTTGTTAATGTTTAAAAATCAGTATGATAATGACCAACAGTTGTTATCTCAGTACGACAACCGTGTAAAGACTTTGGAAGCCGAGATGGCTAACCTAAACAGCAATGCCACTCAGCAATTAGCATCAAAAGATGAAATTAACAACAACTTACAAGAACAGATCAATAACTGGACAAAGAAATACGAATCTCTTGCCAAGCTTTATTCTCAATTGAGACAAGAGCACTTGAATCTATTATCAAAATTTAAAAAGATTCAACAGAAAATAAACAGTGCCCAGGAATCAATTCTCAAGAAAGAGAAACTCGAGAAAGACATTAAGTCCAAGAATGTGGAGTTGGCTGATTTGATTCGTGAACGTGATCGTGCAAGGCTTGATTTGGACCGATTGAAATCGTCTAAAGACCTGGAGATCGAAAAACTTAATGCTGAGTTGAATGTTCTTAAAAATGAGGCCAATGAAACTGGAAAAGTACAATCCATGAACATGACCACCCTTATTACTAGACACGAAAAGGAGTTAGAAGAAATGAGACAAAAATTAGCAGATAGGGAGCAAAAGTTGAATTCTTTGGGTGGAAACGACATACAAGAAAAATTAAGAGAGAAAGAAATGGATTTAGAGATTACCCAGGAATCTTTAGAAACTGCTTTGAAAGAACTTGCAATCAGCAAGAGCGACCAGGACGATGTAATGAACGCCCAAATTGACCAAATTATACTTGAAAACATAGACAAACTCAGAAGATTGATTGATATTTTCCTTGCAAACAATATCAAACGAATTCAAGAGAGCAAGCATGAGCTCGACTCCCAAATGCAAGCTGGAAATCAGAATGCTACTCCAGAATATTTACTCTCCATAGTGGAACTATGTTCGGACACTGCAACAGATTTTGCCTCAGCTTTTAATGGCTTCCTCGTCGATGGTAAAGCCAGCTACGGTGACGAGGATTCAGGTTATACTGCGATAGTCCTGACAAGTTCAGAATTAACTTCTGCTGTGAACGATTTGGTTCTCAATGCTAAAGGATTTGCCCGCCTGATTCAAGACGAAGATACATTTCTCTCGTTGGTGGCCACCGTATTGAGTAGTACAGAATCGTACTTTAGTGATTTGAAATCCGAGGTCCTTGATACCATTGGCGATGAGGATGACAAGGTTGATAAGGTGATTGACTGTAATTTACAGCTTCAGCAAGATTTACAAGAAGTTGGGAAACTTATCGAATCTTTTAGGTCGAAGAACGGAGTGAATCTCAAACTGCAGAACTTGGATGCGGTAGTTGAAGACGAAATGGAGCGTGCAGCAAGCACAGTAAATTCTGCATCCCAATTCTTGACTAACTTATTGAAAAATCCTAACATTAAGGGAGTTAATATCGAGGTTCATGAAGCAATCCTTTCAGCGGCGATGGCAGTGACGAAAGCCGTTGCCGTATTGATCACTGCGGCTACTGAGTCTCAAAGAGAAATCGTAAGCAAAGGCAGAGGAAATCAAACTCGTACTGAGTTCTATAAAAAGAATAACAGATGGACAGAGGGACTTATAAGTGCATCAAAAGCTGTTGCTGGTGCTACCAATGTCTTGATCCAAACTGCAGACGGCGTTTTGCGGGATGACTGCCAGCAAGAGCAGCTAATTGTTGCCTCAAATGAAGTTGCAGCGTCAACGGCCCAACTTGTGGCCGCATCCAGAGTAAAGGCAAACTTTGTGTCTAAGACGCAAGACCACTTGGAGCACGCCTCAAGTAGTGTTTCTAAGGCATGCAAAACTTTGGTTTCACAGGTCCAGAAGTATTTATCTGGGCTGGACGATTCGCAAAACGATGTTGATTTAAGCAAATTGACACCCTACGAAGGCAAAACTTTGGAGATGGAACAACAGGTTCAAATACTTAAGCTTGAAAATACACTTGCTGCGGCAAGAAAACGCTTAGGTGAAATCAGAAAGCATGGATACGCCGATGATTTGAGCGATGATGAATCTTAGCATTTATAACTACATATACGAAAAGTTCTGTTTTCATACCAAAGGTGGAATGCCAAATATAGCCTTAATAGGTAGCTCAAAATAAGGAAGAACAATTACAAGCTCAAATTTACAAAGCTATTCATTTCACGATTGCATTGAATGAAGTGGAAATTATTCATAAATTGGAAAACCAACGAAACATAATTGGATTTACAATAGCAGAGGATCACAAGAAAGATGGAAGCTTCCACGGAAATTTAATCAGTCCAGGAACAAAAGTAGCCACTTTTAAGTATAAATTGAATCTAAATAGACCACCAATCTCTCACAAATTAGAGATACACAAAGAAATATAATTAACTTACAGAATGAGCTCGAATTATCCAAAAAGAGTCTTCCACCTTAGTCCGTTAATCGATCTGCCACCTTTTTTGCCAAGCATCCCTCGCCCTAACGTGTATTACATTATGATACTTCTTGCAAGTGCTCAACTTTGGTCACCCAACTGTCCGCTAGCACAAATCTTATAGAAATGAGCACGTAATAAGAATAAAACACTGTACTCCGATGAACATTACACATGATCGTAAGAATACAAAACATGTGAAAATGTACCGCCTAGTCATGTTGTCAGATAAAAGATACTATCGAAACTTCGAGGAACCCTGAATAAAAAAGTATTTTCACCTGCCACGTTCTCTGTCCCTTGCCTTCCAGAGTTGGATTCTGAATGGTATAAATCCAATTCTCACACAGGTATGTAGCGCAATAGGTCTGAATTGCTGATCGTATTTCAAAGTTATCACAGAGCGTTCTGGCAGTCAAAAAGTATAGAGAGAACTGTAAAGGTGATAGTAATCATACAAAAAGAATAAAGATTAGTAAATAAAGGGTAATCTTTTGTGAATCATATAAATAAATAAGTTCTCTATAAGAAGCAAGATTCGCTAATCATACCACCGAGCCCGTATATAGTGACATATCAAAGCATGACAATTCCCTTCATATATATCAACTATGGTAACCGTCATCCGAATAAAGCCAAAATATTTGTCAAACAAATTGCTCTTCAGCACTTCCTGATCATTATATAAACTTATTTGAAGTATGTCGATTAAGCTAACAATTTCCGGCTAGTTCTAAAACTAGTGATATATGAAATACAATGGAATTCCTTTCGCAATCAGAAGCTCCTTTCACACACAGCTCGGATTATGTCTGGGCCCCAGGTTTTAAGTAAAGGCGAACAGAACTCTAGGTTAATTATTAAACTGGAACGAACTACCTCAGTTCTGAATACTTGAGCTATTTTCTGCTAGTCATCGACTGTCGTTGTACAGTAGATCGTGTCACCATCTGAGCACATTTCGTTGTATCGGTAGGGGCCAAATGTTGGCTATTTGTTCGCTGATTTTGTCGGCTACATATATATTTATTAGTATACGTACATAATTGAGGACTGACTTGTGACAAAGATAGCACTAAAATATTCGACATTTGCTTGTTTGAGATGTAACATGTTCATGAGGTAGTCAGGCAACACTCCTAACTTTGCGTTCGAAGTAACTTCATAGTTCGTATGTTGATTCATACAGATGAGGTTACTCGATGGTTCGTGCTAATATGTATATAGTCAACTGCACTAACTATGAGGAACTTGATTTACTTCGAATGAGTTGATTTTGTAATGACATATGTACTCTTGCTCGTATCAAAGCGTTCACATATATATGCTAATTTCATCAATCAAACTAATTGTAAGGTTGTTAATGAATTTTCAAAGATATGTGTATTCATTGTTGATTGTTTAATCCGGTTGTTATCAATTGCTCTTATACGTATTGATTTGAGTTTTTTGTAGTTGTACTGTAATGTTATTCATACCGGTACGCACGTAAATATTCTTGTTTAATACAAAGTAATTTTTCTAAGTGAGTGATTCGTGTGTGACTGTTGCTTGATAAGGCAGGACATTTGAATGTTTTTTTTAGATGTTTCTTTTTTTTTGTAATTTGTGCTATACTCTAGGCAGAATTTAGAGAACAATTTTTTTTTATGTCTGATGCCTTAATGTGTGACTGGAATCTTTTTCTTAAGATATTGTTTTGGGATGCTTGCAAGGTTCTTTGATAGTTGAGGTGTACCCTGGTGATGGTATTTGTCGCTATTCGTAACACGTATCATTATTCATTCAACATGATGAATGATGATCGTGCAGGCTTTACGCCCTAATTTCGTTTTGGTCGCTAGACTTGTATTTTGTTTTGCTAACCGAATTATTAAACTTGTTTGGTGTTTGTGCCGTTGTTGTGTTAATTACTAGATCATGGATGGTACGGAAGTAGGTTGAAACAGTTATCCTTCTGTTCGTCTCAACTCCCATAGATGACTTTCGCTGTTCTGCATTGAGCGTTTATTTTCTTGGGTTTAGCATCTAGTAGAACTTGAGCATATATACATTTGACATTTTCGTAGTATTTTCTTAACTAATATTTTTTTATCTTTATTGCTCGATGTCTTTTCGTCTTCCGTCATCTAGGTCAATTTCTGATAGTTTTATAAACTTTGTTTTGTTTACTATCTTCAAAAACAAGAAAAGGACGACGAAAAATGGAAGTAGAATGTATGCATCAACAAAATTGCCTGCATCAAAAGGCTTAAAGTAGGACCAACCTTGGATAAGTGCCAAGAAGGCATTAGCAAGCAATCCGAGCCATGCTAAGCCTGGGAACCATAATGCTTTGAAAGGAAGCTCATCGATTGTCCTTCCTTGCATCTTCCAGGCATTGCGGAATCTAATGTGAAGGAAGCAAACACTTCCCCAAACAACGAACACAGCAACACCCAGTAGATTGACAATGTAGTTGTATGCATTAGCTGCACCGGTGTTGATATTCATAAGAGAAATCAAACCAAACAAGTTCATTAGAATTACGGCATTGTATGGCACGCCCATCTTGTTCACTTTGGAGAGAAATTTAGGTGCAGCACCTTCTCCAGCTAAATTGACGATAGTTCTGGAGCCAATATAAATAGAACTGTTGATGGCAGAGATGCACGAAAGTAAAATGAATGCGTTCACCAAATGCCCTGCCTGTTCCCAACCTGCACGAGTGATTGCAATCGTCATAGGAGATTTCAAGGTTTTGGTTCCACTGTTCAAAGCTGGATCATTGTAAGGAACGGTAACGCCATAACTCACTGCAATCCCCATGTAAACTAATATAATTCTCCAGAACGTTTGTTTGATTGCCTTTGGTATTGCCTTTGAAGGATTCCTGGTTTCGGCAGCTGCAACTGCTATAGCTTCAGTGCCGGCATAGAAGGTGGATGCAAACACAAACGTCAGGGCCACTCCTTTGAAGCCATGATTAAATGCACCAGGATTATTCCAGTATTGGAAACCAAATGCTGGGCGACCTTTTACTCCACCACACATGTAGATCAAAGAGAATAAGTAAAATGTCACAAGCCCTAGGATTTTGAAAAGGGCTAACCAGTATTCTGCTTCTCCAAAAGAAGCAACACCCAAGAATTGAAAAGCTAAAAATGCAGCCCAAAAAATCAAAATGTAACCATACAAGGGAACTTGGGGACCCCAAAATTGCAAAATAGATGCAGTAGTATTGTACTCATTGGCCAAAACAGCAACCCATACAATAACGTAATACCAACCAACTGTACCACCAAATGCCCTATCGACAAACTTGTTTCCAAGAGTAGAGAAAGCTCCTCCTATTGGGTACAAGGTAGAAAGCTCACCTAAGGACTGCATCATCGCAAAAGCAACTATTCCAATAACTCCGAAGCCAATAATAAGACTAGCTGGGCCATTTCCAAGAGCCAAAGATGCACCAATCAAAATTCCTGGACCGATAATCCCTGCCAAGGCAAGTAACGAAACATGCCTGTTCTTAAGATTACGCTTTAAAGGAATGGCTTCGCCTATCACCTCCAGTTCAAGAGCTGATGACTCTTCATGGTGAGATATCTTCTCATCAAAAGTCGGGCTAGTGTCATTCGGTTTGTCGTTATGATTCGGTCCAGTACTGCTCATCGTAGTAGCATGAATTTGAAAATAGTTTTTATATCGCAGCCACAGTAAGCTGCAGACTAAAAAATAGCAAAGGTGTAGAGATGTGTATGGTACATAAGGCTATATTACCAAATTACGAGTGACATAACCCAATTATTAAGCGAGCGCATGCAATTTTAGGTCCCTTAATGCATGCAGAACTTCAAGTACAGTAAATCTTTAGGGGCTATAGTTGATTGTAGTAGAGGCCGATCCGAAAGTAGAGCATGAACTCAACCCTCTTCGAGGATACGAAGCCAAGCTACACGATCTGGTAAACAGCAGACGACGGTTGTATCAAAAGTGTCGTTGCCATTTCCCAGCTTGATCTTCTCCATAACCAGAACCCAATATTCCATGGTGCGTAAGAATTTGAGGCAGAAACAGGAGGCTTATTTTGTTCAAACTACATATCTTTCCAATTACGTATATATTTATGGTACAGGACGATAAATTTTTTGAAAGATAATTTTATTCCTATGTTACCCGGATTATAAGTGGCAGGTGCACTACTCTTCTACTCTTTTTGGACTATATTTGCAACCATTCTCTATCCCTAAACAATCTATAGTATGGATTTATAAACAACTAAAACAATCCCTTACTCTTGAGTAGCTCCTCGGATTTTCTGATATACTTTTCAGCATATTCATTGGTCAAGCCCTTAGAGGGAACAAGGGCTCTTCCTCGGTTATCAAAAATGCCACCATTTTTGTTCTCAAGCTCAGGTGCAATCAACAATGGTGCAATAATAGAAGCATATTGTTCAGGAGTGTTAGTGAACCATCCGATCAAGGTTTCCGTGACCTTTGACTTCCAAGAATTCTCTCCTAAATAGTTATCCCTGATTGTCGTCTTGACTAGACCTGGGTTTAATCCATAAAAGTTAACACTGTTATACTTCGACGCACTATGGTAGACTAACGACTCATTACCAGCAACAGTGTTCATGTGGGCCTTTATACCAGAGTAACTCTTCTCTTGGTTAAGATCGTCAATTGTTCCTAGTTGACCGTTACCTGGGTATGCCATGATGAATATTCTGGGACCAAAACCAAGGTCATTCTTTGCTTTAGTCATCTTTGGAGCAAGAATGGGAATCATAGCCAAACGATTCAAGTAACTAACAGACATGTCACGCTCTAAACCTTCTGATGTTTCTTCTCTCTTTGGAGCCGAGATAATACCAGTAGTGAAGAGAGCAATATCAAATGATGAGGCATCAACAGTCTTGATAACCTCTTTACTAGCTTCAATGGTAGCAAGGTCACCTTTAATGAACTTGATGTTCTTAACACCTTCATCTCTGAAGGTACGTCCCACAACTGTCACCTCTGCACCTGCGCTAGCAAGAACTTTACTGATAGCGCGACCTAAGCCGCTAGTACCTCCAACCACAAGCACCTTAAGAGAGTCAAGGTTAACGAGTTTCTTTGGAGACCAGGAAAATGTATTATCAATTGCCATTGTGAGTTTAACTTAACTGCATTCGGTTCTTTGACCTCTTTATATACTCCGTGATTAGCTGATCCATCTTACAAATAGATGGTCCCTGCAGTGCTTCAATGCAGGAATAATTATTGCTCGGCCGAGCTCTCGGTAATCAGCTTACTAACTTAAGTAAGGCGTAGGCTTGTAAGTAAGTCAGCCGTGCTGACCAATCTGCCTGAATCTAATTCAACAGTCCGCTTGGATGGCTGGATACTGAACTTGGAAAGTTTATTAGGATGTAAGACCTGTAAATCATCTCTTTAAGTTCGGAAAGAGCAATCATCACAAGTTCCCTATATCGTACACCCATAGTACAAGGTAAACTGCATCAGAAACAAGCTTATCAAATGAAGAGGTCAAAACTTGGGCCACGTTGCATTGTGATTGTATTTAGGATTGCTCACAGTGACTCCCACGCCTTTTTAACTGAAGTACACTTAGTACTACCGGCTGGAAGACCTATTCGCTCAAGGCGTGTTTAGTTGCGCCTGCAAGAACTAGGATATATCACTGATGATGGAGAACTTACATGTAATTTGAAAGAGTATGTTTCGTTCCGGCTGTGTATTTTTGAAAATTGTTGGTCAATCGTGAGCACTATATCGGCGTAATAATGACATGACAGCATCTCAGCGTCTCTCTGGTCTCATATCTGATCTTCTAGGTGCTTCAAGAGGATGCAATTGACTAAGATATGTAATTGCCCACATCAAGTAACACATAGCCAAACCGAGTATTATTGAAGATCTCCAAACAGTTCTATTTTCTTTAGGAGATATCACCCATGCCAATGCTGACAATGCAGCAGTGAATATGAAAGCAATTAGGACCGTGTAACTATGTTAGTTTCATGATGATGACCATGATCTCAATTTAATCAGATAAAAAGTCTATCAATCACAATGACTAAATTGTGAAGGAATGGAGACTGTGTCTTATTACCACTAAAGCCTTTCATGATACTTACCCACTCATTGCTTTACAGAAATATTGTAATCAATCCTTGAGCTCGATAATCTGGTTTAGCGTCGTGAACTAAATTGATAGGGGAACGACTCACTCCCCAGGTTAGGATTAATGCCATAGCAGAACCAAAATGAGAGAAGTGCCTCAACAAGTATCCTCGTGGCTCTACAATGTAATACAACCACAATATATCAACAAACAAATAACATACACTCACGTCATTCGATTTTTACAGAATCACCTTTATGGAGAGGAACGATTCAGAATTAGAACTTTGATCTACACTTCTGCAGAGAACGGAAATGAAGCATTGTTACTCAATCTTTCGGGAACGATGATAATTCTGCCAGAATTTTTCGTCCCCATTCAAATCTGGTTGCCACACCTGTATCCTTACGACGAGGGTATACCAATTGTATATGTTACTCCTGATGTGACTCAAGGTTGGCATTTAGTTCCTGGAAACCATGTCGACGGTCTGGGACGCTTTTATCATCCATACCTTACTGACTGGTATTCTCAGAGCTGCAGTCACAATGTCGATTTTCAAAGAGTTTACAATATTTTGGGTCTAATGGGAGTTATGAGAGGTGTCTTCTCAAAAGAATTGCCCATGGTTTATCGAGCAGCTATACAACAGCCTTCATCAGCAGTAAATAGCCCTCGAGCTTCTCCTCCTCCACCGAAGCCTGCCAAAATTAAAGCAGATGATGCCCCCGAGAAGTCACAACCTTCACTGGACGATCAAAAGCTTGACTCTTCCGTACCATTCAAGTACCAAACACCACTCCCACTACCACACGAGTTGTCTGCTAATTCATATGGTGGTAGACGAATGCATGACCAGGGTAACAGGACCTATCAACCCCCAAACACTACATTCCCACTACTGCCAAAAGCCACAGAGACGGCCGACATCATTGATGATAGGAACACCAAGGAAATAAATCCGAAAGTAGGAGTAGGAGAAGCAGATAGATTTCAAGCAGGACTACAAAGAGCGCTTCAGGGTGCATTGGAGAACTCTCCTGATATTGCTATAATCTCCAAAGCCAACGAGAATACCAATAAAATTAGCGCTCTCCGGACGCAGCTTTCACACCACAGACAGCAGGCTACGGCGAATCGGCAGAATTTATCTCACCACGTTGAATATCTCACCGAAAAGGTGAATCAAATTTCGCAATCTAACTCTGGCTTGGAGAAGCTTGATAAACTCAATTTTGCACTGTTAAAAAAGGTTTTTTTGGGACCTTCTACCTCACTACTTCTTGATGAGACTGTTATGGCTGATCTGCCTTTAGTATCTCAGCTTTACGATACAGTAGCCGAAATCAAAGCTACCAAGGATGTACTCAATCTCATCTGCGGAAACTACAAATCTACGAAGGAACTCGTTAGTGATGATAATCTTGAGAAGAGTATTAAAAACGCTAGAAGTCTCGGAAGGGATCTCTTCTGGCTAGAATTGACCAAACAAGAGATAACCAATATAGCTGGAATAAATTAATCCTGTATATATGCAGCCGCACGATGCAATGAGAATTTTTCTCAAAACGATAATTGTAGACTTCGATACTTAGTAGCTATGTCTGACGAGTATATGATCAAGCCGGAGAGTATCGTACCTTCTAACGATACCTCGGAATGGCCACTCTTGTTGAAGAACTTTGATAAGCTCTTGGTTAGAAGTGGACATTACACTCCCATTCCAGCAGGTTCATCCCCATTGAAGAGAGACCTCAAGTCTTACATTTCGTCGGGTGTCATTAACTTGGACAAGCCATCAAACCCATCATCTCATGAGGTTGTTGCCTGGATCAAAAGAATTTTGAGAAGTGAAAAGACTGGACATTCGGGAACTTTGGATCCTAAAGTTACTGGCTGTTTGATTGTGTGTATTGACAGAGCCACTAGATTGGTGAAATCTCAACAAGGAGCCGGTAAGGAATACGTGTGTATTGTCAGACTTCATGATGAATTAGAGGATGCTAAAGACATGGGACGTTCCTTAGAAAATTTGACTGGTGCTTTGTTTCAAAGACCTCCTTTGATCTCTGCAGTCAAGCGTCAATTGAGAGTCAGAACTATTTACGATTCGAAATTAATAGAGTTCGACAACAAAAGAGGATTGGGAGTTTTTTGGGCATCTTGTGAAGCTGGTACATACATGAGAACCTTATGTGTTCACTTGGGAATGATGTTAGGAGTCGGTGGACACATGCAAGAGTTGCGTCGTGTAAGATCTGGTGCTCTCTCCGAGTCTGACAATCTTGTTACTTTGCATGATGTTTTGGACGCTCAGTACGTCTACGACAATACCAGAGATGAATCTTACTTGCGTAAGATCATCCAACCTCTTGAAACTTTACTTGTGGGCTACAAAAGAATTGTAGTTAAAGATTCAGCAGTTAACTCTGTTTGTTACGGTGCTAAGTTGATGATTCCTGGGTTATTGAGATATGAAGAGGGCATTGAGCTTTACGACGAAGTTGTTTTAATTACTACTAAAGGTGAAGCAATTGCCATCGGTATCGCCCAAATGACCACTGTCGATCTACAAAGCTGTGACCACGGAATAGTTGCGAAAGTGAAGAGATGTATCATGGAACGTGATACTTACCCTAGAAGATGGGGATTAGGACCGGTTGCTCAAAAGAAGAAGCAATTGAAAGCGGATGGAAAATTAGACAAGTATGGAAGAGCCAACGAAAACACTCCAGATTCATGGAAGTCAGAGTACAAAGATCACGATGAAACTCCTGCTCCTCCTGTGCCTGAAGCCAAACTTGCTGCTCCTGAAATTCAATTGCCAAAGAAGTTGATTGAGGAGGTCAACCCAGAAGAACAAGGTGAGGAGAAAGAGGACAAGTCGAAGAAGGAAAAGAAAGAAAAGAAGGAAAAGAAGGAAAAGAAGGAAAAGAAAGAAAAGAAGGAGAAGAAAGACAAGAAGAGAAAGGCTGACGACGGAGAAGAGTCAAGCAAGAAGAAAAAGTCGAAGAAAGATTAAACATAAGATTTTCTTAGGAAGATCAAGTGTAGACTTACTCATTTATGTACAAAATACTATACGCTGCAATCAATTTTTGGATAAAAACTCGAGCCTTATTCTTATTTCTGCTAATAAATCCAGTTCAGTGTGTGGATTCAATTCTGCCTCGAGTGCTCTCAACACAAATACGTTCAAAGGTTTTTTGAATTCTTGCCATAAGGAGATTTTAATAGACTGCATTGTTCTTTCAAGGTAAATCATCCTCAGATTATTCTTGTCGTTGTCGTTATGAAATAACACATAGTTTAACATTGTGGTAAGAGCAGAGCCACTACCTGACTTCGAGAATTCTTCCATTTCTCCCTGGCTCATTTCCAGAAATAAGTTTTCTTTTCCATCAAATAATACTGACTTCGAAGTATAATACGTCACTGCAAATCTGTCTAAGAAATTTTCAACAGAGAGTTGACCTTTAAGACCTCTAGTATATGTGTCCATTCTGGCGTAGAGCTCTGTAAGCTCGAATGAGTGTGAACGACTCCCTTCGAGTTCAGAATCAGTCTCATTGAAGTACTCATGTAAAAGTAGTAAATGAAGAGCCGACAACAATTTGATATCATCACTCCTGTGAGTCAGCATGTCTTTATCAGCAACTGACAATGTTTCAAGAAATGATCCTCCGTTCGATTTAACAAGATTATTGTACCCTTGTTGAATCAAAGAGTAAAAATATTGTGCCTCCTTCTTTTGTCCCTTTACTTGACATGCGACACCAAGTAAAAATAGCACGTTTCCCACTATGCGTCTTGGACTATGTGGATTATTTGCATGCATAGCATCCTGATTGAAATTTCCAACTAGTTCCTCGAGTTTTGATGTCGAACTCGGTTTATCTTTGAGAAGATCATCCCAGGCTTGGTATACAAGAATACTATCTCGAATCTTCGATATATGATTTCTCAGAGTACTCTGACTTTGGATACTTTGTTGCACAGAAAACTGTAAGTCGTTGTCGATCAATTCCATACAGTATTTTAAGGTCTTCGTAGCTGCTGTCGCTTTCGGATTCTGTTGTAGTAATTTGAGGGAAGTTAATGCATAAAATGTGATGACAAACTCATTTGAGGTCAACCAAGGTACCTCACAATTGAGTTCGGTAAGTAAGTCGTCATTAAAACTTACTCGAACTGGTATATTGAACGAGCCACATTCACTCCATTCGGTCCAATTCACGCCATGTTCGGAAGATATCAAAACGTTGAGTTCTTTCATGACGACTTCAGATTCATCTTGCTCACGATTTTTTACCGATATGGCATACTTTGAAAGAAGATACATGGCTCGTAGTTGGATCGGAACTTCATCAAGATTCAGGAATATGCTCTGCACTTCGTCTAATTTCGTTTTACAATCATCATGTTTTCTGTGATGTGGAGCAATGTTGCAATGGAATATTAGGCAAATTGAGCGTATCATTGGATCAAGGTTTGGATTATCAAGAGATTCGTTCAACATTATCAGAGCATTTGCAGGATCGTCTTCTATAATTGTCATAATCCTGAGTGTTCGAAGGAGGTCAGCAAATTGACATAGACCTTTTTTGTCATACTTCATTATCTTCTCTTGAAGATAACGTGGGGACAACTTTGGATTCGTTTTGTGGAGCAATTGACCGCCAAAGTATTCGGCCACAAATGAAAATAAGATGAGATTATGTCTAGTGGTAATTTCCAACACGTTTAGTAAATACTTTTCAGCCTTTTCAACTTCGTGCAATTCGATCATTACTAAAGCCAATTTCAAATATGTAAGCAGTTCAAGCTGGGGAGATATCAATGCTGCATAATTGAGGCAGACAAGTTCCAAGCTTTTTATAGCATTATAGAGGTACTGGTCTCTCATATCATTTGCATTTTTGCTTCGAGTCATGTATGCATCGCTAGCGCGTAGTAATTTGATGACCGCTTTCTCTTTAACGTTCTCGCATTCTTCAAATTTAGGTAGACAAAATGATCCTTTGTTATATATTGGAATGTGGCCCTCGTCTTGAAGCTGTACGGGCATATCTCGCATGGAATATCAGTAGAAAGATGAGATTAATCAAGGAGAGCGCGTTACTGTTATCGAGTGAGTGCGAACATATTATTACGACTATTTGCAATTATGATGTCTGGGTATCATATGTAAGCGAAGAATGAAGATTCTTGTGATTAGTTGTCTGGAGTATTCTGATGGTTCTTAACAGTCTTGAGCTCCTCGGTGAGTTGGCGTCTTCTTATTCGCTCCTCACTCAACTTTAGTTCATACTTGTCTTGAACATCACTTATTATCTTCTTGAACTCCTTTCTCAAAATAGCAGTACTAGTTGAGTTGCCGTAAGAGCTTGGTCTAGCAGCAAATGCAGCGTGCAAAGGCAGGGTGCCGGCGTTATCATCTATGTCACCTCCGATACTAGTGGTTACCAAATTATCATTTGACCCCATGGTTAAGTTGCTGGAGACAGGGGAGAGTCCATTTCCTCTTGTAGGTGAGCCCATTCCCTTCAGGCCGAGTTTGTCGATCTTCAAGAAGTATATTTCTTTTTTAAGCTTGGCAATCTCAGAGTCTTTCGCTTTGGTAGAATCGTAATCTTCACTCAAGTCAACTTCGCTATTGTCCCTCGAGTTTTTTAATTCATTTTCTAGCACTGCAATTTTCTTCCTATTGTCTTGTATGACCTTGGTAGAATTCTCTTTTGAAAGTTCGTATTCTTTGGTAAGGTATTGGTGAGCAAATCGTAAATCTCTTAAGGCTGTCTTGTAATCTGCTAAAGACATTTCGTCAGTCTTTGGTGCCCTTGAGGGAGAGATGCCAGGGGATGGTGACTTCGTTGAAAGATGGCCATTAGGCAACAAGGAATCACTGGCGTAGGATGAATCAACCGTAGATGAGTCGCGGTCCGTTAGAGAGCCAGCTTGCAAAATGGTGTCTATGCATTCCTTTGTCCAGTCAGTACGGCTCTTGATCACATCTACTTTACTGGACGAGGGCGATGGTGGTGGGGGGAGAGTCACCTTGCGTTGAGCTGCAATGGACACAACATGAGAGAATAAACTTTCGAAGGATTGGCTCACATTGTCCAACTCCTTTGAGTTCTTGTACGGTGACGTATTCCCTGTGCTGGAGCCCACTTGAGTTTTTCGACTTTTTGGATTATCGCTATTCTTGCTAAGCGACGAAAGCTTTACATCCTCGACATAGCCGAGAACTAAGCATGCTAAATTGTGGTTCGAGATAATTAAATTCAAAGCATCAATCTTTTCAGTCGCATCGAGAAGCTCTTTAGAGAGCTCATTTGTCAGCTTGATCGCCCTTAATAAAAGGTTTTGATCAAGAGTGATTTCCAGAGAATCCGAGTTCAAAAGAACTGTCGACAAAAACTGCTGTGACACCGCATACTTTGATGCAAGGAACGCCTTGAGCTCTATTTGTTCTTCGAGGTTTTTCTTGACGTTTTTCAACGCAGTCAACGAAAGAATTGCATCTTTGTTGACTTTCGATGTGTCAAACACCGAGTTTTCAATTAAAATTTTAAGATTGAGGTAATTTGGGTTTTCATGAAACCCTTCGCCCAAAGGCAGCCCCCTTTCGTCCTCGCTGTTTGATCCGGGGGTGGACGAAAGACTGGGCACTGACGTCTCGCGAAGTTGTACTTCCCCCTGGTTTATAGAGGACTGGAGATGGTCATTAAAGGCACCTTGCAAGACATGTGAGTGCAATATGTTGAGTGATGGAAGATTTGACAGCAAGTCTTTGAGTTTACTGCGATACAGCTCCTGCAATTGAAACTTCAAAAGTTCAGGGGTGGTATTATCCACAGTGTATGAACAGTCGTCATTCACATTGAATGGCGAAATGGTAGTAAAGTCCGGAGGTCCAACCATAATGATAGAGAAGCAGATTATCCGCACTTTTGTTTGATTACAGCAGCGACCGGTGAAGAGTGTGGGCACTGAAGCTGAGATAAAGTTCAAATTTGTGAAGCGCGTACACGCACGTGAGCGAACGCGTCCAAATAGGCAATTTACGAGAGCTGTATGTAATAGAAGATTAGAAACAAAGCTTTTGGAAAAACGGCGAAATTTTGGACATGTAGTATTTGCGTCAGCAAGCTAGTATGAGAGAGGGTGATTGCAAGTAAATTGGGACAATCGAGAAAAAATAGTGAATTATTGCTTACTTACAAATTTTCGCAAAAATTAATTTCTCCACATATCTCTGTTAAACATATATGAACCGGAAAATTTGAAGAAAGTTCTATTTACAATACATCACCCCCATTCACGTCCAAATTGAGTGTTCTTGCCCGTTTTCTGTCCTGCTTTCATTTTTTTACGTGAATCCTTACACCGCGTTATGCAACCAAATCTCACTGTGCACTTATAATTGCATGGTGGATCAACATGATATGAATCTACAAATCCCCGAGAAAAAGAGCAGCAGGGATCTACGTTTAATTACGTTCAATGTGAATGGAGTCAAAACAATATTCAACTATCATCCGTGGAATACCCATAATCGTAGCTTCGATGCATTGTTTCAATACTTGAATGCTGATATAATTTCATTGCAAGAGCTAAAGCTTACCCCCCAGAACATCTCTAGTACGAATATCGGCAATACTACCAAATATAGATCGTTTGTATCAGTTCCGAAAACCAAAAAGGGCTATAGCGGTGTATCATTATGCGTAAGAATACCCAGCGAAGACGAAGATCCAACACTTGCAAAATACCTACGAGTTGTGAGAGCAGAAGAAGGTCTAACAGGCTACCTAAGCTCACCAGATCAGAAGGGCTTACGTTATCGAGATCTAAGTCCTGAAGAATGTATTGGCTGCTATCCATCAGATATCAACGAGGAAAACGGATTGGCTTTAGACTCTGAAGGACGCTGCGTTGCGGTCCAACTTGAAAGCAATTTGGTCATTTTCTCCGTTTATTGTCCTGCAAACTCCTCTGGTACAGAAGAGGGTGAGCTACAACGACTTGAGTTTCTTCGAGTGTTACTTCAGAGGTGTAAAAGACTAAAAGAATCAGGGACAGACGTTATAATTATGGGCGACATAAACGTGAGTCTTGATCTCATTGACCATGCAGAATACATGAAAGAAGCCATGAAGCAAGGGATCGTGAAGCCCATTGTGCCGTCAAAATTGAACGGTAAAGTATTTGAAGATACTAATCAACAAGCATGCATCGACTTCAAAAACTCTACTCCAGCACGAGCACTAGTGAATGCACATGTATTTCCAAGTAATAAAGAATTGACAGTGGCGGACCCATCCCAGCAGTTCCTCTACGATACAACAAGAGCAGCACAAAACCGTCGTCTAGCTATGTACACCGTATGGAATACATTGACAGGTGCACGCCAAACGAATTATGGCTCTCGAATTGATTTGATTTTAACGTCATCCAATACTTTGTTCGAGAATGTTTCCTCGGCAGATATATGGCCCTTTCTTCACGGCTCTGATCATTGTCCAGCCTTCACAGATTTTGAAGTGCATGAAACGGAAACAAAGCTATATAAATCCATGCCATTAAAATTAGAGGCCAAAAACTTCTTCAAGTTGGTTCAGCATAGGGACATATCCCAAATGTTCAAAACTGGAGCAAGGAAAACTTCTGAGAGTGAAGATGTAAGCGAACAACCAAAAGGAAAAAAAACTAAAATCGTTTACACAAGCAGAAAGAAAAGCTCAGAAACCGACCAGCGGCCCATAAATACATTTTTTTTCACAGATACTAAGTTACTGAATCATTCCAAGGTCAGTGAGTCCTCAGAAATGGCCCTCAATGATTCAAAACCAACATCGCTCGATCTTCAACAGTACTCGAAGTTGCTCTATGGTGAACCGCCTAAATGTTCTCACGGTAAGGCTGCAGAGCTAAAAACAAGTCTCAAGAATCCTAAAACTAAGGGCAAGAAGTTCTGGACTTGTGCTTATACGAATAAATTTGCAAAGCAGCCAATCCCAAGCAATGATTGCAGATGCGATTTTTTCCAATGGGCGGAACCTAAAAAGGCGTAGATCAGAGATAATCTACTCAAAGTACCTCATCAGCTCGTAAATTAATCATGAGATAATGTAAAAATCCCTATCCTAATATAGTGTAACTTTGCTGCTGCAAGAGCCAAACGATGAGAACAAACTCTCTTGCAAATTCAACAAGCACCAGTCACTAAAATACATGTCGTTCTCGTTTGTAAGTACAACTCACGACTTCCTAAATTCACTCAACACAGGATAAATGGCCTCAAATGCATCATAAATCTCTTCTCTTTGCTTGGCACCAGTGAGAACAATTCTACCAGAAACGAAAATCAAAAGCACGATCTTTGGCTTCACCATTCTATAAATTAAACCAGGGAACAATTCTGGTTCGTATGACGAGAAAGTTCCGTGCGAAAATGCCAAACCTTCGAGTCTAATTGGAAATTTGACATCACAAGATCCCACAATATTCTGAATCTTGAAATCAGTGAACTTGGCATTGAAACCCAATTTTTGAATGATTCTGGCATATTTTCTAGATGCAAGTTTTGAATCGTCCTCAGATTTGGCACCTGTAACCACCATTTTACCAGAGGCAAAAATCAAGGCGGTAGTCTTAGGCTCTCTGATTCTCATGATAACGGCAGCAAAACGTTTAGGATTGTATTCGGCATTACGAGCATGCAATGCAATGGTTTTCAAGTCTAAGCGGCAGTCGAGATTGACAGTTGCCACTATATTCTGTAAGGTGGGCACAATCCCGGAAGTTGCGCCATCGTCGATATGCTGGTCGGGTCCGACAACTACATCAGATCTATCTTCTTCCTTCTTTAAGTAGCCGCCTTCCTGTTTGCTTTCACCGTCAAAGCCCTGGGGAAACGTTAACGAGTTGGGGGCAGTGTAAGCCTTCGCCTGGGCGGCGGTTGTGGGTAATTTTAACGAATCCATTGCGCACAATCAACGGAGTCTATAAATGTGCTGAAAATGACTGAGAAGTACAAACTAATGTTTCCCAACCGGTACGATGTCTGCCAGTATATATGGACAGGAATTAGGATGCTATAAACGTATCTACCGCACAACTGAGATATATGTGACACAAAAGCAAATCCTTATCGAATAGCAAATGGGCGGAATGCGATGTTCTTATATACTGCCGCACTTTTCCGGGTAACCCGCACCATTTTGATATTACTTTCTTTTTCAGACGGCTACAACCAGCAAGCAGGCACAGAGGCAGAAATGATTAGTTCGTGATATAACATACTCTATGCAGTGGATTAACTAGCGTGTTCAACGTTCCTTCAACAACTTATTTCTCTTCTCTTTCTTTCTGAGTCGTTCGACCTTCTTAGCATGCATCTTCGCAGCGAGTTTTTCATAACGTTCCTTCTCCTCCTTGATCTCCCGTCTTCGTTTTAAGTCTGCTATGCGCTGGTTCTTTGCATCTTCCTTCTCCTGCTTCAAGTCCTTCAACCTTGCTTTATATTGTTGTTCCTGTAATTTTTTGGCTTCTCTGTCTTTAAAACTGTTAGGCTTTGTCACTCCAAGACGCTTTACACGAAACGGATCTTTTTGGAGTTTCCAGTCTTTACCATTTACTCTGGACCCTTTTCCTGGGTCCTTAATCTCATTGGGTCCAGTCTCTAGACTCAAAGCACCTTCTTTTGTCGTGGAGCCCATTTCAATCGCAGTGATATGCTCGTTCTGGAGATGAGATGCCAAATTTTTATCCGCTGAGAGACTGCATAGATCCCAAATGTGGAGATTGTGTATTCTATATCATAAATAGTAGATCGTTACAAGTCATGGACTGAGCCCTGCTTGTCAATTTCCAAGGTGGCTTTACGGATCCATTTTCTGGACCGAGTGTATTTGGAAAAGCCGTCTTGGAAACTTTCATTTTGCCAATTGTTGTCGTAGTATATCCAGCCCTCGTTATTTTTACCCTTGTTGTATTCCGAATCAACAGTCCATACCTCGTCATTCCAGTCCCATACGTATGTGTATAGGTCATTCTCGAAAACGGGGAACGGAAAGTCTTCAGAGCTATCTGAGTCGGAAACGGGCGGTGCTGGTTGCATAGACTGGTTGTAGCAGTAGTTTGGTCGTTCGTTGGGAAGCGTGAATTTGGACCAGCCTATGCCTAACCACCGACGTTCGTTCTCCAAGATCTCGAAAAGAACAGTTTGCTTCAACTTTGTGGGTGAAACAATGTACTTTTTAAGAATTTTGAAATCAGCAAGCATCTGCGTGCTCTTGATGGTGGACGATTGGGCGTCTTCGATGTCGCTGGTGGCTGCGCTTTGCACTCTGGAAACCCCGCGATGGTGATTTTTGTTCTTGCGGTCCAACTTGATATCAATTCCGGTGATGTAGAAAGCAATAATCCTGATGTATACCGATCTCCACAATAATCTGCGAATTGAATACGACCATGGAGAGTGGTACGTGAGCATGAAGAGCCCAAGGATCCAAAAAAATCCTGTTGGCTGCAAAACCTTGCGGACCATAAATAAATGAAAAGGGGTCAAGAGAGCCGTCATGAAGAATGCTTTGACAAAATTAGATGGTCCCAAGTAGAAGTGCTGGATTGGACGCAATAACAATTCGAAACGCACCGTGATATTGTGCAATGTGTGGAGGACTTCATCTATCGTCGGCTTTTCGTTATATTTGGAATCATGAATGACTGAGCTGATCGACCATACTACAGCTGAGAATGTTAGACATAATAAAAATGGCAAAACAGCAATGCTGACAATATGCCAGTATAGTACAATGATGGAAAACATTACCACGATCAAGAAGTTTTGGTATGCATCTTCGTTCGTCCAAGTAATGATTTCAAGGAGATTGTCTATCAAAAGCAAGTATGGAAATATGTTTGATAATGCCGACGCTAATATGGGGAAATCAACAAGAAGTTTTGTGTTAGACGTTGTAGTTAGCAACTTGGCATCAGATGGTTGGAACGAAGCATATAGGCTCTCATCCAGCTTTTCAGGCATGATTGTGATATCACTAAAGGAATAGTCTCATGAGAAGTGCATGTGCTGGATGCGGGGGAGAACATTACACAAAAAGGGGAAAAACCTGTAGGGAAACCAAGATTCTGGAAGATTAAAGTGTTCCAGAACGAAGCAAGAGGATGCTTCGAAGGACCAAAGAGGTAGTTCACAAGAGTCGTTAAGGTGTTTTTTACTTTATAGCTTGCAATACGGTAATCTGAAGCTACAGTACATTCAAGTTTTCGCAAAAAAGATTGATGTAAGTCATGATAGCGATAACATAAGAAAGAGAACAAGAACCAAAACAAGGCAGCAGCAGATTTGACCACAATAAAACATACAACTAACCCAACCTTTCAGAGCCTTCATCATTACACTACCCTGAAAACTAACAAGAATAGGTCGCGTGGTCTAGTTGGTTATGGCATCTGCTTAACACGCAGAACGTCCCCAGTTCGATCCTGGGCGTGATCATTCTTTTTTTTTTTTAGCCGAGAGATATTAATTGTTCGAAAAGTGAGACATACACCCATAGCAGCCATATAATTACAAATCGCTTTGGCTACTTGCTACATCTTTTCAGTGTTCGTCATGACATGGTAGTATATACATCTATAGTTTAGTTATCTGAGGTGTTTTGGTGAGCTTTCTTCTCTGCTTGCTCTTCCAAGTACCTCTTCCATTCGGGAACTGGTGGTGGTTGCTTCTTCTTCAACTCAGACTCGTACATGGACAACAAGAGCGTACTCAACAACAACACCACGGTGATACCCTGGGCGTAAACTCTAGCTTGCACAACCTTCTGTGCGGTGCTCATGTATGGATCTTTGTCAACGATTCTCCAGGAGCCGTACAACGAAGCAGCCCAAGCAGTGATGATGATTTTGTACTTGTGGTCGTTTAACTTGGATGCAATTTTTTCGGTGGTGGTCAACTTCTCCCATCTAGCCAATGCACCTTGCACTACCTTGTCCAAGTAATGAGACCGGTACTTCTGCTCGTCATATCTGACCGATCCCTGATCGGCAAAAAATGCTGCAGAACTGACAGTAGGCATTGCCCACATGGCAGCCTTCATTGAAGCATTGAAATGGCTCCAAGCAGCGGGACGCTTAGTTTTCACCAACCTGACAAGTCCGTAGGACAATCCCAATCCTACAACAGTACCTTGTGCACCAGCCACAAGGACGTGTTGCCAATGGTCATTCTTTTCATCTTCCGTAAGAATCTTCATTTGTATTTGTTATGTGCAATGTGGTATTTCCCCAGAAGACTCACTTATATAGTTGTGCCCAGATGGTTCCGAGCGAAATGCTGACCTAAACACCAAAATGGCTCACGGATCGGGAAAAAGAAACTCACCGGATGCGCCGCACCGACTTCTCCCGTAACTTGCGCCGTTTGTTGATGAAAAGCAACTCGCTGCTGACCGTCTTGGATTCCGGCTGCTGACGTCTTGGTACTCCCTGTAGGTCCTTTTCCTCTAGTATTTCACTCATAGCCGAATCCGCATCTGTTCCGCTGAAGTAGAGCTCGTTCTCAATGAGCTTGTTATTGCCCAAGTAGATGACTTTAGTTATTGTTCCGAACAGGAGGGCAACAGCCTTGTAGCCGTACGGTTGAATGCAATTGATTTTGTTAGCGACCATATTGGGCGCTTTTTCGTCCAAGGGAATGCGGTAGTCAATTTTCTTTCCGTTCGCAGCACTCACGATGAAACCGTTCCACTTGTCGGCTACTTCTGTCAAGTCCGTTATCGGCGGAGAGGGCGACTTGCGAGACCGTAACTCAAACATGTCGCTGTTGCTCATGACCTGTAGTCCACTTGCCTTTTCTTCATCTTCAATGCTCGTTCTCTTTTGCACCCCAATAACCATATTTATGCTTGTCACTTCCCACTTTTCTACGTCGTCAATCCAGTGAATATCTTCCGTAACGGCATCGATACCTTGGCAACGAATCTCTCTGGGATCTCTCTCGACACGAAGACAGATGTTGCTCTTAGACCGTTTTCTATCTGTGTGGAATGTGTGCATGATGAGGGTATTCAGATAGTAGTCCTCGTAGATGATGGAGATTGTCTGGATAGAAGCACACCCGCAAAACTTGCAGTGAGTGGGTTCCAGATGACTGACCCGGAAGGTCAGGTTCTTGAAGTGGCCAATGCCAAAAGACCGAAGGACCACACCTGTCAGAATATCTATAAGCTCGGCAACCATGCGGTTCACAACCACTACCATTCCCACAAAATCTACCGTAGCTATGGCTGAGTTGCTTACGGTCGAAGCAAATCTAGCTGAGGTTTGTACGGGTTCCTCAAACTCAATTCTCTTCGTTGCGTTCAATGGAGCATCAAAAGCTTCAGCAGCTGGATTGTACACTTTGGGTGGTAAAATGGGCACAGCCAGCAATGACTGCGGAATAGCTTTATTGTAAGTTTCACGTTGTACATCTAGTACTCGACAACTCCATTCGTTGTTGATAACCGTGAGCACCAAGATGTCTCCGTTGCTGACATGACAGATAATTCTATCTCTGACTCTGGGAGTAATCAACCGCTTTGCAGAGACGATCTCGAGCTTGACGGCTTCACTGCCGTAATTGTCGCCTAGCAAGTCAATTTCATATATGGTACCAGACTTGCATGATATAGTTACAAATTTTCCACTGTCGAGGACCATCAGGTAATCTTCAGTTGAAGATGCGGCTTGCTCGTTGAGTATTTCAGCCTCCACACCATGATTATCGTTATGCACATTTTCCAGTGACTGCTCTTCTATCGTTGTCATTTCTGAGCCCGCCAGTAAGGAAAAGTCACTATTGATCTGAGACATTGACGAGTTCATAGACGTGGACGAACTCATAGAAGTAGCACTTGCTCTGCGGCCCAGTTTAGCTAGCTTCTTCCTCTCCAAAATCATACGAGCCAAAAGCCCTGGAACGGTTCTCTTCCTGAAAAAAGACTCTAGAATTTTTGGTCTCTCACCGGAATGTTGAGATGCATGTCCAAAAGGTATGTCCCTCTCCCAGAGATAGCTCATTGAGCTCCTTTCAAATAACTTGACCTTCAGATAGCGGAAATTAACAAGGATAATTAAATTTCCATCATTACTGATACTTGTATGGTTGATTGGCCAGAATCTTTGGATATGATCCGAGTTGACATTTATAGCGGTGGATATGTCGATAGGTTTTGGGACTGGTTTAATGAGTGGTGACCATACCAACACGCTCTTATCAAGACCAATAGTGATTATAAAAGGACAACTCACATTAGTGATGATACGGGCAATATCGATATCGTGACCTCCGACAAGATCTATCGCTTTGAACAGTTTAACATCATCACCGTATATGACCGAGTCATCAGACTTTTCAGTGGACAGTGCTTTGGACTGAATGATAGCATGGGATTCTGCGTTCGTCAACGAGAAAATCAAGTTGGTGACAGCAACAAAGAAAACCACAATTAAGAACTGCTCCATGTAATAAATATGATTGTTTGTGTTTCGCAGACTGGACCTTTCAAGATTTACTATGCTGACGTTGTCGTTCATTAAGACCAATGGAATCAGCACGGACCAGCTTACAGACACACCAAGAATGTAAACCAATGTGATCAGAGGTATTATTATGAGCCAAGCTCTCATCAGTTCCTCATATCGAATGGTTAACAAGGCTCTGCCAATCTTGCATCTTAATGAGCCCAGATGAGGACGCAAATGGGGCGGTTGATCTAATCTGAGTAAAAAGGACGAAAATGCATTCACATCACGAATATTGGCCACTTGTTGATCCTCATTCTCATTCTCGTATTCCAACAAATCCGCTAACTCAAGTCGTTTTTGATCTATCATTATAATTCCCGTCAAGTATGTCAACTGTAAGAATTGGTCAATGAACAAACTCAAGCAAATGGACATGAAGAACCGCGATAATCGAGAGAGTAAGTAGGCACGATTATGTCCACTTAAGGTAACCATAAAGACACAACGCAGGAAGATATACAATACAAAGAGCCCAATATAATTCACAATCATTATCTTGGAAACGTTCGGGATCAAAGGACAATCTCCTCGACGACCTCGGACACAACCAGCAACCCATCTGAGAAATCGTATTTTGGCATTATCGGCAGTTCTTAGACTGTCACTACCCGTGTAGAACTGAAACAACTTCTTGTTGATGCTGGTGGAGCTCTCATAACAATTTCTGCAATTCAAGTCGTCAATTATTCGGAAGAGATTGCGAGCACTCAACATGATGATGATGAATAAATAGGATATCCTCGAGAAATAGGTCAGAGGTTGGAATATTGCTTCCCAGGTAGTATGGCCATTCCAAAGTCGAACGATGTTCACAGCCGCAGTGGATGATACCAACACTTCAGTGATCCAGCCACCAATTAGTTGGACGACAGCTCGTATGTTATGCTGGTTTGAAATACACAAGTAGATGTAAAGAACGACCACGCCGTGTATGGCGGCCTCCAAAATGTAGATGAGTGTCATTATATTGGGTCGAGTTGATTTGGCATTCTCATGGATATAGAATCTGCCAAAGTCGGCGACACTTCTCGGATTATCTGTCGAAACCTGTTCGATGAGTTTGATGCCAGGATACTCATACATTGTCAGCTGAAGCGTGTGTGGAAAATTAGAACCCGTCGGATATATTATGTACATGTGAAGCATCTGGGCTGCGTGTATGAGATGGTTCTCCGTTATAACTTCATTTAGGAAGAGAGAGATTTGTAGATGGCTCCTCTTGTGGTTCAAGAACTCGAGTAAATAGCAATTGTTCGTCTGGCTTTCTAGCTGGTCTGGGTCAAGGCCGGGCCAAGTGTTTAGTGGAGAGACCACTATCAAATTATTCTGCGATTGGGTAATGTTCTGCTGAAACAACAGCAATTGACGCAAGAAAGAGAGATCTAGCACGTCTTTCGTGGACGCTGAGCTCCCTACTGTGATACGGGAGAGGCTTCTTTGGCCATAGTCTATATCCTGAAGGATTTCACTCACCAATTGGCCAAGAAACTTGTCTTCGATACTGTGGCTTTTCAGCCACCAGCCTGCTATGGACGCATTAAACGACTTTATGGAAAAATCATAGCTGACAGGGTAAGAAAGGAGAAATACCAGGAGAATAGGAACCAAGATAATCAGCCGAGGGTGCAGCACTACTATCTTGATGAAGTTGATTACCCACTGGCTATATCGATCACGGAAGCTGGGCATAGTGTATCATGAGAAATGACGTCGTATAATTGGCGAGATGTAAAGTCTGGTATAAAACAAGATGCAGCGGAGGAGTCAAACGGTATGCTCTAAAAATATCGTCTTCCAGAACGCCAATTTAAAATCAGTCGATAATGCGCACTACACAAAACTTGGAACCTGGTCTTACGATTCGGCCGTACATGCCTCATAGTTTTCATTACGAACAAACCAGTATATAGTTACTTGTGGCCCAACGCCGAGATGTTCAATGTATGCATTTGCTGCAACAAGTCGTCCACTTTCCCGTCTAACACTCCATTAGCGTATTCATCTCTGGATGCTGGATCCAAATACTGCTGGATCTGTGCCAAGCGGGAGTAGCCCTCGGTACAGAACCGCATCTGGATCTTGACCAAACTCTCGAACGACGGGTCGTAGAATGGAACCCGCAATGCTATCAATTCAGGTAATTCCTGCTTCAACTGCTCGTTGAGCTCCTCGAATATCTCTTTGGCAAGCGACAACTCCTTTTCCGACTTGGGGAGCTTGGCTGCATCCTTAGCTGGCTTGTCAATCAACTTCCGTACTTTCGCCTTGCACATGTCGTAGTCCACTTTTTTGTGAGCTCGCTTCTTGATACCCTCGTCTATCTCCTTGAAGTAGTTGGAGAACTTGGTGATGGGATCCAAGATAGTTTCTCTGAATGGCCCATCAATTTGCTTCACTGTTTCCTCATCGAAGTCCCGTACACATTGTAAGTAGTAGCTTCCAACATCGGAGTATAAGGTTCCCTGTCGAGCCTCTTCGTAAAGATTCGACACGATCTCGGCAATTGTCACTTGGGAGGCTGTCACAGCTCTCAAAGAATCCAAATAACCCTTGGACGCTTTCTGAAGATTGTTACCGGCCGCCTTGAGGGTCAAGTATCTTCTTTCTTGGACATCAAAATCCTTGTCTATCGTCTTGTCCACATTCTTGACCGTCACACCTGCACTGGCACGATTTACTGCTTTTTTAAATCCTTCCCACGACATGTTAAGTCGACCAGGAGCACTGTCGGAGGCTCGGTGATAATTGACAAATGACTGATTATGTCATCAGCGTGAAATATGTCAACTACTGTAGACACTGCCGGTATGGACAAGCAGCAAATAATAGACGAGATTGTGAGTACTAAGGCCGAGGTCCTGAAGCTTATCAACAATGTACGCAGCACAAAAACCGCCTGTGGAAAAATTTCATCTGAAAATCAGTATCTTCAGGACTATGTGGGGTCGTTGATGACGACCGATGTCAAGAAGTGAACGATTGTCGTGAAACAGAGGAGTTAGAGATGGGTTGAACGAAGCAAACTTATAAAGAGCTCACGCTTATATTAATGCTGGGTCAAAATTATACCTGGCTATGCATTCTGTGTGTTTGTGTTTGTGATTTCTCATTCACTTCGTTACCATGTCTCATTCAGACGACAACTATCCCCAGTCGTACCAGCTAGTGGCTCTTTCATTGCACCACGAGAACGAGCCCAAGCGCTCCAAGGCATCTTTTGCTGGTCGCTTCACCCAACGGGAGTGTGATGACAATATTTTGGAAGATTTGTCTACAGCTGCTTCAGCGAATGCGTCTTTAAAGACAGCCATATCTCGCAACAGCTCATTGGGTATCCCCAACCATGACGAGTTCAGACTCAATTTTGCTAATAGTACACCAGTCTATTTCGCTTCTCTCATGGACGGCCCATTGGCCGAAAATACGCAAACGTTGAATCTTACCTGCTTGGAGCCATCGAAGCCGGCGTGGATGTTAGCTGCGCCGCTTTGTGATCGAGTGGAAGCTTTCACCACCGATGAAGCAATCTTTCTTCGCTACTTGAAGAGCGAACAAGACCAACAGAACATACGCAAGTGCAGTTTTGGGCAGCTCTTGAAAAGCATGGTATTCTCCTTGCAAGAAGAAGACTACTACGCCGTCTACCCTGCCGCCAGAGTGTTTCATGAGTACGGCGTTGTACTGCCCAACGGGTACCGCTAGCATAATAGCCATTAAATATATTGTTGCTCCGTGAATGTGCGCTTTGTGATCTCGAAAGACTTCCATTCGCTGAATTCTTCCTTGACTAGTTTTGTAGAACCGTAAAGGGAAATTCCCGCAAAAGGTCCAAGGGTCATTATGCCTTTAACTTCCGTGGAATTGATACTTCGAATCTGCTCTAACACACACGACTTGAAACCAGCAATATTCGATACGTTACCTGTGAAACATATCGATCCAAATAACTCTCGACGGCAGTCAATTGGACACAGTTCAATGACAGAGGTGATTTCCCTAGCCAACATGCGATCAGCAACAAAGCAGTCATATGGTATTTTTCGTCGAATATTATTTGGTAGACTTTCTCCAAAGAGCGAACAGTTGCCCTGTAATTCGTTGTCATCCCCATCAAAATACAAAAAGTTGTTGATGATACTCTGCACATAATCGAACGATTTATCAGACACAAGCATCTTCGTCACAGCCTCATTTTTTAGACCAAGTAGAACTTCCACGGTATAATAATGCAAATGCATACCTGTAAACTTACGGTAGTTTTCGTAGGAACACTCCGAAAGCATTCGAAGGTCCACAACTGGTGTAATTGTACATTTGTCCCAGCCAATGTCTACCACCAATGCTGTTTTAGAATTGCTACCCACCACTGTCAATACCGGCTCTGGTATAAAGTATATGGAACGAGCACCCATTCGGTTTAACAAATCGTTGAAGTAGTTTATCTTTATCGATGCTGAGAGGAAAGTGTCAATAAAAAAAATTTTGGTCCTTGCCGGGGTGACAATTAGGTGGTCAACTAGCAACGTGGTAGTTGCCGCAAGTAGCGTCCTTCTCAATTCAAGCTCACAGTACTTAGTAGTCTGAGTTCGAAGTGGATACCACCGACAACATTCTTTTGAAAATATTTCGCTTAGGGACTTCACAATTGGATCAGCAGTTGCTGCTTCTATCAATTTGCTTCGCTCTAGTACCGATAATGCATGATCTAACTCATAATAAGGAGGTAAATTTGGTTCCCAATCACATTCGAATGGTCCTAACTGGAGACTTTTTTCGATGTGGTCCTCTCCAACAAAGCCAGCACTTATGGATTGACATCCTATGCTGACAATAATCGCATGGTATTCCGAAGACTCTCCTGACATATGCACAAGCTTTTATTTACTTTATCATTACTTAGTATTCTTATAATGTCAATACCTATTGAGACAAACTTCATGCAGGCAGACCCTATGGAGGAAACAACATGGTGACAAAAAACATTGAAAAATGCCTAAAGTAACTCCAAATCAGCCTCATCAATATCCATAAATCCATCTTCTGGCTTTGAGCCGTTAGCCTTAGAATCAGCCGCTTCAATTTGTTGCTTATGATCAGCCTGGAACTTCTCCAATTGTTGCAAATCCCAGACAGAAACTCCTTCTTGGTCTTTCGGGTTTGTTGGTTGCGCCAAGCTCCGCAAGAACTTCTTGGCGTTGGCAAGTGCCATGTCAGTAGACAAGTTTTCATCCGATTCGTAAAGTGCTTGGGCAATCCATTTAGGAAGTTGATTTTTTTTTCGTCTAAACCGACGATCGGCTAAAACCATAATTCCGTAGTCATCCTTGCCTCGCAAAACTCTTCCTAGACATTGGGCTGCATGACGCATAGCGTCGAAAGAAAGGAAATCGTTCTCACGAATCTGATAGTTGTCTCGCAAGAATTCCAACCTGGCCTTCAAAATTCTCGACTCGGTGTACTGGAATGGGATACCAATCATCAACACGGTTCGCCCGTAATGGTGGTCAAAATCGATTCCTTCTGACACTTTACCACGAGCCACAGACAAAAGTACTGCCCCTCGTCCATTAGAACAAGCTTTTCTGTAAGTCTCAAGCGCCAAAGATGTCACCTGAGCATCCGGGGTTTCCACGAGAATTAACTTATGCTTCCAAACTTCATCCAAAACGCCCATACTCTGCCACATGGAAATGATGGACTCCATGTACAAATACGATGGGAAAAAGACTACCATTCCATCAGGAGTGATTTTGGAGAACTCAATCAACAATGACCCATAGTTTCTGACCACCGATGGATCGTTTCTTATCTCAAATTGTGATGAGATGTTGACTTGATCTGCACCCTTTGTAACTACCATGGGCAAAAAAGATCGACGGGCCAACGTCATTGTGTAAGATTCTTGGATGACAGTTTGGAAGTTGAGCATCTTTGGGTACATGTCCAATGGAGAGATTGTTCCTGAGGTGATGATCACAGAAGAAAATCGATCGAAGACTGGCTTCATGGCAATAGAGGCATCCAAACAGGTGAAATGCAAAATTGGGTTTGGAACTGTAGCGCCATCAGTTTCAAAAGGTTCTAAGATCAACTGGAAACCACGATCATATGTTGAGACAAGAGTAGCAAACGTAGCGATGTCTTTTAATGCATTAAAGTCGTCAATTTCTGACAACTCAAGGGTTCGAACCAAAAGCGAAAGCCGCTCTGAACAAAACCGTAGTGGCTTTCGCTCTATGAATGTGAGATCCTTCAAATGCTGGAGGAAACTGAGGGGAGTTTCACTTATCACATGTAGTACTTTCATCCTCGTCTTCAAATATTCAATAAAACGCTTAAGAAACGAAACAAAGTGTTCTGCCTTTCTGATATTTCCCGGTATAGCCTCTTCTAGCAAATCCTGTGGAAGAACAGGGTTGCTCATAAAGAGTTCTTCGTTGCGTGCTATTTCTGCATCTCGAAGACCCTCTACCAACTTTTCGTACTCATTCTGAAGCTTCTCAGAGTCCTGTGCTTTCATCTCGTCCACTGCTTCCCCAAGTTTATTGGCACCTCGTGTTGCTTTTTTGAGGGTATCATCAGTGAGATCGAGAGACAACGACTCGATACAGACATTATCTATGTTGTGCGCTTCATCAAAAATGATGATGCTATCCTTGGAGAGCTCTTTAGACACTCTATCAGCGATCTTCGGATCGAGCAAGTAGTGATAGGAGTAGATGATGATATTGCAAAATGGAATCATTCTTCTCACTGTGAAATAAGGACATATTTTCTTTTCCTTAGAAAAATTGATAAGGCTGTCGAACGAGAACACTCCGTTGGGTACGTAGCTATGCGAGTCCATGTCGTTCATGTTTTCGTGGAATTCACAAAGCGAGTAAGTTTCAGGACTACTGGCCTGCAATTCCGGTGATATAGAACCCAGTTCAATTTTTTGTTTAAGTTGACCATTGGTGATTCTTCTGCACTTTTCATCCACCACATTACCCTTTCTTTCCTTCGATATGGTTGGGTGAATACACAAGTTCTTTCTACTTGTCAAACCAAGACCACGAAAGTCTTCGACATAACCCAATTCTTGTGAGCGGTATTCCATTAGCTTGTGCAACTCGATCAATGCCTTTTCAATCTCTGACATAGTACGAGAGCAATAGACAATCTTCCGATGCTCAGGATAGTGCATTTGGTATGCCACTGTGAGTGAGAGCAACGAGATGGTTTTACCAGTACCGGACGGCATTTCCAAAATACAGTTTCCCCCCACATCAAGAGTCTTTTTTATGTCACTCATGTATGCATATTGCTCTGGATAGATCCGTGGATACGGAAAGAGCACGGGAAGATCATCGATGAAGAACTTCATGATGTCTTAGAAATCTGTGAGATGAAAGAGTGCGGGTGTGGGGATGGAGTAGAAGAGGTAAGAATGAAATAAGAGAAAAGAAGAGGAGAGTGAAATAAAGTCAAGCTGCTGTCTAATTATGAATCTGCTGTCCCTTCTTGCTCTATATTCTCATTTCATTCCAATTTTCGTTTTCATTTTTAATTTGGGTTCTCATATTCTTCCGTATCTACATGTACATCAGTTACTCAGTAACTCTACTTTTTGAAACCCGTAGCGTCATGAGCCATACTTATGTGGCCGTGCTGTTCGAGTCAAGGACCAACTGCTCTAACTTCGGGTAGATGATATCCGAGGTGTTTCCACTGACCCGGTGCAACACTCCAAGGTCGGCGTAGAACTCCTTGAGAGGTTCCAATTCCAGATTGTACTGGTCCAAGCGCTTCTGGAACACCGCCAGTGTATCGTCCGCTCTTTTGGTGAGCGAATCGCCAGTGATATCGTCCTTGAAAGGAACTTTTGGTGGATTGTAGTCCAAATTGTACACTCTTCCGCTGGCTTCATGGACCCATCTGGCTTCAATGCGCTCAAGAATGACACTCTGGTCAACGTCAAGCTCAACTACCATGTTGACAGCTGCTTTGTGCGGTTCTAGCATGTCCCGTAATGCTTCAGCCTGGGTTCTTGTTCTTGGAAATCCGTCTAATAGCCAATTGCTCTTCTCGTTGAGCCAACCACGAGAACCTAGCTCGCTGCTGATGAGGTCCACCATGATAGGATTGGGTACAAGCTTTCCATTGTTGATATAGTCGGCGGCCCGCTTCCCCACTTCGGTTTTAGCAGCTATTTGTGAGCGTAATATGTCTCCCGACGACAAAGAATTCAAATTGGTGAACCGCTTGAGAAGTCTGGACGTCTGTGTTCCCTTTCCCGAACCTGGAGCTCCCAAAAGCAAAAGCCTTAACGGCAGGGCCAATTGCATTAGTTGAGATTGGGAATTTCCAGATTCAGCCGCGGCCGTCCTGCGGCTGTCAGCAGCATGGGGTCAGAATTAGGGGACACAAATCTACCTGTCGGTCGGTTAGCATTCTATTTTACATATTAACTACTCGTCCTCGTCTGAGTCGATGATTCTTCTCTTCTTTCTCTGCTTTTGGTCGTCGTCTTCATCTGGAGTGCCACGGTATTTGGAAGCACCATCTTCCTTGAGTTGTTTCAAACGCTCGGCTCCCTTCTCAAATTCTTCCTCTTCCTCTTCAGCATCGTCGCTAGCGCCTTCTTCCTCTTCTTCATCTCCATCGTCCACAAAGTCGTCTTCCATGTCGTACTCTTCATTGCCGTATCGTTTCTCGAACAGAGCATATGCGGGTTGTTCGTCGTCGTCATACTCATCGCCACGGCGCAGGGCACTGCCTATTTTCTCGTCCTGTTGTCTGCGTTTGGCTTCGATTTGTCTCTTCAACTTCAAAGCCTTCCGGTCGTTTTCGTCGGCCAACCGCTGCTTCAACATAGGATCGTTTTCTGTAATTGTGTTCAAGATCGTGTCCTTCCTCTGAATGTTCTTCACCGCCTGGGTCAACTTTCTGTGGGTGGAGGCGGTGGTGGATGTCGGCAACAAGTTCACCTGTTTAGTCAACACAGCGTCGTTCTGCAAGATCTCGAGTTCGTCATGGGACCGCACGAGGAAGTTGTCGGTGATAGGCAACTCCTTATAGTCGAAGAGCTCGTTACCGATCTTGAGCGAGAGGCTACCATCGTCCCACTGGATGAAATGGGCATTCAGCTGCTTCACAATCTCATCATCTCCACGGTTAGAGTATCTCCAACGCAAAGTGTTCTCGTTCAAGAGCTTTTCGGCCACCAAGTCGCTGTGTATTTGCTTCAGACTCATCTCACTGTTCTTACGTTGTTCCGAGTTGTATTGCACTTTTTGCTTGAAGTCTGCTGGATCAAAAGGATGGGCATCTACATTCAAGAACACAGGCATCCTCAACAAGTACGTATCGTCCTGTGGCTTGAACAATTTGGCATGACGAGGCATCGATACGTCCAAAGTCTTCTGCTCGACCTCTGGACTTTGCTCGTCTTCGTCGTTTTCGCTGTTGCTATCATCTTCCAAACCAGGCGCACCGTCTTGCTGGTTGTCGGAACCACCAAAGAGATCATCCACTTCCTCCTCAATGCCGTTGCCTATAGGCTCTATTTCCGTCGACATGTCAATGTTCGACTGAGAAATTTGGTGATAATAGAAGTTACACCCTAACACCGAGCTTAGAAGTCTCATGAGTTGAGCTATGTATGGTACAAAGGAATGGCTAGTAAATATACAGGGTATCACAATAACATATCACGGCGCCCCAGCCGTGGCCGCCTCGGGCGATTGGTATGGACTGACATGTGGCGGAGACACCAGGATTGCGACTGGTGTAGGACTGATGGGGCTGACTAGCGAGGCTGCCACGTTGTCCAGCTTGCTGGTTTCATAACCGTCATTCATGTCGAGCCCGTGGTCCGAGTCGACTATGAGAAGTGCCTTGGAGCTGACCTTGTTCTGATACCCAACCAAATCGTCCTGATTGGTCGAGGAAGAGAGCGACTTGCTGTGATGTCTCTTGAATGGGGCCCTTAATTTAGTTGCTTGTGGTGCTGGTTCAGCCGGCGCCTGTTGGGGTTCATAATTATGCGAGGGAAGCAACTTGTAGGCATACTGAATCAAAAATTCCACCACTAGCTGTGAGAGTGCGTACTCCACTGGATCCATGTCATGGCTGGGATGCGAGAGAATAGACGGCTGGAAAATGGCAGCGAGGTTGCGGGAGGACATCAAGTTCACGTCACTGTGGTTCTGCACCATGGCCAACAAGTCAAGGATGTAGAACAAGAGCTGCTTGGAAAGCTCCGGAAGCACATCCACCATGTCCTTGTATTCCTTGATAGCATCATGCACGTCTCGTGTGAGCTTCTTGTAGTTGCGGCGACGGCGTTCTTTGCTGTCTGTGTCACAGTCTGGCGCAGACGAGGAGGGCTGGTCACCACTTTCGGTATGGTTGTTCGATGCTGAAGGACTGGACTTGGGGATGTCCACGGGGTCGCGCTGGAGATTGAAGCGGCCCATGTTGGTCTCCGTCAAAGGCTCAGACTTGTCAACCAGTTCTGTTGACGCGAGAACCGACGGAGGGTCGGAGCTCAGGGTTTCCTTGATACTCTTGTAGGGGTTTTCCGCCTTGTATTTCATGTAGTTGACGATTCGTGGCTTATTTCGCAATGGTTCTCGGAAGCTTTCGTAGAGCTCCAACGGTATGAGTGGCTCGGGAAGCGCATTGAGGTACCGGCGGAGGATGGAGGCGGCATCGTGCACGGTGAATCCGTCCCATGAGAGTTTCTTGCCAAAGTCGGGCGGCGTATTGAATACCAACTGCAACTCCTTGAGTCGGCGAGAAGAGCCTCCTACACGGAATATGCCCTCGATTTTGAGGCCATTGGTCTTCAAGAACACCCCGCACTTGGCCACTACCACGGGTATGCGACCGTACTGGAGCATCTGCTCGGACGAACTATTGCCAAAAATCGATATTTTGGCCGATGCTAGCCCCACAGCCTTATCGAGCGACACGCCAAAGTACTGGCTGTTCTCGTCTACAAGGGGGTTGTGCTGGAGAAACGAGTCTCGGTGTTGGCGCAAAGACGAACCCTGCTCCGACTGGTTGTTGGAATTGGATCGAGCACGATTGATGTTGTTGGTTGAGCGGGACTTGTACTGGAGAATGGGACGAAGGAGCTCTTGCAGATGCGGCAGGTCCTCAGCATCAGAAGACGAATCCTGAACGTCGTTGACGGAATCTGACGACATCAAACTGCCCCGTTTGAGGTTTTTGACCCAGCCGAAAATCGAGTTACGCTTTGTCGGCGACAGGGCATGCGACATGATGGAAGCAGAACAGGATGTGAGCGCTAATAGGCGGTAGGAACTTCAAAACAAGTGTAGCGGGTGACAACAAACACGACAGATTTGGTAAAATCGGGGCAATTAGGTGCTAATGGCACACAATATGGACTTGTGCTACCTTATGGGGAACGAGGAACTATAAATAATGTAATTGTACAACGTATAACCTCTTGGTTGTATGCACAGAGCTGGATTCTTGGTATGGATGACTCGTGAGCGTTTGTTTGCACTGGATTAGGTGCAGGACCACGACTACGGGATTGCGGTCTAGATTCAGCTATTATTAGGCGGTGCACGGGTGTCTACACGGAGGTGCTATCGATGTCATTCTAACGTTGAGAAGAGCAAGCGTGGTTTGAAGTTCCAAGTGACGCAATTGCATCCACATGACTCTCTCTTTTACTTGCTTCGTTTTCTCTAATTCAACTGTACGTAATTTCCTGGGAACACTCCTGTCTGCCCATTGTAGCGTCCGGTCCACCATCCATTGGCATCGCTGGTGCGGTCTGTGACCTCAATTACAGCTCCTGCGGTGAAACTAAGATCACCCTGTGCTTGGGCGGTGTAATCGTACAAAGCAGTGCATGTTTGGGTAGCTGGAGCAGAAGCTGGGGTGGGTGGAGCACCGTAGGATGGAGCGCTCTGTGCCAGTGGTGGAGACGAGTATGTAGAGGCTGCGGGTGTGGGCGACTGGTAGCCAGGACCTTGGGGACTCTTGTAGTCGCCGTATGTTTGGGTCTGCGGAGGTTGTCCATACAGTGGTTGAGCAGGTTGGCCATATTGTGGTTGAGCCGGCTGTCCATATTGCGGCTGAGTTGGCTGTCCGTACTGTGGTTGCGCAGGCTGTCCATACTGACCGGGCTGTTGTCCATATTGCGGTTGTGCCTTGTAGTCACCGTACTGTGGTTGTCCAGGTTGTCCAGGTTGTCCAGGCTGTTGACCGTACTGAGTATACTGACCGTACTGTCCTTGCGCAGGAGAGTATGGAGGAAGCGAATCACTACCGGTGCTTGTGGGCGATGCCATTCCAGCAGCAGCGTGTCTTCTTTTCGTCGCCTCCAACTTTGCTTTGGCGTGTCCCTGCTTGAAGTGAGTGATACCTATAGCGTCGGTCTGCTCCTCAATGTTGCCCTTTTTGAAGTGGTATGCCTCGACAATGTCGGAATTCAAGTCGAAGTAGGGGATCTTGAGCTCCTCCATCCGCTGGTACAACGTGTAGAAGATGTTCAACTGCATGTAGTAGAAACTGACAAAGAGCGGCCTGATGAAGTCCGATTGCATCTGGAACAAGATCGGCAACTCGCTCTTCAACATCTCGTTGTAGTAGTTGTATTCCTCCTGGGCGACGTGCACCTCGGCCTCGGCATTGTACATTTTTTCCTCGTCCTTGGCAGTCCTTTCCTTCTTGTCTTCGTACTTCTTGAACGTCCGCTTGTGGCGGTCGAGATCCACCTGCTTGTGGTCTCGCTTGGTTGCCATTTTTCTGATATTCTGGATCACCTGGAGAAGCTCCTGGGCCGGTATGATGACCCGCTTTTCGATCAATTCCAAATCCGGTTTGAGCGTGTCCTTGAGCTCCTTCACCACCTCCCGGTACTGCTCACTGGCCTTGATTCCCTCGGGGTTGTCTTCGGGAACGGTGCTGTTCGGGTCCGACACTCGGCCACTAATTGGCTTGTAAATCTCTTCAATTGCTTTGGAAAACTCGATCTGGTTGTCGAGGATGCCATTTACAGCTCCAAAGTACCGCTTGGACTCGTCGCTGAGCTTCTTGGTTTCCATTTCAAGCTCCTTAAACCGTCTCTCCGCATCGATGTAGACCGGATCCTGGGTCACTTCGCCCATATTGAGCTTCTGGCGGAAGTTCTGGGGTGCCCGCACAATCGACTTCTTGAGTCCTTTGAACGACATGGTTAACTAGCAGGAGGCAATGTTCCGTTCGGAATTTCTGGAGTGGTCTAAGCCCGATACGTTCTGGTGACCGCGGCGCCGGGTAACCGTGGGTGATAGGATGGCCGCTGCACCCTGGGACGAAGAACCGGGGGAGGTATAGGAGGGGACGACTCCATGGGAGCTGTAAGAACTGTGGGAGTGGTAGGAGCCGTTGGAGTATTAGGATATAGTGTGTTTTTATCTGGGTGGTTTTTCTTCAATTTTTTGTTGCAATGCAGAAACGTATAAATGGGTGCAAAAAGCGTACTGATGCCGCTGTGTACTTGTATCATAGGGTTCTGGGCAGTATATAACTCTGATATTTTCATGCTTATTGCACGGTTTTCATATAGCTTTTCTGTGTCTATGCGCAGATAAAGCTGCAAATTGCATTTGTGGATATTACTTGTGAACATGGCACCCAATTACAACACCGAAATCAATCCCCAATTTCGTCCTGGAACACTAAGGGAGTCGTTTGCGTACACTTTAAAAGTATGTTTGCGTCGTGCTGTAGTCTTTATTTTGCTTGTACGTCTTGTACTTTCCATCTTGTTCCGGACCCTGACTTGGATGGTTCGAGCTCGTCCACCTGAAGTTTCTGCGTATCAAAGAGCACGGTATAGGATGGCATACTGGTACAAAAGCTTTTGGAATGTTAGTAGTGATGCCGAGAAGATTGTTTTTCGGTGGAAAGTGGCCATTTGGCCAGTTGAAGAAGTGGTTCCACAGAACGAACTAAGTACAAGAACTCCAATTGAGAGAAAAACCTCAATTAAAAAGAAGCATGAACAAGTTCCAGGGTCACCACCAAGTCTGGCTATGCCAATATCTGTTTGTCACGGAGCAATTAATCCCCAAAGTTCTCCGATTACCGCTCCGCCGAAGGTACACAAGACGAGCAAAACCTTCAGTGTTTCTATTCCCGGCCACCAGAAGATCAAGCTTCAGCTTTCCAACAAGCTCAATGGCAGTACGGGAGACATAAAGAGGTCTATAGCCATGTCAGATACGAGCTATTTAGCCCAGGTGACGTCCTCCATTCAGGAAATTTTTGATGCCCCCAACTACGACGACGGTTCCTTAGCTCCGGTGATCATAAGACTAGCATGGCACTGTTGTGCCACCTACAATAAGTCAAGCAATAGCGGAGGCTCCAACGGATCCACTATGAGGTTTTTGCCGGAACTCTCTGACGAGGGAAACTATGGTCTTGATGTTGCACGAGCCGCCTTGGAACCAGTCAAGTTCATGTATCCTAGGATCACATATTCGGATTTGTGGACACTAGCTGGAAAAGTGGCCATTGAGTATATTGGTGGTCCACAAATTGAATGGAAATGTGGAAGGGTTGACTGTCCGACCGACTGGTATGTTCCTCCCAATGGGCGATTACCATTCGCATCGAAAGATGCCCATCATGTGCGTACCACTTTTGAACGAATGGGGTTCAATGACAGGGAAACCGTTGCACTCATAGGTTGTCATGCTGTGGGTCGTTGCCATAAGCGTTTGAGTGGTTGGGAAGGAAAGTGGACGAGGACTCCAACCCAGTTCTCGAATGGTTTCTTCAAAGCGTTGGTCGACGAGAAGTGGCTGTTGGGTTCGGTACCAGAAACCGGCCGTATCCAGTACTTCAATGAAGACAAGAGTCTCATGATGGTCAACACTGATATGGAGTTGATCAACGACAAGGCATTTCGCAGCCATGTGCACCGATTTGCAGCCAACGAAACCGAGTTCTTTAGTGACTTTGCCGAAGCTTTTGCCAAACTTCTAGAACTAGGAATAGCCAGGGATGCCAGCGGAAATGTACTTCTCCGCAATATACTTCCATTGTTGCAAACGAGTGCTCGGCCTTAAGCTTATCTTGGTGGGCCGAACGTCCGGTAGTGCAGGCTAGCACTGAGAATCTTCCCAAAACTTTTTCTCACTTGATCATACTTTTTAGCTATCTATGGGAAAATACCATGTTTATACCGATACGGGGTTCCTTCCGAACGAGTTTCCGCTAGAGCGTCTTCCGCAGTCGTATTACCAGCCCTGGGAGGATTTGGTGAACAACTTGCCATCGCTCATTTTGTCCAAAAGAATCAGACCATTGGTCGATAGATTGCCTGTTCTTGATACCGAGCAGCTTGAAACAGAGCCGGAGTACAGAAGAACGTACCAGGTTCTCGGATTCCTCATCCATGCATACATATGGGGCGTCAATGATGCCACCGATAAACTTCCTTTGCAGCTTTCTAAGCCGATGTTGGCCGTGGCTGATCACTTAAGACTTCCGCCGCTTGCCACGTATGCGTCCTTGTGCTTGTGGAACTTCAAGCCGATTGTGAAGGACCAGGAGAACATGTGGGACTTGGACAATTTAACCACCATCAACACCTTTACCGGTTCCATCGATGAAAGCTGGTTCTACCTTGTCAGCACTTTTTTCGAGTACAAGGGCCTGTTTGCCATCAAGGCAGGCACAGAGGCTATGAGATACGTCGAGGCTGATGATGCCAAAAATGTACAAAAGTGTCTCGAAAACTTAGCCGAGTGTATCGACGTCCTAGGACTGGTGATGATGCGAATGGAGGAGATGTGCGATCCCCATGTGTTTTATTTCCGTATACGGCCGTACTTGGCGGGCTGGAAGAACATGGGTGATGCTGGCTTGACTAAAGGTGGTATTTTCTATGCTCCCGAAACCACACCTCGTGCTTATGCCGGCGGTTCCAATGCCCAATCGTCTCTCATCCAGTACTTGGACATTCTTCTTGGTGTCAAGCACTACTCCACGGGAGAGAGACCGCTTCCAAATCTCCAGAACGAGGCTACAGAGGCAGAGGGTCCACACAACGCTTTCATGACAGAGATGCAAACATACATGCCTGGCCACCACCAAGACTTCTTGCAGACAATCAAGGAGATGGCCACCATCCGTGAGTATGTATTTGCACGCAAGCATTCCCACCCAGCCCTTGTGTTGAGCTACGATGCTTGTTTGGCGATGCTCAAGCTGTTCCGAGACAAGCACATCCAGATAGTGACCCGCTACATTGTGCTTCAAGCTAAGTCGAGTGCAAAGATGGGTTCGAGTATGACATTGCGTTCAGGACTCGCCAAGTCACAGAAGAGTGACTCATCGGCCAAAGGAACTGGAGGAACTGCTCTTTTACCGTTCCTTAAGCAGTGCAGGGATGAAACTGGTGCGCCTGCAGCCGGTGACTGGGGTAAGCGTATTCTCAGTGACGGGGTTATGAGATTGCGTTTTGCTAAGAGTAACGGTATAAACGAGGACTGACAACACACACACAGCGTTGAACGCTTATATGTAACCTAGAAATGAATGTATGATAGATTAGCACCCTGTGACAGATTGGTCCTGTACACACCCGTTGACTCAATTTTTCATTATTGAATGCACAGATATCTTCGAACTTCAATAGCACATATTATAAGAAGAATGTCTAGTGAAGCCACAAATGTTGCACCTTTGGCTCCTGCGGCTGCAGAAAGCAAGCCTGTCAAGTCCAAGGACTCAAAGAAGAAGTCTAAGAAGCTGGAACAGTTCTTGTTGAAAACACCCAAAGGTACCAAAGACTGGGCTGACAAGGACATGATTGTCAGAGAGGCCATTTTCTCCAGCTTGAGCTCTTTGTTTCAGAGACACGGTGGTGTGACCATTGACACCCCGGTTTTTGAGTTGAGAGAAATATTGACGGGAAAGTACGGTGAAGACTCTAAGTTGATTTACAATTTGGAGGATCAAGGAGGAGAATTGACGTCACTCAGATACGACTTAACAGTTCCTTTTGCACGTTTCGTTGCATCCAACAGCATCAGCAGCATCAAACGTTACCACATAGCAAAGGTGTACAGAAGAGACCAGCCGGCCATGACCAAAGGTCGTATGAGAGAGTTCTACCAGTGTGACTTTGACATTGCTGGCCAGTACGACTCGATGATCCCCGACTCGGAGATTCTCCAGTTGGTGTGTGAAGGTTTGAACGGCTTGGGAATTCGGGACTTCAAGGTCAAGGTGAACCACAGAAAAATCTTGGACGGCATTTTCCAGGCATGTGGAGTTAAGGAGGAAGACGTTCGTAAGGTTTCTTCGGCAGTAGACAAGTTGGACAAGTCGCCATGGCAAGCTGTGAAGGACGAAATGGTCAAGGAGAAGAATCAGCCTGAAGAAGTGGCCGACCGCATTGGAGAGTTCGTGAAGCACAACGGAACCGTGAGAGAAGTGTTGGAAATTTTGAGTAAGGACGAGTTGCTCTCAGCCAATAAGTCTGCTCAAGAGGGTATTAGTGATATGACCACCTTGGCCGACTACTTGGATGCTTTTGGCATCTCGAAGTTCATCAGTTTCGACTTGTCGTTGGCTAGAGGATTGGACTACTATACCGGTTTGATCTACGAGGCTGTCACAGAAGCATCAGCTCCTCCTAGTGATGCAGAAAAGTTGAAACAGAAAGCACAGAAAGACCAGAAAGATGTGGAAGACGCCAGTGAGTACGTTGGTGTGGGTTCTATCGCAGCTGGTGGTCGTTATGACAACTTGGTCGGCATGTTCTCCAACGGAAAGTCTATTCCCTGTGTCGGTATTTCGTTCGGTGTCGAGCGTCTTTTCTCCATCATCAAAGCTCGTGCCCAGAAACAATTGGAGTCCATTGGTGCATCAAGAACCCAAGCATTCGTCATGGCATTCGGCGGTGGTGAAGGCTGGAACGGCTACTTGAAGGAAAGGATGGAAGTCACCCAACGCTTGTGGGAAGCAGGTGTCAACACTGAATACTTGTTCAAGGCCAAGGCCAACATCCGTAAGCAATTCGATGCTGCCGAAAAATCCGGTGCTCAAGTGGGTGTGATTTTAGGAAAGGAAGAGTACCAAGAGGGCAAGTTGCGAGTGAAGGTATTGGGACAAGGCGAGGACAGCGACCAGGGAGAACTTGTGGACATCAACAACATCGTGGACGCCGTGCAACGCAAACTCGAGGAATCGAAGAAGGGGGGTATTGATGACATTACTAGACTCATACGTAATTTGTAACTGTATAAACAAGCTTAATTTTCGTCCAACTTGGGCACCTTGTGACCGTGCTTTTCCTTTCCTGTTCTCTTGACTCGGTTCCACAACGTATTGATGTCGTTGAAACAGAACCACCAGATGACTCCACACCAGGAGTTGATCTGGGGAAGCGGCTCGTAGAACTCAGCGGCAATGCGCCGCAACTCTGGTAACTTTGTCCATGCTATGTATGGGAAGTCGTGGTGTTCGTTGTGGTAACCAACGTTCCATGTGAGACGGTTGAGCGGTCCGTAATACAGATATGTTTCGGCAGGAAGCAATTCTGGCGCTATGGTGGTTCTCTTAGAATCCATCTCCCGGCGAGGAGCATTGTTCTCGTTGAGCACGTAGTGCTCGGCAATGAAGTGACCAGCACATGGATGCAACAGCCCAGCCAAAAATGAGCTCATGATAAAGTAGCCCAAGGCTCTGATGCCCATGAATTTCACGATAAGCGTATCAGCAACCACCTGGCCGAGTATGTTGAGCAAGTGGATGTAGGTGAACCGAATCTGGGTGATGAACATGGGTCTCAAGGCATAGAAAAAGATTTGACATGTAGCAAAGAACACTTTGCCCAACACATTGGAAAGCAATATGCCCTCCCAGCGGGTAGGAAGATCAGTATCAAGATGCTCGTCTCCCAAGAACTTGTGGTGTAGTTGATGATATGGCTGAAACAGCGCCAGATATGGAATTCCGATAGGAATGTTGGTGAATATGGCAAAGAGCTTGTTGTGGATGGGTTTCTTGAACAAAAGGTTGTGGGAAAGCTCGTGGATCGCTAAAAAGATCGCCTGATTAGCCGTCGCTCCTATGACGTACGCGGTCAAAATGAACTTCCAGCTTAATATATGTGTCGTCAGAAGAAGATATGCAGTTGATAGTTGAAGAAGAACCACGCCGATCACGTACCACTTGGTCTTTGGTTCGTACCCAGTGAGCTTTGTCACTTCTGGATGTCTTTTCAAGATCATTTTCCGGCGCTGGACATGAGGTTCTTGTTCGTTTGTCCAGTAAAACTGGTTCAAAACCTCTATAGGGGAATCAGCCGCAGGGGTTTCCGTCTTATACGTCTTGTTGTTTACCCTGTGTGTAATTGACATAACGAACGTGGATAATGGCTGTGAAAAATTATCAAAAGTGGAGAGATATTGCAGCGCCTGGATACTGTACACAAACGGCCCGTGGCCCACAACCAAGAAGAAACTACGGAAAAAGTGCTGAAAGATGTATTGAGTGACTAATTGTAGCGTAGAAAGCTACTGCTGTGGTGGAGGATAACCATATCCATAAGATACTCCCATCTGGTAGTATGCGTTTTGGTCGTAAACTCCGTTGGGCATTTGGCCCGGAAATTGAACAGGTCCCTGTCCTGGTAGCTGCCCAGGTACCTGGCCAGGAACAAACCCTGGATGAGGCGGCGGAAATGGGAGTACCATACCTTGTTGGCCACTATTGTGTGGACCATTTGGTGGTCCATTGAACGGACTAAAGTATTGTTGCGGGTGCATTGGTTGCGGTGGTAGATGCTGGAAGGGTCCTTGGCCGGGGAAAACTGGCTCAGATACTTGTGCTGGTTGTGCAAGTGGAATGCTAGAACCGCTTGAAGGTGCTGGCGACGCCTCCATTTTCAGACTTGTGTTTTCGTTCTTTTCGTCTAGTAAATTGTCCACCAACTTGTCCATCGACGCTTCTTGCTTATCTTCTGATTCACCAGACAGCTCTGTGTGCAAGCCATTAGTGTGGCTAAGGATGACGGCCTCAAGGTCTTGGATTTTTCCCATCGGATTTGTTCCGTGCGCAACTTGCTTTCTTTCTGGAAGAGATACCGGGCTAGGAACAGATGATGCTTCCAGTGTCTTATCTTTTTTGAGTAGCACCGTAGGCTTCTTCTCCGTGGGTTTAATCTCCTTTGGTTTAATCTCCTTTGGTTTCTTCTCTTTTTTCTTTTCCTTTTTCTTCTCAGTCTTCTCGGCGTTCTCCTTCTCCTTTGGTTTGTGCTCTGCTTCCTCAAACGTCAAAGACGATGCACCAAACTCGACAGCCTTACTCTTTGTAGCCAACTTCTTCCACAACAACAACACTGCTAATGCACGCTTGGTAACATTTTCAGCACCTTCGGTTTCTGTTTCATTATCGTTGCCCATCAAAGCGTCGACGGAACCGCTTGTAAAAAGAGCATTGTCGTCAAAATCCTTGAACTGGTACTTAATAGGCAGAAAGTCCTTGTATAAGACGTCTTCCGTAAAGAAGTACGAACGAGTAGGTTTCTCGTCTTGGTGCAATGGCCTATACAAATCAAACCGGGAGATCAACTCATTAAGTGCTCGGGATAACGAAATCACGAGCTGATCATCACGTAATACATATTTGCCGAAAGACTTGCTCTCTTTGATGTAGGACATGCAAAGTCTCAAGAATATGAGCACATTCTCGAGTCCATCCGCAGACTCATAATCGTTCAAGGCATTAACAAAACCTCGTATGTACGATTTGAAAAGTCGAAAAAGTTTTTGGCTGCCGTTTTCACACAACAATTCGTTGAACATGATGAGTAGCAGTAATGAGTGTGCGTAATGGTTTAAGTCCTCCTTGTTATCAGAGATCAATGAGGCAAAATGGGACTTTTCGAATTCGTACCCGAAAAAACTCAGTTCAACCTTTGTATAAGTTTCGGTTCCATATAAGATATCACCATGACGGTATCTTTGAGGAAGGTACGCATACCCTATCAAGTTGAGAAGTACAATGCTCGATGTGTGGTGAATATCATCCCCTTGCCAATTTCTTTTAAAGGCTTCGCCTAACTGATCTTGAAACCAGCTCTTTGCCATTATCGACTCGAGATTCTTCAACCCTAAATCATAGTTTGGTATACGGGTGAAGCGAGAGCGCAAAAACCAATAGCACGCCTCCACTTTGTCGCCCACCATGTTATAGATCATACCTATGTGGTTGTATGGCTCGTTCAATGTTGGCAATAGCATAATGCACTGCTTGTATAAGTTGATTGAAGGTCCGTAGGACGAAAAAGCTTGCGATTTACATTCCGCAACGAGCTGGGGATCTTTGGGAGTCTGTGATTTTGGTTGTTCCCGGGCCTTGTATATGCGGAACTTCTGGAAGTTTTTCTGACTCAAACATGGCAAGACGTAGTTAACGTCGTTGAAGGCCCGGTGACGCGATAAATCTCCAAGACACAATAAGCATTTGTGGCACAAAAATATTAAGTTTGCTTGAATGTTTGCATTCACACTGTCAATTGCTGCTGAGGGGACCACAAAATCAAATTGGTTTAATAGTTTCAGTGGGAGAAGCGGGTTCTTAAAGTGGGTCAGAAAGTGCTTTAACAAAGCCATGTAGAACAGCCGAAATTGGGTGACAACCTTCAAAAACGCTTCATTAACCTTGCGAACTTCCACAGACTTCAATTTGAAAGTAGCCTTTTCGTTTTGGCAGCGTCTGAACTCCTGCAAGTTTTGGTTGAAGTAGTCAGCATGGTGAGCCTGGAAAAATTTGATGATAGGATAATGGATCTCGGTCCACAAAAACTCAAAGTACTTTATGGTGGTGAACTCAGCATTGGGTCCCAGTTGAGCTTGCTCAAAGTAGCGGTTGAAATCACCTACAATCCATGATTGGAGCTTCGACTGGAGCAGGTTGGTGAAGCCTAGTATGAGCGATTGGTCGATATTCTTGCGATTGAGGTAATCCTCAAGCTGCTTTTTATATACAGATAGGTCCTGTGGGGTGAAAGATGGTGCTGTCATGTAATGTATATGGGGTTAGTGAACAGGGACAGCCATGCAGATCATTCTACTCTAGCAGATCGCTCGCAGAAAAATTTCCAACCTGTGCCCAGGTGGTGCACTGGGTGCCTTTATCGGTGGCGGTGGAACTTGGTGCTTGAAGGCAAATATATAAGGTGGACAGATTGCACCGCAGAAGAACAGCCGAATTATTATGTCTGATCCAGAAGACGATGCTGCAGTATCTGTAAAAGTGTATGTGTATGACCTCTCGCATGGTCTTGCAGCGGTATATGCACCTGCGGTACTAGGAATTCCTCTCGATGGAATCTACCATACATCCACAGTAGTCCACGGCAAAGAATACTACATAGATCAGGGAATAAAAGAAGCACTGCCTGGTAGGACTAAATTTGGAGTGCCGAGAGAAGTGCTTGATGTTGGAGAAACATACGTGACGGAAGACCTTCTCCAGGACTTTTTGCAGGAATTGCGTTCCAGGTCCGATAACAAGTACCATGCGTCCAAATATGATTTGTTCGACAACAATTGCAACCACTTTACCGATACGGTAATCGAGTTCCTCACTGGGAAAAATTTGGAGGACCGCATACTAGGATTGCCGCAGCGGGTGTTGGCGTCGCCCAACGGGATGCTCTTGCGGCTGATGATTGGCAGCGGAGCTATTGCATAGATACGAGGGTCAGTAGAGTGAAGAAATGAAGGTTAGAATCATAAATGTAAAAAGTAATACGCACCATATCAATGGTGAAACAAGATGAAAACAAGTATGAAGCGAAATCAAAACAGCTGAAAAGCGACACCAAAACTATGAACAGAAACAATTGCTACATTTAATATTTACTGGACAAAGCAATCAGGAGATCGGCCGCCTGATGCCTCATCCATTATCCTATTTTTCGCTGCCGCTACCCCACCGTCGTCCAGGAGCGCCTCCTGCAGGGACTCCTCGCTTACACATTTTTTGCAGCCACTTGCCTATAAAAATCATGGCTCTCCCTGTCCTCTTTATTACAGAAATATGCTGCAAGAAAAGAACAACTACTCACCCAGTGGCTACACAGCCAGTTTGGGTTCCGTCAATCATCTTGGAAACCCTTATGGAGCACTAGGTACACCCAGTTATTCTTCAAATGGAGCGTATACTAATGGTTCTGTCTACCCACCGGCCACCAAAAACGATTCCAACAACGACAGTTTCTTCAGTCGGGGCTGGGGAACAGCCGGCTTGAAGTCCCAGGACCGCGCTGCTACGATCTGGGACAAGGGATTTCGCTCCTCTCAAATGAACGTGCAACCTGCTACATACTTTCCATCGACCAGCTCCAATGCCACTAACGAGGCTGCTAGTGGCAGCGATATCATGCATAATGATCCATCTACTGCACTACTTCCCAAATCTTTCTTGAACAGCGACGGAGATCTTGATTTTGGCCATCAGTATCGCTCTGCTTCTAGCTATACGTCCCCATCGTCAAACCCCATGTCCACGGCAAACACACTGCCCGTGTACCACCAGCGTACTTCCAGCAATGCAGCCAAGTCCGACTTTGATATGGTTGACCGGAATGTTTCGAAGCTCAAGACAGAACTCGCCGTGAAGGAGCAATTGATCAAGTCGCTCACATCTCGCATTGACTCTATGAACGAAGACCGCACGCTGAAGTTGAAACAGCTCAACGACAAGACCGAGGGCTCGTCGCCAGGAACCTTGGTGCTTCCTGAAAACTATCACCAGCTCTTCATCGACACCTACAAGGTGCTCGAAAATACCAAAGCCGAGTTGAAGGAGACCAAAGACATGTTGGAAGCAGTAGTCGTTGGTATCGCACTCGGAGGCGGATCTGGTACCCCCACAGTATCCGGCCATCATGACCCCCAGGAGCTCGGACACAAAATCTTCACCAAAATCACCATGCTTCAAACCGAAAACGAACAACTTCTCAAGATGGTGGGGCTCGGCAACCACCAGGGACTATTGACAGAGATCAGGCTCTTACGCAAGGCTAACGACGCTCTTAGGGCCGACAATTGACGAATAGCTCATCCTGCTGCAAAACCATAAGCTAGTACTGCACATACTCCATATACGGTCGAAATTTCCACTTCTCACCATCAACACTATGGTATACACAGCACCAGCGGTGGTGATCGACAATGGATCGCACACTACCAAGGCGGGTTTTGCTCTGGAAGACCTTCCAGGGTTGGTGTTCAGCTCCAACTATGCAGTAGGTCCGTCTGGCGATGTGATTGTAGGAGATGAACAAATATCGAATTCTCCAGACTACGAAGTGATGACTCTTATGGATAACGGGTTGATATACAACTTTGAGAACATCACACACAACTGGGAGTATGTGTACAAGCACATGGATAACCAAAATGGCGTGGATCCCAAGGAATATCCGCTAATGATTACCCAGCACGACTGGAACACCCCGAAAAACAAGATGGCCGCGGCGCAAATTGCGTTTGAAACGTTCGAGGTGCCATTGTTTTCGCTTGTGAAAACCCCATTGGTGCAGTTGTACCACGTAGGCAAGTCCACCGGTCTCGTTATAGATGTTGGTTCGTCCAATGCGACAGTGACGCCTATTCTCGACGGTATAATCCAATCTAAATCGTCATTCACGTCCAAGTTTGCCGGCGACTTCACGAATTTACATGCTCTCAACTACTTGCAAAAGCACGGAGGTTTAGATGCACTTTTGCCCAAACGGTTTCTGACGACGAGAGCCACAGAGTCCTTCAAGAACTACCAAATTTCCCATTACGCTCTCGAGGATTTCAAGTTGTCGATGCTCTCTGTCGCTGATGGAGCTCCCAACCAGTACCAGTATCCTGTCACTCCTAAGTCATACCAACTCCCCAACGGAACGCACGTTTCGGTGTACCGAGAACAAATAGAAGTGATGGAGTCGATGTTTCAGCCACAACTTTATCAGATCCCCGGCGTCAACGTCCCAGAAGCAGCCATGGACAAGCCGCTGACACACGGTATCATCACGTTGATTTTGTCGTCACTCAAAACGCTCGAGGACTCGTTCACAGGCGAACATCAAACCGCAGGAAAATTTGGTGAAGTGTTGCGGGAACTTTGTGGTAACATCTTGATCACAGGAGGCACTTCTTTGTCGACCGGCTTCTCTCAAAGAATATTGAACGATCTCTACCGTTCTGCGGGACAGCTTTTCGCTGCTCAATTGCAAGGAAGAAACATAGCCTTCGGCACGCTAGGTAACCACCATCTTGGCGACATCCAAGACACATGGGACCGCAAGTTCAGTGCATGGAAGGGCGCCACAAACTTGGCTAGCATGTTGAATGATGTGAATGGTGAAGCCGACAACCTCAATATTGCGCTCGAGAACTGGTTTGTAACCAAAAGCGACTATGAGGAGATGGGAGAGGACTTGATCTTAGAAAAATTCAAGTAATGTACAGTAGAATGAAAACGGCGCTTAATTTATGTACTTGAAATATATTTACTTAGCCCAAGAGACATACTTGTTGTCGTACTTTGAGGTGTCGCCGTGGACCGCCAAAATTCTCTCAACTTTCTGCTTGACTCCCACCTTGTTGTGGGTCAGACGCTCAAAGTGCTTGATCACTTCGGCTGGGGTAGGCAAGTAAGAGCGGTTGGAGCCATCGTTTCCAGTCACATAGTCCTCAACCTGTTTATTGCTTGGCAAACCCATGTGGTGTGGGTATTGCTTGTAGTTGACTCCAAAGAATTTCTGAAGAAGTGGTTGGTTCAACTTGGCCGAGTGAATGGACGAGTCGAGAATCTTATTCACGTAATCCTTGGAGATCTCACTGACATTTGGATGCTTGTACCAATTGGGGAAAGCAGGCTCCTTGATCTTTTCGATCAATTTGTGGCTCACACCCAACACAAAATCGTTCTGCTCGAGCTTCAAGTTCATGATGTTGGTGGCAGCTACCATTTCTAACTCCAATTGACCACGGATGGTGTTTTCAGCACCACGGATCATCAACTCAAGAGCCACCTTAAGCGAGGTGGGCGACTTGGACAACACCGTCTTCTTGGTTTGAAGAGCGAAGTCGCTGCCGTCCTGGTCCAATTGCGCCAAAATCTCCTCCACGGTGTTCTTGGAAAATGCATTCTTGATGGTGTTTTGCTGCTCGAGAGTCAATGGGTTCTCATCGATGCTGGTGGCAGCAAACTCCTCGATGGCAGCATTGACCTGGGCGAAATACTCACGTTGAGATCCTACGGTAGAGTTGTGGTTGTCCTCTGGCTTCTGGTCGTTGAGCGCAGGTGGCTGCAAGTTAGCAAGACGACTGGCGAGCTGGTCGAGTCTGTCAGACTTGACAAAGTGGGTAGCGAAACCAGCGTAGTAAGCCTCCACACCATTCATCACCTTACCTGTCATAGCGTAGTAGCGGCCCAAGTAGTCGTCCAAACGGGGCAAGAAGAAGGTGGTACCAACATCGGGGAAGAATCCAATGTCCATCTCGGGCATGGCCAACTTGGTGCGTTCAGTAGCAATCCGAAATGGGGCATGCACCGACAATCCAACTCCTCCGCCCATAGTGATGCCGTCCATAAAAGCAATGTAAGGCTTGGGGTAGGTAGAAATCAAATAATTCAAGTTGTATTCCTGCTGAAAAAAATCACTGGCGTAGCCCGGGTTCTGGTGGTCTTTGATCTGAGCAGCACATTCTGCAACATCTCCTCCAGCACAGAGACCCTTGGGAGAGTTGGAGTTGAGGAAAACCATGTTGGCCACGGAACTCTTGGAGTACTCCACGAGCCGAGGACTAATCTTCAGCACCATCAGCGTATTGAGTGAATTGAGTTTTTTGGGACGATTGAGTGTCACCACTCGTGCAAGATCCCGGTTGGAAAAAAGCACATCGTCTTCAGCGTGAGCAGCAGCCATGTTGGTATGAGAAAAGCTCCGACTTGTTATACGGGTGACAATACGAGCAGAACCCTGGCGAGTGGAACGAAGCATATGGGGTACTTAAATGCCGGATCGGTGCAGGAGAAAGCGTTTCCACGGATGTGCCCCCGCTTCTTTTCGGTACCCGCAGTCCTTACCCGGCAGCTACGATGGTGTGGCTCATGCAGGACACCGATATTCGCCTGGTGCAGGTCGCATGGCTGCAATCATGAGCTGGGTCCGGTCCAGAGAGGGTAGCTGTTGAGAAACTGGCACTCTATGCGGTTCTTGTCGTCGGTAGTGGGTGGCACCTGGTACTGGTAGAGCGTTCCTGTATGGTAGGAGGCCAAAAACAAGAACTGGTTGGCGATGCCGATCTCCAAGTGTGCGCCCTCTGGCTTGTGTTCGCCTAACTTGACGAATGCAAACGAGCGTCGTGGAGGTTCCCAGATTAGGTTCTCGAGGTAGTCTTTGTAGGGAAGCTTTTTCATGAATGATTTCGTGTAGTGGTTGTTGATGAGCTTCGAGTTCTTGCCGAGGGTCTTGAGCTGCGAGTACAAGTTTTCGTCGTGGTATTTGTGGTCGGGATCGGGGTCAGACTTGGTGATAAGCAAGCTGTTGAGGTTCTCGTTGAGATCCGACGACGAGCCCTCGCTTTCGGAGTTGCCATTGTACAGTTTGCCGGCTTCGTCATCCACAACAGTGGAACTGCTGAGCGCGAACAAATGTACGGTTCCGCTCTTGGAACCGCAACCAAGAATCGTCCCGTCAGCGCTGAAGGCTAATGTCGAAATCTTGGTTGGCTGATGTCCTCGGCGCAAATTGGTCACCTGGTGAAGATGCAAATCGCCATCGTTTTCTGCTACTCTGCTGACACGTACTATCGTGCCCTTTGTCAGAGCAGTAGCGATACTATGGCCGTCGTTGGATATGCGTATCTTGGCCAATGGTGAGTCGTGGGCCCTGAATATGAGTCGAGGTCGCAACTCAAGGGTATCGTATACCATTAACCATCCAGGCGAGTCCTTGTGTATTTCTTGTAGGGTGAGTCCCGGATGCTTGAGCTTGTCTGACTGGTGTTTGCTAGTGATTTCGAGGATGTCTTCAAACAGCCCGGTGCTCTTGTTGTTTTCGGTTCCGCTTTCGGTATTGGAGTTCGCCAGATTGACGTTGAACAAGTCCGTCTGCTCTGTTACACACGAGAGTGGAAGCACCAAGTAGGAGCAATCATGGGGCGCCAAATCCCCCACAAACTTGACGTTGGGGTCGAGCTCAAGAACCTTCATGAGCCTTACGCAACCCAAGTCGTAGATAAATAATTGGCCCGACAGCAAAAGCACGCAGAGCCGCTTTCGGTTGAGCCTGACCGCTACTATGCCCACAGGAAACGTCAACTCGCATATCTTGAGACCTTGCTTGAGATTGAATATACGCATCAACCGGTTGCCAGAAGGCTGGTCCAGCTGGGGGATGATAATGGTCAACGACGTGGAAAAGAGCAACTTGACACTGGCCGTAGGACTCGTTGACAGAGATGCCGAAGCCGAATCTCGGTGGTTGTCGCTATCGGTTGGGGTAATTAATGGTGACTTTGGACCACGAGCAGCGGCTTTACTGGAATAGAATTCGCCAAAGGGATCACAATTGTAGATGCTGTAGCCGGTCGAAGTTGCCACAGACACACAGGACAGGTCCTGGTTGAAGCAGAGGTCATTTATCATGACAAATGTTGCGCGGAGCCGGATCGAAAGTGAGAATAGATAGCGAATTGAGAAAGAGCGAAATGAGAAAACCTTGGAAAATGAACGGTAGCAAATAAGCATAGTATCTTTAGCAATAGCAGAGATAGCAGAAAGGGTGCAGTATAAGCTTGTATCACCAATATATAATTACTCGTCAACCTCTTCGAGCACCACCTTACGTTGGGTAGCGGTAGATTCGGGCTTTAATGCGGTGGTGGTGGCTGTGGACTCTTCGGCCACAGCGGTCTTCTTACCCTTCTTCTTCTTCTTTTTCTTGTCCGTTTCCCACTCGTACAACGGCTGGAAACTCTCTATCACGCCGCAATCAGCAAACAAGTTAGGATACAACCAGAATGCTTGCTTCATCGTCAACAAGGTCACCACGTATATGATCAACCGCACAATAGCAATGGCAAAGAACAATCCAATGAGTCCGAGCATTCCCATGGACAAGTACCACACACAAATCTTCATTTTTGCGGGCCAAAGTGGGAAGAGAATCACGGCGAACACACCCGCGAACATCAACAATCCATAAAGCGCCAAGTATGGGTTGGGCTTCGTGTAGTTCCACACATAGTACGCATCAGGCTCAAGCTTGGCCTTGGTAGTTGGCTTTAATGTTGGCTTATTCTTGACCGGTTTCCAGCCTTTGTATTGTTTGACTTCGGCGTAATGAAGCTTGTCTACGGGCGTAACTAGCTGGTTCAGAATCAACTGCACAAATACCTTGGCTGCAGCTTGCTCATCTGCAATGGGAATGAGCTCGCTTTTGGGATTACTCTGTTTCTTTTTGTAATCGTCCGACGTCAATGCTCTTATAAGACGCTTAAATCGGAAGAAGTCCACGTCATCAGAATTATTCAAGAGTCCTGTTCTCATCTTCAAGGCTTTGTTATCCCGAAGGTAGTTGGCGATCAGCACAGTCGCTGGTGACCGCTGATCGGACACAGGAACTTGGACTGACATGGTGGCAGATAGAATAGAGAATGAATTTGAGTAAGTCCATGCAGGACGAGAGTAGGGCTCTTGTGGTGCTGTGTACGAAATGGTTGGAGAAGTGAAGTGGATTGAGGGGGTTAATGGGTCAATTGGCATTGAATTGTAGTGATTTACTTTCTAGGACCTTTTTTACTTTTATATAGTTTAGTTGAAGTTCTTCTTCCAATGAAAAATTTGAAAGATAAACTCATAAGTCAAAGCAGTGAGGCAAGTCTAAGTAGTATAAGAGAAGTAAGATCGTACGTTTCGTGTTGGAAGGCTCACTCTTTACTCTATTCGTACCTCTGCCTTGTATATAGCCTACAGCGTCTTGTTTTTTTGAAGAATCCAAAATACCAGAAAGAATACACATGTGAAGCACTTGAACACAACCTGTATTCACTCGAATTATAAGCAGCCACTTACCTCTTCATAACCCAATAATTTCAGTTCTGCAGTACTACCACCATCAAGTATCATGATTGCAACTTTATCACCGAAATGCAACCACCAATAGGCGAATCTATTTCACTCCAATCCTGGTCAAAAGTCTCATTATTATTATCTGTAAATCTATTTATATGGTCATTGACCTATCTATCATCATTTACGTGTCTTCTTATCATCCTTTTTATCCTTCTTACCCAACTTCAATTTAAATCTCTTAGAATCAGCTTCCGCCAGGCTGGCTCGCATAAACATCGTCCGTGCAGTTAAATCGTCGCTATAGGTTGGCGCAAGTTCGGTGCCATCTCCATCGATATCATCTTCATCACATGCCTCTTCGTAGATAGGAGGAATCTCTGGAAGTGGGGTTCCAGGAGTGGTCACTGCTTTCAGAGAATCGGCCGGCTTGTTAGAAAAATAACTATCAAGCTCTTTGGCCGGGCTGGGCAGCGCTAAGGGCAACGGGCTAAGGCTCACGGGACTGGTTTGATTACTGTATAAGCGATCATGGACATGGCTCTCATATAGTGGAGGCGCGGAATCTTCCCTGTCCATGTCGTTGTTATCTTCCTGTGGCCTCAGAGCATGCTTGAAAAGCACATCCTCGTCTCCTGTTTCAACGTATTGTCCATGGACGGTGTCGACATTGAGATGGGTTCCTGTTACATGTCCACTATTGGGACTGATATAGATGTAGACTGGAAGATTGGCACGTAGTTCACTCACATGCCCACTGGGATTGCGCAATTGGATGGAAATACGGATCCTATGTTTGACCAGAATTGCACCCGCCTTTGGCTCGCAACTCTGAGTTAATTTTGCGAGACTATCCGGCAACCGATAGGTGGTTTTGATTTCCCAAGCATCGGAATTTGAGTCTTGCGGATTGAGTTTGAGCTCCTGCTTGCCAATGATCTCCTCGTATTCAGGCGAACGGCCCCACATATGCTCAACATGACTGTGTTGCACGATACATCCTTCGAGACTTTTAAGCGAAAGACCTTTCAGAAGAGGCAACATGACTAGGCTAATAGGCACAGAAGAGCCAACCGCAAGTCCACGCCTAGGCATTTCCACTCGATACTCCACTTTGCCTGGCCAGCTGTTGTTAATGTCGACCAGATCACTCAAGTTGAGAGACTGTGGATGTAATGTTCTCACGATCCGCAAATGCTTGACCAACGAGATGGGTTTATCGAAGATGCCTCGCTCGATGGTGCATTCGAGCCGGTATCTTATGCGGCCAATTCTGAGACCCTCGACTGTTTCAGCAGCATTTGCAGGAAGATTTATGTTAAAAGGAAGGTTGTAGTTGCCTTTGGGGAGAAGAAACAGGTGGTGGAACGACGTCTTTTGTCCAGCAAAGGGAGTGCCATCGTATCCACTCTTGGGGAGCTTCACAAGAGACGAAACCTGGTTCTTGAGTACTGATGGTTGCGACTTTGATTTTGTAACAGTCGGCCGAGCTCCGTTTTTATCAGGCCCTCCGTTCTTACCCTTCTTGTCCAACTTCAGCATGCGAATGAACCGGTCACCGTAGTCACCATACTCGATATTTCCTTCGCTCTCGGTTAATAAATTAAACCATTTCACTTTTAGCACACACAAATGATCAATCATTGCATCGGGAACAATTTCACCCGGTACTCTTTGCAAGTAGTCCACGTTGTAGTCGCCTATTAACTTCAATTTGACTCGTTTGACATGCATGTCGTGGGGGATCAGAAACTTCACCGAGCCTTGTATCGGCACAAAATCGACTTCATTTTCGTTTCCCTTGACCAAAATAAGATTCTTATGGTTGCTCTTGAGTCTGATTTCAAAAAGTGGGAGTTTCACCATAGTAGACTCGGTAGGGAGAAGTCTAATTTATGACGGAGATCACAGTTGAATGCCTGAAAGGGGACGATGGGAATATTCTATGATGCTGCTTCTCCCAATTTATCTAGGCAATCTCCTTCTCAGCGGGATTCTAAATCTTGAAACAGAAAATAACAAAATACCTACAGTAGAGTAAATGCAAATGCAATTGCAATATCAGCAGATTCTATCTAGATATGCCATTGCGCGGCCAATGCGCAAGGCCACCTGCATCCATTCACCACCGAGACCACGCGGCTGAACCGCAAGTCAAAACCGGACAGGCAGCATTTACGAAATACCGTTTCTTCTATATTACTCTATATCCCTAGCGCCATTGTAAACGCTTTATCTCTATTAGACCACATTGTTCTCAAACTCAGTGAAAAATTGTTCTGCTACTTTGCTGCACCAGAACTGCTTGTCGGAAGTGACATAACCCAAATGTCCACCCAAATCGGTTTCTACCAACGTAATGTACTTGTTGGCATTCGTCTCCTGCAAGGGGAGATCCACACTGATCACAGGATCATCGGTGGAATTGAGGACGAGGGTAGGAACGGAAATGTTGCATATTCTTTGTCTGGGTGAAGCATCCTTGTAATATTCTCTGGCGTTGCGGTAACCAAGGAACTTACTGGTAACCAAGTCGTCAAATTGATCGGGCGTCTTTGCATCGTTCTTGAGTCGGTGGAGCAAGTCGTCGGTATAGAAATCGGGGTTGTGTTTCTGCAATTCCTTGAAGTTACTCTTGACCAACTTGTACAAAAACGTAGTGAGTGCTGGAGCAAAAAGATAGGCTCCCAGCCATGACAGCAACATGTGATCGACACCGCCAACCAAATCCCAAGGACATCCCACAAGGGTGACGGCTTTCAAATCAACTTTATTGGTGTGGGGTGCTCCAAGGTAATTGGAAAGCATGGCGGCTCCAAAGGAAAATCCAGCAGCGTAAATGGGACGCTTAGGGTACCTTCTGCGCAACTCGGCGAGGTTCTCGTGGATGTCTTCTGTAGAAAGCGCTGTAAAAAGCTGACTTGTGGTGATCTTGGTACGACAGCATCCTCTGCAATTGAGCACAACTACGTCCCATTTGTCCTTATGGTCGTCTGACTTGAGCAACTGGGCGAGGTCACGGATCAAAGGTTCGTGCGAGCCACCGTTCAAGCCATGGAAAACTGCCAAGATCGGCTTGGTGTTTTCGGGATCAACCGCAGTCACCTTTTCCAACTCGTTTTTCGTGAAAAAACGGGTTCTAGGATGAAGTCTAGGCCATCCCTCAGGAAGCGTTTCCTTGTACAACCGATCAAACTCCTCCTTTTCCTGTGCTGGAACAACCCAGTCAAATGATGAAACACCACCATCGGCATAGGTGAATAATTCTCTTCCGTACCACACCAAGAACTTATCGTGGGACTTGGCTGTGGCGTAATAGAACGTCTGGAGTGTTCCGTTGAACAAAACTGGATTCAACCAGAGTTTCTTAGAGGAATCCACAAGTGTAACTTTGTCATTCACAAATTGCCTCAACGTCAGCTTTCCATTATCACGAGACTCAAGCACCACCGAATCCTCTCCGCTGTGTACCTTAACATTGGCACGAAAGCCCCATCTAAAGATCCCCATCTTAGCAATTGAATAGAGAATCTGGAATTTCCTGGGCAGCTGCAGATATAGTGAGAGATACGGCCGAAAAAAAAAATTGTTGGTCTATACACTTCTGAATGCAGCACAACATTAGCTGCAACCGGCGGTGTCGGCAAGAGAAACATCACCGGTTAACAAACCCAATGTTTCCAATACCTGTGCTGGGTCGCTCAAGTGCGCCGTAGCAACTGTCTGTTTTGATGCTGGTCCCACTGCTACCGGGAAGATTCCGTAGGTTCCACTCACAGCGTTTTTAGGCTTGTCAGACTTGTGCCAGCGTTCCTGGACATCCAACAAGCTACGGAACATGTCCTCGTCCGTTCTGTCGTCTCCAAGACACAACACAAACTCAGGAGCGTCCTTGTTGTCCCCGTGAAGAGCCATAAGTCTCTTGACGATCTCGCCCTTGTTCAAGAACCGAGGCCTTACTTCTATGTTAGCCTTGCCGGCCATCACCTCCACATCGTAGCGTGTAGCCACTGTGTCTTCCAACTCCTTCTGGCACTTCTCTGCCTGGAACCGTCCCAACTCGGGATCGGCTCTTCTGTAGTGCCAGGTCAACGCAACCTTTTTGCGTTCAATGTGAGACCCAGGGGTTTTCTCCGTGTAGCGACGGAAGCACTCTTCCACCACCTCTTGCCACGACATGTCTGTTTCTGCGGCCAAGTTGATCCATTCCGTAGCTCCAAAATGCCGCATGAAGCAGCCGTGTTCCGCCGACAACCCCAACTTCTTGTCGCCGAGCCACTTGCCCAAGAACGCTTGATCTCGTCCTGAGATCACCCATATTTGGTTCTTCGGGTCGGCAGCCAAAGTGTCGAGAAGATGGCTGAGCCGTGCTGAGGGTATGGCAGCGGCAGGATCACGCACTATGGGAACGAGTGTCCCGTCGTAGTCGAAAAAGAACAACCGCTTCGATGCTTTCTGGTAGCACTTGTACACCAAGGGACGGTCCAAGGCCGGAGTATGGTGGGTATGTTCGGAGGCATCCTGCAGCGCCTGCTGAACAAGACGACTAACGAATGCATTGGTCCATTGCTGGACCGTGTTGGACGACACCTGCTTGTACAAGCGCTGCTCGCTGGCGGCTCTATCGGACTCAGACATCGTGAGCGAGTCGTGGAGGGCCTTGGCCACACCAACTGCGTCCCAAGGGTTGACAAGAGCGGCGTCCTGCAACACTGTAGACGTTCCAGTGAACTCTGACAACACGAGCGGGGCAGCAGAGTGGCGCTGGCACACCACATACTCCAAAGCGGTGGTGTTCATGCCGTCCCGTACACTGGCGACCACGGCCACATCAGCAGCTCTGAGCAATGCAAGGTATTCTTCTCGGTCAACACGCATCAGGTAGTGGACCACCGGGGCGTAGTTGAGCGAACCGTAAATGTTGTTAATGCGGGACACCAGTTCGTCCACCTTGCGCTGCACCAGGTTTGTCTGGGCCGCCAGGCGAGTTTGACCGATTTGATGGAGTTCTGGGTGCAGCAGCACCTGGATCAACACCACCTTTCCCCTCCACTCAGGGTACATTTCCAAGAACGTTTCGTATGCTTCGAGCTTCTGCACCACTCCACGAACGCTGTCTAGCCGGTCTCGTCCCACGATGAGCGACTTGCCAGCATAGACCGCACGGAGTGCCTTGACCTTTTCCTCCACAGCTTCCGAGAACGCATCGTGCTCGATCTTGTCGACGTCTATGCCGATGGGCAAGCTGTCCACGGCTATGTGCAGCGAGTACGCCAACACCGTTCCGGCCGCTACCTCGTGGCCAAGTACTCGAGCACAGCACGACACAAAGTGCCGGGCGAATGACTGGCTCTGGAACCCGACCACATTGGCGCCGAGCATGCCATCGAGAAGCTGCAGCCGCTTGGAGATCCCCCGGAAGTACTCCGACGAGGGGAACGGAATATGCACAAAGAGCCCGATCACGGCGTCCGGAAACTCCATCCGAAGCAACTGAGGCAAGAGAAGCAAGTGATAGTCGTGCACCCAGATCAAGTCGCCAGGCTTGTACAACTCTTTCACCTTGTAGAACATCATTTCGTTCAACCGGACGTACTCTCTCCATGCCTCGTGTTCGGCTCTGCCATCCGAGGGCTGGGGCATGATGTAGTGGAACACCGGCCACAACACCTCGTCACAGTAAGTTTTCCATTGGTTGGTTCCAGTGGCCGCAGGGGCCCAAACTGGATGTACGTTCTTTCCGCAAGCGTCTTGAATTGCAGTTGTAGCTTGCAGAAGTGTTTCTTCCAGCAACTTTTCGGTATCTTTGCCATCCACAAGTGGTTTTCCCCACCCTACCAAGTGTGTTTCCCACTCGGTATGCTGCTGAAGATAGAAAAACGACGAATAAAGGGCCAGGTTCCCCCGAGCTGCTCGGACTGTTGGACGGCCATTGTCAAACTTTACGGTTGCAGGAAGCAGAGCCATGACATCTATGATGCGGCCCGAAAGCTTAGCATCCTTAAACTGCTGCGGACCTTCGTTGCGAGGACCGGGAAATGCGAGGTAATCAGCCATGAAGTAGCAACTATTTCGCCGCGGTGAAGTTTCGAGACGTGGCCTGCATGCGGCCGCAGAGAACGGCTGCAACCATCCGGCGGGTTGTTTTGCTCTATTATCCCATTCCAATAACTATTACATTACATATCAATAGAATACATGCCACAGCACCTACTCAGCTTGCTCGCCCTTCTTGTACTCCTCGAACGCAGTCAAAGCATCCTCGAAGTGGTTCTCGAACAACTCGTCGTCTTCCAATAACGCCAAGATCTCGTCGTTCTCCAAGTCCAACATCATACCGGTGATCTTACCGGCGGCCTCGGGCTCTTGGGCCTTGCCAGTAGCAACGATCTTGGGGTACAATTCCTCACCCAAGATTCTCTTTTGTTGATCAACAGGGACAGTAGCAATGATGGCTGCCAAGTCTCTTTGAGGACGTCCGCCCTTTTGGTTACGGTTAGGTGGGAAGCCTCCACGTTGTTGTCTTTGGCCGTTGGGGCCGTTGGGGCCGTTGAACTCACCGCCGTACACTGGTGGCATTCCGTAAACGGGAACTGGCTGACCGTTAGGTCCAGCCCGTGGCCATTGACCTTGAGGAGGTGGTATTTGTCCACCACGAGGCATCATCATTTGTGGGTTACCTGGGAAAGGACCTTGGGCACCGCCACGGCCGTTAGGAGGGAAGAATCCCGGTTGTTGACCGTAGAACATGGGTTGCATGAATTGGCCGGGCATACCACCAGCAGCGTTCTGCATTCTCATTTGGTTACGGGCTTGGATCTGTTGCTCCAATTGCGAACGTCTCACATCCTTACGTTGGGCCAAGGCAACGTACAATGGCTTACCGTTCAACATACGTTGGTTCATCTCGGTGATAGCCTTGGTGGCCTCCTCGGGAGAAGAGAAACAAACGAAACCGAAGCCCTTGGACTTACCAGCCTCGTCAACCATGACACGGGCAGAAGTGATGGAGCCGAAAGGCTTGAACTCCTCCTCCAACTTCTCGGAGTCAATGGTGTCGTCCAAGTTCTTGATGAACAAGTTGACACCTTGGTACTTGGACAATTTCTCCAAACGAGTGCTCTCGTATTGCTTCTTCAACTCGTCCAATCTTTCACGCTTCTTCTGGGCTCTTCCCACGTAAAGCTTCTGGTCGTCGATCTCCTTGTCATTCATCTCCTCGACGGCCTTGAGAGCCGATTCGTGGTTCTCAAAGTTGACGAAACCAAAGCCACGCAGCTTACCCTCGTGGTCGGTCTCCAAGTGCACCGAGGTGATGGTACCGAAGGGCTCGAAGAGCTCTCTGAACTTGGCAGAGTCGGTCTCGGCGCTCAAGTTCTTGACGTACACGTTGGTGAAGTTAGCCTTCATTTCTTCAAACTTGGACTCTCTGTCACGCTTGGAAACGTGCTTGCCGACGTACACCTCACGGTCGTTCAACAACATACCGTTGACGTTTTCAATGGCAGCCTCAGCAGCCTCGGCGGTCTCGTAGTGCACGAAACCAAAGCACTTGGACTGGCCCAATTCGTCGGTTGCAACCTTACAAGAAAGAATGCGGCCGAAGGCAGAGAAGGTGTCGTGCAACGCCTTGTTGTCAATGGCGGGGTGCAAGTTCTTGATAAAGATGTTCCCGTCACCGTTTCTACGCAAAGATGGGTCTCTTTGCGACCACATGATCCGGCAGGGACGGCCGTCCACCAACGAGTAGTTCAACTCCTCGATGGCACGAGTTCCGTCAGCGTGCTTGTGGAAGTTGACGTAGGCATAGCCCAACGACTTCTTCGTCACGGCATCACGACAAACCCGAATGGAAGACACCTGACCAATAGGCGAGAAGATCTCGAAAAGAAGAGCTTCGTTCACAGATGGGTTGAGTTCACCCACGTAAAGCGAAGCGTTGGCTTCTTCTCCTTCCTCTGCAGCTTCGCCAGCAGCTCCGGCTTCGGCAGAAACCTTTTCTGGAGCCTCGGTGGTCGCGTCATCAACGGGAGCCTGGTTGGCCTTCTCGTTGATAGACAACTTTTCCAACGATTCCTGGAGGTCAGACATAACGGGGGATTTTTTTTTGGTTTTTTTGGATTTACAGAGTACTCAGAAGCGCCAAAAGTGTTGCTTCGTGAAGGGTTTTTTAGAAGTACAAACTAAAATTTTTTTTCAAACGTGCGAAAGGCGGGTAAGCGATGGCCTGCATGATCGGCCAGGCGATAAGAGAATGAAGGGCATTGGATAGGGCGGATTGGTGTGGTCGAGGGGATGTGTTCGGATCAATTGTAAATGTGCATTGCTAATACGTTATGTAGTACATTCTTTTTCATTCATTCGACTCGTACTTTGTGTTTATATTTTGCAGCCATAGTCTAGCCCTGCTCGTTCTTTCTGTTCGTCACTTCTTCTCTCTGTTTCTCCGCTACTTTCTCTTCCTTCTCTTTCTCAAGACTTAGCCCGGAGCCGGTCGTACATGTCGTGGATCTTTTGTGAAGGCACCTTGGCTGGCCAGTAGAGACTGGCGTACGACCACAAGTGCTTGGTGCGTTTCTGCTCGTTATTGGCAAGCTTGTCGATGTGGCTTCCGATTGCTAGGAGCTCAGACTTCAATATATGGGCCCACTCGCTCTTCTCGAGTCCCTTGTTTCCCTTGTGCAATTTCATCAACGACTTGGAGACAGGTCTCAATGCATCTTTACAATCGGACTCGTCCATGCTTGCATACTCAAGCTCGTCTTCTTTAGTAGGTCCATCAGCAGGAGGAGGCGAGGCACTAGAAGCTCTTCCCTTAGGGGCGGCTTTAGCTTTGGCCTTCTTGGGGCGAGGTTCTGGAGACTTTTTCTCCTTCTTTGGCTCTTTCTTGACTTTCGTTTGCTTTGTGCTCAGTTTTGCAGCCGCTTTCGATGCTGCTTTGGCCGGCTGCTTCTTGACGCGCTTCTTGGCTGGTTCTTCTTCGCCCTTGATCAAGCCGAACAAGTAGTCCACTCTTCTACCCAAGTGCACTGCGCCTGGTACTTTCTTGTCCTTCTTGTCGGATTCTGCCTCGTCCTTCTTCTCTTTGGTGCCCTGAGGTTCCAAGAAGATCTTATTCTGCAAGCCTAACACGGGATCGTCTCTGATTTGCACCCACAGCCCGTAGCCAAACTTGTACACACCGACCATCAACATAGCATCGTCCTTGTCTTTCCAGTCACAAGTCCACGAACTGACCTGCTTAGGTGGACTTGGAAGCTCGAAGGTCTCAGGTTTGTCCTTGGGGACGAGATCAGAGAGGGCTTTCATGTCGTTTGGTCTCATTAACACGAGTTCAGCATTGATGTTCTTCACACCGTGATATTCAAACAACACCGCTTTCTTCTCCTTCTTCTTGGCCATCCACAATGCCATGGGTGTCTGTTCTTTCGAGTCTTTCGAGTCCTTTGAGTCTTTGTGCTCCTCAGCCTGGCGCTCCAATTCTGCCATTGCTTTCTCTCTTCTGGCTGCCTCTTCCTTCACCAACTGCCGTGACATCGTGATGATTTCGTTGTACGCATGCTTGATCAAAACGGGATTCTTGTTGGAAATACTACCTTCTTCCACCAATTGCTCCCATTTACCGGTCAAATCACCCAAACGCAATATAGAACGGTAAATACCACGAATTTCCTTTTCTGACAACTCATGGTTATCGTTGTGCTGCTTGCGTGCCTTTTTCTTATTGTCGGCCTCATCTGAAGATCCAATCTCTTCTTCCACATCGTCTTGTTCACCAACACCCAATTGCTTGGCTGCAGCACGACGACGAGAGTACATGGAGATCTGCTCTTGTAAGAATTGCTCGTCTGCTTTCTTCTTTTCTTCGTCTTTAAGCTTGGCGAGCTCTTCTTGAGGAATGATATCGTCCCACTCAACGTCTGCCTTGTAATCTGTGACTTCGAACTGTTTCAAAAACTCTTCAGATCCGAGGTTCAGCTCGCCTAAATCAGGGGTGGTAACATGGTCTTCAGCGTGGTCTAAGACTTCGTCCAAGTTCAAGTCTTCCAACTTTTTCTGATTATCATTTGCTTTGAACATATTTCCCGCACCGAACTTAAGAATCTGGCTCAATTCGTTGGAGCTAGGCTCGCTCTTGCTCTTTTTGTTAGGGTCGGTTATACCAAGAGAGATAATGGCGTACTCCAAAATCATCTTCTTTCTGGCTCTCTCCAAGATTTCTTCTTCCACGGTATCTTTACTCACAAATCTGTAAACAGAAACATGATTTTTTTGTCCAATTCTGTGGGCACGAGCCATAGCTTGCAAATCAGCTTGAGGGTTCCAGTCAGAGTCGAAGATAATAACCGTGTCTGCAGTCATCAAGTTGATACCCAAACCACCAGCTCTAGTAGATAACAAGAAAACGAAATCTTTCGAGTCTGGAGCATTGAAGTGGTCGATCGAAATACGACGTTGAGAAGATGGGATACCACCATCCAAACGCTGGAACTGGTAGCCCTTGATGGATAAGTAGTCACCCAAGATGTCCAACATTCTGACCATCTGCGAAAAGATCAAAACACGATGACCTTCTTTGCGCAAACGAGTTAAAAGCTGCTCTAAAAGCACCATTTTTCCCGACGACATGATCATTCCCCGCAATACGCTTTCACGATTAGCAGATGAGGAAAGCGTGCCCAACACTCTATCTTCGGCACCATCGAACAAATACGGATGGTTTGAAGCCTTTTTGAGCTCACTCATGACATTCAAAAGCGAGATTTGCAGGCCGGAGTTGCCAGCGTTCAATGCAGAATAGTTTTTGGTGATAATGTTTTTGTAATAGTCTGTTTGCAAGTCCGAGAGCTCGACACGAAGAATACGCTCGGTTTTCAGCGGAAGCAGCTTTTCCACGTCCTTCTTCAACCGACGTAAAATATAAGGCTTGATATTGCTTTGGAGCTCCTGGATGTACTTTTCTTGCTCGGCATCAGGCGTCTCGAAGTCGATTTCCTGGTCAATGTTGAAACGACCCGGAAGCAAGAAGTTACACAATGCGGCAAGTTCTTTGATATTGTTCTGCAATGGAGTACCGGTGATTAAGAGACGGTTGGCCACACGGAACAGTTTGAGCGACTCGTACAACGACAGCTCAGCATTCTTAAGACGGTGAGCCTCATCCACGGCCAAGAACTGCCACTTGATCGATCCCAACTCGTTGCGGTCCTTGAGGATGTATTCGTAAGTAGTCAACAAGATGTTGAACTTGATTTTCTTACCGTCGTAAAACTCATAGTCACGGATGGTAGCACGAGCCTCGGTGTTACCAAGGTAGTAGATGCAGTTGACATCTGGAGCCCATTTTTCGAAGGTTTCCTGCCATGCTGGAATCGTCAGCAATGGAACCACCACCAAATGGGGACCGTTTTGACGACGAGCGTAGATGAGCCAAGATAAAAACGACACTGTTTGCACGGTTTTACCAAGACCCATTTCGTCAGCGAGAATCCCGTTCTCGTTACGCAGCCAGAGGAAAGCCATCCAGTTGAGACCGGTGAGTTGGAAATCACGCAACTCTCCGTTCTTGATAAACAACGGCTGTTTGACCAACTTTTCGAATCTGGGTCGTTGGTTCTGGGGATAGTTGGCCGACGTGGACGGCAATATCTTCAGGTTGACCCGCTGCTGGTACTTGGCCACTTGCTCTGGGCTTATGCGAGCGATTTCCTCGGCGTTTTCCCAGGTGCATTCGTCGTAGTAGAGACGTTTCCATTTGCAGAAGTAGCGAAGCTGGCTCTCACCGTCCACCTCTATACGTTCGCTGTCGACAATCCGCTCCACGTGGGTAAACTCTTCTTGTTCGTCCCGCCTGCGTTCTCTTTCGATGTCCATGGCTTCAATGTCCTCGTTAGTGGTCATGGGGTCGTTTCTGATCTCCTCATCAAGCAAAATGTACTGCTTGATGTAGTTGTCCACCTTCCTGTACCCTTTATACTGCTTGAGCACCAGCCAAGGCTCCCAGGTATTATGCAAATGCAGCGCATCCAGCCACTTGATTTTGAACACATAGTCAAGCTTGGCATCCAGGGTGACCTCGGCGTTGTCGGGGTTGAGCTTGTGGTCGAGCACCGTGTCGATATTTCTAGGTTCTTCAACGTCCTGGTCGGCCTGCTGGAAATAGTAGTAGTCGTCATATCCGTCTTCGTCGCCGCTTTCAAGCAAGTCGTCATCATTGTCGTAGTCCACCATGTAATTGACCTGCTTGTTGTTCCTGGAGGAGAACCGAATCTCCGATACTGTTGGGGTATGACTTTTTGATCGGCTGGAAATTGGTGGTCTTCTAGCAGCTCGCCTAGGTTTGGAGCTCACTCCAAATTCAACATCACTTCCTTCAGTGTCGCTGCCGATGTCATCCTCCTCCACATCTGAATCCATTTGCCTTTTTCGTTTCCGTTGGGGTTTTTCATCTTCCGACTCGCTTTCGATAATGGCCGTGCGTTTTTCACGATGCGATCTTCTGAGTCCATAGAGCTCAGGATAGAGCTCGGCTTCCGGTATTACGTTCGCCATGTTGTTCTACAAGTGTCTAGCACGTTTTTTGTGTGTACGAAAACCAACGGGCTAAACGGTGATATATTAGGTCTGTGCGATCAACAAAAATTGCCGACGTTTTTTTACAGGACACTTACTATTGGTACTGCGTACATGTATATACTAGGCTAGGGTCAGAGTAACTGGAGTGAACGGCTGGGCGACCTGCCTAGCGAGCTAAGCTTAGATCTGGTGAATTACAAATGTAATTTGCACGGTGAAAATTGTGGGCTGTGCCCTGCAATGCCTGATGTGGAGTACATGCAATAGCCGGCGTGGCTTATATGGGACAGCAGAATGGCCATTTAGAGCCAATGGACTCTTGAACGAGACAAACAAGTTCCAGGATATTTCCGATAAGTGCCGAGCCCTATAGTCAGGCCCACTAGGCGTTCTAACTCTTGCCTGTGCTCCATTGTCCATTAGTACCTTGAGCTGCAATCACACTATCAGCTCACAATCACATATCTCAGACATTGTGACTGTACTTCGCGTCTTCTAAGACGGTGAAATTTCTAGATGCTCTTCTTTCTTCAGTCCCCCACTCTCCCTCAAAACAAAACCTGCTCATGTCATCCGAAGAGGATCACAAAGACAAACATGGTCATGTTCATTCCATATCTTCAGACATGGTTACTCCATGTGCATGTTTATCTTTGTGCATCCTTCTTCTATGCACAGGAAATCTGCTAAAATTCGTGCAGCCAGATAAGGTACTTTAGGGATCATTTTTTGGATCAATTCGTTGTAACAGAATGTTAAACAGCGTAAAGCTGACAACAAGCATCACATCTGATTGTAGACGCTCCATTGTTTCATCACTTTTGACCGGTATCGGCAAACTATGCCAAAAACGACCCAAACGTCATCGAAAACAGCTCGTAAAGCACTAGTCGTATAGGCGACTCAAGATACAGCCAAATACGCTCTTTGGTCTCTTCGAAATAAAATGGCCTCCATTTTAAGCGGACAAATTAATGCCGCAGAAAATCGGCGAGCACTCGCGTATATATAGGTCGCATCCGGGTAACGCTTATATCTGCAGGAACACTTATTCCTCCAGACAAACTTCAATGGCCTGCTGTGTCACATAAAAGAGTGTTTTTGTAAGCAAGCTTCTAACCCATCAATTCTTTGACGTATTTGGCTTATTTCTTTCGACCAATCACAGTGCGTGGTTAGTAATGTGCCTGAATGTACGCGGACGCGCAGCGCGATGCGTAACTACCAGCACTAACTACATGAAAAATTTGTGCTTGCGCACAGGTTCTTCACCATGAGTGATAAGAACACTAGAATCGCTATTGTCTCTACGGACAAATGCAAGCCTAAGAAGTGTAAACAGGAATGTAGAAAGTCCTGTCCGGTGGTCAAGACCGGAAAATTGTGTATTGAAGTGACACCGGCCTCAAAAATTGCATTTATTTCCGAAACTTTGTGTATTGGTTGCGGTATTTGTGTGAAGAAATGTCCTTTTGATGCCATTAATATCATCAATGTGCCCACCAACCTTGACGCCGAGACCACCCACAGATATTCAGCTAATTCTTTCAAGCTTCATAGACTTCCTACTCCAAGACCAGGTATGGTTTTAGGTTTGGTTGGTACCAACGGTATTGGAAAAAGTACGGCCTTGAAGATCTTGGCCGGTAAGCAAAAACCCAACTTGGGACGCTACGATGATCCTCCAGACTGGTCGGAGATCTTGAAGCATTTCCGTGGATCTGAGTTGCAAAACTTCTTCACCAAGGTGTTGGAAGACGACATCAAAGCCATCATCAAGCCTCAATATGTGGACAATATCCCCCGTGCGCTTGCCAAGTCGCCTATCAAGGACGTTTCTGGTATTTTGAAGCTGAAGTTGGAACGTAAGGACAGCTGGAAGTATGTTCTTGACGTTCTTGAGTTGCATGGAGTCATGAACCGTGATGTCGCCGACTTGTCTGGTGGAGAATTACAGCGTTTTGCACTTGGTATGACTGTGGTGCAACAAGCAAACGTGTACATGTTTGACGAGCCATCCTCTTATTTGGATGTCAAGCAGCGTTTGAGAGCGGCCGAAATCATCAGATCGTTGTTGGACCCAACTACCTATGTCATCTGTGTCGAGCACGATTTGTCTGTTTTGGACTACTTGTCCGACTTTGTGTGTATCTTGTACGGTGCACCATCCATCTATGGTGTGGTGACCATGCCGGCCAATGTTCGTGAAGGTATCAACATTTTCTTGGACGGTCACATCCCCACAGAGAACATGAGATTCCGTACTGAGTCGTTGCAATTCAGATTGGCCGATGTGGCCGACGACTTGCTTCTCGACAGAACCAATGCATTGAAATACCCCGCCATGCAAAAGACCCAGGGAGACTTTAAATTGACGGTGGAAGCTGGAGATTTCACAGATTCGGAGATCTTGGTGATGATGGGAGAAAACGGTACCGGTAAGACTACATTCTGTCGTTTGTTGGCCGGAGCCACTGCTCCTGACAATGGACAGGAGATCCCCAAGCTCAATGTTTCGTTGAAGCCACAAAAGATCGCACCTAAGTTCCCTGGTACTGTGAGACAGTTGTTCTTCAAGAAGATTAGAGCTTCGTTCTTGCATCCTCAGTTCCAAACCGATGTGGTCAAGCCATTGAAGATCGACGACATCATCGACCAAGAAGTGCAGACCTTGTCGGGAGGTGAATTGCAGCGTGTGGCCATTGTGTTGGCTTTGGGTATTCCCGCCGACATCTACTTGATCGATGAGCCCTCGGCTTACCTCGACTCGGAGCAGCGTATTATCTGTTCCAAGGTGATCAGAAGATTCATTCTTCACGCCAAAAAGACTGCGTTCATCGTGGAGCACGATTTCATCATGGCCACCTACTTGGCCGACAGAGTCATTGTCTTTGATGGACAGCCATCGAAGGACGCTACTGCCCGTAAACCAGAATCATTATTGACGGGATGCAACCGGTTCTTGAAGAACTTGAACGTTACCTTCAGAAGAGACCCCAACTCGTACAGACCCAGAATCAACAAGTTGGACTCGCAAATGGACAAAGAACAAAAGGCAGCCGGCAACTACTTTTTCTTGGACAACACCGAGTTGTGAGCATAGGGTTGTGTGTATAATAGGCATTAATAGAGATCATGAGGGAGAGGAGTAGAACGTAGAAACCCAGAAAGAATCTATAATACAAAATGAGTAGCGTCTTTTTCCTATTCTCTTATACAATGCATGGGCGCTTTTTCTTCAACATGGCAACTTGTCCGAGTGGTTAAGGAGAAAGATTAGAAATCTTTTGGGCTTTGCCCGCGCAGGTTCGAATCCTGCAGTTGTCGTTATTTTTTTTTTGAATTCCCCAGACATCGCATCTCATCGCGAAAAAATCTCAAGTCCTCTACACTTAATATGCAATTGGCGGTCCACGAAGACGATGCCGACATCTTGTTGCAGCAGAAGAATAAGCTTAATGACAAGACGTTGGATAAGTACCGGGTTGCAGGAAAAGTCGTTCAGTCGACTCTCAAATACATTGTCAATTTGATTAATGATTCATACCATCTTGGAGCCAATGCTCCTTTATCCTCACAGCAGATTTGTTTCCTTGGAGACTCGTACATCGCCAGGCTTCTTGCCAAGGTTTACAACCACGAGGTCAAAGAAAAAGGCATAGCTACCCCCGTAACACTCGAAGTTAACGATATTGTTGGTGGTTTTTCACCTGAGATCGACGATGAAACTCCCTACGTTTTTTCAGTGGGAGACATCGTCACGATCACCTTGGCTGTTCAGATCGATGGATATACTGCCCTGGTGTCACACACGGTCGTTATATATCCACAGGGGAACATCGTGGACAACAAACCCGCACCCGAAGGACCATTATTGGGAAACAACGCCGATGCCATTTGTGCTGCTCACATTGCCAACGAGTCCTTGGTGGCTCTCTTGGGACTTGCAATGACTCCAGAGAAGGTGCCAAGTGTGTTGGGAACAGAATCTGGCAAGATCACCGGAAGTCAAATCCGATTGTTGGTTGACACCATCGCTGCCCAATACAACTGTGTGGTGGTTCCAGATTCGAAAGTGCGTCGTGTAAGAAGATTCTTGGCTGGCCAGGCCGAAGGTATTGTGGCTGAGAAGGATTTCAAAGGAGTGGTGTGGACAGAAAGAGACCAGGAAGTGACTTTATTGAAGAATGCTAATGCCACCGGCGATTTGGTATTGGCCGAGAAGACCAAGGCTCCCAGTGCCAACACCACCTCTGTGATTCCCACTGATGACTTTGTGGTGTTCCCGGGCGAAGTATACAGCATTGACATAAAGATGTGTTCGATAGCGTCGTTCGAAGAGCCAGGAGTGATAACCCTTGACGAGATCGACCATTTCACCGGCAAAAACAACCAGGCCAACCAGTTTTCCACTCGTGCCACCATCCACATCCGTGACTATGCCGTTCACCACCAGCTCAGATTGAAGTCTTCCCGGAGGCTCTTGGGCCAAGTCGACAAGCGGTTCACCGTCTATCCATTCAAACTAAGCCATGTTGCCGAAAGCTTCCCCTACGTGGACGGAGACGTTGACGCCCACTTGACTGCTGCTAAGAAAGAAGTCCAGCAGCTCAAATTGGGATTGTCCGAACTCACAAACCGTCGTCTTGTGAGATCTCGTCCCGTGCAAGTGGCCAGATTTGTGCCGCTTGAAAAGATATTGTTGACCGACAACACTACCGGCCGTCACGGAATCGATGCCGAAAAGCCTGTGTTGCCAGGCTTGGAAGTGCCATTGCCCAAGCTTGGTATCTCATCGTTGAAGTTGAAGTCGTTGTTGAAATTCGCCAAAACAATTGCCGTAGCCAGAGAAAGCAGCACAGTCGTATTGAACGACGTTGGAAACGACGTTATCCGTCTCAGCGGCAACGGAACCCTTCCTAGCTGGGTTCATTCACAATACCAGTTGACCGGAGCCATGGCCGATGTCGTCAACCAGTTAGCTACCATGATGAAGGATAAGCGGTTTGGAATCAACATTAAGGAGTGCCGTCCGTACAAGGAGGGAAAGGAGGAGATGGACATGAACTAGCATAGAATACAGAGAGACAGAGATCAGAACAAGAGAGTAGAATAAGAAGTAGGGTGAGCGCAGAGTGAGAAATTGAGCGAGATAGTAGACAAACAAAAATGAAGTCTGGAGAAAAATAAAACACAAAAGAGAGAGAAAAGGTAAACACAGGTGAAAAGAGATAGATAAAAGAAGACAGACGAAAGAAGACAAACAAAACACCGATCCGTCCGAACACAAATCCGGCCACCATCTCGCATACGAGTGTCTCCCGCTGACTAAGCCGCAACTTTTTCCCTATTCTTCCGCTCTCGCGTGCTGCGGGCGCGCCTATTGGCCAGCGCCGCGCGTGACTAAGCGGAGGTGGGGCGCCGACGTAAGCAGGCGTCAACGGTTTTGTGTAACTTCGCGCTCAAAACAAAAATGGACACCAGCTGTTCAAATTTGAAGGTAAGCGAATCTACGTGACTGACCAATTTTTTGCCTTTGACATTTAAGTGCTGCCACTTTGTATACACGCGACAACACATACCTACAACCAGTTAACAGTAAGTAATATTCATCGACGAGGCTCCTTCGTTGGCAAATTATAACTTGTTTGCCCTTGTCCATTTAGGGAGCAACGATCGACGATTTGACTGTCAAGTCGAAATTTGAAAGCCGGGGGTGTGCTTCAAGGGCAATAACGGTGCATTGCCACCTGCCAGATGATGGATTGATGATTGATCAGCTCGAAATCTAATGGCGGGACTCGACACCATCCCCATACTCCTGAACAAATGTACTAACCCAGATGCCCGCTTCTCGTGAAGACTCTGTATATCTCGCCAAGTTGGCCGAACAAGCCGAGAGATATGAAGAAATGGTGGAAAACATGAAGGCCGTTGCTTCGTCCGGACAAGAATTGTCGGTGGAAGAGCGCAATCTTTTATCGGTGGCTTACAAGAATGTCATTGGTGCTCGTCGTGCTTCGTGGAGAATTGTTTCTTCGATCGAACAAAAGGAAGAGGCCAAGGGCAACGAGGCTCAGGTGTCGTTGATCCGTGAGTACCGTACCAAAATTGAGGCCGAGTTGTCCAAAATTTGCGAGGACATTCTCTCCGTGTTGACCGACCACTTGATCTCTTCCGCTCAAACCGGCGAATCCAAGGTGTTCTACTACAAGATGAAGGGAGACTACCACCGTTATTTGGCCGAATTTGCCATTTCTGAGAAGCGTAAGGAGGCGGCCGACTTGTCGTTAGAGGCTTACAAGTCTGCTTCCGACGTGGCTGTGACCGAATTACCTCCTACCCACCCCATCAGATTGGGCTTAGCATTGAACTTCTCTGTGTTCTACTACGAGATCTTAAATTCCCCAGACAGAGCTTGCCATTTGGCCAAACAAGCTTTCGATGATGCCGTCGCCGATTTGGAAACCTTGTCGGAGGACTCCTACAAGGACTCCACTTTGATTATGCAATTGTTGAGAGATAACTTGACCTTGTGGACCGACTTGTCTGAGGCTCCTGCTCCTGCTGATGAACAACCAGCCGAGGCTAAGCCCGAGGAGGAGTAAATGCTGTGATTTGTTTGTTTCTATACGTTTCGCCAATCACTATTTCTCCTTTTTTTGACATAAAAACATAACATAAACTAGGAAGAGATTGAGGGAATGTGCAGATGTGAGTTAGATTCGCTCTGTGTTGTTTATATTATGTTGTTATATTGTTGAATAAATTGTTACTGAGTCGTTGCTGTAAGCACCTCCGCACACCACCAACTTTTGACGGGCGCGCGTGTAGAATTCGTAACAACAACCAAAATGCCGACGACTGAACCTGTAGGAATCGCCAATTTGCCCAACCAAAGGTATGTATTAGTGCATTGAGTGCGCCTATTTTCAAGGCGACTATGGCCGAGTTTTCGTGGGCGGATCTCGGTTATTTATAAATGTGTCGGACTGAGATCACAATTAATTAGACGATATTTCGACAACCAGGGACTAACTCAGGTACAAGATCATATCCCAGCAGGGTGCCACGTTCACCATTATGGTGGCTGGTGAAAGCGGTCTTGGAAAGACAACCTTGATCAACACACTTTTCCATTCATCGTTGAAACCGTACCAGGATCCAAGTGAAAGACACAATAAGTTCACGTCTCCTCACCAGACGGTAGACATCAACATTGTGCGTGCTGAAATCGAAGAAAAGAATTTCAAGGTTCGTCTTAACATCATCGATACTCCCGGATTCGGCAACAACGTGAACAACCAAGACTCGTGGGCGCCAATAGTAGACTTCATTGACGACCAGCACGAGCTGTTCATGAGACAGGAACAGCAGCCCCGCAGAGCACAGAAAAAGGACTTGCGGGTTCACGCCTGTTTATATTTCATTCGTCCCACTGGACACAGTCTCAAGCCACTTGACATCGAGGTGATGAAGCGTCTTTCCACTCGGGTCAACTTGATTCCGGTGATTGCCAAGTCTGACACATTGGGGCCCCAGGAATTGGACGCTTTCAAGTCCCGCATAAGAGATGTGATCGAGGCACAAGATATCAACATATACACTCCTCCATTTGACTACGATGATGCAGCTGGTGCCGAGCACGCCAAGCAGTTGATTGAGGCCATGCCATTTGCGGTGATTGGATCAGAGGACGAATACGAGGTGTCCCCCGGCCAGTATGCCAGGGGAAGAAGATACCCATGGGGCCTTGTGGAGGTGGAGAATGACAAGCATTGTGACTTCAAGAAGTTGCGCAGCTTGTTGTTGAGAACCAATATGATCGACTTGATCTTGCTGACGAACGAGGTGCACTTCGAGGCCTACAGACACCTCAAGTTCGACGAGCCAGAAGAAGGTGCTGAAGCCAACGGCGGTTCGGGTGAGGAGGTCAAGAAGGCTATCAAGCCTCGCAGACTGCACAACCCCAAGTTCAAAGAGGAGGAGGATGCGTTGAAGAAGTTCTTCACTGAACAAGTGAAGGCGGAAGAACAGCGGTTTAGACAATGGGAGAGTAATATCGTCAACGAGCGGAACCGTCTCAACCAGGACCTCGAGGAAATGCAGAGCAAATTGAAGACACTTGAGGAACTGGTGAAAAAGCTCCAATTGACTAAGAGATGATATAGGATGTTAAAGAGATATTGTGACTACCATCTATTGTAGAGCTGGGGCGTGGGGTGCCTGCAGGCCATCGATTCCGGTTATTCGCGGCATTTGATCTTCTCCATCTTGAATGCTGGAGCTGCAAAGATTTAAGCGCAACTACAAAGCATGTTTAAACTGCCGCTTGCGCAAGGTTAAGTGTGATCTTGGCTCGGTGGACAATCCTCGTGAAGGAAAATGTGCGCGTTGTTTGCGTGAAAGAAAGGACTGTGTTTTTGTGGAATCAAGACGGGGCGGAACCAACTCCAGACATCCGGATACAACTCAGCGCAGTCGTAGCACATCGTCAAGCAACTTCCAGGCCGATCTTTCAGGCGCTGGAGCCGAAAGAACTCAAAATCTGCCACATGGAGGTGTTGAAAACGATAGAATCCACGATGAAGAAGCAAGGTTACAAAGAAATGATTCTGGCAGTCATTTTTCCACTATGGAAGGAGCTCTTGTGTTTTTGGCGAAAGCTGCCGGAACTATAGCCAAGGCAGACGAACGGGATAACATCGATGCTGTAACCAAACACCAACAAATACAAGCGATCGACAAGCAGGAAACGTCTACATGTGAAAACTCAGCACAAGAGTCTGCCAATGAGTCAATTCCCTTAGCTGCGTCGCTTTCCAATATCCTAAACAACCCTACCCGTCCCCCAGGTGCTCCAGGAATGGCAGAGTTGGCTATGGCGCTGTCCCAGCCCAGACTTACCGTCCCGGCTGCGGACGGAGTCTATCTGGTAAGACCACAAGCATCACGATATCTCTCCAACATTGAGTACATTGGACCTGATGGGCTCTTGAGTGAACAGGAAGCCGAGACATTGGTCAATCTATTTTTTACCACCATTCATCCATTCTTTCCCCACATACCGAAGTTTTTGCATTCGCCCAAAACGCTTTCGGGTTATCCAATTCTCCTCTGTGCTATTTTGACTATTGCATCCCGTTACTACAGTCTCGAGCCAAAGAACGGTTCGCAAGATGAAAAGTCCCAAGCCAGAAACATAGAGTTGCACGATAGGTTGTGGCTTTATGTGCAAAGACTTATTTCGCAAACCGTATGGGCAGAAGCGTCCACACGGTCTATCGGTACGATCTTTGCGTTTCTCCTATTCACTGAGTGGAATCCAAGAGCTATTCATTGGCGATGGTCCGACTATGCTAATCGAGCAGACGATCCAGAACAAGATCCGGCTGCTGATACAAACTCCAATGATGTCAATTTGGCAGGTCTAGGGGCCATGCGTCGAAGCTATAGAATGGCATGGATGCTTATAGGCTCAGCTGTAAGATTGGCTCAAGATATGGGATTCATGGAGGTGAGTGCTCGTACGTTTCTAGCGACTCACATTGCTGAGATCAACTCTGTAATGAACATCTCTCGACGGTCTATGTTGGCCCACTCGTTATCTGAAGTGGACTTGGATGGTGATGATGTCTCAGACGATAAAATGAATGATGAAGACGAAGACTACAAAGTTCTTCATATGAGTGAAGAGGATATCAAGCGGTTCTCTTCTGAAAGCTCGCTTAGGTTCACCAGAAATCAGAAAGCTAAGATTGAATTGCTCCAGATTATGTCTTTGGGTCATGAGTCTTTGTACGGCTACAAAGCACAACTTGGTGCACTTTCACAGCGTCAAAATCTTGCAGTGTTGAGTATCATCTCACCATTGTTAAATGGCTGGGTACGAAAATACCGTGAGTTCTTGGTTCCTTCCAATGCCAAGTTTCTCCATAATGCATCTTATGTCCAGAGTCAGTTCTTAAATCCTGACTCCAAACTTTCAAAGGAAGTTTCTGACGCAATTGACAGAGAGTCTTTTATCTTCGAATATCATTATGCAAGGCTTTACATTTATTCCTTGGCCTTAAGTCCTACTCCCAAGGATGAAGAGGAGAAAAAGGGTAAGAGGAAGTCTCGGAAGGTCACTTTGAAACTTGACGAGCTTTCCAAATCAGCCAAGTATATTGAAATGGCATTCACTTCTGCAAATGAAATGCTTTCAGCTGCTCATAGGGTCCACAAGTTGAAGCTCTTGAGATTTATGCCGGTTAGATGGTTGACGAGAATAGTAAGAGCTGTTGCATTTATTGTTAAGTGTTATTTGACTATTACTGCTCATAAGCGGTCATCAGCTCCTGGAGTGGCCAACTCTGAGTTTGACTCGACAATTCTTTCGCTCTCGATGATATCGGTGGAGGAAATTATGCAGAGCATCCAAAAGGCCGCAATCACACTTCGTGACTGTTCGCCTGACGAACTCCATTTGTGCACTCGTTATTCAACTGTGCTAATGTACTTGTGTTCAGAAATGAAAACCAAAGCCAAAATGTTTTCCTCTATGGAAGATGACGAGTTTCCAGCTTCCAAGCGCCCTCGTCCAACAATGTCATTTTCTGGACCAACATCTTCCCAAGATGCGTTCGGGAACCTCTCGCATATGCAAGCAAACAGCGACCCGGTTACTCCTATTGGATCGGGAATGCGGGTGGGCATGTCCGAATCTGTTGACGAGAGAAGAGGCTCTCCATTCCAAAACCTCGTTGGTGACAGTGAAGTGATGGAGTGGTTTATGAACAACCGGGATATTGGTTTGGATTTCGTTGGACCATGGACGGAAATGATTGAGCAACAGCTTGCTTCCAACGAGTTTAATTTTGACCAAGCAATGGATGGAATATGATCAATTAGGATTTCGCGTGAATTTTTTAGATCTTTCAGTTCCGTAAATATTAATTGGTAATCCTCGGAAGTTATCCCATGCTTGTATCTTGTTGATCACATCAAAAATTACTTCTTGGTTGTTGATGCTCATGTCTTTCATATCCGGCTTGGCAAGCTCGCCTTTTGAGTTCAATAGCTGCGACGGAACAGCTTTTCCCATTTGGTAACAGGAAGAGATTTTAGAACTGAATGGATTGTAAAATGGTATGTCGGAGTACGTTGTCACCTCCTTGACTGTCAAGTAGTCTTGAATATTTGCCTCTAAATTGAGTTCGATGTCGACATGTTCCATTTTCCCCAAAGCGTCACTGACATAGTATAACTTGTTTATACAATTTTGGGCGTTGATGTTTCCACTTTGCGCCATGAAACGCAACAATGCGATACCAGCGTCCAATTGCTCGAATCGACGACCTGTAAGCGAAGCCATGACTTGTATAAGAACACCGGAAAATAAATGCTGACTGTCAAAAAACCCAAGTGTAAAGAGGTTTCCATACTCGTAAAGCTTGAGAAGCATTTCCACTGTGGCAGTGGCAGCTTCGATACCTTTGGAAATGGCTTGCTCGACTTGAGTTGGGTTGGAAATGATACTCGAGGAGTCACAATTGAACACCAACGACAACAAGGGTCTCGTGATGAGAATAAGCAATTGATGATATCTCAAGAACAAGTTGGCCACGATTCGGCCCGTTTTCTGCACTAGGTTGGTGCTTTGGTATTGTACCAAGATAAGCTCCTCAAAATTGGTCAAGACTTCATTCAAGCATCCAGTGATGTTCTTAATGAGAAGACTCTGGTTGAATTGGTCGGTGTTGATGTAGTTGATCGAGAATGTACGAATATTCGGACCATAGATAAGGCGAATAAACTTGGCCACATATTTGGCAAGATGGACATTATTCTCAAGGAGTGATCGATCAAAGTTGTCTCCCGTATCGTAGACATTTTCACAAGGGAGATCAACATCAGTGTCCGTATAATCAAGGTGAACAGGCATATACATTTTGGCAGCCCAACCGACGTCGATAACGAATACTGTCCACCATAACATCTTTGCCTTCTCTTCCTGAGTTCTGTAGAGCTTGTACTGTTCGGGGCTCAAGTTTGTGGGCTTTTGTTGTTGTCGATGGTAGCCATTGGCAATTGCCGATCTCACAGCGACCGCAAAGTAGTTGTAAACGGTATTGTACCGATTAAGGTTGGCCGAGTAAAGAGCAAGAACACAAGCACTCTGGATGAATTGCAAGTCAACAACTTCACGACTCAAAGGGAAGAGAGACGTTGCTAGCAAGTAATAATGAATACCAGGCACGTTGTAGCCATATTCATTCAGGGCAAGATATTGCGGAGGTGGTGCAACGTTAAGTATTTGTTCAGCAAATGCCATGATGACGAAAAGGTAGCACAATGAAACATGTGGGGGAGAGGGTGGTAATTTGGGTGACTTCTGGCTGCGAGCTGTGGCTAGGTCGGCGTAAAATCGATATGTTTGGTCCACGATGCTAAGCAAAACTGGCATATCGATGAGATAAAACTCCGATGAGTACGAGCGATAGACTGTATCGATCAAGCTCAACGTGTACTGTTGGGGAGGCATTTGTAGTTGCATGAAGTCGTAATGGTTAGTGGCCAGTCTTTCGTGGTGATAATCTGGAAGCAAAAAGTTTTCTCCAAACGGCCTTGTGCCGTGGAGAGAAGGGTTGCTGTTAAATGGTGGTTCCCGGATTTGGATGCTGTTGTTCTGGGGAAGCTTTTTCGGTTCAGGCTTCTCTTCCAACTGGGGAGATTCCTTCTTTGCCTGTCGAAGTAGCTGTTCGACCTGATTTACTCGAACATATAGGCGGTTGAGATCACTTTCCATGACCACCACCTTGCGGTCCTTGGTAGGATACATACACTCGCTTCCTCGATTGACAGCTTTGCAATTGGAGCATGCTGGTCGCTCACCAGAACACTTTATCTTGCTTATCTTGCATCTGGTACATGCATAATGACTTCGTCCAAAGATTTTGATAGGTTTCGGACGGGTTTCACTCATATTCGTCGTAGACAGCCCGTAGCACGTACTTTTTGACGGCGGATCTCCGGTAAAGTTAATTCAAACGGAAAATACTCGAGATACTTTGTTTGGATGAGCCGAGGTAGGAATTATTCGGGAGCAACTGAACAGATTTTGAAACTTAAGGTAGCTCAGAGGTAAATATAAGGTGTCTAGAACAACGACAACAACCGTGCTTCTCTCTATTGCAGTTGCATGCACGGAAAATTCAGCCACAAATACCAGTAGTATGATCAGAGTACAAACAGTTAGGCATATAAAACGAGGTCCCAACACCCACAGTAGCAAACTAGAAGTACCGAATATTGTAGAAATGGAGAGCAGGGACTTATTTTTGTAGTTCAGCACCCTCGGAGGACTTCTAGAAGCCGGTGCTTTGCAAGTTGCAGATGGTTCGGGGTTCTGCGATGAAATCCGTTCTCGTGCACAATCATGTGAAAAGGGCCGGAATTAGGAGTTGGCCGAATAGTTTATGTTGGCTGGGTAATAATCCTGTGACATTGCCAGTTGGTGGTTTTCAGGTTACTCAGCCACTTGTTCCATAGGCTCCTAGCTTTTTTGCACTCATTATGCAACTTTACTCGTATTCTACACCTTCGTATTTCTCAAAACCCAAATCTATTCCCAAATATTGTACATCTATAAATCTATACCGAGAAAACCTCGATCTTGGCCGAAGTCTTGTTCTTGGCGGTGACGATACAGTAAGAAGCACCGTCTGATTTACCAGAATCTTTTCCGCTGACACCGTTGTAGCCGGTCTTGGATGGATCGATTTCACAGTCCAAGCCATTGCAGTCTCCCTCGTTGTCGCAGGTGATTCTGATACCGAAGTTGGGCTTTTGGCCACTGAAGTCGTCAATGTGCTTGGGGTTCCAGGCGATCTTGACGAATGTCTCACCGTCATCGTTGACGTTGGCTCCAGCAACATATGGGGCCCAGTTTCCGACCTCCTTGTTCTTGGATCCCCACACACAACCCTCCTTGGTGGACACACCAGGAGCATTGATGTAGTAGTGAGCGGCAGTTCCAGCCCAGTAGTCTGGACCGGGAACAGCAAGAGTAGTGTCGCTCTCACCTTGTTTGGCATTGGTAGGAATCAACATGGCTTCGTTTCCTGGCAACACAGTCTGACAGAACGCAACATCCTTGTCGGCCTTGTTGTTTACGGACACGGTACCTTCACCGTCCACACAGTAGTCTTTGTCGTCCATAGGCTTGGACACACTACCGTCGTCGTTACAGTATAATCCACCTTGCTCGGACTTACCTGGAGTGTACGACTTGGCGTCAGGGTTCCATTGGGCCATAAGCTTACCGGCTGGGCAAGCATATGGACAGTAGGAACCGGCTGTACACTTTTGGTCAGGACTCATGGCCCAGCCTTGGTTGCTGGCACCAGGTACCTTGATCAATCCCTTGTTGGAAGGAAGGGAGCAGGTGTTGTCTCTCTTGGTCAAAGGAGCGGCAGAAGCAGCTAAAATGAATGTGTAGGCTGCGATGATACTTGAATACTTCATGATAAGGAATGTAAGTACTAGGTGATAAAAGAATGAATCAACTAGTGGTCAAGTGGATTATACTGGTCGGAATGGCAAATCCAAGCAGCGTCGCTGGACTTATATAGCCACTCACACATGTTGAAGACAGCGACATCAAGTCTAGAATTGCTGCAAACTTTGATTGAAAAAAAATCTTTCATTACCCGATTCGTCAAAGTGCATGCATTGACAACGGCCATGCTTCAAAGCGAGATGGTCGCGGAAAAACTGCGACGCCACATGCATCAAAAATTGCGAATTGTGGGTTTTGCCGGCGGTATGCTGTTGCTATAGCGACTCTCAACCATCTTTCCGTTTCGTGGATTCGAAACTTGTCGTCAATTTACACTTTGACGCTTTCGGTTCTCCAGGCTATATGCATGCCGTGCATATCTGCACATAAGATCTTCGCATTCGAGCTCCGTTCGGCTAATTAGACTTTTGGGTTGCAGCCACACAGCACCGCATATGGCCGGGAGGCCACACAGTAAGTGAGGTTCACTAAAAACACAAAAAAAAAACAATTTTTCAACCTGCGACTCCACTGATGTCGGAGACGACGCTCTTGTCTACCTTGACCAGTTTTCAGCCCATTGAGCCTGTTTGATATCGGTTTCATCGTCCATGGCCTCGTTCACAGCCTCTGGCGTGGTCTAGACTCGTCCCCCACACAGGACCGTGAAAATTTCATGCGAGCTGAGTCTGTATGCAGTGTAGGGCACAGATAACAGACCAATCCGAAACCGGCAGTAACAAAAAGGAAAGCGAGCCTATTCCGGAGCGGTTGCCCCTATTACCTTTCCGTATACGTCTGGTTGTGTATCAAAAACAGTCCAGAACCGCATTTCGCCAACCTAGCATCGGCTGTGTCTGCAGGACCTCATCGCACAGACGACCTGAACAACCACTATGGACGTTGCCGCTTTAGTAAAGACGAATCTTGAGCACTACCACTTGTGGAACGAGGTGGAGGTGCGTCATTTACGCAGCGGTTCCAGCCTGTTGTACGCACTTGTAGGAAAAGCCAATGGCTCGGAAACCTTGCAGTGGGTGTTTCCTGTCGACAGCGCTGGAACGTTGCAGCCATCCCAGTTTGCGAGCTGGTTTGCAGCAATTGAATTGCTGGTGCTGGTGCGGCCGCAGAAGGTAGTGGTGGCTATTGTGGGTGACGACTCGACTGTTGTGTATTACAACATACACGATGGAATAGCTGCCCCACAGAACTAGACTGAACAAGTGCACAGTGTGAAGATTGGTTGTCTTATCAGCAAATGCCATCTTGTCAAGATGTGTATGTGATGTTCCATGAGGGTAGACCTAATGTATCATGATGTTAATGTATAGTAATGTGTCATGAGGATAATGCCTTGACGTATCATGAAAATAGATGCCTTATGATCACGAAGACGAAGACATATGCCACAATGTATTACGAAGATAGATGCCATGTATCACGATGTTAATGAATAATGATGACACGCTGTGTAGTTTAGTCTGATGTACTACATAAGACCAACGATTGATATATAAATGCAAATGCCGTACACGACATTTGAATGCCTTGTATATTCAATGATGCCATGTTAGTGACTAGTACCATACCGGATCTCTCCTGGTAAATAAGTCCGTCTACACTGTTGACTCATCCGTCACATATCCAGAATACCTGCGGGCCTCTAAACTGGTATTTGAGCCTATGGCCAACCGGTTCTTAACCACTGATCGCAGACTCGACGTCTTGCTCATGGGTATGTTGTCAACCGACTCGCTTTCGCTACCATAGTACTGTCTCACCTTGTGTGAATAAGTGTCGTCGTCACTTTCCATGCCGTGAAAGTAGTTCTCAAGGTACCTGGGATCCGCCTCAGAGGTTGGTATATCAATGAATGAAGTATTAAGTGGCTTTTCTGACTGCGGTGCCTGGGCCTTGTGCTCGTTGGTGTGGTGGAAAAGTATTCCAAACTTGTTGAACTCAACCATGAACTCGAAGAGATCATTCTCACTGATGAGCTTGCTGCCGAATTTCATGCGCTCATAAAGCATGATGAGTTTGGCTACGTCTGGGAGGCGCTCAGAATGTATACCTGGATCGTTTGAGTATGTTTCGTACAAATGGACGAATATTTCCCGCATTGAGTAGTTTTTGGGGTAGTGGAACTGGTATATGAATGTGGAGTTTTCCCGAAACTTATCTCCCAAACTCCGTATGACATCTTCGTAGTTAGAGTCAGGCGGAAAGCATGTACCGGGCAGGTTGGTTCCAAACTTGTTGGCATTACGCTCTTGAACATACGCTGGAGGGGATAGTCCAGGATGGTTCAAGACGGTATCTGAGTTCATGGGTCCTGCTTTCACTTTGACAACAGAAACGCAGCGTTTCAAGTTCTTGTTTATCATCTGCATGGTGCTTTTAGGAAGGTCTCCTTCACCGGGAACGTACATAGATCTGGTGGGAATATCGTTCATGGCGATTCGATGTTGCACAATTCTCAGAAAGTACATGAACAATGCAACAACAAGAAACACCACAAACACGATGATCACAATAAAGAGCTTCACTCCCGGCGAATTGGTACCAGAGGTCTGGGCTATGACATCTATGGGCGTTGGTGTTGCCAAGGCTAGCACAAGAATCGATAAAATCACCAACGAGATCGAGTAAATCCACCGGAAAAGTCGTCGAGGTAAGTTGAAGGTTATGAAGGGTGACGTATCTACATTCGGGGTGTAGGTAGAGTACGTGGTGCTGTAGTTTATCGGCATGGGAGTGGGGTCATCGTACACTACCGGATGAATATCTGAACTTATGGAGATGCCAGAAGCTACACTGAGCTCCTGGTCATCACTGTCTGTGACAGGAGTGCCAGAGAAACGCTCTCGTCGACTCATAGGTTCTTTTGGGCGAGGCTCTTCGGCTTTATTGCACCAAATGCACTGTTTGTGATTTATTCTTGTGCTGCAGCCGCGCAATATGCAGGTGTATTGGGTCTATTATATGAATCCTATCGATATATAGTGGTCGTTAGTCGTAGATCATTCGTCGTCCCCGGGCTTCTGCTCGGTGTTTTCCGGCGAGTTGGACTTTCTATTCTTGAGCATTTGTAGCTGGCTGCGTTCTTGTGGCGTCAAATTAGCAATCTGAGGCTGTTTGCGAGACTGCGCAGGCAGTTGCGATGGCTGTTGTGGCTGTTGTTGGTTGATACGGCTTTGCTGTTGCTGCTGTATGTTTGCCAAATACGTGGCTGCAAGCTTGGTGACCTGCTCCTTTGTCAAGTTAGGATTTTTGTTCTGGATCGAGTTGATAATCGCCGAGACCTGGGCTGGTGCGAAATGGATCCTCGACTTAGCATTGTTGTTGGAGGGCTGTACTTGATTGTATCGAAGGTTGGGACTGGGAACCTGTCCTGCTTGCGGTTTCTGACCTTGGCTCATTTGCTGTGCTTGAGCACTGGAAGTTGCAGCAAGATTGACTCCACGACTAACCTGTGGTTTGGCGCCGTTGTTCAACTGTTGGCTCATCTGGTTGAGCTGGGTGACAGCTGGAGAAGCAGGGTTCATCTGTGCTGCCTGTCCTTGTCTTCTCTTCATCAAGATCTGTTGGATCTGCTCTGTCGTGTAGGGTGTTCCGTTTGGAGATGTTGGTCTCTTCACGGGCATTCCACGCTGCTGGTTCGACACTTGTGCTCGTTGACCCTGCATCTGTGCTTGTCCTGGAGCCAGGTTGGGCATCTGCTGTTGCAAGGAATTTCCTCCTGGTGGCACTTGACGAAGCTGTCCAGCTGTAGGAGGAGCACCAGGACCCACTTGCGCCAGGCGGGGTCCAGCAGCACCAGCAGCGGCACCTTGCAGCAAGGCTTGAGTCTGAGGATCAGTTTCGCCTGATGGTGGGCTAGCACCTGCCTTCTTTTGTTGGGCCACGGCTGCCATCATGCGTGAACGAGTCGCTTGCTGGTTGACGTACGCTTCATGGATGGATTTGTCCCTCTCGAATTTGAGCTTGGAGAGCTCAAGAGGTGTGGGGATTCTATCCGTGGGTCTTTTTTGTGGTGGTGTACCCACTGGAGTAGCAGAAGGCGTAGAAACACTGTTGGCCTCGTTTCTCTTTTTATTCATCTTGGCAAGAGCAATCTCTCTCTTGCGCATGCTCTTTCTCATGGCGTCAAACATCGATGCCCAACGCAATCTTCTGTGTCCTCTTTGAATGGACTCGTTACCCACACCAAGAGGAGAGATTCTTCTCTTGGTTGTCAGCTGTGCTCCATGTGCATGTTCCAACCACTTTTGCGCGTGATGAGCGTACATGCCCTTCATGTCCGAGAACTGGAACTTCTCGTTCAATTGGATATATCTTTCGAAGCATTGCCAAGGTGTTCTTCTTTCGATATTCGACTCGTATCGTTTCAATGTCGAAGAAGGGGACAGAAGGTGATTCGAAATCAACTCCCAGTTGAAGCAGAACTCAGCAACATAATGGATTAGGTGCTTGTCGTCTTCTGGAAGCCAGATTGTAGGCAGCCTGTACTCGATGTTCTTAATTAATGGAGGCTTTGGTGGCTTTAAGAAATTGAAACGACGGTGTGCGTTTGAGTTGAAAAGGCCCTTTTGGTATTCTGGTGGTCCAGTAGGTTTTTCGTTTCTAGCACTCTCCTTGACGACAAGTTTGTACCACATGTTGTCCTCCTCGAAGGGGTGTATTAATCTGGACACAGGCACCATAGGCGAATCACGAGTGGTGAGTGGTGGTTTAGGATGGTGCACTTCATCACTGTCAAAGCCAGTGAACTTCGGCAAATGCGTGAAGATAGACTGTTCGAGACGAGGAACTTCAGAATAGTCCATATTAAGGCGGAAGGGGTAACCGGAAGAAATTGCATCTCCATATTTCTGTGGAATAAACATTGGCCCCTGAGGCTCTTCGACGATGGGAACTTCCGGAGCTGCTTCGGTTAATCCCTGAGGATCTATAGTGGTAGACGTAGTATCTTCTTCTCCTTGCTGGCCTGCTGGTGCATTGTCAACCAATATGCCTGTATTCAAAGATGATCCTTCGGATTCATGGCCGGGCAACTTCACCACTTCTGATGCCTCTTCTTTCACACTTGTGTCCTGAGCTTCGTCGATGACCGACGATGGCAAGGTGTCTTCCTTGCCTTGCACTGCAGGGTCTGAAGACTGTTCTTCGGTTTCTTTGTTGCTTTCTTTGGTGCTTTCTTTGGTGATTGCTTCAGTTGCTACTTTGGCGGGTTCGTCTGTCATTTCTTCAGTGTTTTTTTCAGGCTTGTCTTCCGTAGTTTCATCAGTCTTGGCATCGGCTTCGTCTTTCTCTTCACCGGTCTCAGTCATTTCCACATCGTCAGATAAGTACTGGATTGGTCTTGGCTTGATACAAACTTCCTTTCCATAGGTCCAGTAGTCATGAATTGCCTGAGCGATCATCACACAGGTAGCCTTTTTGAACTTGGAAGCCTCACGGAAATCTGTAGCCATCCACTTTCCTTCCATAACAACTGTATCCCAGTGAGGCGTTTTCCCCTTCTTGAATGGATCGTTAAACTTACGGGGTTGGCGCAAAGACCACTTACCTTGACGTTTAAGCTCTTCTATGCGAGAATATAGCACGGCTATCTTTCCTTCCAACAATGCAAGTTCGAAATTTTCAGAAAGAAGTACCTTGTGGCTTCCAGGGAGAAGCTTGATCAAGGGCAATGTTTGTGTGAGGTAGTAGAGTTCGGAAAGAGATGATACAGCATGTGGATGAGTTGGATAATGTTCAGGTGCAATGATGATATCAAGATCAGCAAGTGATTCATCGGGAGGTGGAGCATGTATCTTAATCTCCATTTCTGGTTCTTTCATGACGAGAGCTTCTTCTGGCGAGGCTATCTTTTGCAGCTTTCTGCTTTCCACTTGAAGATCACTTGACTTCCGTTTAAGGCCCTCCAGTGGTTCAGTCGTAACCTCTTGTGTTGTATCTCGAGGTTCATTATGCTCTTGTGCGCTTGGTATTACGTCTTCTTCGATTTTAGTGGCATTGTTCACCTCTTCTGTTATTTCATCTGACGAATGGGCAACAACTTCATCCTCTTTTTTGGCTTCTGTTACCTCTACAGCTTGATTCCGATGCTCTTTGAGAATCTGTGCAATCCTGTCACGTATAACTCTGTCCAAGTCTCCGTCATAGTCTGTAAGTGTGGGTAATTTATGCAAATCGAGACCCTTGTCAATAGAAAGGGACAGTATAAACTCAGAAAAACCGGTTTCTACAGTATCCAAATCGCTCAAAAGAGGATCGGATGTTATCTGCAAAAGCTCCAGTACCTTGAGTTTCCATTGTGAAGTCAAACACTCCTGATCGGACATACTGGAGACCGATAATCACTGAATGCTGTGTTTATTCTTCAAGATTGAAGTACGCGCGCGTGATATCTGAGTGACATTCACGTGAATTTGATCAAAATGTCCAAAAAAAATGCGAATTCTGTGGATCGAACACAGGACCTCCAGATTACTTGACTGAAGTGGACTTCAGTCTGGCGCTCTCCCAACTGAGCTAAATCCGCGGATTTTAAAATGGCTGGAACGTAAGGAACAATGAGGTGAGTTTTGAGGGAAAAGTGATAACAAGGCATAAAAATAAGTAAATGATAAGTAAATGACGGTTTAGAGGAATGTATACCTGTTTACAATAATTCTGGGTTGAGGTTTCACTGAGTAAGTCGTAATCTTGTTCGCTTCCACAAAATTTACGTTTTGTGTATATTTGAGGAATTTCCCAATCAATTGTACGGGTAGCACTCTCCACTAAGTGCTCCTCGACGCTTGGATTAACAGTCCCAATTCTCTCTCTTTCCTCCTTCCTGAAACTGAGAGCTTCTATGCTTGAGTCTAAGCCGCAATCGCGCACCGAATTTCTTCGCATAGTACATTGATTCCACATTATGGACGCAATTGGTGGTCAGGATCTTAACGGAGCTTTCAAAGTTGTCAACCTAGCAGTTGCAGTGTTAGCCGTATGTACTGTTTAGTCTAACTTTGTGGACAATACTAACTCAGGGATTATCCGGTTTTTCACAGTTGTTTAGCGGATTGTAAGTGTCAAATTTATCAGTGGAAGGAGAGAGAAACTAACACAGCCAATCTGTAAGTAGCAAATGAATCACAAAGTGGAATTTTCTAACTCAGTTTATTCTTGGTCTCTATTTAGTGGCATTTGGTGGAGTTATAGGTTTACTCGGTAAGTACAGAAATCCATGTTTGCGGCATGCCTTGGGTCCAATTACTAACAGCAGAGTTAAGAGTTCCACCAGAAGCCCAGACGTATGCGTCGTTTCTCTTTTCCTTCATAGGAAGAGGTATTTGTAAGTAAATTTGCAGTTTTGATCGGCACCTGTTACTAATTTAGTTTACACGCTTATCGGTGCCATTATAAACGGAGCTAGCGTGTTCAGGGTGATTGCTGGTATCTTGATATTCATTGTGGGCATAGCTTACATTGCTCTTGAAATGGTGCCAAGTATCTCACCACCTGACAACATGAACCTTGAAGGAGTAGCTATTGCCGGTGAGGATGTCATTTGAGGACTTGAAGCATATCTAGCTAGCTCTGAATGTTTCTGCTGTGGCCGTAGAAGCACCAATTGCAATTGCATGGCAAAGTTTAGTCACATAGAACATAAATGTATGTAAAATACACATCTGGTATTTTCCAATGTCGAAATCCAATTCACATGCTCTCTACACTGAATCTACTCTGCCGAAAATCTCTCCAATCCGTGTTACATCCTTATCCTCTTCATTTCCGCTATCGCATATACACATCATCTCATCAGTTCATCGCATTCGCAGCCAAAAAGCGCATGCATGTTGATGGAAATCTCCACATTCCGGCAGGAACCTTCACAGCGTTTCGACTAACGTACTGCTGTCCACAGGAACTCTCACAGCTGACATGTACATTATTTCTTGGCCAGATTCCCGATATCTGGGCTGGGGAGAAGAGCTCCAATATAATTGCTAGGGCAACCGCAAGGTCAAAACAGTCGGTACGACGCCGATTAAAGAGTATGGTGACGGTTGTACATAGCAGTGTGACTGCCAGTGCGTCTAAGGTTCGCCTGGAAAAATCTCCGTTGTTTGTTGGTCACGGAAGATTGGATCCAGACACTGTTTTGAGAGAACTCGAAGCACTTCTGCGGGAACAAACGGAGTCGTCTATCTGGTCCAGCAATTCCACAGACGAACTTCTTCCGGAGCCAGTTGCACCGCAGGATACCCATTCCAGCAAAATTCTGAACATAGACGACGTAGTATCTGTGCAAAGTGGTGATATACAAGTTCCAGCGGAAAAACCGCAATATTTATCTGTGGCCTTTGCTGCTGACACAGAAACGGCTTCCAGGGCAAGTCGACAGCGTATCAGCATCACAGAGCCCACCCCGGCCGAATTGGATAGGTCTGAATTCTTGCGGGTCGAGGAACAGCACAAGAAGTTCCGGGAAAAGTTGAAGCAGTTTGCAAGAAAATCCAAGGGCCAGGCTAAGCAGACAAAGTCAGACATACAGCTGGTGGTATACCGGCGACTCTTGACAAAGTTTAAAGCGGGCCAAGTTGTTCGAGTTGACAAAATGTTGGTTCTCATCAAAGAGCCATTGACGAAAGTAGAGGCTCGGCATTTTACTGAAAACGAGCCTTGTGATACGAGGGTGGTGGACCGATGGAAAGAGTATCACGTTGCTTTGAGGCGTACTGATGACAACACCAACCCGCTTGAAATGCAATTGTACGATCTTCCTAATTTTGACGAGGCTACTACCAAGACCAAACCGAAGATTTCCATTTCACTCTCTTGTCGAGTATCAGCCCAATTTTATAGTCGGATAGATAAGACTATCAGTGTTTGGGTTGGCGGAAAGCGACCAGCTGTTTACATTCTTGCATGCAAAGACCAAGTCACAGCCGTCACTTGGCTCTATTTCGTTAGTCAGTTCATTGGCTACAGCTGGTCCCCGTCGTTCCAAATATGTATTCCTGATCTCGATCTATCGGTGCTGATCTACCTCTCGGAATTGACTCTATTGCGGTTGTTAGGACACCAGGATGACATTACAGTTACCGAATTAGAATTCGGCTACGATGTCCAGAAGAACCCAGTGTTTGACTACTTGCGTGACAAAATTCGATCCAGTTTAGCTCAAGATAAAGAGCTAGCATCACAGTTTGAAAGATGGCAGACGCAAAACCCCAATCCATTGTTCTGCCACAAATACTACGATCGCTTGGAATGGGCTAGTAATAATGGTGGATTGCTAGCAATGCAGCATCAGCTTCTTGGGAAGTGGTACAAATTAGAGTACCGACAAGCCGCACATTTATCCAACAACATAACGACCAAGTCCGGTGAGAAGTTAGTCCAACCTCCATCACTCGAAGGCTTTCTTTCTAGACTCTCGAGTCCAGCAGGACACGAATTTTCCCTTTACAGAACCTTCTACAAGACGCTGTACTTCTATTCGCATCGTGGTCTCCTCTTTTACACAAAATACTATCGGGGCACTCCTCCTTCTACCAGAGATCCTAGAACGTATTACAGGAAGGATGTCCCTGTGGGCCTGGTATTCAACCCTTATGAGCTTGACGAGAAAGACCATATTCCATGGCTCAGGGACAACTATGCTGAGCATAATGCCATTGCCGAGGAGGAATTCGAGCGCAAAGCTCTTCAAGTAATAAAAGCAGAAGGAGTAATTGACTTGTGTCGGGCTCAGTCCATCGAGCCCATTGATATCAGCGATGTGCGCCATGGTCACAGACTTCTATTGGCGTCGTTGTGGTATTCAAACACTTCGCTTGCAACTTCAGAAGAGATAGTTGACTCAAGCTTTGTTATAGAGATGGTTGACGGAGAGCGATTGAAGTTACAGGCACCTAATAGAGAAGCACGAGACGAGTGGGTAGAACGCCTTAAGGAAATCCGAAATTTCTGGGTGCTGAAACAAGAAGAGATCTTGAAGCGTATCAAGACCACCAGCGAAATGAACCAGACTACTCGAAAAATTAACGAGTACATTGATTCGAACGCTACCGAGGAAATGGAGCCAGTAGAGCTTCAGCATTCTTTTGCTGATCCGGAGATACACAACATTGAGCCATTAGCGATGAAATACAGCGTATCCATGTATGGGTACTTGTTTCTGAAAACCAAGATGCACGCCAACTTTCGTCCCTATTTTGTGGTATTGTCTCCTGGGTTCATTCTGCTTTTCAAAACGTACCACCGCTCCAAATTGACTGGAGCTAGCAAGAAATCAGGATACTACCGGCACTTTCTCACCATTCCTATAGCCGAATGCTATTTATATTCTGGAGCAAGCACCGCTCAAGATTTGCTCAATCGGCAAAATGGAGTGGACTCTATGAATCCAGGGACCCATTCATTGCCTCGGGTGTATCCTGATGGATGGAAATCATCGGAAGAAGAACCGTTGCGTTGTTTCACATTATCTATCGGTGAGAAACGAGCGATTCTGAAGCATAGAAAGAAGTATGGGGAGGAGGATTTGAATAATCCAGGCATGTTAAGGTTGGCTGGGCGGCTCGGAATTACAGGTCGTAGCATGGTATTTATGGCACGGTCTCGGCAGGAACGAGAACTATGGGTACATAGGATCTTCTGCGAGATCGACCGTTTTGCATTATAGGCATTAATTTAAAACATTATTAAAAGTTGTTATCATGTTGTCAAAGGAACTCCGCTGGGTGCTCATTTGTTGCAACATCCTGTCCAAAATGTCCGTGTCGTCGGAAATTGCTTCCTGAAGACGAGCCAGCGCTTGCCCCAATCTTACCTTGAGAATGATCTCGTTGTCAGAATCTACATCGCTATCTGTCTCGTTATCTGTAGACTCAGAAATGTGGTCTGTGAACACAGAGTCTGATTTTAAGGAGATTTCGCCGTTTTGAGGACTTGATGAGTTTTTGGGAGTGACATGAACTTCTGGCTCGGAGAATTCGAGATCAGAGTGAAATTCTGGCTCAGGATATTCTGGTTCAGGATATTCTGGTTCAGGATATTCAGGTTCTGGGTGGACTTCTGGAAGCACGAATGTAGAGGTTAGAAACTGGGACGGAAATGTAGCTGTAGGATCAGATGTTGCTACTATCCACTTCTCGAGTACATTGGCGTCGTCAGACTTGATCCAGATGGCAGTGTTGCCGACGTCCTGGAAGGAAATTGCGAAGGTTGACTGGTTGGTGATTGCAACATCCGGAACAGGTTCCAATGGTAACATAGAGCACACAGCGGCATCAATTGCGCTTACTAACAAGTAGTTGGAGAACAAGTAGCACGATTTGAGCTCGGGTATACTGTCTTTGACAAACGATACTAGCAAGTTGTCGACCAATCGAAGCGTTCCCAACTCACAAAGCGTAGCTAACGAAAGCTGGGAAAACGAGTTTAGTAGATACTGGATATAGGTATGGCGAAGCTGGTCGAGCTGCTGTGGAGTGTGTTCGGGAATTAACAGCAGAGTGGTATTTGTAGTAGCGATGGTGGGACTGGGAGAAGATGGGCGTTCAGGAATGATAGTCAGTTCGCCCACAGTGATTTTAGAGGAGCATTCCAGGTCGTCAGTGCTTGTTTCGGACTCTACTGGCTTCTTGGATGGAAGTGTTGTGCTTAAAATGGCCAAATTGCTGGCCGGCCCATTGCACTCTTTGTTTCTGTAGGCAGCAAATATTCGAAATGTCAACTCCGATGGAATCGCCAGGAGTCTCAGAGCAACATCAGCGCACTTGGGACCCTTACAGAGTAGCATGTTGTCCACTATTTCCTGGTAGGAGTCGATGGACTCAGCCATACACTCCACCACCACCTTGAAGCAGTCGTAGTGAGCGCAGTCTCCACAACTCAAACGGAGTCTTTTCTGTGCTGTTTCTACAGCGCCGAACTTCTCCTCACACACTGCGCAATGTGTGCTGCTCCATTTCCTGCTCTCTTGTCGAGACGCAGTATATATATACGGTTTTATCTGCGGCCCGGGCATCTGCAGCACTTGCACCGATACGGGCATTTTGCAGCCATCACTGCTGAGTCTATTAGCTGCTGTGCGTTTGGGGCGGGCACGAAAAAGAAACAGGGTCTTCTTGTCGCTAGCAGGAAACATGCTAGCTGCTTCAGATGTCAAAGAAATGACAATTCGACCACAGAGACCCTACCGTCGGTCTTATACGGGAAATGTGGAGGAAAGCGTGCGGCGGTCCCGACCGAAGGTGCGTTCGGTTGACGTGCAGGAGAAAAACCGGGCCTGCAGACAGTCCGCGGAGTTGTTTCTCCGGTCCGGCACACGACCCCGGCCGTCTTCAACCCGCGACAACCTCACCTCTTCATCATGATTAGAGCCGGAAAAAACGTCACAAGGACGGTGGCTAGAAATGCCACAAGAAGCATGGCCACAGGTCTGAGCGACCTTGTTTCGATTTCGTTGCCAGCTTCTTCGTATGAAGGCTACAACTTGGATTTGCCGCAGTTGGAGTTTGAAACGGAAAAGGAAACCTTGCTCCAGATGTACAAGGACATGGTTATCATCAGAAGAATGGAGATGGCTGCCGACGCACTCTACAAGGCCAAGAAAATCCGGGGTTTCTGCCATCTTTCTGTAGGTCAGGAGGCCATCGCTGTGGGTATTGAGAATGCCATCACCAAGCAAGACTCGGTGATCACTTCTTACAGATGTCACGGTTTCGCCTACGTCAGAGGCGCCTCCGTCAAGTCGGTTTTGGGAGAATTGATGGGTAAAAGAAGTGGTGTTTCCTACGGTAAAGGTGGATCCATGCACATGTTTGCACCAGGATTCTACGGAGGAAACGGAATTGTCGGTGCCCAGGTACCCTTGGGTGCTGGATTGGCTTTCGCCCACAAGTACAGAGGTGAGAAGAACGCCACGTTTGACTTGTACGGAGACGGAGCTGCCAACCAAGGTCAGGTGTTCGAGGCATACAACATGGCCAAGTTGTGGGACTTGCCTTGTATCTTTGCGTGCGAGAACAACAAGTACGGTATGGGTACTTCTGCATCGAGATCGTCGGCATTGACCGAGTACTACAAGCGTGGTCAGTACATTCCTGGTCTCAAGGTCAACGGTATGGATGTGTTGGCTTGTTACCAAGCATCCAAGTTCGCCAAGGACTGGGCTGTGTCCGGTAACGGACCCTTGGTGTTGGAGTACGAGACCTACAGATACGGAGGTCACTCCATGTCCGACCCTGGTACCACCTACAGAACCAGAGAGGAGGTGCAGCACATGAGATCGAGAAACGACCCAATTGCCGGCTTGAAGGCCACCTTGTTGGACCTCAACGTTGCCACCGAGGACGAGATCAAGTCCTGGGACAAGGAGGCCAGAAAATACGTCGACGAACAAGTGGCCGAGGCCGAAAACGATGCTCCTCCAGAGGCTAAGATGAGCATTTTGTTCGAAGATATCTACGTTCCCGGCTCGGAAGTCAAGGAGTTGAGAGGCAGAATCTCCGACGATACCTGGAACTTCGAGAAGAACGACTTCTCCAACAGGGTGTACTAAACATTAATAGAATCTGATTATCATTGATAGCCGTAGACCTCTACACCCACACATTATTCTCATCGCATCTCAACCAGGTTAGGTGCACTATGTCCTACGACCAATACAAGTATGAGGAGATGTCCAATAAGGTTCTCCAGTCTGGCAGGCGACCTAAAGAGGACGTACTGGATACACCAATGTCGTTGGCCGGTCAGATTTCCGTGAAAGATATGGGACTGCGAGTTGAGCATGAAAAACCGTCAACTACCAGTGGTGAAATATCCATCAAAAAGACAAAACAGAAATTCAGTAATCAAGATTACGCTGGAGAAGTAACAGCAGAAGTATCATACTATCCTACAAGTGCAGAAAATGGTCATATATGGGAACTTTTGATGACTTCTGTGAACGGTTTACTACCTGATTCCACCCACGAAGTAATTGTTTCCGCCACTGATGCTGTATTAGGTATCTGCAAGCAGCAGGATGTCAGCAACAAGGATAAAAGAAGCGAAATAGACAGTTTGCTCGAGATTAAGTTGGATACTACCAGGTTCGATGAGCTTCTCACTCTCAGTAATCGTATCACAGACTTCGAATTGAACGACAAAAATGACGACGAAGAGCAGGATGAAGACCTTGACGGTGTTCCTATCGTATTTGACGACGAGGATGAAGAAGAAGATCCTTTGCAGCATAACAGTGACAGCGAAGACGAAGAAGATATAGATCCCAGCATTCCAGAACAAACCACTGAAGATTCTGCCCTCACGACTTCCAATGATATCACTGTGAAGACAGAACTGGAAATCTCGTCGCAAAAATCACTTATTCCTTTGCATGAAATCGACGCATACTTTCTTCAGCGTCGGTTGACCACCATCTACGAAAATGAAACCTCATTTGTGCAAAAGTTGGCGGATGATATTTATAAACTTATTCACCTGGATATGTCCACTCGTGACCTCGAGAACGAGTTGATGGAGCTCTTCAATTATGAGCATTTGGAATTCGTCACCTTTTGTCTCGAGAACAGATGGAGGATAGCATACAAGTTGAAAATGCTCGAAGGGGCAGATAAAGAGGCTTTGCTCGAGGAAATGAGAGCTAAAAAACTAACTAGTCTTGCTGATGAGTTTCAGGGCAACCGAAAATCTTCGAAGCGTCGGCATAGCGATACGCAAGAAGCTGTCAAAAAGACAAAGACAGCACCAAAAGTACGTCAACCTCGTGAGGTGGATCTTTCCGCATTAACATTCGATCAGGGGTCACATATGGTTGCTACTCGTAAGGTGAAGCTTCCTCAAGGTTCCTACCAGCAAAAGAAAAAGTTGTATGATATTATTAGCATTCCAGCTCCCAAACCAGCACAGGACAACGATCCACTTGTACCAATTACGGAGCTTCCAGAGTGGGCTCAGGAAGTCTTTCCATCTTCTGAGACCACTACATTAAACAAGATCCAATCGAAAATATTTCCATCTGCATTCAAATCCGACGAAAACCTCCTTTTATGTGCACCCACAGGTGCTGGTAAGACCAATGTCGCCATGTTGACTATTTTACGTACATTGGAACAGTACAGGAAGGAAGATGGAAGATTTGATCTCGGAGAGTTCAAAATCGTCTATATCGCTCCCCTCAAGGCTTTGGTACAAGAACAGAAGCGAGAATTCGAACGTCGATTGACCCCAAGTTTTGGAATAACCGTCAACGAACTCACTGGTGACTCTACTCTCTCCGCTCAACAAATCAGCGAAACTCAAATCATCGTGACGACTCCAGAAAAGTGGGATGTGATAACTCGAAAGGGTGCAGATGTTCCACATGTTAATCTTACAAGACTTGTTATTATTGACGAAATCCATTTGTTACACGACGAGCGTGGTCCAGTTTTAGAGGCAATTGTTGCACGTACACAACGCCAGCTGGAAGCTTCTGGTGAGCCAATTCGACTTGTAGGTTTGTCAGCCACATTGCCAAATTACAAAGACGTTGCCAAGTTTCTTCGTGTAAACTTTGATACTGGACTTTGGTACTTTGACTCTACCTACAGACCATGTCCGCTTGAACAGCATTTTATCGGCATCAAGGAAAAGAAGCCTATCAAGAAAGTACAAGCAATGAACGAAGCCTGCTACGAAAAGATGGTGGAAAGTCTTGAAAATAAGCACCAACTAATCATTTTTGTGCATTCAAGAAAGGACACCTACAAAACAGCGGTATGGTTGAAAGAGAAATTAGAAGAAAATGATAAGGTGAGCCTCTTAAATGATACTACAGGCACTCGTGAAATTCTTCGTCAGGAAGCAGAAGCTGTACGCAATCCCAATGTCGCTGAAGTTGTCAGCGCAGGCTTTGGTATGCACCATGCTGGTCTTAATCGAGACGAGAGATCTCTCGTAGAAGACTTGTTCGCTCAGGGACACATTAGGGTATTGGTTTCTACTGCAACATTGGCTTGGGGTGTCAATCTTCCTGCTCATACAGTTGTCATAAAAGGAACCGAAACATATTCACCTGAAGTGGGAGCATGGGTGCAGCTTTCCCCGCAAGACATATTGCAGATGCTTGGAAGAGCAGGAAGACCACGATATGATAAAAGTGGAGAGGGAATCATAATCACGTCTCAGGACGACATCCAATATTATTTGGCAATACTCAACCAGCAGCTTCCTATCGAGTCGCAATTGATGCTGAAGCTAGTCGACACTATCAACGCTGAGGTGGTCTTAGGAAGCGTCTCATCTAGAGAACAGATTGTCGAGTGGCTCAGCTACACATACTTGTACATCAGAATGCTCCGCTCACCTGCTCTCTACAGAGTTGGTGCTGACTATGCTGGAGATAAATCTTTACGAGACAAGAGAGACGATTTGGCCCACTCAGCGCTTCTGATACTCCAACGGCACAAAATGATTGTATACGATCCAGAGTGTGGCTCAGTAAATTCTACAGAGCTCGGAAGGATTGCATCTCACTTCTATATTGGCCATGGCACAATCAGCACATTTAATGACAACCTCAAGCCATGGCTGTCACTCATCGACGTTTTCAGAGTGTTCTGTATGTCTGGAGAATTCAGATTGATGCCGGTAAGACGAGAGGAAAAGATCGAAGTGACAAAACTCGCACAAAGATGCCCCATTCCTATCAAAGAAGCACCAACTGAGCCACTTGCCAAAGTCAATGTACTTTTACAGACTTACATCTCTCGCTTAACCCTCGAGGGGTTTGCATTGCTTGCAGATATGGTCTATATCACCCAGTCTGCTGGTCGACTCTTCAGAGCTATACATGAAATTGCATTGAAAAAGAAGTGGTCTGCGTTGTCACGAACGACCCTTGATGTCTGTAAGATGGTGGAGCGGCGTATGTGGTTGGTCAATTCACCATTGCGTCAGTTTGGTGATCTAGCCAATGCACAAATAATTCGAGCTGCTGAAGGATCTCATTTACCTTGGACCAGCTACTTCGATCTTGAAGCGAGCGAATTGGCTGAGGCAATAGCGTTCAAGGGCAACAGTCAGACAGTCCACCAACTTTTGAAACAATTTCCAAGAATCAAAGTTGATTACTTGCTTCAACCCATCACTTCAAAAATGGTCCGGATTCAGTTCGAGCTCATTCCTGATTGGACTTGGAATGTTGACTTGCACGGCAGTCTGCAAAGGTTCTTGCTCTTGATCGAAGATTGTGACGGTGAGAAGATCCTATTTGCAGACAGTTTTACAGTTTACCGTAAAAATGTGCAAAAACCACACATCGTTGAAGCTACCGTGCCATTTATGGAGCCTGAACAGCCGTTGTACTTCGCCCTGGTCGTTAGTGAATCATGGCTCAACTGTGAAGCAAGAATCCCCCTTATGTTAAATGATGTTAAGGTCCCCAAGAAAGGCTCTTCTTTTACTGAACTCTTGGATATCCACAGTGTTGCGACGTCCGAGTTGAAGAACGAGAAGTTTACTGCTTGCTTTGACTTTCGGTACTTCAATCGCTTCCAGTCACAGGTGTTCAATACCTTATACCACACTAACCAAAACGTCTTGGTCGCTATGTCAAAGAATAACGGGAAGACCGTGTGTGCGGAGTTGGCTGTATTAGCTCACTGGAAAGCGAGCGGTGGTCGAATTGTTTACTTAAATCCAAACGCAGACAATTTGAAGCAAGTTTACAAGTCTTGGAAGAAGAAATTTGCAGACTTGGGTGACACAGCTAAAGAAATTAACTGTTTTACGGGAGATACGAGTCAAGATTTGGCTATACTTTCGTCGAGTCATCTTGTTCTTGCAACTCCAGAACAGTGGGATAAAGTTTCCTTCCGTTGGAAACAACGGAGAGCAGTACAAGCCGTGGACTTGTACATCGCTGATGATGTCCACATGATCGGTAATGGCGAAAAGGGCATATACTACGAAAATGTACTTGCTCGTACCAGGTTCCTTTCCACCCAGATTGACCACGAAGTCCGTATTGTTGGCTTATCAATGTCTTTGACTAATGGACGGGATTTCGGCGAATGGCTTGGTTGCTCGAAGCAAAATGTTTTCAATTTTCACTCTGGCGAAAGGTTCAACAAGATCAATGAAATTAGGATACAAGCCAAGGGTTCTTACACCAACCTAACACTGGTGTTACCTTCTGTTTATTCTCATGTAAACACTCAGGGCCAGACAATAGTTTATGCAGCTAACAGAAAGGACTGCTTGAAGGCAGCTGCTGAGTACATGAACAGAATAACTGGTGAGGATGGACTTCTCAAAGCAGAAAAAGATGAACTTGCCCCATACTTCAAGAAAGTTACTGACAAGTTTGTCCGCAGCTTTTTAGAAGTAGGAATTGGAATTTATCACAATAACATGGTACCTATGGACAAACTCATTGTTGAGAGAATGTTCGGCAACAATGTTATATCCGTCTTGTTTGCTACGAAGAATACCGCAAGTCAACCATTGGTGGCTACCAATGTTATTGTCATGGGCACTCAAGAATACGATGGTCGAGAACATGGGTATGTCGACTACACTTTGGTAGACATGATGGAAATGGTAGGAAATACCGCCAGCAATGGACGAGTTTTAATATTGACCACACCAGCCAAAGTGGAGTACTACAATTATTTCTTGAACGAGGCTCTACCTGTTGAGAGTCACTTGGCATCTTCTTTGCACAACCTTTTACTGCAGGAGATTAGTGGCAGATCGTTGGCTTCAAAACAAGATTGTATCGACTGGTTGACGTTCACGTATTTCTACAGAAGAATACAGCTTAATCCAAGCTTCTACGATGTCAAAGATATTTCTCATCTTGGTATTTCGGAGTACTTGTCCCAGTTGATCGAGAAGGACCTTGAAGAGTTGGCAGAAGCACAGATGATTGAAATTGGTGACGAAGAAGATGAAGAAGAAGAAGAGGATTCCATCTCTCCATTGAATGGAGCAATGATAGCTTCCTACCACAGTGTCTCGTACCTTACCATGAAAGAATTTGCAAGGCTCGACAACAAGTCGAGGATGCGTGGTATCTTGGAAGTTGTGACATCAGCATCAGAATTCGAGTCTTTGCCCATAAGAGAAAATGAAGAGGTGACACTTTCTAAGATATACCTGAAATTGCCCATCAAAACACTAACAGTGGACTACGACTCGCCGCATTTTAAAGCATTTGTTCTTTTGCAAGCCCACTTTTCCCGGTTTACACTTCCACCAGATCTAGCACTGGACCAGAAGCTAGTGCTCCAGAAGATATTGCATGTTTTGCATGCTTGTGTAGACCACTTGTCGAGTGAAGGGTTCCTCAATGCATTGCAAGCGATGGACTTGTCGCAGATGATTGTGCAAGGAATGTGGAGCAACGAGAATGTTTTGAAACAGGTCCCTGGATTCACAGATGAAATCATAGCTAGATGTGTGGCCAAGAACGTGGAAATGGTGTTTGACATCATGGCTCTTGAGGACGACGAACGAGATGAAATTCTCCAACTTGAGGGCCAGGCGCTCAACAAAGTGGCTGAGTTCGTCAACAGCTACCCGAATATAGATGTGAGCTATGAGCTAGACATGTCACAGCTGCTTCAAGCTGATGAGCCAGCAGAAATTACCGTCGTGATCACCAGAGATGAAGAGGTCGACGACCTTCTGGTTGTCAGTGAGCGGTTTCCATGGCCCAAGAGCGAGTCCTGGTGGATTGTGCTCGGAGATCTGACGTCCAGGCAGCTCTATGCCATCAAGAGAGCCACAATCAGCAAAGAAGAACAGCGGTTTACATTGGAGTTTACGGTGCCCACTCAGGGCACTCACAACTTAACATTGTGGTGCATGTGTGACTCGTATGTGGATGCCGACAAAGAGGTAGATGTCAAAGTTACAGTAGAGTAGAGCTATATAATGATAACGAAAGCATTCAGATATTTGTAGATTCGGCCACCACTTTGAGTCACGGCTTTGAGTCATCGTGAGAATCTCAATATTTTTCATCTCTCGAACCAACCGTCATAGACTCCCCACCATGGATAAAAGCAAGAACATCTTGACTCCTTACATCAAGTCATTGATGTTGGAGCATCCGAACTTGACTCCGAAGGACCTCAGTACGGTCTTAAGATTGGTCTTCAGAGGCATACCGTCGGACGTCCAAGTAGCGGCCTTCTTGACTGGGTTACGAATCAGAGACCTAGACCAACAACCAGAGTACATAGCAGCTGCTGTGAACACCATCTTGGAGTTCTCCAACATTATAGACGTCGACTTGGTCGACAAGGCAGGTTACATCGATGTTGTTGGAACTGGAGGAGACGGACAGAACACCTTCAATGTGTCGACATCTGCAGCCATTGTTGCTGCTGGAATGGGATTGCCGGTATGCAAACACGGCGGAAAGGCTTCCACATCCACGTCGGGCTCGGGAGATCTTCTCAAGCATCTCGGTGTTGATTTGTCGGTTGTGAGTGCTACCACCACCCCAGATATTGTCAAAAATACTTTGTTCTGCTACTTGTATGCGCCATCCTTTCACCCAGGCATGGGCAAAGTCGCTGCTATACGTGGCCAGCTCGGTATCCCCACGATTTTCAACATATTGGGTCCTCTCATAAACCCCATTCCAATACGAGCAAGAATTTTGGGAGTCTATAGTGAAAAGCTAGGCGAGTCCTATGCCTTAGCAGCTGCTAAGCTCGCTGCATCGAACGCTGCACACATAAGAACTATGATTGTGTATGGAGAAGTCGGCTTGGACGAGATTTCGCCAGTTGGAGCTACCAAGTACTGGATGGTGGAATCGGACGGAAAAATAACCACTGGATCGGTCACTCCATACGACTTCAATCTCCCAGAACACAAGCTTGACCAGGTCCGCTCCGGCACCGCAGAAGAGAACGCCGCTATCCTCTACCATATTCTCCGCCAAGACAGTGTAGAGTACAAAGTCACCAACGGACAAAACCACCCCATAGTGGACTACATTTTGATGAACAGTGCTGCGCTCGCAGTGGTAGCAGGCTTGGCCGACTCTTGGCCCGCTGGTGTGGAATTGGCTAAGAAGGCAATTGTCAGTGGCAGTGCGTTGAAGGAATTGGAAAACTTCAAGAACATCACGCAGTCGTACAACGCAGAAACTTGAATGACAGCATGGCCAGCAACCACTTACAACCACCTGAAATCACCTTAAACCAAAAAAGAGCACCAGCAACAGCTATATACATTTACAACTAACCTTATATACTAATCATCACAGTTATAGACCACTCACTCACTTTCGATCTCAGCTCCAGAAATTCCTGCACATCCGATCTACAACCGCGATCGCGTCACAAACAAACACACAGTTCATGTTTACCACGAAAAACCTAATAGGGACACCTCAACGAGGACCAAAGAACTATGAGTTCACGCCTATCGGAGCATCCAGGCGTCCCGGCATGAATCAAGAATCCACTCAAAACCCTAATTTGGGCACACAGCCTTCACTCAAGCGCACGAATCAAGGCTCCAACAACATCAGGGACCCGCTCAAAGTGGACCAGTCGTTCCTAGAGTCGTTCGAGACCACCAGCGTATTGGGATCCAGCAATATCAACACTCCTTTGGTCCCTTTGCATGACAGAAAGGCCGCTGTATCCGAAACAACCCGAACTCAAAACCACATTCTCAGCAATGGAGCAACGATTCGCGACCAGCAACAGGACAACAAGCGCCTAGAGACAGAGAACTACAACCTCAAGATCAAGTTGGCCACATTTACTCGTTTTTTTGATCTGTCGCCCGAGGATCAGCGCAAATTGCTCACTGAAAATGTGGACTTGAAGCAACAGTTGATGGAAAAAGTACACGAGATCGACCGCCTACATTCCCAAATAGACAGAGCCAACGAGGACAAGGAAAACACACTCGTTTCAGCTGCCTCGGCCCTGCCTATTCCAAATATCAGCTTGATACTAGCAGAAAAGGACGACAACATTCGCAGACTCAACAGCATAATACATACCAACAAGGACGAACTCGACGCCTTGAGGTCGCAGGTGGCCAATATAAGTGCACAAGGAAAGTCTACCGACGAGCTCTTTGAGAAACTAGAAAGATTGGAGAACGATAACCAAAGACTAAGGCGACAACTGCAAGCCTTGCAGGACCAATTGGCACAGTCACAACGCGGTGAGGATGTGTCAGCTGACGAGCTAAACGTATTAAGGCGAAACATGCATGAGGCACAGAATGAAGCCGTGATATGGAAGGAGAAATTTGATAGCCTTTCAGCAAAGCTTGAAGACGACGCTAACACCAAATTCTCACAAGTTGAGATGGAAAGAGCATGGCATGAAGTTGAGCAAGCACAGAAGGCTTACCAGAGTATGCGATCGGAGCTTGAGCAAACCCAACTTAGATTGCAAGCCGTGCAGCGCGAGTCATCTAAGGCTAACAACGAGTCCGAAACTGTTCACGGAGAGGTTTCCTCCCTCAAATCTCATATCACTCACCTAGAAGCTAAATTGAGCTCCCTTCAAAGCTCGTTAGCTTCTAAGCAATCTGATGTTAATCACTTACAACTCGAGCATGATGGCGACAAGCAGAGTTTATCACGTCTCCAAAGTCGTCTTGAAACTCTCAATGAGGATCTCAAGGAGAAGGAGAAACAAGAACACGCTTTCAAGAAGCAGATAAGTGCATTGATCAACGAGAGAGACAACAAAAGTAACGATTCAAGAGCATTTCAACATCAATATGAAGCGATGAAAGACAGAGAGCAAGTTTTGACGGAGAGGAATCAAGAATTGAAATTGGAACTTGAAAAGTTGAAGGACCAAATATTTCAAGAAAAGTCTCGATACTCTTCGAATGATGAGCGACTCTCCGAAGCCTATGATGAAATTAAAGAATTGAAGGACAAATTGGACTTTTTCGAAAGCGAGTATGAGAAGCTAGAGGACGAACTTCATAACTCTGAGCTTAGTATGAGCAACTTAAGGAATGAACTCAACAAGAATCAATTCTCCTATTCCGACATGAAAGATAATAATGATTACTTGAAGCAGAGGCTAGATTCCTCGGAGAATACGATTAAGGAGTTGAAAAACACCATTCAGGATCTCAAGATACAATCCAGCACCAAGCCTGAAGTAAGCGCCCTTGAACAGTTGAACAAATACAACGCTCAAAGGTTGGAGGATGAAAAGATTGAGTTGTTGGATGAGATTGACACACTCAAATACGAGCTTTCTCGCGTTAGACTCGAATTGAACCAACAGAAGAGTTTCAAGCTGAACCCCTCACGCGATAACGATGCTTTTGAGTTGCGCAGACTCAACTCTGAGAAACATCTGCTACAAACGAGGCTCGAAAGTAAGGAGTATGAAGTTTCAGACCTCGAGTCAAAGTGCAGAAAGTTAACTCTTGAAATTGGAGACAAAGAAGCAGCCATTGAATCACTCGAAAAGATGGTGAGAGATACAACCAGGAACAAGAAATTGGACGTGTTTGTGGAAGATGAAGAGCGCACGGGATTTTTGAAGGAAAGAGCCTCCAGCGATTCACAAATCCGTGTTTTGCGTCTTCAGAATGAGACCCTCCAAAAGGAATTGGATTCACAAATCGCATACTACAAGTCTAAGCTCGATGAGTTGATGCGTGTCTACAATAAACGGAATGGATCTGAAAGTGCCATTTCCAGCTCCGTTGTAGCTTTGCTTGAAGAGCAAGTCGACGAAGCACAGAAAACAAAGCATGAACTTACGTTCAAGTTAGCAGAAGCAAACAGCAGAATTGAGGAATTTCAGTTGACGTCACAAGCAGAACAAGAAACTTCAGCTAGTATGTCTGTGCAGAACAAACAGTTGACGGAGATCAATGCAGCTCTTGAAAGTAGTGAAAGCATTCTCAAAGTTGAAAACAGACAACTTCAAGAGAAAGCCAAACGACTCACCGAAGAGACTGAGAGAGTGACAAAGCACTGTGAAAAGCTAGCCAGCAAGCTCAAGGAGCTCAAGGGTCGTGAACTCGAACGAGATGATAGCGTTTATCAAAGATTACTGAGATCGGTTGAAGAGATCAGTAAGTACAAGACGAGCAACAAAACCATGCAGCGCAAGATTGAAGAATTGAGTGAACAACTAGATGCATCCAAGCTTGATTCATCTCGTAAGACTCGTACACAATTTGATCTTCTTCAAAACGAGCTTCAGTACTATCGTGCCAAGCTCTATGACATGAATTTGCATGCCAACGATCTCAGTCTTGTCAACTTCTATGTTGATAAGGCCATCAAGAACTCTGACCTGGATATTAAAAACCAAGTGGCCAAACTAACGAGTGTGGGCGGTTACGCTAAGGTGCAACAAGAACCCAGGAAACTCACATTCGCAGTTGTTGCCAAGTTTGTGTTGGCATCTGTGAGGATCAAAAGACGATTGGAGAGATCCAACAAGAGACTGGATCGCCTCCTTGAGCTACGGACTCAAATTGAGAAACAAAGATACTTTGTTTAGTGTATATTACTATTGTATAATATCATGTACCATTAATTTACTCAGGACTTTATCTCATTGATCTCGTAATCGGCGTTTGGAAACCCTTGTTGTCAGTAGAAGGGTTGCGGGATCTCACCCGAGGAGTCTGTGCTTGGCCAGATCCGGAGTTGGACCGTATTTTGAATGCAAAGGTGTTGTTGTGATGTGAAATGATGTCGGTGCTCAAGTTTGTAGAAACATCAGCTATGTTAGAATCGCTAAAATCTTCTGGCGATGCAATATCGGCTTGGTCTTGCAAATGGGAACGGCCGTTGGCCAAGAAGTCAGCCAAAAGAGCTCCTGAGTACTCCAGATCGCTATTTTGTTGTGTGTACAAAGGCTGGAGAATAGTTGTGTCGTGAGTCATGTGCAAGTTGGAATTGGGGTTCAAGTATCTTTCGTGCAAGCTGAGGTCCATCCAGTGGTTTTGCTGCATGTTCTTGCGGTTTTTTGAGAGCTTCAGTCCAGCCATAGAAGAGCTCATAGGCAATCCGTCTTCGTCGTCATCATCGAGCAAGAGATTGGGAAAAATATTGGAAACAGCTTCCATCAAAGACAGCGTGTCTATATCATCAAATGGTATGGGCGAGTCCTTCCACAATTCCATGTGTAACACATGGCTCAGACTATTTAAATGTGCATACGAATAGGCAGAATCTCGGGACATGATATGTTGATTTGCGAGTGGCTGCGAAATTATTGAAATTATCGTGCGCAAGAAAGTGTAGAAAGTGCCAAACTTTACAGTTAGTGGTTTCGCATGTAATCGTAATATACAGTAAATATACATGTCGTCAGCATACGGCCACAGAGCCGCATATGGATTCAAACAACGTAGGTTTTTGTTCGAGGGCCTTTTCTTCATAGGCAGACGACTTGACGAGCTTGAATGCTCCAGTACCGATGCTCATGGTTTGTCCCAAAATAATGCATTCCGAAACTCCTTCAATTTCGTCTCTCTTCATGTAGAACGCAGCGTCAAACAAATGGTCGGTTGTCTTTTCAAACGATGCCAATTGCAACACTGAGTCTCTCATTTTGCTTAAACCAAATCTGGTGATACCCAAGACCTCTCCCTTATAGGTCATCACATCCCCAAGAAGCTGGATATGTCGAGGATCCACACTCATTCCGTGCTTGCTCATAGTGTAGTCGATTTCGCCAATAATAGAGGATCTGGCTGCTTCTATACCCAAAACGTCAAACACCTCGAGCATATGGTTGGTGGTTGTCTTGGTTCCAACGATACCGTCGGTGCTCATGACTTGCTTGAGACCGTAGCCTTCAACCAACAATTCCTTCTTCCCGTCGTCCTTGATGTTAATGACTGCTCTGGAAATCTCCGGGAGTCCCTTGATGCATATGGAAGGCAAGGCACGCTTGAGTTGCTGCATACGGAAGAATAGCGAGTTGGTTGAGTCGGTGACACGATAGTCGTCAGCCATGTTCTTCATTAAATCGGTCTTGGTTTGACGCAAGGTGATCAAGACATTGATGCGGTCTCTGCCAGCAATGGAAACATCACCGGGTAAGATCTTAAGCTTTGGAGCAGTAACAATTGCGTGAGCAATGGACTCAATGTTCAATTCCAACTGGAGCTTTTCGATGGTGTCCAAATCGATCTTGACCGACAAGTACGCCAAGTTCTCCTTGTACACATCTTCGATAAAGTAGGCCACATCTTGCAAAAGCGTCTTTTCAATTCTTCCCTTGACCACTCTCGCGGCAATCTCATCGTCGTCGTTCACCAACACACCATTGATAATGGGCGTGGAGATGACTTTCGAAGCATTAATAATCTCTTTTATTCTAGGCACACCAAGAGTAACATTCATGGAAGCAACACCAGCAAAATGGAAAGTCTTCAATGTCATCTGTGTACCGGGCTCACCAATAGATTGTGCACCAATTGCTCCGACAGCTGTACCTGGTTCCACCTTAGCTCTAGAGTACTTGTAGATACATTGTTCAAGGAACTTCTCGATCGCCTTCAAGGAAATCTTCGACAACTGGTTGACGGCATTGAGCAGCTTTTTGTCATCCTTGGCACCTGAAAGGCTCCATCCCGATTCAAGACCCTTGTTTCCACGGATCTGTGCTAGATGAGTAGCTTTTTCCAGAACGAATTCTCTGATAGACTTGTAAAATGCACGTTCTGCATCATTTTGGTCGATATACTCCTGCTTGTTTTCATCTTCCTTGGCAAGTGCATGGCCGAGATTATCGTAACGTACCAAACGGTCTTCCAAAGGAGACAACACTTGGTCGGTGGCTTTCAAGATCTCAAACGGCAACAAACCGGATTCACCAATGTCGTATGTGACATTATACGCATGAGACCATTGACGAGCAAAGTTGACGGGTTTGGCGTCTCCCTCCATATCGAAAGGATCCAAGCCGTCACCACCATAGGTAAATTGAACAATACCGTTGGACGAATTTCTGACAGTATGGTCGTATTGAGCTGAGAGATCTTCCAACGACTTCATCAATCTACGGGACATGTAACCGGTTTCAGCAGTCTTCACAGCGGTATCCACCAAACCTTCTCTTCCAGAAATGGCGTGGAAGAGGAACTCTGGTGGAGAAAGACCGGAGAAGAACGAGTTTCTCACGAAACCCTTGGACTGTGGGGTCTTGGAGTTTTTGGGGAAGTGTGGTAAAGATCTGTCCTGGAAACCATCAGGCACTCTGTTGCCTGAAATAATTTGTTGTCCTACAACAGCCACCATTTGAGACACATTCAATGTGGAACCCTTAGATCCGCAAGTTGCCATGATTAACGGAGCGTTAGCAGAATCCAACTCGTTGATACAAACCTCACCGACTTGTTCACGCACCTTGGACAACAATCCTCCGATCTTAGCCTCCAAGGTTTGCTCTTCGTTACAACCAGGTTGTGTTTCCAACTTTCCTCTCTTGTACAAATCGATGAGCTCGTCACACTTGAGGTATGCCTGTTCGACCATAAGTTCCTTCTTGCGCTTCAAATCAGCACCAGGTGTAACGTCGTTGATTCCGATAGAGAAACCACGGTTTCCAAGGTACCGAGCACACAACTTGGCCATTCTGTTCATGGCTTCGGCAGCAGCATCTGGTCCGAAGTCTCGCAAGATGGTATAGAAAACGGAATGCTTTTTACCATCACCCAATGTCAGCTTGTCCATGACACCTGAAAGAACTTGCGAGCCACGGATGATAACGTAGCCGTCGTTGGGAGACATTTCGTTAGGGTAGCCAGGCGCTGGTGGGGTGAAAGTTTTATTCTTCGCTTCCAAGTTGACAATGACATTGCTTTGCTTGTTGGGCTTCATCAAAAGTGAAAACACCTGCTTACCCGTCCAGAGCATCACCGGCTTAAAGATGGTTGGCGGCGGCAAGTCAAACTGGAGATCTGCGTCGGACATCATGCTGAGAAGCTGGATAAAAGTGGCTCTGTCGTAGAACGATTCCTTGTGTGATATGAGATAGGACCCAGTGATGAAGTCCTGGGTGGCCGCAATGATGGGCTCGCCGGACTTGGGAGTCAAGAGGTTGTTCTTGACGCCCATTAAGTTGATGGCTTCCGCTCGTGCTTCTTCTGTCTGCGGAACATGCAAATTCATTTCGTCACCGTCGAAATCGGCGTTGTAAGGTGTACAGACACACTCATTGAGTCTGAAGGTACGCCATGGCCGGATCTTGGCGTAGTGGGAAAGGATCGAGAGTCTGTGTAACGAGGGCTGTCTGTTGAACAACACCACGTCGCCGTCCTCGATGTGCCGTTCCACAACGTCACCGACATGCAAGTTTTTGGCCAACTTGACCTTGTCGCCAAAACGCAAGTTACGCTTGGCGGCTTCGTTCTGTTTCATCACGTAGTTGGCACCAGGATGAACATCTGGCCCGTTGAGAATGAGCTGCTGCAACTTTTTGCGATTGTAGCGGGTACAGCGCTCTGGATAGGTCAAAACCTTGGCCACACGGTCTGGAACCGCTACCTCGTCGATCCGGAGATTGGGATCTGGCGAAATGACGGTTCTGCCGGAAAAGTCTACTCTCTTTCCCGACAAGTTTCCACGGAACCGACCCTGCTTACCCTTGAGTCTCTGGCAGAAGCCACGAATGGGCTTCGCTGCCTTGGCTCCTCCGCTCAAGCTGGGGAGCAATGCTGGGTTGGCGGCATCGGAGTTGATGTACATGGCCACAGAGAGCTGGAGATAGTCCCACTGCTCCATGAGGTTGTTGATGGAGATGCCCTTCTCGATGCCCGCCTTTATCAACGAGCTCGTCCACACGATCTCCGTGAGCTTCACGGTGATATCGTCTTCGTTCAGCTGAGCGTCCATCATGACTGACGGCCGGATGCAGACTGGAGGAGCTGGCAAGTAGCGCCAGATGTACATTTCGGGACGTCCTCCTCTCAGAGCGTCGATGCCAAAGAGCTCACAGTCACTGGGTGTGATCTGCTTGAAGAGATTGAGCACCTTGAGCGGGTTAAGGTCGTCGTGGACCCGCTTGGCGAACTTTTCAAGCTCTGGGTTGCGAGCAAACACCCCGTCGAATTCCTGGTCCCAGATATCTTTTTCGGGTGCAGACTTCTTGCCAATCCACCGGAAGGTGTCGTGCACTATCTTGAGTGCCGCAGGACCCGATCCGCTAGCAGCCTTCTTCACCACACCGTTGATATGGTAGCACTGGAAACAGCGTCGTTGTTTTTTGCACTGGTCGACCACTTTCTTGAGGATCTTCATGCGCCGCAAGTTGTCGATGCCTGGACGGCGTAGATCACTCAAGAAGCGCCGCTTCGTCTGTTCGTCAAGCAAGATCGCAGAACACAGCTTGCAGATGCACTGCAACACCGAGATCACCGCCCGAAAGTATCCCACATGGAAAACTGGGAGGGCCAAGCGGATGTGCCCGAAGTGGCCGTGGCACGAGGCCAAGTTTCCATGGCATGTCGAGCACTCGTTGGCGTTGGAGGAGATTCCCATCTTGGTATCCAACGCACCACCTTCCTTTGCCGAGCGCCCACGCTCCAAATCGTAGAGATCTCGGGTTGAAACTTCGACCTCAGACTGTGCGAGGATGTCTTGTGACGAGAGCACCCCGAACTCGAGCCCAGCGATACGCTTGGGCGCAATATCCACCACCACCTGCTTCATGGTTGGTGAAAAATTCGCTGCGATGCTCGAATAGTGTGGGTGCACCGGGCGCGCGACCCCATTACTCACCAGATCTCACCAAACGCTCCACCATGAGCGACAAACAAGAGGAGGTGTTCAAGACCTTAGAGGAAGACGACGAGTTCGAAGACTTCCCAGAAGACACCCAGTGGTCTACAGAAGCAAACGGCAATGCCCAAAGTGCTAGTTTGTGGGAAGAAGACTGGGACGACGACGATGTCCACGACCAGTTTTCCCAGCAATTGCGGGACGAGTTGAAACGGGCAAGAAAGTAGACGAATAAACGAATATAGAGAGAGATGCGTAGGATGCGTAGACTGTTCTTGGTTTGGTTTGGTGTAGTCGGTTGATTTGGATCAAGTGGATTAATGGGAGAGTATTATTGATGGTTGTTTGCCACTGAAAGATGTGAAATGTTAGCAATCTGGGGTGTTTCGTGCCAATTCTCCGTAATTGTTTGCATTGTTATATTTCGGTCCACAACTGAGCCCAATATCTTCACTATAATCACTTTACTTATGACACTTCCGCATACTATTGTCTGTTAATTTTCAGGTTTGTATTAGCCAGCTCCATCCCATCTGTCATACTACGCTACACTTAATTTATAGACTTCTGATACCAATTCAAGTATGTATTTACCTTCTCTATTCTCCTTATCCTAGACTCAGGCGTAGAAGTTGACACTCTTCGACTTTCTTGCCTGCACTTCACCAATCGCCTCCACAAAGTCCTCGTGCTTGATCAGCGACTTGCCGTTTCTCAACGCGATCATACCAGCTTCCACCGTCACCGCCTTCAACTGCGCTCCATTGAACTCGTCGGTACTACGAGCCAATTCCCTCCAGTTGACCAGGTTATTGTCACAGTTCAACTTCCTGGCGTGAATCTTCAACACCGACTCTCTCGCTTCCTCCAGCGGCAATGGGAACTCAATCTTTCTGTCCAAACGACCAGAACGCAACAATGCAGGATCTAATGTGTCCACACGGTTGGTGGCGGCAAGCACCTTGACCCGGTCGTCGCTTCCAAAACCATCCAACTGATTCAAAAGCTCCAACATGGTCCGCTGCACTTCTCTGTCTCCGCTCTTGTCGGAGTCGAAACGCTTGGTACCGATGGCATCCAACTCATCGATAAATATGATCGTGGGTGCCTTCTCCTTGGCCAATGCAAACGCATCTCGCACTAACTTGGCACCATCACCGATGAACATCTGCACCAATTGCGGAGCTGCCAACTTGAGGAACGTAGCTCCAGACTGAGCGGCACATGCACGAGCCAACAACGTCTTACCAGTACCAGGGGGTCCGTACATCAACGCACCCTTAGGGGGTTTGATACCCAAGTTTTTGAACTTATCGGCTTGCTTCATCGGCAAAACAACTGCCTCAATCAACTCCTCGATCTGCTTGTCCAATCCTCCGATGTCCGAGTAGTCCTCAGTGGGCTTCTCGTCCACTTCCATAGCCTTCACTCGAGAATCGTACTCTGATGGTAAGGTGTCGAGAATGAGATACGAGTCCTTGTTGACACCAATGAGGTCGTTGGGCTTCAAGTTTTCCGGATCAACCAACCCAATAAGCGGAAGGAAGATGGTTTGTCTGGTGGATGTCTTGATAACCGCCGATTTGCCTGCTCTAGCGGCATCTTCGTCTACATTGGCGCCTTGTTCGACAGCTTCTTTGTCTACGTCCAAGTCGAGCAACTCCACAACATTGCCCACAAGGTAGGGAAGCTGCTTGTTGTTGTTGATTTTCTCCTGCTTGTCCTTGATCCGCTCCACCATCACGGACTTTTCGTGGGTAAGTCGTTGGGTCTCTGATCTCATAACTTTGATGTCGTTGTCCAAAAGTTTGGTTCTGTTGATGATGTCCAGCGTGGCCGAGGAAGGGATTTCCTGGTCGATTATGTCGTCTTGTTGTTCAAGCTCTTCGAGGGTGGACATGGTTTAGTGGCAAGAGACGATAACCGGTTGTAATTGGGTGACAAAAAGTAGATTGTAATGTAAAAATAGAGCCGCGGTGCTGTTCTAGATGCAGATGAGACCTGGAATGAATATTATAAGCTCGAGTGTGGTGGTTGCAGAAACTCGTCGACCTTGAATGAATGGAGTCGTCGCAAGTTGAGTTGATTTGTGCCACTGGCGCGCGCTCGGTAACACACAGCACCCTCGGTAAATACAGGACCGGCATACATCACTGGAAACTGAGCCGCGAGAGCGATAAGAGCTGATACGGAAATGGGGACAGACCACGAGCGATTCGAGGAGCTTCGTGAGAAGTCTATGAGTGGTAAGTGATACGGAATGGTTTATCTGCAGGTATATATACAGCAGAATTATCAATGGCTTTTGGCCATCGAGAAAAACGTCTTCTAACCCAGCTCGCAGTCTAGCTTACTGCCCATACTCTAAATTTCGGTAAGTTTTCCATGTAGATAAATACATGTGGGACTAACGCAGTGTCGGATGTGCACTTTTGACGGCTGATGGCCAAGTATATGTTGGTGCAAATGTAGAAAATGCATCGTACGGCGGCACCATTTGCGCCGAACGAGTAACAATAACACGAGCAATGGTAAGTACTTGCGAGCTCGATAAGCATTGATGATGTGAAGAAGAGCTGTGGGAAGAGCACTATTGAAACATTATATGAGCAACATGCGAAATCACCAAGAATGCATTATGTGGTGACACTATTTGAAACACTGTTGTAGCACCATATGAAGCCTTCCTGGTAGTTTATAATCAGTCGTTACTAATACAGATGGACGGACATAGGTCGTTCAGAGCTATTGCCGTGGCTGGCGATACCAAAACACCGCTTTCTCCATGTGGAATCTGCCGACAGTTCATACGTGAATTCTCGGCCGACTTACCAGTGCATATGTTTGGCAGCGATAGCCACAAAACAATGACCTTGAAAGAGCTTCTACCTATGTCGTTTGGACCAGACGCACTAAATGAGTAGAGTGTACATACAGACAAGGCAGTAGACTGGAAGAGGTATGCTTTCATTGACATGATAATGGTTCATTTAAATCGTAAAATAGTTAATGTACAAGATCCTACGATGCTCGTGCTTGACGAATTGTGACGGCAGAATTGAGACAGTGGAGGATGAACTTCTTAGGCGTATTTGGGCTGTCTCAGCACATGTTTTCCAGCGTCTGATCCAGTTCAGGCTGAGAAAGGAAAGCAGAAAATACAGAAGAGGCAAAAAATAAGACGAGCAAGAGAATCAGGAAACACCCAACAAAATCACCACCTGATTATCAATTTCCTCTTCTTGCCTTATTTTTCCGTCTATTCTGGCTGCAAATGTGTCAAACTTCGGATTCATCTGCAGGTCTAACATCGTCCCAGTTGGCTTCGAAAGACACTGCAGCTGGAATCGTCTGATTTCATCGCCTGTTCACAACGCTAAAACATGCCTGCCATTTTCGCATCGGTTGGTCCGTAGTCCGACTCCGTATAGCACATCCGCACACCACCAGTCTAAATGAAAATTCTCACCACATCTCAAGCCAATGCCTTCCTGCAGTTCGCCTGTTTGTGGCAAGGAGACCGATTCTGCTCTCAAGTGTCCTGTGTGTCTCAAGGATGGCGTAGAGAACGTCTTCTGTGACCAGACCTGTTTTAGAACCGCATGGGCTAACCACAAGTACATTCATAAGCCGGAAGATGGAGCAGTTCCATACAACCCATTCCCCAATTACAACTTTACCGGTGACTTGAGACCCCAGTATCCATTGTCACCACGTAGAACAATCCCCAAGCACATCAAATTGCCCGATCATGCACAAAAGGGCCGTCCGATTGGCGAAATCAAAAACGACCGGATTGGTAAGATCACGATTTTGAGTCCCAAGGATATCGAAAAGGCTAGAAAGGTCGGCCGGATCGGCCGTGAGGTGCTCGACGTAGCTGCGTCACATTTGCGCCCCGGAATCACCACCGATGAACTCGATGCGATCGTCCACAAGGAAACCATCAAGAGAAACGCATACCCATCGCCGCTCAACTACTACAACTTCCCCAAGTCACTCTGTACTTCGGTCAACGAGGTGGTGTGCCACGGTATCCCTGACCAGACTGTTTTGAAGGACGGCGATATCATCAACTTGGACATCTCATTGTACTACTTGGGCATGCACGCCGACTTGAACGAGACATACTATGTTGGAGACAAGGCCAAGGCTGACCCCGACCTCGTGCGCTTGGTCGAGACCACCAGAGAGTGCTTGGACAAGGCCATTGAGCTCGTCAAGCCCGGTCTTTTGTTCCGTGACTTGGGTAAGGTCATCGAGGACCACGCTACTGCCAATAACTGCTCGGTTGTAAGAACATACTGTGGCCACGGAGTCAACCAGCTCTTCCACTGCCAGCCCAATATCCCACATTACGCCAAAAACAAGGCCGTCGGTGTCGCTAAACCCGGAATGGTGTTCACCATCGAGCCCATGATCAACTTGGGTACGTACAAAGATACTGTTTGGCCGGACAACTGGACGGCAGTCACCCAGGACGGCAAGTGCTCGGCCCAGTTCGAACACATGCTTCTTGTCACCGAGGACGGAGTCGAGGTGTTGTCTGGCAGATTGGAGAACTCGCCCGGAGGACCTGTTTCTCGGATATAAGTAGTACAGTAGGTACATTTGCATCGTTAAGGGAATACAGGCTCGTCAGTTGTAGGCACAGATATCTCGTATGAGGCCATCGACGGCTCGCTGTCGGTGACGGCAGCACTGCAAACGGCGGTTTCCACTTTTTCGATGGACTGGCGGAACACCTCGAGCTTTTTTTTGAGCGTGGCAATCTGCTTGACGTTGGATGTGGTGGTGAAAACACCCCGGGCAACATTTAGCGTGGGATATTTCACCATGAGCGAGTCGACATGCGAGTACAATAGTCGAAGGAATTTCAAGTTTTTGAGCACCCCAGCGCTGATTTTGGAGGCCGTGGCGTCCTGCTGTGCCATCTGGGTAATAGTATATCGCATTAATTCGCCTGTGAAATCGAAAATGCCCATAAAGTAGTCGCCCGGAAGCACGACTGTATCTGCCAACGCCGAATCCGCCTGAAAATTCGGCACGTCCACAAGTATGGAGTCAATGCACAGCGTCAAGCATGCCTCGTCGTGCTGCTTTCTCTCGTAGTCGTAGCTTTCTATGAGCAGCACCACAACGTGCTGGAGCTGTCCGTACAGCATGAGGGTTCCATGGGCCAAATAGAAGCCGAAAAGAAGCGCCTCGGTCAACTCTTCGACACAATTGGAGATCGTGCCTTTGTAGGTGTGATATGACGCACTGGATGCATACTTTCGGCACAATGTAGCTAGTTTTTCGCTCAATATACGCACTTGTGCATCGACCAAGGCCCGGTCCGGCGGACGAAAAGTAGCCCGATGCAACAGAAAAATGAGCTTTTTGGAGCTGGAGTTCACGTCGCGACACACACGGATGACCTCTTCCCGCTCATTATGGAGCTGGTCGAGATACGTCTTGGCGTCGGAAAAGACGTGGGAAAGCAGCATGTTGTGGAGAGAAGAGGCCAGTCGTGGGTGCATGGGTGCGATGAGAGGAGGATAATAGGGAGTAAGCAAAAAAGGAAAAGAGATCAAAGAGAGAAGCAAAGAGACAAGCAGACAGAAACAGCACAGCACATTAGTATCCCCTACACGTTTCCCCAAAGCAAATCTCCAAATTCATTTTAATGTTTCTGTGTCCGGGTAACCGCGAAACTTCACGATTTTTCAACAACCTCACGGCCATGTCTTCATCGTTGCAGCTTATAAATCCTAAAGCCGAGCTGCTTAGACGCCAACAGGCTCTTCAGGTGAACATCGCGGCCGCACAAGGGCTCCAGCAAGTTCTTGCGTCCAATTTGGGACCAAAAGGCACATTAAAGCTTCTTGTAGACGGATCGGGCAACTTGAAGTTGACCAAAGATGGCAAGGTTTTGCTTAGCGAAATGCAGATCCAGCATCCCACGGCGGTGATGATCGCGCGTGCTGCCACTGCGCAAGACGAGATTACGGGAGACGGAACTACAAGTGTAATATTGCTTGTTGGAGAGCTATTGAAGCAGGCGGAGCGGTTCATCAGCGAAGGTGTGCATCCACAAGTGATTGTAGACGGATTTGAGACCGCCAGGGAGGGTTCTTTGAAGTTCTTGGACCAGATACGCACAGAGAAACCCGAGTTTGACCGGGAGTTCTTGCTCCAGGTTGCAAAAACGTCGCTTTCGACCAAGGTTTCGGCCGACTTGGCGGAGATCTTGACGCCGATCGTGACGGACGCGGTGCTCACAGTCTCGGATGGGGCCAAGGTGCTCGCCAAGGATGCTGGAAGCACTGCTGGACCACCACAGATTGACTTGCACATGATCGAGATCATGACGATGCAGCATGGCGTGGGCAAGGACACTGAGCTCGTGAATGGATTGGTGTTGGACCACGGCGCACGCCACCCAGATATGCCCAAGGTGGTGGAGAACGCTTACATCTTGACGCTCAACGTGCTGTTGGAGTACGAAAAGACGGAGGTGAACCTGGGCTTCTTCTACTCGACGGCCGAGCAGCGGGAGAAGCTTGTGGCTTCCGAGCGCAAGTTCGTGGACGAGAAGTTGAAGAAGATCATCGACCTCAAGAACCAGGTGGTGGAGTTGGACTCCAAGCGCGGGTTCGTGATCATCAACCAGAAGGGCATCGACCCGATGTCGTTGGACGTGTTGGCCAAGAACGGCATTCTCGCGCTCCGCCGGGCCAAGAGGCGGAACATGGAGCGGTTGCAGCTCATCTGTGGCGGCGAGGCCCAGAACTCGGTGGAGGACTTGACGCCGCAAGTGTTGGGGTTCTCGGAGTTGGTGTACGAAAATTCGTTGGGCGAGGACAAGTTCACGTACGTGCTCAACCGCGGCAGCGAGCAGAAGGCCAAGAGTGCCACCGTACTCATCAAGGGCCCCAACAGCCACCTGTTGCAGCAGACCAAGGACGCCGTTCGCGACGGGCTCCGCTCGGTGGCCAATGTGCTCAAGGACCAGGCGGTGATTCCTGGGGGCGGGGCATTCTGGTTGGGATGCCACCACCACCTCTTGCGAGAGTCTGGGCTCAACAAGGGGCGCACCAAAACAGGAATACAGGCGTTTGCAGAGGCGCTTTTGGTGATTCCCAAAACATTGGCTGCAAATGCCGGCCACGATTCTCTCGAAACCGTGTCTGCATGCCAGGACGACATCGAGGACGGCCGCACCGTCGGCGTGGACTTGGCGTCGGGTGAGCCAATGGATCCTCTGGTGGAAGGAGTGTGGGACTCGTACCGGGTGGTCAGAAACGCCATTCTGGCCGCGGTGGGCATCTCGTCCAACCTCTTGCTCTGCGACGAGTTGTTGAAGGCCGGCAAGAGCCAGCTGCAACCGGCAACCTGATAGATAGCCGGCCTGAGAGGCTATGCATGGGGGGTATATAGGAGGGGATATTTTCTGATCGAGGGGGTGCCAGCGATAGAGATGTAGAGAAGATACAATGCCGCAGATGCAGCGGACGCAATAAAATTATTTACAGTATATGTTGCACCAAGCGAGTTTGACAGCTGTTGGTGAACCTTGTCCAGCCCGTTAGCGAGAAACCGTTTGCACAGTGCGGACGATGCATGGCTGACAGCGCATGGCTGACGTGCATGGCAGATGTGCATGGCAGCGCGTGGAATAAGCTTTAAGGTGGGCGCAGTTCCATGCACAGGGTGCTATTTATAGTGTGGCGCATGAATCACCGCTGAGAACGGCAACCGACGCCACCGAACAAACTAGGGTCCTCCATACTCTTTGCCGCGGTGCGTGGCGTGTAGATAAGAGGGTCCCGCGTGCGGCGCGATTGCCGGTAGGTCTTCGAAATAGATCATATCCGCTGGCACACGAATGCGGCAAACGGAATCGCTGCATCTTTGACTGCAAAAAGTCGAGATGGAGGGGATTACAGGGCACGAATATGGTGAAAAAACTGCGAAAACTACACGAAAGAGCGGAACTTGGTCCGGACTGGGCCTGTGACTTTCAGCATCCCAGCAGCCAGGCTCAATGATCAATTGGCGGTTTCCCCATCCACGGCCGGAAAGCTACCGGGTATGCAATCAGCCGTGGAATACGAGGCCTCACGTGGAAGCAGCTCAACATATTATCTGTTGCGGAGCCAGAGTAGCCGAGGAGTTACCGCAGAAAGTATACACGGTGTTGTCGAATTCTGTTCGTAAATTCGCACAACGGCTAGAAATCAGGAATGGGCGACTGCAGCGTTTTGGTGGCCGTTCAGAATGGAACAAACAATTAACTTTCATGTGCGCATCGATCTGACGGGAGGGTTCGCCAGCCGCACGTTCCCCCTCCTGCCAGGATTCGCTGGACCCCTTTGTGGCGTACCCGCGGAATGCACCCATAGCCCATGCGTAGCGGTTTTAGTGCATACGGGTGCGGCAGCCCACACATCGACTCGGCCCTCAGTGGAGAACGCACCGAATGCATATGGACGCAGCGACAATCCGGCAGCAGAATGCAGCGACAATCCGCAACGAGGTGCTGCTGCATCGGAGAACAGTGCTGCAGGGTTGGTGCAGCGGCACAGACTCAAATCCGCATTGTTCCCACCGGCCCAAGTTTTTTTTTTTTTTAGGATTTTATGGTTGATTATGCATGCAAAGGTATGCACCTGGTGTCGCGCCCCACGAGTCGCGCGGGCAGATGCACGATACTGGTAAGCGTATTTGGCATTGGCGTAGCCGGTCATTGGCGGCGCATGAACTAAAAATCGCCTTCTTCACTATGATGCAACCCCTGCTGCAAGCAGCTGCGGGCTTTTGCGCCAAAATCCCCCACATTTATACCCTCTGCCAAAAAAAAAGTCGTGGTCGCATGCCAGGTTTATAAAAGTCGGGAATATCGCATCGGCTGCATCGACCCACGAGTGACTTTGTCTCTGTACTGTCACCTATTCTTGAATCCCAGCGCTCAAGAATATTCCCCATCGTGTGTCGCAGCCACTCCACAATAAGTTGACCCACATCCCTTGACGGGACGTTGTCGCCTTGTTACGTCCTTCAGGATTTGTGCCCCATCAATGGCTGGAGCCCACGGGTCCCGTTTCCATGAGTCAACATCCATGGCTGGAAAACGCTAACTATCACCCGCGACAATCTTACGATGCCGACGCCGCACTCCTCGCTGCCGACGAGCGGAGCAACAGCAGCCATTCAGAATCGAGCGGTTTTCTGGCGCCGGCCGGAGCGCCCAGCTACCTGAGCTTTTACGGTACCGACATGCAGGGCCCGGCGTCCGCGTGCGATCCGTCGATATCTCCGATGCAACTGGCGGCACCGGACGGGTACTATGTGCTGCACCCGTCGGTGTTTACCACCCAACCATCGGCCGCTGCATACGGCTTGGAGGGCGACTATCCCCCACCGCTCGCGGGGTGGGACCGCATGCAGCCGGCGGCGTCCACGGTGGTGGAACCCCGCCCCCCGCGCATCAAGCGCCACTCGTCCGACTCGAGCCTGGGTTCGAACTCGGGCGGCCGCCCGGTGGTCAAACGGTCGCGCATGGGCTGTCTCACCTGCCGCCTGCGCAAGAAGCGATGCAGCGAAACCCGGCCGCGCTGCGCCGAGTGCAGCCGGTTGGGACTTTCCTGCGAGTGGCCTAAACCGGGGACCGAGTACAAGAACCGGCCGCGTGACCAGAAGGACGAGGACAAGACCATACATCATGAGATTTACGGCAAAATCAAGGTGCTCCGCGGCATAGTTGAGCACCGCACCAAGTAATAGATAATGACATTTGTACCAGTAATTGACACCACGACACCAGATCCAACCCAGTAGCGCCTGTATGCAGGATTTGGTCTACCTCACCAAAACCGGTCGCGACGGCCACCTCACCATGTCGGTGCTCGAAGACCGGTCGTTGCGTGACCGCCAGATATGTAAGTGCATGCAGACGCCGTCGCCCCCACCACTACTAACGCAGCCACGCTCGAGCGCATGCTCCATCTCAACAAGGAAGGCGACGCCGACCTCACGCTTGCATCCAAAAAGGAGGAGATCGTGTGGAAGGTGTTGGTTCTAGACGCCAAAAGCCAGGCCGTGTTATCTTCCGTGCTTCGCGTCAACGACTTGCTTCGCTGCGGGATCACTGTGCATACATTGATTAACTCCCGTAGGCTGCCGCTACCCGATGTACCGGTGATATACTTTGTCGAGCCATCTGTCGACAACATCAAGGCCATCATCGACGACCTTGCTGCCGACAAGTACGACAAGTTCTACGTCAACTTCACGTTTTCGATCAACCGGGAGTTGCTCGAGGACTTTGCCAAGAAGGTTTCGCTCACAGGAAAGGCTGCCAAAATCAAGCAGGTCTACGACCAGTACCTCGACTTCATCGTCACCGAGCCCAACTTGTTTCTGTTGGACATCCCGCGGGTGTTCTCCACGTTCAACAACCCGGCCACGAATGAAGACGATATCCACAAGCTCGCCGGCAAAATTGCTGATGGTATACTCTCCACGATTATTGCAGCCGGCACCGTTCCCATCATCAGATGCCCTAGAAACGGAGCTGCCGAGCTTGTAGCCACTCAATTGGACTTGAAGCTCCGGGACTACTTGAGCAACACTCGCAACTTGATCAACCAGCTGGTGCAGCAGCGTCCAGCATTGGTGATCTTGGACCGTTCCATCGACCTCTCGGCCATGTTGTCCCACTCGTGGATCTACCAGTGCATGGTCAGCGACGTGTTCAAGCTCAAGCGCAACACCATCAAGCTCGTCAAGTTCGATGACGAGAAGCAAACCACCAAAAACTACGACATCGACCCCAAGGACTTCTTCTGGTTGAAAAATTCGGCGCTTCCGTTCCCCGACGTGGTGGAAAATGCCGACATAGAGCTCAACGCCTACAAGAAGGACGCCCAGGAGCTCACCAACAAAACCGGCATCTCGTCGTTCAACGACATCGACCCCAACTCCACCGACACTCTGCATATCCAACAGGCCGTGGACGCATTGCCGGAGTTGACAGCCAGAAAGGCCACGCTCGATATGCACATGGACGTGTTGGCCACGCTTCTCAAGGAGCTCGAGGCCAAGTCGCTTGACAAGTTTTTCGAGATCGAGCAGAACTGCAACGACCCCAAGATCCAGAACCAGTTCCTCGAGTTGATCCGTCTGGACTCCAAGCGAGACAACTCCGAGGACAAGTTGCGGACGTTGTTGATCCTCGTGCTCTTGCTCGATCTCCCCGAGTCGTTCGTGTCCAGCGTGCAGCTGGCCATCAAGGAAAAGTACCCTGAACTCAACCTTGCTGCTCTCGAATATGTCAAGGGCTTGAAGCAACGCATGAACTTGTCCAATATCTCGGTGTTGACCGATAGCTCGGGCCGCCAGGCATCGTCCGTGGACGTATCCAAAAACAACTCGGCGCTCTTCAACGGCTTGTCGTCAAAACTCTACGGTTTGGCCGACGGCCGAATCACCGGCGGACTCACTTCTTTGGCGTCCGGCCTCAAGAAGTTCTTGCCTGCCAAGACCCAGCTCCCCACAACCAACATTGTTGAAGCCATCATGGATCCTAACAACGCTTCAACTGCGCTGGTGCAACTCACAGATGACTATCTCTATTTGGATCCTAAGCTGCGGGGCGGACACTCCAAGCCGCCGAAAAGACAGACGTACCAGGAAGCACAGGTGTTCGTGGTGGGCGGAGGAAGCTACCTCGAGTACCAAAATCTCCAGGAGTGGTGCCACAAGCCCAACAAGCCGGTCAGACAAGTGACATACGGCAGTACGGATGTGATGACGGCCAGCGAGTTTTTGGAGGAGTGTGCGTACTTGGGGGGATTGTAGTGGGTAAGGAGGACAGAAGTAGATAGAGTCAGGATAATGGAAGAGAAGAAGAAGTAGTGGTGTGATGGAAATTACAAAAAAGAAGCCAGAAGTGTAGTGATAAAGTTAGATAGACAGTTATCGACATGAAGTTGAAAGATGTAGTGATAGAGGTAAATTGGAGAGAGTAACAGCAGTATATGTAATTGCGTTGATCCTAGAGCAGTTCTCCACCTCCTACATCGATCATCAGATGTTCTTCGTCTAATATATACTTCAGACCTAGTCTACAAGTAGCCGCTGGTGGCTTCTAATACGCTGAGCAGCTTTTTTGAGTCGAAGAACAATGTTTCCGACTCCTCGATGTCGGCAGCGCTCACCTCGGTTCTGCCTCCGGTGGCAGCTAACACTCCCGAAGGTGCAAGAAGTTGGAGTGCGTACCGCAAGGAGGTCTCAGAGCCTCTTTGTGCCAACTTGGACAACCCATCCTGGCTCACGACAATGCTCTCCAACTGGGCCCGCTTGGCGATGATGGTGCGGATCTCCTCGGTGGAATAAGGCATGGTTTTGACGATAAGCAAGCGGTCCACCAAGTCGGGCGGACAGCCGTGGGGCGCCTTTCTGTCGTCGTCGGCTCCACGGACCGTAGTCAAGCCTCTGTTCAGCGCAAGCACCACGATGGGCGCAATGGGGCTCTCGAGCGCACGGTTGAGGTAGGTGAAGCACTCGATGTCGAGCATGTGCACCTCGTCGATGAACAAAACACCGGGAATGAGCTCAGCCACGCCCTGGTCGATGTACTTGGACACCACGCGGTTGACCTCCAGGCGCAACTTCTCGGTGATCTCTGTCTTCTTTGGTTTCAAGAGCTGGCCCATCATCGACAACAAGTCCTGGCCGCCCTGGGGACGGGCATTGGCGACGTCTAGGTCGTGGAGAGTGACGTCCTGGACAATCTCCTTCTTCTTGTGCACCTCTCCTTTAGGAAGGGGAACGTATTCCTCGGCCTCCAAATCGAACTCGGTGGCATAGGCGTCCAGGCGGCCCACTCTCTTCACTGCTCCGGTGTTGGCCTCAACGTAGATCACGTCGCCCACAGCCACACGCTCCTTCTGGATGCTCTCGTAGATGCTGGGGTCAAGACGCAAGTTCTTGGTTCCCTTGGCGGTCTTCAAGCCCACAATGACATGGCTGATGGTCTTTCCGTAGCCGCCAAGTGGACTTTCTGCCTCTTCCGGGGTCAACTCGATGACCTCACCCTCGTACACCTCCTTGGTTTCCTTGATGCGGAGCCCGATGGCCCGGCGGAAGTTTTCCATCAACGCAGCCGTCTTTTTCACCTCGGCGGAATACACCTCCGAGCCTACAATGGGACAGAACGGAACCTTAGGTCCCAATTCCTGGGATATGGCCAATGCGAGGGCCGTCTTTCCGGTTCCTGGTGCTCCTGCAAGCATGATGGCCTTGCCGGCCATTTTTTTCGACTTGATAAGGCTGACAAGAATGCCACAAGCCTCTCTGGCATCGGTCTGTCCGACAAAGCCGCCTTCTATCTTCTTGGCGATTCCATTTTCATCGAGCCCGAGGCCCTTGATGTGCGTATGGGCGGCCGTTCTACTCTCACGAGCCACCTGTGTGTCTTTGACTTCGCTGACTTGAACCATGGAGAAAACAGTTGACGAAAATTGAAAGGTGCGCGGTGTAGGATGTGGTGTCTGGGCGATGGGTGGAAGGGAAGAGAGTGATAAGAGGGAAGAGAGAGAAGGAAGAGGAATACGAGAAGAGGTGGGAAGAATAACTGAAAGGCTGTTTCATTTGTGGGTTTTGGTTGTAGTGTGAGCTTTATGGGTTTCCTTTGAAGTTGATTTTCTGTGGATGTAGTTCATCGTTCTCGTTCTCGTTCTCGTTCTTGTTCACAGTTCTTCGTCCCTCTTCTTTCTCGTTTTCTCACTTTCTCTTTTCATTCAATTGATCTTATCCACAGTGTCTTTATCCTCCTATTCCAATTGCACATGTGGCCTACTCATCCTTAGTTTACTCTCATCTCTCGGCACTCTTTAAAGGTAATAAATCGCACCACTCTTTCCCTTATATTGCCTTCATCCAGTTCCACCACACCATCCGTTACACTTCCACTCCCTCTAACATCCTTTCCATACATATAACTTACTTTTCCTTCCACGTATTCTGTCACTTAGACGTGTTGCAAATTACCTGAAAACCGCTTGTATGCCATACTCGGAAATATCACTGTAGCAAAACTCGTATAACACAATTCTACGCCCATTCTATCACTCTACTGCTTTCTCTCCCCCACTCTTCCACTCCATCACGCTTTCACTCGTCATCATCGCTTTCTCTTTCTCGTCTTGCGCACCGCCTCGTATGCACTTCTCTTTCCGTATCTTGCTGCAGATTATCGCAGCCGATCTGCAACCGTAAAAATAGTAAATACGCCCTTTGGCCGCTTCTATTGTGATGCACCAGCAAGCCGCAGAGAACTCCAAGGCGGTTCTGGAGCAAACCAACACAAACAGGTACTTGCCAACTATCTTTAACTCTACATTTGTCCCATCTCTTACCCAACCGTATATTATTTCACATGGCCAGCCCTGCAGAAATTGTACGAAATATCTGCAGGCCGGCAGTCCCCGATCTACGCCACTCTCTAATCAGGATGCGATCTTCACCACCAATTACGCATATGCACTTTCCATCAATAGTTCGGCGACCGTTCCGTGCATAGAATTTCACCTCGGACATGAAGGCGATATTTCCACGCAGCAGGAAAAAAAAAAAAAACGTCCGCACGGTCTTGTCACATGAATATGCACAGACTAATGCAGCGGAATATTCCGTCCATGGAAATCTGATGCATTGTTAGACCTCATCCTCCACCTCTTCGTCCAAATCCGTGGGTTCTTTGGGCTCTTGACTTTCTGACCACTGCGTGACATCATCGATGTAACTTAATATAGTCGCGACAGAGTCACTTTCCTTGGTGCAATCTAAGGGCAAGAACTGCACCATTCCGAAATCGTCTACGAGATTGGCAATCGCTCGGTTGAGCTTGACAAACCGCGGATTGGTTTCGCTTTCCACGTCCAATTTTTTCAGCAGAAGAAGTAGCGGATCGGGATTGAGAAACCGTTTGAGTTGCCGACGTGTGACTTCGTCTTTGATAAGGTCGGTTTTCAGAAGAATGTTGATGTGAGGGAGCTCCAAGAGAATCATTGCCGACATGGCGCTCAATGCAGCAGAAAAAAATTTGGCATGTTCGACCACAAATGGAGCTTCCACCAAATATGTAGCACACAAGTTGAATCCAAGCAGCTGCTGCAAATGCTTGACTATGGCGGGCATGGCGGGAACATGCGTGTACAATTCGATCTGTCCCGGGCAGTCGAAGATGAGATACTCATCGTTGTAGTCTCCGATCTCCTCGTCCAACCAGTCGAGGTTTTCCATTAGATACTCAAAGCAGTAGACCAACGCTCCGTTGGGGCCCAAATTGAGCTCCTCCATAGCGTCCTGAAGCGATATTAAGTCTCTGATGTCGATGGTGAATTCATAGTCAGTTGGTTCGGCCGCAGGATCGAGGTTTACGATGTGTGCTCGTCTTCCTATGGTCTGCATGTGTGCTATGATGGAATTGCAGAAGGTGGACTTGCCAGCTCCAGCTGGCCCGAGAGCTAGTACACCAACTCTTGACATGATGAGATGAGTTGAAAGAGTTGAGAGTTGAGAGTTGAGATGAGATGCGAAAGTGAGATGAGTCTGACAAATGCAGCGGCTGCAAAAATGAATGTTGCAAATATAAGGAATAAAGGGGAATGGGAAGTAGGTTGTGTGAAACATGTGAAACTTGGCTATTGAGGTTTTAGAAAGCAAAAACAGCTAGAAGTGCTTTTTGTCTTTTCGCAACTTGCAGCAAACAGTAGAATGGTGGAGTGGAGTGTAGGCGAAAAGTATCACAATTCTGGTTTGTGTTTATGTTAGACGTGGAACTAAGAAATTTTGTCTAGCAGCAGTACCCAGAAATGATAACAGTCAATGTCAAAGTTCAAATTCACTCCATCAATTTGCATTTTTCATGAATTTCGCAGCCCGCAATATATTCTACAAAACTCAACTACAATGAAATAAACTAACAGCAGAGATCACAAATCATCAAATACCAGCGGTAAATCTATAATTACGAGTACTAGCTCTATTTTCTTCTTCTTTATCCCCTAATTTCTGCACCAACAATCGTCGTAGTCGTTTTCCACTTGGATCATCGCCTCGATGTTGTGCTGTGCCAACAACTGCGTACATGATCTCTTGATGTACGACGTGTTTTCGCCCCGATACACTTGCACGTGGAGATACCCATTGAGTGAAGCAGCACCGCTAGATGGCCAAAACCGAGGAGTGGTGAACAGTTTCACACCTTTGACCTCCATGATTTCGTTGAGCACACTGCGCACATTGGCTTCGTTTGCCGGAGAAAGCAGAAGCAACAAGGACGAAGCAGTAGACTTGAGCAACGGGATCGCAGACAAGAAGATAAGTGATGCGATGATAAGTGACGCTATAGGGTCAAAGCCGTTCCAGCCCAGGATCTTGGTGAGAATGGTCAGAATCACCACACCCACCGAGCCCAAGGTGTCTGCGAGCACATGTAGAAATATGCCCCGCATGTTGTCGTTTGTATGTGAATGGTCATCATTTCTATGAGAGTGGCTGTGGGAATGGGAATGAGAATGAGAATGAGAATGGTCATGATCATGTTCATGAGTTTCCCCATGAGCATGTTCATGAGCATGTCCGTTGCTTTCTTCTGCTGGTGCTCCTCCTGTGAAGCTATGGCTGTGGCCGTGGTGTCCATGTCCCTGGAGTGCAAAGATTCCCACCAAGTTCACCCCAAGACCCATGGCCGATACGAGAATCAACTCGGTGGTCTTTTGGAGCAGCACTGGGTTCATCAAGCGACCTACAGCTTCAAAAACAATGCTGGCTGAGATGCCCACAAGGAGCGTTCCGTTTGCGAAGCCAGCAAGTGTCTCAAAGTTTTTGAGTCCAAACGGATACTTGCCGTTTGGGTCGATCGGAGCCTTCAGGAAAAGACCAGCTAAAAGCCCAAGCGCTAAGGAAGCACAGTCAAGTGCCATGTGCAACGAGTCAGAGAGAAGGCCAAGCGACTTGGACCGAAACGAGTATCCTAGCTGCACGAACATGAACAAACTGTTGAGCACGAGAAATCGAAAGATGGCCCGAGTGTCGTCGTGGGTCAGAAGTTGCTGCAAGAGATTGATTTTCGACTCGGTGGCCCACGGTTGTCCTGGCATGCTCGTAAGAGGAAACACAAGGGCACACACCACTGTGGAAAAGGCAATTTCAGCTCGCTGGCCACTGATCCAGCTGGCCAATATGGTCCCGGCTATAGAAGCGACCATAGTGAGCGCTATGTCCACACGGGTGGTGCACCACTTGCCATTCTGTGAAATTGCAGCCACTGTGAGAGCCAGAGAAGCCGCGGTCCACAAGCCCATGGACACTACCAGAGCACCCAAGAGCCATGAAAGCGTTCCAAAAACAACACCGAGGGCTGCCAGCACAACCAAGGGTCGTCTATCGTTGTCGACTGCTGTCTTAAATCCCGTCAAGCTCACTTGGTCCTGCAAGAGAAAACCGGACGCTACCACAGACCCATAGCCGACGGTTGCCAAGCGCCAATCAGTTGCTCCAAACACTATATCATGCACAACAGCGGCCACAGAGAACCAATTGAGCCCGTCTACAGCCATGGACACGAAAACCATCACCACTTTTGTCGCCGAAACCACCGAGGTTGCGGCCACCGCCAACATAATTCCACACAAAACTCGCCAGAGTGACCGGATCCAGCCCAGACCGCGGATTGTCACCAAACCAAGCACGTAAAACATGCTGGTGTACACCAAGGGACACAAAAGCCGCCCCAAAGCCGTCAACGTGGACACATTTGTGGTCGACGACCCTACAAAAAACACAGAAATCGCCGAAAAAAAGGCCACTGAAGGCGCACACATGCCCGCAAAGCGCACAGCACCCGCTAACAGTCGCCAGGACAGCCGCAAATTCGCCAGCCACTCGTCCGGCTGCAAGTCCATCGATTCCATGCCGGTTACATCATCGCGATGTTGGTGGTAACGGCGGCCGGCCTGTCTGCAGGACTATGACATCATATGTCCACAAACAATGTCGGGATTGGTAGTTGAGCAGCGACAGTTTTCCCCAGCCGGTTTGCCCGTGTGATAGCGAGCACCGAAAGCGCCAGTCTGCGAGTCTCCAGAAACGAAAACACCCGGCTCAAACCCAGACCGGTTCTACCCTCGGATCTCGTGTCGCACCCGCAAGTCATCTGAAGCCCGTCTTGGTGGATCTTGGTTTTCTTCAGCTGCACCATCTCGCCACCATAATTAACGATAACGGCTTTCCAAGTCTTCAAAACCAACAAGCCCTTCCAAAGCGTCCCGACAGACTCGTCTGTGATACTTTTGGATCCTTGTTGACCGTTATCTCATCACATTCACCATGGAGCTTTACTTTCTCCGACATGCCCAGCGCATAGACCATGTCAAAGATGCAAGTGCCACCCCGCTCTTGGATGAATACCATGCGTACGACCCGCTGTTGGCATCCACGGCTGTCCAGCAAGTCCAGGATGTTGCCCAGCAGTTTGTAGACACCACGAATGCGTTCACAGAAAGCCCAGGAACAAGCGGGCCGGTCCGGAAGAACATCTACGTGCACTTTCTGCCGTACTTGCGGTGCTGCCAGACCGCTGACTTGCTTGTGACGGAATTGAAGACCAAACTTGCAGCCAAGTTCCCCTCCATCAAGGTGCGGTTCCATCTCTTGGGCGACTTTGCCCTTTCCGAGTGGGTCCACGACAAGATGAAGAACAAGCCGCCATTCGTGGACTCGAACGAAGCGTACCTGATGTACACGCCGAACTGCAAGACCCTCAAGAACAAGCTGAACCTCTCTAACTTTCGGCCCACCAACACTTTGGGTCCCTACAACGGGCCCGATCTCAGCTACACAGACTACCAGGCTCGCTGCAAGGACTACTTCCAGAAGTTGCTCGCCACCTACGACAAGCAAAACTACATCCGCAACCAGGACATCATCTTCGTCATCACCCACGGCTATGCCGTCAACAACTTCATGTCGTATTTCATGAACCACCCGATCTTCGACGAAATCCCCGAGGCCAAACTCAATGGCGCCCGACGGGTGAAGAAGCAGGACGACTCAGAAACGTCAGACGAGTCAGACCCGGCGTCGGGACCAGTTTTCAAAGTCTCGAGCCCCGACGACGACAAAGACACCCCCGTGGATCCATATGACCCGGCTCATTTCACCTGGCAGCTTTTCGTGGACGCCCTCAATCTCTTGGAGTCTGAGGACATCGACCCGACCCTCAACCTCGAGACGGACGTCGTCTACTACAAGACCAACTTCATCAAGCGCAACGAGATCGACAACCTCGACAAGAACCTCGACGTGCCAAAAACGAAAGACCAGCCTCGTGCCTCATTTAAGATTGCGTCTCGGTCGCTGTCGTCCAAGCCGACGACTCCAATCCGCAACTACAACCCCATCTGCCCAGCGGCTCGTGACTGGCGGCCCGACGCCAAGCTGTTTAAGGTCAAGTCCGAGTTCAAGTTGAAGACCATCAACTCCGACTCGTTCCGCAAAGACTTCAGTCTTCTCAACCATCCCAGCAAACCAGTTTCACCAGAAATTTCTCCCAGCAGTGAGCCCACCCGTAACAACTCGGTGATCGATCTCCGCAAACTCACCAGCAATGACGATATCTACAAACCGATGAAATTGCGGTACTCCACAGCATCCGACATCCCCATCCACAGGCTCAACTCCAAGGTCAATTCACAGGTGAATTTGGCTGGCATGCACAGCAGGAGGGATTCGTCGTCCACAGAGCTGCTGTCGGTGGATCTCCCCAAGTACATTTCGCAGATTGCCAACCGCAGGCGTTCGACTTCCAACCCCGTCGGATTCTCCTACCACTCCAAGGACTCGTACTTTCCCCAAGTGGTCACCCGAGCGAACGACTCGTCTGCTTCCATCGACTCGGGCCTGCCGATCGATGAAGGCTCAGAGGAAGAACCCGAACCAGAAGACGAACAGGTGGTTTACCAGCCGCCAAATCCGCTTTTGAGCAGGGCCAAGAGCTTGAACTACAAGCGGTCGGCCACAAGCAACGAGCTGAAACTCTCGTCGCTCGGCAAGTACAAAAAGCCGGACGAACAGCGGATGACGCTTCAATTCGGCGACCAGAATGGCGACAGGGCCGCGGAAAAGAGAGAAAAACCTCAAACTCGCTCACGAAAGGGATCCATAAAGTTGATCCTGTCGCTCAACAAGTCGCCAAAGCACCTGATCTTCTACCAGCTTGCCGACCACTCGGACGAGTCGGTGTCTTCTGGGGAAGACGCTTCGGGCTCAGAAGACGACAGCAAGTTTGTGTGGTTTGGTCAGAACAGAAAGTAAAATAGAATATTGGAGATGAGGAGCATAGGATAGAGCGGGATGCAGCTAATTTATATATATAGAGCACACATATAGATTTCTTATTTATAAACCAGATCTGTTAAGCAGCACAGTGCGAAATCTGAAACAACATTATCTCAACTAGAACTTACAATCCACAACACAATTGACTTAATCCGTATTATAAAAGACACCTAGTCACATGTCCGTCAACTCTGTTGGCACAGCAACGTTCGGACTCTCCAAAGATCTCACTGTTCCCGTATCGGTCAAAATATGTTATCTACAAAACGGCCCACAACCCATTAAACTAGCTACACTGTCACAGAAATATTCTGACCCTCTGGTGTTCCGTAAACTTTCCAACATCAGTGCTACATCCGAGTTCTTTGTGGAGGTTCAATTGTTCCAGAATGATAATCCTGTTGCAATTCCAGTTCACACTTCTTATCAACTGTTTACCGCAAATCGACGGGTATGGAACCAATGGCTAGAGCTTCCGGTCTACTTCAACCAGCTATCCCTCTCTGCATATTTGGTGCTCGCCATCTACGAAATCTACGACACATCGCCTATTTTCGTGGGAGTTGGTACCATCCCCATGTTCGACACTAGCGAATGTACACTCAACAAAGGCACACAGAAGGTTGCCATCTACTCCAAAATTCTTCCAAAAACAGTCAAAAACCGGAACGAGTTGTCTACGCCAGAGAAAAGCTTGATCAAGTTCGAAAACGGTGACTTCAAATCCATACCCTGGCTTGATAAATTGCTGGGAGCAGCTCTCATGGCTCTCGCCTCGGATTCACAGCTGTCTGGTACAGACTCTGACATCCTTTTCAACTTGTACATTGAGCTTCCTCGTTTTGACTTGCCGATCGTCTATTCAGAAATAACGTATGACATTCCTTCAGCCGCTTCAGAGGCTCGTCGCTTTCAGCCTTCGATACCGCCAGACTCTACAAATGTGACCATCAACTCCATTGACATATCCATTCCGGAATCCACGACCGGAATGAGAATCTTTGACCCAGATTTCCAACTCCAGGCACTCACTATCGATTCCGACATCAATATCCCCGACCCAATTGAGCAGAAGTACCAGACACTAGAGAGAAATATCACCAACACCATCCTAGACAAAGACTTGAAACCTTCCCCAGAGATACGTGACGAATTGTTGCGTATACTTCTGAAACCATCCAACGTCGAAATGACAGAAATGGAGAAAATGCTCGTATGGAAATTCCGGTACTACTACTCGAAAAACAACATTGCAGGCCTGGACCAGTCGGCTACCACAAAGGCTTCAAGAAGCAGAAAACTGTTCTTGATCAAGTTCTTGAAAGCGGTCAATTGGTCAAACGAATCAGAACTAGACCAAACATTCAACGAGTTTGTGCCAAACTACTGGTCCGTCAACGACATTGAGATAGGAGATGCGCTTGAGCTCCTCAGCAACCAGTATAACCCACTAAGTCTTGGAGCTTCATTGAATGAAACAGATGATAAGCACAGCGATCTTTCTGCCAAGATCTTCAAGTACACAACATACTTGCGACGGTTTGCAGTGAGCAGACTTCGTTTGGCTAGCGCAGATGAACTTTTGCTTTACTTATTGCAGCTTGTCCAGGCGTTGAAGTACGAGCTGGTTGAGAAAGAGCAGCCGAAGTCATTCAACATGGAGGATCTTCAATCTTCCGATTTGGGATCTTCACCACTCGCAACCTTCTTGATTGAACGGTCTGTCGAAAACGAATCTTTGGGAAATTTCTTTTACTGGTTTGTGAAGGTAGAGCATGAGGACCAACTTGGGAGAAGAGAGGGTGAAAAGCGCACGATGATATACTCCATCGTGCTCAACAAGTACATCGAGAACCTCAAGAAGTACTCACAGGTGAAGAAAACCCACGGCTACAAAAATCTCAAACGACAGATATGGTTTATTAAAAAGTTGACCAATTTGGTCGAGCTTCTACGGACAACATTCAAAAGAAATGATGCAACATCGAAGAAAGCCCAGTTTCTTCGTGACTACTTGGCAGAACCCTCCAATGAACTCAAGAAGTTTCTGCATCCATTTCCGCTTCCCTTGGATCCTTCCGTCATTATTTGTGGCTGTTATCCAGAAGAATCCTCGGTCTTCAAGAGTTCGCTTGCACCGCTCAAAATCACATTCAAGACCATTACCAACTATAATGAAAACTCCACATCGTCCTCTCAAATATTTGGTAAGAACTACAAGTATGGCAAATACCTGCTCATGTTTAAAATCGGTGACGATTTACGTCAAGACCAGCTCGTGATCCAAATCATGAACCTTATGGACAGGCTCTTGAAGAACGAAAACTTGGACTTGCGTTTAACACCTTACAAGATCTTGGCTACTAGTCCTATTGCTGGGTTAATACAATTTGTGCCCAACCAAACTCTAGACTCTGTGTTGGCTGCAAGTGGAACTGAAAATGGAATCCTTCAGTACTTACGAGCAGCACCAGCAGAATCCACTACGGTGCGTCCGTTACCAGGAAGCAGTGTTCATGCTGTTACTTCCGATATGGGGGTCCCAGCACTGGTTATGGACAACTATGTGAGGTCTTGCGCTGGATATTGTGTTATCACATATCTTTTGGGAGTCGGCGACCGACATCTAGACAACTTGCTTCTTTCATCTAACGGTAAGTTCTGGCACGCAGACTTTGGCTACATCTTGGGACGAGATCCTAAACCATTTCCTCCGCTTATGAAGCTTCCGATTCAGGTGATCGAAGGAATGGGCGGACGGGAACATGACAACTTCCATATATTCCAGAACTACTGTTTCATTACCTATACCACCTTGCGCAAGAACAGCAACTTGATCTTGAACTTGTTCCAGTTGATGTTGGATGCAAATATACCCGATATTCGTATCGATCCACTGAGAGCCGTGGAGAAGGTGCAAGAAAAGTTCTGCTTGGAGATGAGCGAGGAGCAGGCTACTCTACATTTCCATAACTTGATTGACGACAGTGTCAATGCGTTTTTGCCAGTAGTCATTGACCGCTTGCACAGTTTGGCACAATATTGGAGAGCATGATTTGTGAAATCTATAGCAAATAGATGATCCCAAGTGACTCAGCGCTTCCGCTTGTAGTAATCGCAGGCAAACCGAACCAAAAAAGTGTAGACCGCTGAAAGAAACCCAATGGGAGGGAACAAGTCCAACAACCACATGGGTGTGGAGGGACGAATTTCTTTGACCACAGAAGCCACGGCCTTTCCCAAGTCTCCCAATCCGCCATTGTTATCGATAACCACGTCTGCACGGTAGTTGCGTTCCTGATTAGACATTTGGCTGGCGATCCGGTTCGCTGCATCCTGTTCGGTCAATTCTGGGTTTCGAGCAAGTAGACGTTTGATCTGCAATTCTTCAGTACAACTCAAGGTGATGGTCTTGCCGCAGATCTGGTACAAACCAGCCTCAAACAAGAGCGGCACATCAAGTATAACCATCCTGTTTCCGGAAAGATAGGCTGTGAAAATCTTATAAAAAATAGCTTTCCGAACAGCAGGATGAACAATGGAGTTCAAAACGGCAAGTCGCTCTTTATTTCCAAACACACTGCGGCCCAAAGCAGCACGATTCAAGTTTCCATCTTCTCCAACCAAGTCTTCAACGTCTGAAAAGTGCTTTAATATCTTCTTATAGCCGCTGGTTCCTGGCAAAACGACTTCTCGTGCAATTAAATCTGCATCTACCACCGGGATCTTATGAACTTCTTTGAGTTGCTTCGAAACAGAAGACTTTCCTGTGGCAATGCCTCCAGTCAACCCCACAATTAGCATTTGTACAAATGTAAATCTCACTTACATGGCACCACTGCACCAAAAGTATATGAATGAGATCGCATTCTATCGTGAAAAATACCACAGCATGAAGGTGTATGTGCTTGGTGCAGGGTCCATGGGATCTCTAGTAGCCCACAGCATGGCATTGTCCAACCCGGAAATATCAATGGTGCTTCTTTTAAAATCACAAGCTCGTTTGGACAATTTTGTCAAGAACAATTCCGAGCTCTCAGTCACCAGACAACATGGAACAATACGACAAAAGGTCGCTGCGGCTCGTGTGCCACTTATCAAAGAGGACAGGAGTCCGGCGCATATAGAGAACCTCATTGTGGCTACCAAAACCCACCATACGGAAAGTGCACTTGAGCCGTATCTCAAGAACATCTCAGCATCCACCAACTTGTTGCTCTTGCAGAATGGAATGGGAATGCCCGAGTACTTGACCAGCAAGTTCTGGCGACAGGGAAACCGGCCAAACATTTTCCTGGCAATCTCGACCCATGGTGCATACAAATCATCGCCAAATGAAGTCAACCATACTGTCAACGGTTCGCTCGTGATAGCAGCTCAGCCAGAAACGACCTCCGATGGATCAGAATCAAAGTCCAATTCCCTAGTCGATGCTATAGTGGGAACTCCGGACTTGAATGCCTCGCATGTCGACTACTCTGCATTCTTGTTTGCTCAGATCGACAAGCTTATGGCCAATGCATGTATCAATCCTCTCTCAGCCATCTACGACTGCTTCAACGGAGACGTGCTTTTCTCCACCCACTTAATGCCCATGCTCAAGCTGATTGTCAGTGAAGCCAGAGCCGTCTTCTTAGCCGAGTATAAGGTGCTTCAAAACAGCCCCAAGACGTCTGCGGCCTTGGACAAAGAACGGTTGTTGGCCCACGTTGTGCATATGTTTGAGCTTACTTCTGCTAATAGTTCGTCCATGAGGGAGGATGTCCGTCATCTTAACACCACAGAAGTCGACTGGATCAACGGCCACATTGTACTGTTGGGAAAAAAGCACAAGATTCACACTCCGGTTAACCTCATGCTCACATATATGGTGAAGAACAAGCTTGCTATAGAACGTGGTTTGGACCAGAAAGCAGCCTCGGTTGTAGTGTGATCACCACAGTTCCAAGTTGGCGAGAGTCACATTAGCGATGTGCTCCATATCCAAATAGAGTCTGACTATTTGCTGGACTCGGACGCTATTTTGGGGAACGAGTTTTGGCTTTGTAGCCTTGCATTCGTCGACAATCTCCTTGAGGATACGATTCATCAAATTGCGAGAAACTGGCTTGTACGCATCACCATCGTTGTAACCTTGTATAAGCAGGTTCAATCGTCTCGACAGGGCAGGTTCTCGTTCCTGAACAGCTGCCAAGGCAACTTGGGTTCTGAAAGAAATGCCACCATTCTCGGAAATGGTGTAGTCACCCAAATATCCTTGCTCACGGAGGTATTCGGCTTGTGTTTCATTCATTATTCCCTCGATATGATGGCTTACGTCGACGTTGTTCCACCGGTTTGACTCCATTGTGAAAGCATACTCGCACAACAAAAACTCGTTCGAATGGGGACCGTAGCTGAAGAATAATTCCTTCTCGGCTTGCTGCTTTACCCGTGAGACCACCAGAAACCCCCGGCTGTCGATCTTGATTTCACATCGCTCTTCGCAGTCGTGGTTAAAGAAATCCACATACGGTGCCAAAGTGAAGTTATCTGCCGCCGATTTGGTAGAGGGAAACGACATATATAGACAACGGGAATTAATACATATCCACGCCCACAAGAATTCCATTTTTTCGACTTGCTGCACGCTTGTCGGCTGTAAAAAATCATGTACTACCTTGTAGTCGGTGTTGAATCTCTCCAGGACCCTTTTCGCATGTTTCTGGGCGCTTTTAGGTAGCCATTTGGTGAGACCTACGGCGTCTGATCCAGTAGTTTCACTCTCAACCTCCCAAACAAGAGGACACAGATTGAGTTCTTCTATTTTTGGAAGAGATGCAAGGAACGGTTTCCAGAACGAATTGTCCTTTCTTCTCTTTTCAAGGCAGAGGAAAAGTCCAGTACGTTGAAAGGCCGTCAATTCATGCCATGCAGAAAGCGAAATATCAGAATACGCTTTGGCTATTTCGTCAACTTTGAGTTCACTAGGTAAGACAACTGAGTACCCCAAATCGGCCACTTTTTCTCGGCCATTGAAGTGGGAAATGTGCTTTAAGATGGTGTTGGAGTTCATAAGAAACGAATGCGGTATACGGACAAGAGTTTCGCCAGCTGATATTTCGTCTACGGCGTAAACTCCACGACCAGAGGTATCATTAGAGCGAATTTCCAACTTCGGAGAAATGTATTTAGAATTCAGAGCAGAGTGGGAGGAGCCAGGAGGCAAAGAAAGCCATTGTACAAGTCCTGGGACTCCATAGTCACTTAGTTCGGCCATCTGGGGAAGTGCTATGTGCGATGCTCCGATGAGATGATTTGATCGCGAACGCGGTAGATAAGTTCACAGACTCCAGATCTGCGTGTAAGATCAGTATCAGGGCTTATCCGGGGTCTCTAATATAGATATTCGTCTCCAGGGGTGCTCTAGACAGTCACAAAGTAATTATTGTTGAGTCATCATTCCTAAGTTTTTAATATTGAGCCGTATTTCCCAAGCATTGGATCTACTGGCCATTGCTATTAGTCAACCTTATACGACTTATCAAGAACGATTAAACACAATTAAGGTTCTGTCTACACATGAAGATCCTCTGTGTGGCTGAAAAGCCTTCAATTGCCAAAGAAGTGGCCAATATTCTCTCCGGAGGACAGGTGAGAGTCCGAAATTCAGCCAACAAGTATGTCAAAAACTACGATTTCACCTTCGACTTTCCCCAGACGGGCCGCTGTGATGTAACTATGACCTCTGTGCTTGGCCACATTACAAATATAGATTTTCCACCAGCGTATTCGTGGAATAAGTGTGTTCCTGGAAAGCTATTCAGTGCTCCGATTATCGAGGTTGTTTCCAAGAAAGACGTCCACAAGAACATTGCTACAGAAGCTCGACACGCATCTAATCTCATGATTTGGACAGATTGCGATCGAGAAGGTGAGTTTATCGGCCATGAAATTTTCCAGGCAGCACTTCTGGGCAACCCTCGACTTCAAGTAGATGAGGTTTGGCGAAGCCAGTTCTCCCATTTAGAACGGAGCCACGTTCTCCGCGCTGCAAAGAACCCTGTTAAGCTCGATCTCAATGCCGTAGCAGCTGTGGGATGTCGAATGGAAATTGATCTTCGAGTAGGTGCGGGCTTCACTCGTTTCCTCTCCGATTTACTCAAGAGAAGCGGAGCAATTCCGCTCGAAAAGGGCCAGGTTGTATCTTACGGAACCTGCCAGTTTCCCACGCTAGGATTTGTGGTTGACAGATACACCAGGGTCAAGAGCTTCATCCCAGAGCCTTTTTGGCATATCAACATCCGAGTGAAAAAAGACGATACCATAGTTCCTTTTACATGGCGCACGGGCCATGTGTTTGACCGACTATATGCGGTTCTTGTGTACCAGGCATGCCTCCAGCACAAGGATGCAACAGTTACTAGCATAACGACAAGACCTACTAGCAATTGGCGACCATTACCTCTCACCACCGTGGAACTCCAGAAAGACTGTTCATCCTACTTCAAGATGAGTGCAAAAAGAGCCCTCGATGCGGCAGAAAAGCTTTATAATAAAGGCTTTTTGTCTTACCCAAGAACAGAGACAGACAGATTTCCAGCAACAATGAACCTTCAAACGGTTATACAAACTCAGGCCCAGGACGCTACCTGGGGAAATTATGCCAGTGGGCTACTCCAGGGAAAATTCAAGCAGCCGAGAGCAGGAACTCACGATGATAAAGCACATCCACCTATCCATCCAGTGAAATATGTTGCCTTATCTGCATTGAGTTCCGTAGACGAAAAGAAGATTTACGAATATGTTGTTCGACGCTTTCTTGCTTGCTGTTCTGATGATGCAAAGGGCAACCAGACAAAAGCAGTTGTTCAATGGGGCTCCGAAACATTCACTGCCAGCGGTTTGGCCGTTACTGAACGTAATTACTTGGATGTATACACCTACAAGAAATGGCTGTCTACCCAGGAGCTTCCAAACTATCAGCAGGGCGAATCGGTAAAGCTTACTTCGAGCCAACTTCAAGAAGGAAAAACATCACCACCCAAATACATGACTGAATCCGAACTCATTGCGCTCATGGATGCCAACGGAATCGGAACTGATGCTACAATTGCCGAGCACATCGACAAAATCATCAACAGAGGATACGTCGTGAAAGTTAAACAAGGAAGCACAGATTACATTCTTCCCTCAGAATTTGGCATGGGGTTGGTCCGAGGATTCGATGCCATAGAGTTCGACAACATCTCTCTTTCCAAGCCGTTTCTACGCAAACAACTCGAAACGAGTCTTCAAAAGGTGGTTGACGGAACAACTACAAAACAAAATGTACTCGACGCCATTGTGCATTTATACAAACAAGCATATGCACAGTCGACACAAAACGGACAGGTTATTGTCCAGGCATGCCGCAACGTCATGAATCAAGAACATTGACTGCAAAAAGCAGCATCTAGTGGTGTACTGGAAGTCCTCATCAAAGTTGAGAGTTGGTGTTTCTCATTGAAATAGCCAATGTCAAACCGACCTGTGTGCAAATTCTACGCCAGTGGGAATTGTAAAAAAGGAAACAGTTGCAAGTTTGCTCATGTGAACTCCAATAATAACAAAACAAACCGTCGAGCGTTCACCAGTCCCGACAATCTCAATTTCATCGAATCAGAAATCTCGTCTGACCTTCGAAATGTTCGTCAAATTAAGGCTGCGCCTTTGCTATCATCTTACGGTGTAGGCACAGACTGTTATCTGTTGATAAGTGGTCGCGACTTGTCTTTTGAAGAGCAAAGACTCCAGTTTCTCGAAGCACAAGCGACCAATAAAGTAGCTGAATACGAGACCCAGATCCGTGGTCGTGAAGAGGACATGAGAAGATGCATGAACCACATACGTGGCCAAGAACGAATAGCCGCTCGTTATTTACAACGATATAGCGAAAACCCATCGCAAATGCTGAAACCATTCATACCCTTCACTGTTGAAGATACCCTTCGCAATGCCAACAGCAGTGCATTCGGCAACAACAATGGTGGTGCATTTGCCAATCATACAGGTGGAGCATTTGGAGCTGCTGCAAATCCATTTCAGCTGAACCAGAATCCGAATTCTAATTCTAGTTCTGGCTTCGGTTCCTCTGCATTCGGTTCCTCAGGGTTTGGAGGATCCACAAACACAAACACATCAGCATTTGGCTCCAGCGGATTTGGATCCGCGGGAGTGACACAGCTGCAAAATGGTTCTTTTGGAAACCAGGGGTTCGGGGCCTCAGGAAGTTCGCCCGGTTTTGGTCTGAGCGGTTTTGGTAATGCAGGGTTTGGAAAAAGCTCTCAAGCAAACACAGCGCCAGCAGGAACTAGCGCTTTCGGAAGTAATACTGCCAATACCAATTCAGCTTTCGGTGCGCCAAAGTCTGCTGGATTTGGCAGTTCAGGATTTGGCAGTTCGACAAACAACAATACAGGATTCGGGTCCAGCGGGTTTGGACAAAGCGGATTTGGCGCCTCATCTACTTCGAACGCTTCTCCATTCGGTTCGATTTCTAAGCAGCCAAATGCATCCCCATTTGCATCCTCGAACGCTCCTGCTTCCAACAACTCAGGGTCAGGATTTGGAAGTTCTGGGCTCGGAAATTCAGGCACTCGAAGTACGGGTTTCGGAAGTTCAGGTGTCGGCAACGCTGCATCTGGAAGCTCGACTGAAAAGTCGGCTTTTGGAACCTCCGGCTTTGGGAACTCAAGTTTTGGCAGCTCGGGGTTCGGGAGCTCTGGCTTTGAAAATACTACAAATGTGGCCAACTCTGGTTTCGGAAACACAACTAGTAATAATGGATTTGGTTCTAATGGCGGTGGGTTTGGCGCACAGACGACACTGGCATTCGGAAGCCAACCTTCTTCTGGGTTTGGTGGATCTGCGTTCGGTCAAGCAGCCCAAAATCCTTTTGCATCAAGTTCCGCAGCAAATGCATCTCCTTTTGGCAACGCCAACAATCAAAACGCATCTCCTTTTGCACAATCCAATGGCTCCCAGACGTCAAAGTTGAACATTGACTACGACTCTTTGGACTTGGACAGCTCAGTGATTGATGCATTTAAGGCTGAGAGATTTGAGTTGGGAAAGGTGCCCGATATCGCTCCACCAGTTTCATAGAATAGATCCCACATAGAAATAGCCATCTTAGCATAAGCGTCTCATCTTTTGTATTCATCTCATCTACGCATCTTCGTTAACTTCGCGCAAGAAAGTTACCTATGATATGCATTGAATGCGGGAATCCAGAGATTCAACGTCTATATTCAGAGTATAAGAACTCATATATTACGCTCACAATATGCTCCAAGTGCAATAATGTAGCCGACAAGTACATTGAGTACGACAATGTCCTACTTTTCATAGATCTTTTGCTTCTCAAGCCACAAGCATACCGCCATTTAGCATTCAATTTAACAGAAGAGCAGCTACTAGCAAACGTCAACGGCTCCAGATTTCAAAGATACCACCTGGTTATACGACTATTCATGATTTTCATTCTTTTCGATGTTTATTTAATCTGGGCTCACGAAGAACGGAAACCTTTTCATTCACCAGCAATGCAAATTTTACTCACACAGCCAGTCTACCTTCAATACCTCTTCTTTATCTTGCGGCTGGTTGGAGAGATAGCAGGACACAGCTTTTTAATGTTGTCTCTTTGTGATGTGTTCACCAAGTGGGGTGAAAATGTACCCCAGATTAACATTCCTCGTCGCTTACAACGAGGCTACATGTCGGCGGTGCTACTTATCGTCCTCCTTGTTTCTAATTCTATAAAGCTATTCCCCATTCTAATGCTCATATGGCCATATGATGCATCGACAGAGTCACTATTTATTATCAACATCATTGCATTTATTACATCATTGGAAGCAGTTTCCATGACGATCGGGGCATCAAGGTGGAGAGTTTTCGTGTTATCTTCGACAGCAGCTATCATGAGGCTCTTAGTATCAACTAGCTTTACAGCACTTTGCGCCCACTTTTTATCTGACCAACCGGTTCTTTCTATGTTACTAGCAGAGCTAGCTCAAGTAGTTCCGAAGGGCTTCTAATCCCAGTCAGATAAATGCACCTGTGGCTTTCGTTCTAGCAAGCCGTCTGCATTAATTATGAGCATTTCGTTTCTGTCCACAGCAATTAGCGGTCCATCTAGATTGTCCAACAAACGAGGATACTCATAGGTGGTGTTCAACTCACGCTCCTCGTCCACAGTGGTGTACTTGTTCATTCCCTCCACAGATTCTGCATCTTCGGTCTGTGTGTGGCCCATTTCTATAGATCGAAGGGCAATAAATAACGACAATCCCGTATAGTTCTTCTGGTAGTTCCACAAACAGGCGATTGTCAAAAGCGGCAATGGAGCTAAGCTTGTTGCACAATAGTAAGCCTTCTGCAAGGCAAACGTGCCCACCATGGTCAATTGGAAAATTAAGAGCCCAAGTATAAATCTCCGAAAGATAATTGGCCATACTTTTCCAGTAGAATGCGGTGGATGAACACAGGCATATAGCAACTGATACTTATACACAAAGTATCCAATAATAAAGTAGAGCAAACCAGCCGATATGATTTTGGTCGACATAACCGAGTATACTATCGTGATAATCAAAATAAGAATTGGTTGTGGTAGCTGAAGACCAAAGTTGAAAACTGGAGGTTGGTACAACTTGAGCAATTCTCGAGGTGTTTTGCACCAGAAAAGAGATCTGAACGAAAAACGGAGCAAGTTACCCATCAATAGCAACTTGTAAGGGAATATACCCAATGCTTGCAAGATTATCAAGTCGACGTAAAACACCGACAATTTTTGCACAGACTGTGCTAAGTGGTTGGCGATTTTGCTGTCACTCAAGGAGGCCGTTCCAGCCATAGTGAAGACCAAGAACAAGTTAACAAATATGTAAAAGAAGTTCTTCGACACCACTGAAAGTTCTTCGTCGCTGTGTGAAGTGTAGCCTTGTTTCGAGGTGATCCATATGTAGAAGTAGGGAATTACCATGTTCATAATCGTGAAAATATAAGTGGGCAAGAGTCCAGTGATCAATGTTTCTGCCCACCGGTGTGATTCTAAGAACGCACCGAGTGGTGGCCAAGCATGAGAAATGTACTTTATGCTTAAAAATTTTGTAAGATAGGTAACTGGCTGCACCAACACAATGCTGAGAAGAGTGATGCTCAATGTCACGAAGAAGATACGGGAGTTTCGTTCTCTGCGAGTCAAACACAAGTTATCCCAAATAATATCGTGTGGAGCAGGAGCAAGATTAGTGACAAGATGATTGACTTTAGGATCAAGCACGGCTTGGGCTACCATTTGAGCTTGAGCGACCGAGTTCATGGTGATAAAGGCAGTTGAAGATCCCGGATATTCGCGAGTACGAGCACGGTCAATTTCTTTGTCAATGACTTGTAGCTGCTGCGTGTAGTGGTCAATTGCATCGGTGTTGGCTCCAAAGATGCCCATGAATCCCGAACGCATCTTGGGTCGATGTTCTAGGTCCTCAAAAGGAGTTGCGGCCGAGTCTTCCACTATGCGGTCAATAACTGAGCCAGAGAAAGATTGTGGAGAAGCTGAATTTGAGCGGTCTGGTAAAGTCCTTTCCTGATCTTCTTCATTGTCTCTGTATGCATCGTTGTTCATACTGTACAGATTTCCCACGTTAGTTCGGAAATTGTTCACGTCAGAAGTGCTATATCCGTTTGCACGGAGGTACTCGACCCAGTATGCTTCCAATTTGGACATGATACGTCGGCGCAACTTAAATAGGTTATTAAGGTTGTTCCACTCACGCACAATTACGATCTTTTCAATCTCGCCCATACCCAAGCTGGAGAAATGACGTTTCAACTCCTGTTCGTCACGCAAAGTAGCAGGAATGCCTGAGAGTTTCACAGTCCGATCGGCTATAGAATCCTGCTTTCCCAAATAGTTCTGGCGCATCTCGATGACATGGACGGTGTGTTTGAAGAGGAAGTGTGTTGCGATAAATGTGAAAATGTATGTGAACGCAGTATAAGTCCACAAAACATTGGAATGGATGGATCCCTTCTTTGTATGCTTATCGGGACCATCCACGTAGCCCGTATAGTGGTAGCGTATGGGCGAAATAACACCGAGTGAGAGCACAACACATACGAGCAAGAGCTTGATGCACATTTTGAAAAACGACAAAAAGACCACAGCATCTAGACCAGCGTGCTCGAGCACCTGTGCTTCACTCACCTTGAACAAAACAGGTATCCATCCAAAGAGCGATTTGGCAGGAAGGCCAGGAAGACGTCTTCTGGATAAACTGTGGTGGCTGCGATTTAGATGGTTAAAATTGGCCACATATATTTTGGGGTACCGTGCACGTAAAACACAGAAAGATAGGAACGCCACGGAGCCTAGGACAGAAGCCACGAGAATCTGAGTTGACACAATTCGAGACGAACGGCGCACTTCGTCTGGATCTCGGATTGGAGACGACATAGTATTGAAATGAACAGGGTTGTACAGTTTTAAATTATCTCGGTATTATATGTGATCTAGGAGAAGTTTATGGTACAAATGAGCCGTAGCTATCTTAAGTATTTATGCAGCAAAAAATGGTTGTGAAATAGATGCTTTATGAAATAGATGAGGTTTCGCGAAATCATCCGAATGTTTCTTCTTATCTGCGAAACATAGAGATATCCAGATACAAGCAGCTGAGAACAGGAAGAGGACTAACGATAATAATAAACAGAACAGCATACAGAGTGCACAAAAAGGTACCAGAAGGATCATTTGAATAAGTACCAAAAGAATCATTCTTCAAGTTCATCGTAAGAAGCACATAAACACTTTACACAACTCAACCTGCTACGACTAAAATCTTCCACAATGTCCTTTAGCAACACGAAACGATTCATAGAGGCCAAGTGCAAGCTGTTGGACCGCAGCTTGGAGATCGACGACCGTATAAATGCCATTCTTGGCCAGCAGGACGAACTCACGAAGCTGCAATTGCAGCATATTCTCCGCCAGGTCAATGTCAGGATGAAGAGACACAACAGAAACATGTTCCTGGCACAGGCAACAAGCCAGATTGCACAGCAGGTGATCAAGAACGAACAAAATATAGCTCTAGAAGCGACAGAAAAGTTGTTGCGTGCACAACGAACGGTCCAACCGTTGATAATACCGGAATTGGACTCGGCCATTTCGCTGGACAGAAGACTTGTGGAGTTTCAGCGACTAGTGGACGAACTTCCACTGCTGCATTACTTACGTCATGACGACGATGATGATGAGATTCTACAACGCTACGAAACTGTGCGAGAACGGTTGGCTGAGTTGAGCCGAAAGTTCGGCCATTTGTACCAGAAGCGAGCCTACTTGGAGAATCTCCTCAAGTCGATCGGCGACTACACTCCTGAGACTCTGTCAGTAGATTTAGCTCTGGAAATTGACCGTTTTCACGAACTAGTTGAGAAAAAGCGCAAATCAGTGAATGCGTGAGCTCGTTTCAGCTTGGCATAAACCTAAAACCTTCATACTCGCGTGCAACTAATACGAATACGGTACTCCCCGCCGAAGTTAAGTTAGCGAATATTTTTTAGTGCGCAATATTGATACTTGCGGCTCAAATTTGGCGTACTTGTTTACGGTTCGAAGCGAAAATATTGACATCAAGTTGCCCAGAAAAGTATTGCAAATGTCTATCATTCGCTGAACAAAGTAAAGGTGGGATCTTAAAAACGTCTACTTTACACTGAGTTTTATGATTACCAACTTTGCAATATCTCATGGAACATTTTTTCTCCAGGTTCATGATTTCGCGTCATGGATGTACGATACATGCGTCAAGTTGCACGGCACCTAGGAAGTCTATTTTCGTCCTATAAAAACATCTCCACGCCCTTCGAAAGGTATGCGGTTGTTGGTCTTTATTTTGAGTCTTGCTGTGTGCATTCAGGCACAAGCAGTCCATTTGGAAAAGCGCTTGAAGACGGTCAATGCTAAGAAGAATCCCGATGGATCGTGCTATGCTCACACGATAGCTTCTGGTGAAACCTGCGGCTACTTGCTTCAGAAGTTCACCAATATCAAGAGCATCGACAACCTTAACAAGTGGAACAAGAACACCTTCAACTGGATGGGTTGCACTGGTGGCCATCCATGGGCTGGAGATAAGGTTTGTGTGAGTGATGGAACTCCTCCAAAACCAGCAGTGAATAAAGACGCACAGTGTGGGCCCCAAGCTCCCGGTGCTTTGTTCAACGCTCCATGTCCATTAAATGCATGCTGCAGTTCCAATGGTTTCTGCGGCTACACTTCTGCTTACTGTGACAAGAAACAGTCACCTACTGGTGCACCAGGAACTGCTGGCTGTATTTCTAACTGTGGTTACGGGAAGATTCACACCTCCCCTAGCTCCAATTTCAAAAATATTGCTTACTGGCTCGATGTGAAAAATGGCTTGGCCCTTGACCCCAAGACTATAGATGATGGCAGATACAGCACCATTCATTATGCATTTGTTCCAATCAGAAGCGATATGTCCATTGACGACACCCAGTTCAAGAACAGCGGCTTTTTGTCTTTGAAGGCAAAGAAGGTTGCTTCATTTGGAGGATGGGACTTCAGCACTTCTCCATCTACATACGCCATTTTCCGTAATGGAGTTCAACCTGCAAACAGAGAGAAGTTGGCCACGAACCTTGTCAACTTTTTGAAGCAGTACAACTTGGACGGTCTTGATCTTGACTGGGAATACCCAGGCGCTCAAGACATCCCAGGCATCCCTAAAGATGATCTCAACAATGGCAATAACTACTTGGAGCTTATCAAGAGTGTCAAAGCAAAGCTTCCAGCTGGTAAAACTTTATCGGTCGCTATTCCCGCTGCCTATTGGTATTTGCAACACTTTCCCGTCAAGCAAATCCAAGACTACGTCAACTATTTCATATACATGACTTACGATTTCCAGGGAGACAACCCAGATACTCTTCGTTGTCACACTGATAAAGGAATGGTGACATTTGCATTGCAAATGCTTGACAAAGCTGGTGTGAAAATGTGGAAAGTGTACGGAGGATTAGCCAATTATGGTAGAACATTCAAGATTTCAGGTTCTGACCAAATGGGCGCTACTGGTAAACGGGGAGGCGAAGCTGGACCTGTCAGTAAGAGTTCTGGACTTTTGACTGAGTTTGAAATCAATGATATTGCCAAGTCCAGTAAGAAAAACAAGAGATGGACCGATGCCGCTGCACAATGTGACGTCATGGTTTACGACAAGAACAATTGGGTAGCATGGCCAAAACCCGCACAACGCGAGGCCATGAAGCTGTTTTTCCAGGGCTCTGGATTGGGAGGAAGTGTCCTTTGGGTCACCAACTACTCGCGCTAGAGCAGTATGTAAAATATACACCACGGTATATAAGCTTTGCCAAGAAAGAAAGCGTAGACATTCAGGGGAGGGCCTAGAAACTACTGGCCGAAGTCAAAGGAATATAGGGGTTGAAGTACTTTCACTTATTTTCGAGAGGTATTTGAAGCGAAACATCTGCGCACTATTTGCAGCCATTGGTGTTTGAGCTTTCTTAAAGATGGAAACGCAAAAAGGTAAAGCGACACCGTAAGTACTGCAACAAGCCCGCAAACAGCATTTCAACATCATCGCTAAGAACACTGTATCTGCACTGCTAGCCACACGGTAAGGATACCACAATAGCCGTGCAACAACATCGCAGCAACAGTACACCCCATGTCTCTCACCAACATCCTACACTACACGTTTTCTAACAATGCGGATTACTATATTACACGATTAATCGAACAATCCGAAACCCATGTCATCGTCAGACTCCTCCTTCTCTTCTTCCTTCTTCTCCTCAGCGGCCTCTTCAGCAGCACCACCAGCAGCAGCACCAGAAGAAGCAGAGCCAGCAGCGGCACCACCAGTTGGAACGGAAGCCAACTTGGTGTTACCCTCAGCGATCAACTCAGCAACGGTCTTACCTTCCAAGGCAGACAACAAAGTGGAGATTCTCGATTGGTCAGCTTCAGCACCAACGGACTCCAACAAAGCAGAGATATCAGAAGCGGAAGGAGCCTCGTTACCACCTTCAACCAACAACAAGTATGCAGCCAAGTACTTCATTTTTGTCTAGAATAATCAGTTTAAGCAGATGCGGACTATTCTTTGAGTAGCTGAAAAATTTGTCGCCGATATGAGACTGGGGGTCCGGGTGCAGGACCGATTTGGCGCGAGCCCGGGTCACGCGAGCGCAGTCACACGCACGTGGCTCCGCTACCAGTTTTTCGCGGACCAGTGAATTTTTTCAGTAACGAAAGACATCACCATGGCTGCTGAAACTAGTATGTATCCTTGTGGCACACAGATGTGTGCGTAGCGTAGTGTTGCACCTGTACTAACCCCCAGCTCAGAGAAAAAGAGTGTTCAAGACCTTCTCCTTCAGAGGTGTCGACCTCAAGGACTTGTTGGAAATGCCAACCGAAGAATTCACCAAGTTGTGTGGTGCCAGAGTCAGAAGAAGATTCTCCAGAGGATTGGGATCCAAGCCTATGGGTTTGATCAACAAATTGAGAGCCGCCAAGTTGGCTACCGAGCCTAATGAGAAGCCTGCCATTGTCAAGACCCACTTGAGAAACATGATTGTTGTCCCAGAAATGATCGGTTCCGTCATTGGTGTTTACAACGGTAAGGTTTTCAACACCGTCGAAGTCAAGCCCGAGATGGTCGGCCACTACTTGGGTGAATTCTCCATCTCCTACACTCCTGTCAGACACGGAAGAGCTGGTAACGCTTCTTCCAGATTTATCCCATTGAGATAGAGTATAGTGTATCTTAACATGTAATGTGCATTCTGTAGCCACGGGCTGTGTTTTTGCCCGTTGGACCTATTTTTGATCTCATCTCAAATTATTGCTTCAGCTCTTCACTTAACCTCTTCACTCCACTGCTTCATGTCGGACACAGCTAGGGAGATCACCTACGGCTCGGTGGCTGGAATGGTCGGCAAGCTTGTGGAATACCCATTTGATACAATCAAAGTACGACTACAGTCTTCGGCACACTTTCGTTCGTCCTCTACCCTCCAAGCAGTAGCAGAAACATACACGAAAGAAGGCATTGTCGATGGCTTTTACAAAGGTTTGAGAGCACCGTTGGTCGGCGCATGTATGGAAACAGCTGTGCTCTTTCTGTCGTACCAATGGGCAATCAATCAGTATAAAAATGCTAGTGGAGTCGCTGAGACACCGTTGTTGGTGAAAAGTGCCTGTGGAGGCTTCTCTGGCTTCATGGCATCGTTTGTGTTGACACCTGTGGAGTTGGTCAAGTGTAGGTTGCAGGTGGAAAACATTTCAGGTGGACAGCTGGTGGCTACACAATATGGCAAAGTCATCAGATCAATTATTCACAATGATGGCGTCATGGGGTTGTGGAAAGGGCTTGTGAGCACCATAATCAGAGAAATAGGCGGGACAGCCATTTGGTTCACAACCTACGAGTACACTTTGGGCTATTTTGGCTCGAAAAAACCAGGCTTGACCACCACAGACTATTTATTCAGCGGTGCGCTTGCTGGAGTGACGTTCAACTTGTCGATGTTCCCCATTGACACCATCAAATCGAACATCCAGGTGGACAACAAAGGTGGCATTGTACACACAGCATCCAGACTTGTTGCTAGTCCTGGAGGAATCAGGAACTTGTACCACGGTTTGGGCATCACTTTGGTGAGAGCAGCACCCGCCAATGCGTTGATATTCTACACATACGAGACGATGAAGAAATTTTTATAGACTGATAGACACTAGAACTGCGTGCTGGCGTACTCAAGGTCGTCGGCGTTCACCAAATCACAACCTAGCTGCCAGAATGCCTTCATTTGGGTATTGCGAAGATATATCGGCCATGTAGTCGAACCCCAAATTCGGGTCTTGAGGCCTAATTGGTGAGCACGGTCAAAGTAATTCTTGAGGGTGCTCTTGGCTTTGTCACTCAACTCCTGTGTCGCTACCAGAGCGTACACATCGTCACCGAGCAACTGCTGGAGCGACGCACTCACTATCACCGATTCCTTCTTGACTTGTTGCAAGAAGTTGTCGTCGGTCTTGGCGGTCATGTTAAAGAGCGGACCGTCTAGGAACATGTACCTGAGTTCTTCCAGTCGCACCAATTCCTTGGGAAGATTGCCGGACAACGTAATTGTCAATGGACCTTGAACCAATTTATCCTGAGTAGTATCATAGTGAGTAAGGTACTGGTTATCGATGAATGGTTTGAGTTGCTGTTTTAGTGCCACATATGTTGCATTGGCATCGGTCTTGATGTCTAGCATAAGATGGAGCGGTGTTTCTGGAGAGTTATAGAACAACCCATGCTTGATGTCTGTATGTTCAAGCAAAGCATTCTGGCCATCATCAGCTTCAAACAGCGGATTACAGGACTCTAGCATGTTGAAAATGGGCCCCAAATAGAGGCTCCAGAGCGTATTATTCGGCTCCAAATACAACTGGTTATGGCCGACATATACTTCGTTGGTGGAAAATTTCTTGGTGGTTGCTGTTTCCGTTCCCGGCTTGGAAGCCACGGTGTAGTTCTTGTCGAAGAGCCACACGTCGCCTTCAACACTGCCACAACCAAAACTCAAGGCGTCAAAAAGTGGCCGCTTTCTCCAGTAGTCGTTGTGCGAGTGGATGGGTTTGAGATCTACGTCTCGGGTGAGACCTTCTGTGGTGTAATTGGCACCGTAGGATGGTGCAGCGTTACTCGCTGGCCGAAATATACTTATCATTTGGGAAAGAGAGATGAACTACTGTGAAGGTAAACTGTGATTTTCGCAATCAGTTCTGCATTCTGTGCGACCCACGAGGTGATTGAGTACATCTAATAAATATCTAATTGCTACTCTTTCTAGCCTTGACCAAGCGCAAGATCTGGACGAGCTTGACCGAGCCAGAAAGCAACTCCTCCTTAAAGTAGAAAAGAAAAGCAGCGGTGGAAATCGACTGCAACAACTTGACAGTCAAACCACCATACAACCCATCAAGGCCCTCCTCACGCACGATTTTGCGGATCTCCTGGATCATCGACAACTTGATCTCGGCCGGCTCCTCGTCCAACTTCTCCAGCAACTTTTTCTTCTTGATGTGCATCCGCGACTTGAGAGTAATGTACGGATAGGTCAAAGCGGTTGCAATCAACTTGCCGAAAGCACCAATGAAAAACGCCTTGATCGATGTGAAAGCCGCCTTTCCGCCATTGGCAATGATAACATTCTTCACCTGCTCGAAGATAGTGTACTGGATGATCGGGTTGATCACCAACACCAATGCTGGAAGCACTCCAGCAAACAAAGTGGCTGGTCCGTCCGTCTCGATGATGTTCAAGAGCGTGCGGAACGTCGAGTTTGTGGCGTGGCCTTCGCCCTGTTCATCTTCGTGCTTCTTGGCGGTCATCATTCTTGTGTTGGCGACCCAGAATGGGTTCGATCCCACACAAGTTACCGCTCCAGCAATGGCTCCGGTTATAATCGACTGGAAAGTCGAAAGTCCTTTACCACGGCGAGCTGTAGAGGCATTAGCACGCAAGAACACGTTGGAGGTGAGCTCGTAAAAGTAGTAGTAGATGAAATTGGTGAGCGTAATACCGTACAAAGCACTCTCCAATCCGGAATAAAAGCCCAAAAGTCCCTTTTCCTGGCGGATCCGGCGAGCTGCTTCCACCGTCGACAGTTTTTGGAGCGCCTGGAGCACTTTCCGGTGCCATTCTTTAGCCTCTGGCTGGGCCTCGACCTCGACTTTCTTGTCGGTCTTCGATTTTTTCGTGGTTTGGGCCAAGGTAGACAAAGTGACCAATGGGTACGTCACCACCATGGAGAGAGCACCACCTCCAGCACCGGCAATAGCATGGGCAATTTCTTCAACCTCAGACATGTTGTCAAACAAGACGCTCACATGGAAAATGCGGGGGACCGCGGCTGGACTGGTGCACCGGTGCGCTGCACGATCCGGGGTGCGTGCAGGACAGGTCGCTCGATTCTCACCAGGTTCATCGGACATGGAGACACGGCGTGGGTTGTTAACCAAGCTTGCGATCTTCTCGTCGCTCGCTGTAGGCATTTTTGTGGTCGGTAAGAAGCACATAGCAGCATACAAGGACGAAAGACACCGTAAAGAAACCGATGCACGCATAGATTCATCCGGAAACGAGTTTCTGTCGGCGCCATTGCGGCCAGGGTTTCCCACAGCGCTGCTGGAGTTCCAGCGAGAGTCGAAATATGTCGGCGCTGGGCTGGCTTACTCGTCCCGCACACCAGGAGACCGTTTTTCGTTCACACTTTCCAGCTTGTGGTCCGGCAAGGGCGATAAGTAGCAACAGTACATAGCACACAAATAGGAACACGATAGTGAGTAGCAGAATACGATACGTAGCATGTTTGTACTGGACTAGTTTTGGTGGTTCCTACTTTTCCTGGAGCTCCCGGAGCGCCATTTCGTAGATCAAGTTGCCCTTCAAGAACATGTCGAGACACCAGCCGCACAAGTAGTTGTCCTGGAGCTCCTGGAGTATCATGAGGATGTTGGACTTGACCTGGTCATCGCTGTTGAACAAGTTGATCAACAAAATCTCGATACCCTTGTTCTTGTCAAAGATGGTGAGACTTCCTCCATGCATCGACGACGACTGCAAACTTGTGGACGAGTTGGGAGGAATCAAGTAGGTGACAAGAAGGAAGACTTCGAGCGACTTGCCAGAGATCAAAAACTTGAGAAGGTTGAACCATACCTCGCGTTCCTTTTTGTGGTCCGCCAGTACATTGATACTTTGGAGATGGTACTGGAGGTCGATCATCAAGTTTAATTCGTTAGCAAGGTTGGGAAGTAATAATGTGTACTCCAATATCCCATCGTAGAGCAACGCTTGAAATTTAGACAGAACTCCTTGGTAGCATGACATTTCCACAAGCTTATTGGCATCGCTGCCCCAACAGTATCCTATTCCATCCATAAGCAATATAAGTTCCTTGTTGGTCGGAAGCATGCTACTGTTGAAGTTTTTCAGCAGCAATAGTATCCGGATGATCTCGTTGATGTGACGACGGAAAATTAGTTGGATGGTGGTCAAGTCGTCGTTGTAATTGAACAAGGACAATTGCAAGTTCGAGAGAAACTTTGCGTCTTCAGAGATAATCGAGTTTTTGAGAAGCGAGTCACCGGTCGGTGTTGCTACTTGCGTTGAAAGATGGAACTCGTTTGCGTCCAAGTCGTACAAGACATCCCAGAGTTTATCATTGTGCTTGAAGAACGGGTTGATTGTGCCGGCAAGGAAAGACTCACATTTCTCCAAGAGATCGATCTTGGAAACATCAATCATGGGGAATATGTTGTAATTGGTGAGGTATCCCGTCAACACTCCACCACCCGTCACGAGTTTCAATGCCAAAAGAATAAAGTCGATGATGTATCCCGACGAGTTGTCGTAGCTCAAGAAGATAATCCGCTTACCCGTCAAAAGCGCATTGATTAAAAGTATTATGGGCGGGGTTTGTAGGCCGTAAATCGTGAGTTCATTGTGGAACAATTCGGTCACTAGTCTTGCTGTGAGCAAATGAATTAAGTTGGGCTTAAAGTTAAGGTCTGTGGGGTTGAGGTAATCGCCGATAGTATCGGGAAGTTCAACCATGGGCACTCGAATCGGTATGTTCATGGAGTTGAACTTGACTATGGAGTTGTAGCTCAAGTCTTTGCGAATGAACAAGTCCTCGTTTATAGCGTCTCTAGTTCCGAGAATACGATTGCGGAAGGTCTCGTCCGAGTAGATTTTGTCGTTAATAGGGAGGTCTAGGATGGACGTTATCAACAACCTCTTGACGGTTGACATAGACTTGTTGGAGGCCAAATTTAAGTTTTTCCCGTTGATTGAGTGGTAGAGACTGGCCAAGCACTCCACGTTGTTGGTCTGGAAGTACACATCCAAGCATATCATGAGCAATGGCTTCAAGTTTTTGAAATAAGTGAGCTTGGTGATAATAGATATCGACTTGATGATCGACCCACGCCTTGTCAAGTCATCGCTGACATTATTGACAATGGTATAGAGGAAATAAGGCTCTGCTTCACACACAGCCTTGTCATTTAAGTACTGAAACTCTCCTGTGGTGGTATTTCGATGGAGAAGAAACAAAGTATAATCTTCTGGGCGCTTATGTATTTGATCAGGAAGCATCAATTCTGGCAAGAAAGCCAACTTGTCGATTCCTGGAAGCGGACTAGGGTACAGGTGGACCAAGGAAGGTCCCTTATCCACATGGAACTCGGCGGTGAGTAAATATTCGATATTAGGCATAATGAAGTATTCGTTTCAGTTCGCGCATGGCTGGTGAAAATCGTCTACACGACATAAAATTAACGGTGATATACATTCAATTGTTAAAGTACTCGGACATTTCCTTGTCCAACTCCTCTACAGTCTTCTTGGCCTTCTTAGGCTTCTGGGCCTTGGGCTTCTGGTCCTTCTTCTTGGTGTCACCTTTGGTCTTGACACCTTGTCTGACTTTAGCAGCTTGGACACGAGCCTTAAGGGCTTGAGCCTTGGACTTGGCGACTGGTTGGGCCACCTTGTTGGCAGCGATTCTGGAGGTCAAAGGCTTCTTGGTTGGGTCGATGATCAACTCAAGCTTCAACTTGGAGGAACCGCCGTCAATGGGAGCGCCGTTGTACTTTTCCACAGCCAAGGTAGCAGACTTGTTGTTCTTGAAGATAATGGTAGCAATACCTTTGAACTGGCCGCGCTCGTTGTAGCTCAAAGCGATGTTCCCGACACCGCCAACTTGCGACTGGAAGAAATCCTGGGTTAGTAAATATGCTAGAGAAGAGCTGGGACACAGTCACCAGCAGCATGCAGAAGAGAACTGCAATAGGATAGACGTGAGTTGTGAGTTCTGGAGTGTTCTGGAGTCAGAGAGTTCAGTAGATCAGCAGTAGCTCGGTGAACAGTACTGAAGAGCACTACTGTGTTTCAGCGGCTTGATAAACCAGCGCAATACTCGAGAGATATTGAGATACCAAACAGTGATAGTGGTAATGGCCAAAGACCAAAGATACCCAGGCACCTGAATGCTGAAAAGCAATACCCAAGTATTGCTCAAACTGATATCAAAGTGGTACTCAAACAATGATATCAAATGGCACTGAACATTAATACCAAGCACTGATACTCAAGTGATACTCAAAAGTAATACGCAGAAGTAATACTCAACACTGCAAAGCACTGTTGCTTTGGGGTAATACTCCAAAGTAGTACTCAACACTAATATCATAGGATGCCCAAGCACTGGTGCCTAAAAAGTAACCACTGATATCAACTACTGATGTCAACCACGACATCAAACTGATGTTCAAGCGTTGGTCCTCTAAGGTAACACTTAAAAGCAATACTCTAAAGTAATGCTCAACGCTGAAAACTGATACTCAGAGGTAATACTCAAAGATAATACTCAACACTGATATCCAACCAGTACTCAAAAGTAATAGGCAAAAGTACCTCGCGCTGGTATCAGGCACTGAATCACCTGCTGATACCTTCGCTGATACATTCACTCTTACCTCTCGACTCCCTACTAATCAGCAGAATGCAAGCATTCTGCTTTCCTGGTGCTCATGCACATACCTTGATCGCATCGGCGCGAATGTCCTTGGGCAACCCCGACACAACCACCTTGGTGGCGTAGCTCAAATCCAACTGGGGCTTCTCGGCCACCGCTGGTTTCTTGAACGACACGATGGGCTTCTTGTTGGCAGAACCAACCTTCTTTCCGGTCTTGGTGGTCTTGCCGACCTTTCCGACACGGGTGGCTCTCTTGGCCTTTCTGGTGGACGAGATAATATCGTCAAGCGATTTATCGAGGGACATGGTGAAGAAAACTGGATGGGCGTCGCCCAAGTGCGGTGAAATTACCCGCACCGCCAGCCCGGGCTGTCTGCAGGACCTACGGCTGCAACTGGGTTGCATCTACAAGCGACACTAATTGTACATATATGAATCACGCCCGCGTTAATCCACAAGCTCCTGCTTGACGCCGATGTTTATGTTGGAGGCAGCACGGCAGCGGCCTGCCTCTATGTGCTCGCTGAGCCATTCCTTGTTGTTGGCGAACTGCTGGAAGCAGCCGGCGCACCGTCCGCCGCGGGTCCGTCGTTCCAGCGACTTGGTCCCGGGTGGATAGATGAAGTGAATGGCCTTGAGGTGGGTCTTGAAGGTGTCCCGCCGAGAGAAACCTCCGTTAGGGTGGCACTTGGTACCGTTGCTCTCGCTGGGGTGCTCCTGGTAGAACGGACACACGAAAGCCTTGGACACATTATGCTTTTTGATGTGGCGTGTGAGGTAGCCCTTGACCTTGAACTTGGCCAGGCAGTGCTCGCACTGGTACTGGTCGCTGTCGTCGCGCTTGGACTTCTTGGTGCGCTTGTCCACCACCATCGAGGGTGTCTGGTGGCTGGGCAAGTTGATCTTCTGCGGCACGTACGAGAAGTCCGGCTGGTTCTTGACGAGGATCTGGTTGAACAAAACGTCCACGTCGTCGAACGACGGAACGGACATCAGCACCGACGACTGTGGCAGCTCCTCGAGCTTGCGCTTGCGGTTATCGGGCCCAGAGAAAGAGACGCCGGTCTCGAACGATTCGGGCGAAGAGCCCACCCGCCGGAAGAAGTCATCGTCAAGCGGGCTCACGTAGCTCTCCACGGACGAGCCGTACACCGAGTCGTCCAAGAGCTCGGTCGAGTGTGGGGCAAAGTCGTCAAAGTACCCCGCCATGTGGTGCGGGCCGACGTTCGGGTCGTACGCCGGTGCAAATGCCGGCCGGTTCCACAGCTTGTTGAAGAAGCCAAAGTGGTCCTGGAGCTGGAGCAGCGGGTCGAACGAGTGCGGGTTCTTGACCGGCTGGTGGTTCATCACCGATACGGCCAGAGGTCTTCTGAGCGGACCGCTGGTGAACTCGATTTGGTCGCCGGCGAACGACACTTCCAAGTCGTCGGCTGCACAGGCCATGGGCCCGCCGAGAGTGTTAGAGAGGTTCAAGTACTTGACCGAGGCGAGCGGTGGGAAGAGGTTGGTGGACATGTACACAAGTCTGTGCAACGCCAGGAAAACCCCCGCCGACAGGTCGACGATGTTTTTGCGGGTATCGAGGCCTAATAGAAACATGACATCAGATAAGCTAGATGACGTGGGGTGGAGGGACTAGACTGGCAGAACAATGCTTTCGTGGCAGACGATTAATGTGGTTGGGTCCCGCTCGTAAAACAAAAATTCTCTGAAAACGTCAAAACTGTCAAAGTGTGCAGACGCAATAATATATATCCTGCCAATCACACGCCCAAAGATAGCGATTTCTCAATCGAGCCCGTCCTGTCCGCCCCGCATCCGAGTCGCACGGCATTTTGCGGCGCCCGGATATGGAGACTTCCACATCGGTGCGCCACAGCAGCTGCAACCGTCTTTTGACTCCGACTGAAACTGGGGTCCGGTGCGGGCTGCTGCAGTCTGCCTGGTCCATAACCAGGGGTCAGCGAATCCTGGACGGTTGCTCCAACCCCACGGTCTCCGCTGCTGTCAGTCCTGTATCGCTGCAAAAAATTTGGCTTATCACTACCCGCGCCGCTCTCCTGCATGCCGCCCGATGCACCGTCCCACAATCGAAGCCACGGTGATAAGACGGGCAAACCACATCGCTTTCGCAGGTGGTCCGCATCGTCGCAAACGCAGCGCAGCTCGCACCAACGTCACAGATGGGTTTTTTTGGTTACATCCAAGAATAAGATTTGGTGCGGGGAGTGTGCATGTCGCCAATCGGGAAAATGCGGAGTTGTCCGATGGCTAAAGTAAGCGAAACTCAGTTCGCCACAGTTCCGCTCCACAGCGGCCGCCGGCTACGAATCGGTTACTGGAGCAGGTCCCGATGGCCATGTGATGGGCGACAGGAAGTCGTATTCCTGTGTACAAACACATCCGCACACCGCCCCGATCGGGCGAAAACAAATACTCGCATGAAACCATCGATCGTCTATTTTCGCTGCCTGTTACAAGTGCAACACTTCCACCACTTTCCGGTCTTTCGTCTTCCAGGTCCTCAGGTCATCTCCAGATCGCTAGCCATCCGTCCAGATGATCTCCGAAAAGTACCAGTCCGACAACCCCAACTCCCACTACCTTGCCAACATCAACAGTCTCCATGCCTCCAACCAGAAAGTGTCGCTAGACAGACTTCCCACACTTGGGGAGATCCTCGCCAACCGCACCAAGTCGCCGGTCGACCTCTACACCTTTTACCTCTTCATGAAGGACGTCGAGCACAAGGTGGACTACTTGGACTTTTGGTTTGATCTCGTCAACCACCTCAATCTCTGTAAACACTACGTCAAGGGCCTCCGGGACAGCATCGTGCGCCATTCGTACCCCGAGCAGCGGCACTCGATTCCGCTTCTGGAAAAGTCCCAGCACAAGTCGCTCTCGTCGTCCATTCTTCTCGACCTCATCATCAACGACCATATCTTGGAGGACAACGACTCCAACCGTCTCTCACAGTTCTTGCGTGGAGACATCAACATCGACAACCTCGATCCCAAGCTCCAGGACTTGATCAACCAGTACAACCGAGAAGAGGCTAACCCCAGCAACTTGGATCCAGGTGTCCGTGCTAGCAACGCATACAGCGACCGAGAAAAACCCCACTCGATTGCCAACAGAAGCTTCCACGAATTGAATCCCCCTACTCCCCTGCAGCCCAGTTTCTACGAGAACAAAATCCCCAACCACCAGAAGCGGGTGTCGTCCAACTCCAAGTTGCTCGACGATGTGTCCTTCAGCGACTCGATCGTGGAGGCACAAGAAATCGGCCACAGAGACACTTACGGCCTGAAACCCAGATACGTTCCTCTCGAACCCCCACAGCGCATATCGTCCATCAACCCGCTGTTGTTGGAACGGTTGGTGAAACATTCGCCAGGCGGATCCGAAAACCACTCCTTCATCACCAGAGACAACCTTAAGGAATCGTCGCACTCGCTCTTGCTCAAGTACTTTGTGGAGGATTCCGAAAAGAACCTCAATTTGCCCCCATCGCTCAACCAAAAGATCATCCGGTCCATCGAAATGGAAGGAAGAGACGACCCCGACATTTTCAATGAGGTTAAGGCATATGTTTTCAACCGCATTGAAAGCGAACATCTCCCCCGTTTTCTCAACTACATGGCCATCCGTAATGTCAACACCTCCTATGCCATCCGGTTGATTTTGGGTTTCTTCATGCTCTTGATCGGCTTCTGGATCGGATACATATTCATATTCTTGCGCTACCGTAAGTCTTTGCGGCCCGTGGTGATAGTGCCATTCTTCATTGGATTCTATTGCTTGGTGCTGCTGATCTATCTCATCGATCCCATCTTGGTGTGGTTCCGCCTCTCGGAATCGTTCAGCAGCAAACAAAGCTACTTCATCAGGATCAGAGAACGGTTCATCCACCGGTTGCTCATCAAGAGAAGCTTGTGGGTGATGTTCTTGACGTTGTTGGCTACGGCCGTCATGACCATAATATTCAGCCTTGTTCCAGGAAAGCGATTATAGTATAGAGAGTTCATTGTAATATAGGCATAGAGAGTAAGCGTGATTGTTACTACATATGAGTAGAGTCTAAGAGAGGGGTTTCAAGTGCAATGAATATATTGAGTTCAAGTTCAGTATCCTAGTTTGTAATGATTTACGCAATGTCAATGTTTAGAAAATATCCGCAAATTGCAAAAATACAAAAATACCATAATACTAATATTCGACATAGTTGTAGGTTTACTTTGTAGCTACACTTCCTACTCCTTTTCGTAGCTCACTTGTTTATTCAAGCACTCAGGTCTATACCTTTCAAATCCTTTCAGTTCCAAACACCTTACCAGTGTCGACATTCTCGTCATTATGAGTAATTGCGAGTGCCATAGCAACTTGCCAGATCTATTCGTCATAATGGTCGCTACACTGCGTAAATGATAGATTACTATAGACGATACATCCCTAAGCTTGGTTCAAGAAAGCCTCTCTCTTCTCGGCAACTCTTTGTTGTCTTCTCTCACGAGCAGCTCTGTTTCTGACTCTTCTGGCCTCGGCCTCGTCCTTCAAAGCCTTCTCACGCAAAGCCTCGGCCTTGGCGGTGATGATGTGCTCCACTAATGATCTCTTGTGCTTGAAGGTGTTACCCTTGGCAGCCTTGTACAAGTTGTGGTACAAGTGCTTGTCGATTTTGCCAGCATCTCTGTACTTGGCCAACAATCTTCTCAACACTCTCAATCTTCTCATCCACAACACTTGCGAAGACATACGAGCATCCTTAGTACCCTTTCTCTTACCGTAACCGGTGTGTCTACCAGCTCTCTTGGATTCGGCCAAGGCTCTGGCTCTGGATCTGGAGTGCACCACGTTAGGCTTCTTCACAATCGTACCATTTCTGTATAATTTTCTGATGGCTTGACGAGAATTGGCGTTGGCAATCTCGGTGGACTCGTTAGGATCCATCCAGATCTTTCTCTTACCAACACCAACTACGCTAGCAGCAAGTCTTTTTTGCGTTCTAAGATTAGCCCTGTAGTTAGCATATGCTTCTCCATGTAATAGTTGTTGCTTCAGTACTTACATTCTTGATGTCAAAAGTAGCGCTCACTCTTTGTAAGAAAAATTTGTCAAGAGGTCGTCTGCCGCCCAGAAGCGCGCGGGCACAGCCCTGGGTGGGCGCACATGATGCGATGCCCCAGGCGATGAGATGCGAATAATTTCGAGCCGCTATCATGGGTAAGAGTCTCAGATCCAAGTCCAAGTTGCGGGCCAAGTCCGTCAAGCGTGTAGGAGAGTTTTCTGACTTTGTGGATGCGCGCAATGCCCGTTTAGCCGAAAAGCTCAAGAAAAAAACCGACGCCCAGGCTAAGGACGACGAGAAGATGGACACCGACAAGCCCAAGAGCGACAAAGTCAGCACTTCTGTCAGCACCTCTGGATGGAGGGACCTGCGCAAGCAGCAGTACAAGAAGCGCAACTTGAAGAAGAAGAAAAGCGTCACCAAGTTTTGATCAGATTATGCATGTCATCGCACCCACGCACCGGCACTACTCCATTCATTTCAATGTATATTAGTACTTTTCGTAACCCACGGCCTCGAGGCGCTCCGCCTTAGCAAGCACCTCTGCTTCCATCGTGTTCATATAGTTGGTCATTTCCGTGAGCCATTTGGCATCGACGGCCCCGAGAATACGCACTGCCAAGAGAGCGGCATTGGTGGAATTGTTTATAGCGACAGTAGCAACAGGAATACCACGAGGCATTTGTACGATCGAGTGTAGCGAATCCACGCCGTCGAGCGTTGATCCCTTGACCGGAACTCCAATAACAGGAAGCGGAGTCATGGCTGCAACCATTCCGGGAAGATGGGCCGCACCGCCGGCACCGGCAATGATCACCTTGATGCCCCGTTCTGCTGCCTGGGAAGCATACTGCGTCATTCTATGCGGTGTGCGGTGGGCACTGACGATGGTCACTTCGAAAGGAACTCCGAATTTCTTGAGAATGCTTGCACCGCCGGACATTACTGGCAAGTCAGAGTCGGAGCCCATGATGATTCCCACCTGAGGAGCCTGCTTTTCTGCTTCTTTAGCCTCAACGGGATCGCCGCCATGCATAATGTACCGAAGCCTCTCTTCTGCATCGCTCATGCTGGAGGTGACAATGTTGATGTGGCCCAACTTTCTCTTGGGGCGAGTGGTCTTTCCGTACAAGTAGACCGAAGCATGGGGCGTTTCCAACGCACGGCGGCACGCCTCAAGCTCCTTGTTGGCCACGTCGTCTCCCAAAACGTTCACCATAATGGCAGCCGTGTTGGTGGTGGAAAAGCTGGTGAGGTTGCGGGGCATGGGCAATCCGGCCACCGCTCTGACATGGGCCTCGAACTGGGACGTCACACACGCATCAATAGTGTAGTGGCCCGAGTTGTGGGGTCTGGGCGCTATTTCGTTGACCAAGAGTTCGTTGTCGGGAAGAAGGAACATCTCCACGCCAAAAATTCCACAGCCAGGGAATGTCTTGACAGCGCTATTGGCAAGCATAGCAGCATGCGTACGTACACTGTCCGGAACACGGGCGGGTGCATACACAACGTGGCAGATGTTGTCCTTGTGGACGGTCTCGACCGTAGGGTACGCATGAACTTCGCCGTCTATCGTTCTTACAACCATCACAGCCAATTCTTTGACAAAGCGACACCACTTCTCGGCGTACAACGGACGATTATCGAGGAACTTCAACGCTTCAGCATGGGATTGCGGCGACTTCACCACGAAGTTTCCTCTACCATCGTAGGCATCGGTTCTTGATTTCAACATGAAAGGATAACCGAAATCCGATCCAATGGCTGCAAGGGCCTCCTCGGTATTCTCTGGCACGGCTACCAGGTCGGCAACCCGGATTCCGTGGCTGATAAGATGCTCTTTCTGCAAGTACTTGTCCTTGATCAACTTGATTGTCTCTGGAAGCGGATAAATTTCCACATTCATGGTTTTCCTTACGGTTTCGAGAGCATCAGCGTCCACATGCTCGATCTCTACCGTCAACACATCACATTTTTTCGCCAATTTGGCAATGTCATCGACATTGGTGAACGACCCATCCACATGCTCTCCAGCATTAATCTGTTTTGCCGGTGAATTGGGTGCATCTAAGACTACAGTACGGACGTTAAGCCTGTTAGCAGCCTCAACAATCATCCGGCCAAGCTGGCCACCTCCCAAAATTCCGATAGTCTTGGAGTCCATGGTGCTGCAATGATGGAGTGAGATTAGATAGATGAGATTGACTCGCGCACTGGTGTATGGATACGATTTACGGGCACTACAATATTAATTGGTACGAATCAAATTAGTTGAAGTCGTTCATGTACATCGGCTCTTCCATGTTGCACTGGTAAGACTGGTGCATCTCTTCTTGAGCCCATGGTGTAGGCAACATTGTAGAAGCAGCGGTCAGAAAGGTTCCTTGGCTATACATTTGCGGCGGAACATTGACTGATTGTGCCTCCACCGGTCCGTACAGCGGTACTGAGTCCACCATGCTGATTCTGGAGGTAGTTGTGACTGCATCTTTGAAGTCCTCCACCTTGGTGAACTCCCATAAGAGCACCGTGCGAATAGACCGTTTGGGAATCGCAGTGGGAGGGTTGGTATGGTTTGTTTCGTAGATGATTTGCTCCACCGTGAGTCCACGAAGCGAGTTGACCACTGACTGGGACTGGTCCTGTGCCAAGCGGGGAAGAAGCACCTTCCAGAACTTGATCAAAAATGGCTTGTTGTCGTTGAGGTCAAAGATCGGCTCCACAAACTTGACGATGGGCGTGCCGAACGAGTAGATACATGTGTAGTTCGCGTAGTTGCGGATGGTCTCTTCCTTGACACTCACACAGAAGTTTGTCCGCAACCCGGCCTCAAACGAGTAGTTGTGGGTTAAGTGAGGAAAATGAATTCTGACCATACTGTGGATCACCGGGATCCGGGAGCCTCCTAAGTACACGAGACTGGGGAATCGAGAGGCGTTGGTGCCAGGACGTAGCTGGAGTGTTTTCATTTCCTGCGATGCAGTTTGAAGCGACAAGATCACCGGACATGCTGATGACGAGTCGTACACCGACATAAAGAAGTTTTCCACGTTCACCGTAGGTTCTGGCTCAGTTCTGGGCGGTGGAGCCTGCTTGTTTTCGGTGGTTTGAGCCACCTTGGGGACCTGGCAGAGACCAAGCGATTTGTCCAAGTTGATCTTGGTGAACAACTCCTCAAATCGCTTGGCGTGCTGTAATCTCTCCTCATCATTGTCAAACTGCGGACCCTCGTTGATGAGCTTGATAATATGCGGCTTCTGGCCCAAGTTCTTGATCACTTGAATATGACTGGAGACCTGCTTCCGAGTCCGTAACCTGCCGGTTTTAGTGTAAATGTAATCAGAAATGAGCTCGTTTCTGCCGCATGCTCGGCCACTTATCTTGATCTTGCTCAAACCGTTTTTGGGAATGATAGCAAGCACCTCTTCGAATGCATTTTCGAGATCTTCGGGCCAGATCGAGTCACCCTCAGCTTCAGACGAAGCAGGCGTTTCTGAGATTGTCAGAGCCACATTTTCGGTACCGCTCTGCATCAAAGAGACAGGTTCTGGACCTGGAAGGGCTTCAGGAGGCCCGGCTACTGATTCAAGCTTGATTTTTTTGCGAGATGTCGGAGGTGAAAAAGTGCCCAAAACGTTCCGTACGGGGGTTTTTTCTTGGGCACTGAAGACAGAAGACCGCGGCATCTCTTTACGAACGGTTCTGAGCGACTCATGAACCTGATATTGTTGTTTTCCATCGGTGTCGATGCCAATATCGACAATCACCGGGAGTTTATTTCTCACTGGAGTAGAATTTGGTGTGCCAAACATCTTGACTACCAGGTGTGCACCATATGCTTATGCTAAGGAATGAATAAGGTCGGTTTTGGTGGTGTAACACGGGCGGTTGTTTTTATAGACGAGTTGGATTATCGCAAACTCAAAACATTCCGACCCGAATCACCAACCGTGTCACTTCCGAGGGTAATGCACGTGATTTATGTATGTGCTGCCAGGCGACTTACGAGGGGAGGCAGCCCAGGCCCAGATCCGGACCCTGGATCGAGACTATATTACATGCTATTTGGGTGCAAAAAATCTATAAGTTGTTTTTCGTCATCGGCGCCCATATCCTCCACCTCGCTCAAGTCGTCTGCAAGGCCCGTGCTTTCGCGAAGCACGTAGTCGCCATTTTGGAATGTGGTGAATGGGAGAGGTATGTGGTCTCGGAGTTGGTCCTTGCGCACATTGGCCTCGGCGGTTTGTAGACGACGTAGCTGAGACTTTATCAGGGTGTACCACTTTTTGCCCGCCCGGCTCTTGTCTAGCTGTGGCTTGTGGGTCTCTATGTCGTTCCAGAACGACTTTATAGTGGGGTATTCGTAGTTCCTGTTGCGAGTCTCGATGTCGGTGATTGCGGCAGTCTTGCCATAACTCGATGCGTTTGCTAACAACCGGGCCAAAATTGCCTGAATGGGGAACCTGACGCCGCTGAGTATCTCGAGATTTAACCTTGATATCTCCTGGGCCGTCTCTTGCCGTTTTAGGGTGTGTTGCAGAAGCTCGATCACCCGGTCCAAGTCTTGCAAGAGAACGTCGGCAAACTCTAACTTGTCGCTCACTTCTTGTGGCGAGTTGGAGCCGTAGATGATCGACAGTGTCAGGATGAGATTGTTGTTCTTGCGGATGAGGGGGGCGCCCTTCTTGAGTTCCCGGCGAAGACACCAGTACTTGCAGATGTCGTAACTAAACTGGCGAAGATCGTTTTCGAGTTCGGCCCCAGATGGAGCTGCTCCTAGTCCTCTCATCGCTCCACGCTCAGCTGTAGCACCTCTCAACTCCACAAGGGTCCGATACACTCTGTCCGCAAACTGTTGTGGAGCTATGGGCGTGCCGCTATCCGTCTGCCAGCGGAAAAGGTTCATCCGGTTAGCCGCCTGTTGGGAACGAACTGTCTGTGCGTTGTGTGCTCGGAGCATCTTCATGTCCCGGAAGTAGAGTCTTGTCTTCTCGATGTTGGCCTGCACCACCGAGCTGTCGACATTGCCGTGACGAGAACAATACGACACAAGCGTGGCTTTGTTCTGAACGGCTCCTTGCATTCCGTACGTGAGTTCCATGTGGTGGCCCGCCCGTTTGGCACAGGTTACATGGTACGCCTGAAAGCAGTTTTTGTTGCTGCACTGAATACAAGCACCAGTCCTCTGTTTGCAGATGTAGCAGTTGAGTTTCCAGCGGCTCTTTGGTACGTGGGAGATGCCCTCAATGGGCTCCATGTATATCGGATTCGCAAAGTACACCTCAGGGATCCACAAAGCGCATACAACATGGCTCCAGAGCGAATTGTCGAGCTGCTTGAATGCACCTGTCTTGGACGGACAAAAAACACAGTCCACTGGATGGTTGCGGCTAAGCATGCACTTCCTGCAAAGCCACTCGCCTTCAGGAATGAAAGCAACTCCGTAGCACTCCTGGTGCACGGCGATGTCGCAGCCATCACAGAACACTATAGCGTTGGCATTGGTGCAATCGCTGTCGTTGCAAACGGCACATCTCTGATCATAAACCGAGCCCTGGACAATCCCGTCATCATCGCCGTACTTTTCTGTGTTGTTTCTGAGCGTTAGTTCCGCCCGTTCTTCACCTCCGCCAACCGTAGACATCGCCAATTCCAACTGATCCCAGTCCGTTTCCAATTGTGTGATGAGAATCTCGAATATCTCTGGACTTACAGCCACCTTGTGGAGCTCATTTTGCTCCTGCAACCACAACTCGTCCTGCTCGTCGTGGTCGTATTCTACTTGTCTTTTCTTCCTATCGATAACCTCATCGATGGTTGATTCGGCTGAAATTGAAAACGGTCGCATATACGTTTGCAGAACTGCCCGCGGCCGGTGGTCATCGAATCCTAGTTGCAGTAACACCCGCCCAAACCGAGTAGTATGAGGTTCTGAAGAAACCTCTTGGAACGTCGCCTTGTTTACCTCGACGATCTTCGGCGCTGGAAGGTCGTTTCGGACCCCTGAGATGAAAATCGGGATCGGAGTGTCCACATTGAGGTCTGGGTAGAACTCAGTGTAGTCACGTTCCTCCCTTGGTTTATTGTCGAGGGCCGTCGACATGGCGTTGGTTGTTGATATTCGTGCGAAATCTGGGGCAGCAGTGCGACCAGAGGAAATTGCAAAAATGACAGAAATGCAACAAACAGGCCGTAACTTCGTATGTGAGTACAAGAAACGGGCAGCAACTTCCCAGGCTTATTTTTGTTTCTCTATCTCCCTTCCAGCACGAAATTGACCCGGTGGTCTGCCCAGCCGTCTCCTGCACACACCGCGTTTTTTCTCGATGAGCTCGATGACTTAGCTTTAGGGCATCATGGAGAAACTCAATTTGGCACTGCTAAGGGATAAGATCTCCAGCAAGCTCACTGCCGCAAACGGCAGCTCCAGGGGTGCATCTTCCAAAAAACAGGGCTCCAAAAGGCCCGGAAAAGCACAAAAAAATGGCCCTGCTGATGAGCTCTTGCGTCAAGAAGCTTTGGCTTTAGGTGCTTCCGAGGCTGATTTAGCATTGGTCGAGGGTGTAGACGAAGGTGAAGATAGCGAGCAGGAGTTTGGTCCGGCTGGGAAAACAGACAAGAAGTTTTCGTCCGACCTCAGCAGCTACATGAAAGAGATTGGTTTGGACGCTGCGCAAATTGAAGATGCTGAGGACGAAGAGGAGGAGGAGGAGGAAGTGGAAGAAGAAGTAGAAGAAGAAGATGAAGAGGAGAAAGAGGATGAGGAAGCACAGAGTGCTGAAAGTGAATCCTCTAGCCCAGATTCGAAGTCGGATTCCAGTTCTGATTCCGAATCCAACTCAGACTCAGACTCAGACTCAGACCCAGCACCTACGAAGAATGCTGAACCCTTCAAGAAAACTCCCGCAAAGACATCAGACAAGGTCACTGACTTGAACTCGGTTCTGTCTGCAAATCTTGTTGTTCCTAATAGGTCCGACTGGTACAATACTCCAGTGGACATCATCAGAGAATCGGAGAACCTCGATAGATTCGGCCGTGAAAGAGCACTTGAACGTGCTAAGACGACTATCGAAAAGGACGCCCAGACATACCTTGCTGAATTTGCATCTAAGGACTCCCAGAGAAAGTTTTTGTCGCAAATCTTGAGCGACGGTACTCTTAACGATAAGGTTTCAGCACTCACATTGATGGTGCAAGAATCTCCCATGCATAACATGAAGGCAATGGATACCTTGGTATCCTATTGTGGAAAGAAATCGAGAAATGCAGCCCTTCAGTCTATCAATGCTCTCAAGGATTTGCTTCTCAATGGTTTACTTCCTGACCGGAAACTTTTCGCTTTTGCCAAACAGCCACTTCGTCGTGATGCTTCCGATGTTCAGTTGGCTGTGTGGTATTATGAGGACTATTTGAAGACCCAATACTTCAAATTCATTACCATTCTTGAGCATCTTTCTCACGATCCAATTGTTCACGTGAGAATGAACGTCATAAGTCATATCTTTGACCTTCTCAAAGCCAAGCCTGAACAGGAAGCTAACCTCTTGAGGTTGGGCGTGAATAAATTAGGTGACACCGACAACAAAGTGTCAGCTAAGACTTCATACCAAATCTTGCAACTTGAACAAGCACATCCTGCGATGAAGAAAATCATCACCGACTCCGTGATTGACTTGATGCTTCGTCCAAACGTCGATTACCACGCGGTCTACTACTCAATACTTACGCTCAACCAGACCATTCTCACCAGAAAAGAGATCGAGTTAGCAAACTCCCTCGTCAAAACCTACTTCACATTGTTTGAGAAAGTGCTCAAGCTGTCTGACGAATTTAATGGCGAGAAGAAAGAAGACAAGTTTATCGGCAAGTCAGAAAAAGGACGCAAAAATAACAGGAAGAACTTCAAGAAGGGAAAGAAGGGTGGTAAATCGGTGAAACAAAACGAAAAGACTGAAGCCGAAGTGGTGGAAGAAAAAAACACCCGTCTTTTCTCTGCACTTTTGACTGGATTAAACAGAGCTTTCCCATTTTCAGAATTACCCCCCTCTGTTTACGAGCTGCATTTGGATACATTATTCAAAATCACTCACTCCACTAACTTCAATACTTCTGTTCAAGCATTGATGTTGGTGCACCATATCATCACAAGTCAGAAACTCGATCTGGACCGTTTCTACAGAACCTTGTACGAGTCTTTATTGGATCCTCGTCTAGCCCTGTCTTCCAAGCAAGGCATTTATTTGAATCTTTTGTTCAAAGCATTGAAGAATGACACAGATAAGGCACGAGTCATGGCGTTTGCAAAGAGAATGTTGCAGATAAGTACACACTGGAACAACATTGGCGCAGTGGCAGGAATGATCTATTTGTTAGCCGAATTATCCAAGACTCTGCCGGAGATCAGAGACTTGACGATCGACCCCGCTTCTCGTCCCGATGTTGAAGACGAAACAGAACAGCCAAAGGAGGAATATGATGGTAAGAAGCGAGATCCCAAGTTTGCAAATGCCCAGAATTCCTCGTTGTGGGAGATTGGGAATTTCGTTGCACATTATCATCCTACGGTCGCAGTTTATGCTTCGTCGTTATTGAACGGCGAGCAGCAGCCAAAACCAGATTTGGGGCTCTTCACGTTGGCACATTTCTTGGACAGATTTGTCTACAAGAACGCCAAAGAGAAGACCACTTCGAGAGGCTCGTCCATCATGCAGCCTCTTGGTGGTGCACAAACAGGATCTTTGCTTGTGAAGGCGTCTAATTTATCTGGTGCTGCATTGCCTGCTAACACTGAAAACTGGCTCAATAAGAAAGTGGAAGATATCAGACCCGACGAAAAGTTCTTCTTCGACTATTTTACCAGCAAACAAAATAAGTTGAAGGAGAAGGCCGAACATAAGAAAGCTGCCTTTGATGAGGATGAAGAAAATGACGATGAGATCTGGCAAGCATTGGTCAACTCTCGTCCAGAGGTGGAGGACATTTCTGACGACGGTCTTTCGTTTGATGAAGGTGACTTCCTGGACGACGATATTAGCGAAGGTGAAGCCGAGGTAGAGCAAGATGAAGAAGAGCCAGAATTTGAAGACGAACTTGCAGAGGACTTTGAAGAAATTGAAGAAGGTGCTGTTGAGAACGATGGTTCAGAGTCTGATGAACCAGATATGTTTGGTCTCAATTCAGAAGATGAGTTGTCTGACAATGAACAGGTTAGTGTTGCAGACACTAAGAAACGTAGCAAGGACGAGAGTGACAAGAAGGCAAAGAAACCCAAGCTTAGCAGCTTGCCAGTGTTTGCATCTGCGGATGACTATTCACAATACTTGAACTCCGACGACGATGAATACTAGGGTGCATAGAATAAAAGTTTATCTAAACTAAATTTAACATTTTGATGAATCAGAGAGTGTGCTCGTGACAATCACTTTAACTTTACAGCTCGATCTATATCAACAACTCCAGCATTTCAAATTTTGTATCCATTCCCGATACTCGCTAAAGGTCCCGGAATGACGCCAATCCACGCGTGCAGGTGAGACATGCATAGAATATTTTGTATTCGCGAAAATAGAAATTTCGCTAAGCTTAAAGTTAACCGAAGCGAGATGGTGGTGGCAGATCCATATTAAAACCAATCTAGATCAATTTCAATACTCACACTGCCATTCACGCACACTACAATTTTTGAAACTATGGATTCCGTATCAGATGAATGTGGCATTCAGCCACAAAAAGCAACCATGTGCTGCGCCGCACGATGCAAGCGCATTTTTGACAGATGGAGCGCAACCTCTCTAATCGAGAAAACGCATCGCACAATAAAACAAAACTTCTTGCTCATTATCCTCAATGATAGCACCAAACAGTGAGTGCGATGTGTGCGTTCTAGGCGAGCAGGGAGTAGGAAAAACATCATTCATTTTGCATTACATTCATAGCATATTCTTCGAAGAGGTAGAGAGCTCTCTCGAGGACATCTACCAAAAACAAGTCTCATTCAACGGCATAAGCAGAATTATTTCCATTTTAGATACCAATTCGTATGTGGACGCTTACAGTACATCTAGAAAAGAGCAAATCAGACAAGCATCGTCGTTAGTATTCACATACTCTGTAACCGACAGAGATTCATTTTTGAAGGTGCTCGACAATTTTGAGCGGACCTTGGGAGTTATGAAAACCCTTCCTCCATGTGCATTAATCGGACTCAAATCTGACCTCACAGCAGAGCGTCAAGTGGCGTATGAAGAAGGAGAGCAATTGAGCCAAAAGATGAATGCCCTTACCTTTTGTGAAAGTAGTGCTAAGCTAGCAGTCAATGTGCAAGAACCTCTAGACCAGCTAGTCGAAATGGTGCTGCAAAATGAAAAGTTTCAAACGAGCCTGAAGAATACCACTGAAACCGACTTACTCAAAGTCTCTGATAGCAATAGTACAGCTCAAACACCACCAAAGAAACTCAATCGCCAAATGCAGCAGCAGCCCGAACCGGAACCGAAGAAGCCAAAAGAGACTACAAAGTGTTGCGCGATAATGTGAATTATGAATAATGATAGATAATTAGCATAAGCATTAAATACATTCTTTACTGCTGGATCGTAGCCAGGATTAGATTGCAGCATCGTCAGAAATATGAGAGAATCCCCGAAACTGTTCCTGCATTTCGGTGGTCAAGATGGTATCCACTGGAGTCAATCTGGGTGTTTCAGAAGTAAACTCCTTATCAAAATTGGAGTAGTCGTGCTCAGAAGTGACTTCAGGAATATAAGGTGGTTGCACTCTCAAGTTAAGAACGTCGTCAAAGTTGATATCGGAAAAGTATGGATGTTCCATAATTTCTTCAGCGTCCCGAGCTCCGCTACCCAAACGAGAAGCTGGATCCTTGGTCAATAATGCTTGCAAAACAAGTACTGTTTGTCTTGGCATGTTGATGGGGTAACGGACATCATCATGCTCAATAGCGTTGAAAATTTCGTCCTCATCTTCTCCCTTGAATGGCGATTGACAAAGCAACATCTGGAAAAGAAGTACACCCAACGCCCACCAATCCACAGCTCTATCGTACTGCTTGCCGGAAATGATTTCAGGAGCCATGAACTCAGGGGTACCACAGAATGTGGCCGTACTGTTTCCTTGCCACATGTTCTCTTTACAAAGTCCGTAATCACCAATCTTGATATGCCCCTTGGTGGTAAGTAAGATGTTGTCAAGCTTGATGTCACGATAAACAATTCCATTTTCGTGGAAGTACTTGAGTGCCAACAAAACCTCACAGGCATAGAACTTGGCCCTCTTTGCCGAGAATCTAGACTTTTGAATGTGCCACATCAAGTCACCTCCTGAAATGTACTCCATGACAAAGTAGATTCTATTTTCAGTCTGGAAACAGCAGTGGAGATTCAACAAGAATGGATGCATAGCCTTGTTGGCAGTTAAAAACACACGCTTTTCCGACTTCACACTTTCAGCTTCATCGTTTTCCACAATGAAATCCTTTTTAAGCACCTTAATGGCACATAAAGTCAGGGTTTGGCGTGATTCAGCTAACATAACCTTACCGAAATTACCCTTACCAAGAACTGCAAGGAACTGAAAGTCATCAAGTCCAATTTTTCTGCGCTTCTTTTTCATCTTCTGTGGAGAGCGGCCCTCTTGCGCCCGTTGTGGTTGAACATCACGCACTTCGCTTTGAAGTGATGGCTGACCAATTTCAGCTGGTTTCTCACTAATTTGACCAAATGGGCTGTTGTCATGACCGCCCAGTTGCAAAACACTGCTCTTTTCGTTTCCATAGTCAAAGTTAGTGAAGTCGTCTCTAGGCTCAACAGGTTGAATATCAGATTGTGACAAGTCGTAGGTGAAATCTGGCTGTTGCAGTCCAGAACTGTAGCTATCACTGTCTCCACGATCTTCAACGGGAACTGGTGGGGGTGGTCGTCTTGCGACTGGACGTTGGTTTGGGGCGTCCACTGGAGCTTGAACGGCATTTGAAGTTGTTGTGGGTAACTTCTCACGATTCTCCGATTCAATTGAAGGTACTTTGGTGAAAGACGAAGATGAATCTTTGAAGGATGCGAGACTGGGTGCTTCCTTCGAGGCTGGTGGTTTAGGACGGGGTTTCGTGGACTTGATGGTTGTCAAAATCTTATTGGCCATTTCCATCGACATTCCACAAAAGTCAGGAACAAGATGAGTACAACTTGCGTGGCACATAACTCCACACTCTGTACACTTTCTAACATTCTTACGGCCCCAAGGTAAGATATAACCACAGTGACAACACCATTTCGTACCACGGTTGAGAGTTGGCTCAAAACGATGAGGAATGCGATGGTTAAGTTTTGCCTCATCAGGGTCAATGTCAGCGGACGAGATCGAGATACACTTGGTAACCACTTTCTGGTAGCACTTCTTATGACACAAGAAACGACAATCTTGACACTGGAAGCCTGTGTAACGGAGGAATTCACCACAGAGAGCACAGCACATAATATTGTAGAATTGTTTTTGGACAAAACGGTGTCCATGTTGTTCGAACACTTCCTCTTTCTTTTGACGAATGGCACCATGACGGCCAAGTCCACCCATGAACTGCTTGTTACTTCTATTCGTTTTGTCAAACGAGAACGTGAGCAAAATTTGACCGGTGGGTTCAAGGTTTATCCATGCTGAAATTTGGATTGGCTTGGTATCGCCAGTACCAGGCTCACCTCCCGTTCCGCTATTGAAAGTATTCTGATCTGATCCGAAATTTGGACCAGAGCCATTGTTGTTAGGGGCAGCGTTGTTGAAGTTGTTGTTGAGAGCGATTCCCAGGCTGGATGCAGAGTTGAGTCCGGGTCCAAAGTCATTTCCGGAAACCCAACCGGCTGAGCCCATTTCCACCTTACGTTTTCTCAACTCTTCGGTGATATCACTCAACAAAGCCCAAGAAAATGCCACTGGAATAGCCTGACTTCCTGATTTGTCATACACGGCAAACTCAACTTCGTTTCCTTTGTCGACATCTATTCTGAATTCTTCGTTCCATTTTCCGGATCTAGAGGGTCTGGTACGTGCCAGCTCCACATCGTCCACCTTAATAGTCACAAAAGACTCCAGGCGCTTGGAGAACATGGGAGATGCAATATGGTCGATATCACGCACACAGGTTACCACCACCGTAAGTTTACCCAGCAAAGGCTTACGGGCATATTTTGGGGTAGAGATCACCTGCATATCTTTGGTGACTTCGTCGACGTCAATATGCATGTCTTGGTACTTTTTAAGCGATTTGTTCAACAACAAAATTCGCTGGTCGCTTTCAATACGACCGCCCTCTGCTGCATTACTGCTCAGCTTATCGCCGTCCATCAAATAGAGTCTGGATAACTTTTCGTTGGCAGCTCTATACTGGTTTTCCACCTGAAGCTTGAACTGGAGCTGTTGCATCATATAGGAAATACGGTGGCCGAGAGAAGGACAATCGTACTTGATCAAATCAAAACGCGAGTAGGTAGGCGTGGCTCTATTACCACCTTGTTCGTTATTATCGCCCATACTCATCTTGGTCAAGGTTTCTTGAAGATAGTCGATGTTGGACTGGGTCTCACGGATCTGGTTATTGCATCTTTGGATGACCTCGGCATTCTGGGTGGTTCTTTTGAGGGTCTGGAACCCGTGTATGAGCTTACGCTCTCTCTCAATCTTTCCCCTGATGTCGTTTAACACCGATTCTTTCGACATGTTGGCGGAAGTGGTGATAAAATGCGGACTTCACTCACACAAAGAGCGATTTGGAAAGCTTTACGCGTAGATTTTTACTGCAGTATACTCCTGGATAAATAATTCCGCAATAAAAACCGACTGTTACCTTGCTTATTTCGGGTAAACGTCCACAATCAACAACCGAGTTGAATGGTTCGTGCACTTGTCGCACAGGAGCTGGTGTTTGGGCCTGCAAATCAGGACGCGGAGATTCGGGAAAGTTTCCAGAAACAGGATAATGTATATAGACATCTTTTTTTTTGTGCTGTTTAAGCCATCTATGTACAACTAGCGTACCACAAAACTGTAGAACAATGTATAAAAAATCGTGCACCAGCTGTACGACATGCTAGTCTCTTTCTTTCTCTTACTTGCTGTTGCAACGGCAGCTGCAGTCGGGCACGGGACACACATAGTGCTTCGAAAACCACTCTTCAGCATGTACAGCGTGTGCTCCATGGTTGCAACTCATGCAGAAGCTGAACCAGTCCCGGAATCTAGCCTGGTTCTTACCCCGGATATCATCTGTGGAAGAATGAGACAAATCAACCGGCACCGGAGTACCCAAAGTTAATAGACAAATAGCACAACGAGGAAGGGGTGAACGACAGTGAGGACAAACACTATCGTCAGCCCGACGACGCTGGTTGAAGTGTAGCAAAGCAGCATCTTTTCTTTTTCCTAGTTCGGCGCCGACACCTTCCAGTCCAATATTCTTGTTGCACTTGAGACATTGGAGATATACCTGCTTGGGAGATGCTGCTACCAACACCTTGTTGTCCTGTGACTTGGAGAGCTTTGTTCTGCCAACGTCAAAGCGGGCTCTGGTGCTGTACATGCCCCAGCTATTGAGCAAACTGCGGTAACAGTCAAGCCAGTGGTCGGCCCGAACATCCACAAAATACCGTGGAACGGCAAACAGACTTATCAATGCTGCGGTTTGCACATCATTGGTCCTGTTCACGTATGCTTGAAGCAACTCTACACCACGAGGAGTGATACCTGTCAATATTAAGCCTTCGAGTTCACCTCGAGCAACCACATAGTCGGCAATCCGGTTCAAATAAATCGTAAGATCTTTGTCCGATAAGTACCGGAGGGCCACCCCCAACCGTTCACGTAACGGCAACGAGTGTTCGTCCAATACATCGCTCCAGTCGCTATCGGCCACGAACGCAAAGATCGCTCTTAAATACGGATTGTCCATTTCCAGTGCCATGCGCCGACACTGGTCTTTCCATGGACTGTTAACGTTGATATCTTTGTATGCCAAGTAGCCAGCGATTGCTGTAGAGACAAGCCTGAGTCTCTCTTTTTTGGAGGATGCCAAAATTTCCACTGCTCGGTTGACCTTGCCGTGGAAAACGGCCCATCCTGCTGCCTTTTCATAGTAGCCGAGCTCCATCAACAGATCAAGCTTGTCATCAAGCTCGTCATCTGCAAGATACCAGCCGGAAATGATCAAGCAGAGCTTTCTTTGCACCCTTTTTTCAGAGTTGCTGGCTATAGAAATACCGCTCGTCTTCTTGCCTTTTCCTGCAACGATCGCCTTCACGGCCAGCGCAAATACGGCATCGTCGACTTCTCCTCCATAGCGCCGTTGTCCTCGAAGGTCCTCTGCCCCGTTCCATATGCCTAGCACACCCTGGTACCCAAGATCAAGTCCTTGCGACAACATGGTACCTTTCGTGAGCGACTTGTGAGCAAGTGTGAGCCAACGCCAAGTGTTCCGTAGGAAATGCTGCTTGTCTATACCCCCAAGCTCCGAGAGAGCTTCCACGTTTGCTTCAGGATCCAAACCATAGCCAGCTATTGCTCGTTTCCGTATAAGCGAACAAATGTCGTAGTCGAGGATCTCTTGTATCGAGAGCACCGATCCGACGCTATTTGCTTTATCGGTTGGTTTCCAGTCCAGATCATCGGAGCTTGCATCTGAATCGCTTTCCGAGTGCAAATCTGACTCAGATCCCGAGTTTTGGGTGTTGTTGAGCAATCCACTGGGAGGGTCGAAATTGCCTTTTCTTCTTCTTCCTTTGGTTTTCACAATTGCAGTTGGCTCATAAAATTGTGTGGACTGTCCTTCAGAGCCCGAAAGTGTGATTTCGTTGTACAGGTTGAACGCCAAGCTGTCAATGCACTCACGAGATGACATTCGGAAGACCGATCCCAGCTGTCTCATACAGGCAAAGTAGATGCTTGTGGGTGTTTCTGGATCGGGAGAGTAGTCAAACAGGATCACCCTCTGGTACTCAGTTTTGACATCTAGCACAAAGGACACAAAAGGTGAGTCCATATTTGGTTTGTAAAGTTGAGCCGCCTGCTGCTTGAGATTCAAGGCTGGGTTTTTCGTGCTGCTGCTCAACCGACGTGCTTGGGACGCTGTTTCCTTGGACTGTGGAACGACTCCCGTATGCCACCTTCTTATAATATTGCCAGAAAAGATCAGAGAAAACTCGCCGGCCCTCACAGGAGAATACCGCAAGCAAGGAAGCGACTTTCTGGATCCATCCGATAACAACTTGGGAAACAGAAGCACAGGCAGCTCAGAAACCATGGTTGTCAGCAAGGATTTATGTTTGTTGCCATGCGAACTAAGTCTTCTTCGATCCCAAACAGCCACCAGGCCGTCATCACTGTACAGCAGAAAGTACTGTGGTTGAAGAGGATCAGGGGTAAGTCCAAGAGTACACTTGGTAGCAATCTGGAACATGGGTTGCTCGCTCCGTATATCAAACTGCCGCAAGAACTTGTAGCTTCCCGCAACGAGAATTGACTCGGAGTCGGGGAAGAATACCAGTGACAAAATGGCTTCATTAGGAACATACGAATGTAATGGACGCAAATCCCTTTCTGTATCGCTTTTCTTAATGTCCCAGATCTGCAAACTGTTATCCTGTCTTCCCTTGTCAAAACCTGTGGCCACAAGACCGTTGTTGTTGAATGTAAGAGAGTTACATGGGCGACTTTGTTTGGGTTTCAATTGCACCATGGACGGTTTCTGTTCACATATATCGAATATGCTGACCACACCGTTGTTTTGTCCCACAGCTGTTCTCCCAATGTCATTTTTATCATACGCTGAACACTGAATATTGTCGAATCCTGAGTGAGCCATCACCTGTTCGAGGTCCTTGGGATCGTCTGACAATTCATAAAGCACAACCTCGTCACCTAGCGGAGGAATTGCCATAAACCGCTGTTTCCCCTCATAGTCCCATCCTAAACAACGTACAATGCCGCTCATGGTGACAAGCAGTTGTAGATAAAGATGGTGAGAAACCAGGTACAGGACGAAAACGATTGTCAAATACATTTATCAAATTATGCTAATATACATCAATTTACCTTAGCGGTACTTATTCTGTTGCCGGAAAACTCGTAGCCATCCTGGCGGTCGTATGCTTGTTCTTCTTGCTCTATGATGAACTTGATGATGTTGACCAAGTTCTTGAACGACTTGGTGGGTCCACGGAGCTTCTCCACGTGCAAAGAAGCGGCGTTGACCAAGTCCATGATCTCGATACGGAATCTCAACTTGCGGGCCCCGGTGAACTTGGCTGGAATGGTTCCGGTGATGAGTCCGAACTCCTCGTCAATACTGATCTTCGAAACTGAACCTTCGATACGCTTCATCTCCAATGTGTTGCGTATCACCCTCAAGATCTCTCCGGCGCCAAGCTTCGAATCGATGATCTGTATTTTCTTGTTGAAAGTATTGGAGTTCACGCTGTTCTTGCTGACCGACTTCTGAGGCTTGTTCTTCGATCCGAGCGTATCAATCAACTTTCTGAACCATCCCTTTGGCTGCTCGTTTTTGGCGCCATTGTCTTCAGAAGAGTAGACCTTAGACTGAACCGAGAATCTTGGAAGTCGAAGATGACCCCTACTGGCAACGTCAGGTGCCATTGGTGCCTTTGGTGCCTCTCTCTTAGGTTTCAAACTCATGCGCCTTACTATGGTGGAGTACCTTCCAAACTCTCCGTCGTTGGCAGCGCTTTCGGGTTCTTGTTTCTGTTGTTTGATATCAGTTTTAGCTGGAACTGGAGCTTCTTCCTGTGTTGGTTTAGCTAGTCTGTCGACAGCCAATGTACTAAACACTTGCGTGGAAGCGCGAGTAGGTGCTCTGGAATCAGGAATTAATTCGTCTTCTGACTCACCAAACTCTTCGTCACCTAGCTGTTCGAGTGGCTCATCATGCAAGGTCTCGGACCTGCTGTCATTGAGGCCTGTCGTTCCATCCAAGATATCGAAGTTGTGAGATGATATATCGTCGTTAATAGAAACATCATCTTGTTTGATGGTGGACTTGCCGCTGCGGTGAGTGTTGCTACGACTCTGATCACCGTATATCCGCTCATAGTCTTTGTATAACGATTTTATCGTAGTCTTGTCTGACTCATAATTCTTGTTGTCAAACAGATTGTCGATCAAACTAGGACGGGACTTGTTCAGTGCGCCTACCTCGGCAGTCTTACTGCTGATGATGTCGAAGTTTGAAATGTCGGTTTCAAGTCCGTCCTTAATACTTTCTTGGTTCTCCTCACCAAGAATTGTGTTCTGGCTGCTTTCATCTGCGTCTGAATGAACAGTGGTGTTATCACCTAACGTATCTCCAAGATGAACAGACACAAATTGAGACTGGTTCTGGTCGTAAGTGCTGCTGGAAACTTGTCGAGAATGATGACGGGATGATTGACGAGACGACTTGCGTGATTGCGCTCTGTCGACCATACTACTCTGGCGAGAAACGTTGCTCTTAAGATCAATTCCGAGACCCAAAAGATTAGTGGAAGACTTTTTCAACATGCCAGTGGGCAAGGAAGGCAAGGTCTTATTCTGAGCCACATCCAAGTCCTTACCCGATGTCTTGATTACCGTGCTGGCTCTCAGAAGCGAGTTTTCCAAGATGACTTGGTTCGTTGCCGTTTGAGTTTCATTCACTGAAACGGTGGATGGACCTAAGTTTCCTAACAAACCATCGAAGGAAAATCTTGAGAATCGAGGGTTGGGGATGAGCCCAGTTCTTCTGGAATCTAGTGTCATCATTGTTGTATCAGCCTTAAGAGAAGTCTTGTGAGATTTCATAGGTGGGAGCGTTTTACCTGTTTCATCAATACCACCAAGAAGTGATTTGTAGGGCATCGAGTGCAGCTTGCGGGACTTATTATCTGACAATTGAGAAAGAGCTGACTTTTGGGATCTTTGAGAGTGGATTGATTTGGTTGACTTTTGAGAATTGGAGCGCAGCATTTCCTGTGGTCCAACATTCTCCTTTTCGACTTCATTAAACTCATCTATGGTCAAAGTCTTTTCTTCAGCAATTTTCTGATCTTGCAAGTAAGACGAAAGGTGACGAGAACTTGAAGTTTTCAAGTTTTCATTGAGTTTACCTGGGTTCAAATCAACGCCCAACAGTTGTAAGACCAATGTTGTATTCTTGTTCATTGGACTCTTCCGAAGTGAGGCGTATGATGATTGTGCAGCCAAAGTCTTTGCTCTCATCAAAGAACTAACATTCTTAGTACGAGGATCAAGAGACGAAGTTGCCTGGATTGGTTCCGTGACTAAACGACGTTCAGGCTTTTCGACTTCAGGCTTTTGCTGCTTCGCTTGTGCTTGGCTCAACTTTTTGGCAGCTTCTAGTTTCTCCTTTCTCTTTACAAGCTCCAACTTTCTCTTTTCAGCGTCAGCGGCTTCTGCACGAGCAGCAGCAGCCTTAGCGGCATTTGCTTTGGCTTCTGTTTCTGCGGCATAGCGGCGTTCACGCTCCTCGTTCTGCTTACGAACTTTCAATGCAAGCTCACGTTCGTGCATCTCAATAGGTGATAATTTCTTTGATTGAGTGCGTTTTGGTTGCTCGTCATCGAAAACATCTTGGCATACCTTTTCAAAGTTCATTATTGAACTAGTTCCCAATGCTCTGCTACTTCTTCTCTTTGGTTCATTTGACTGGGTGTTATCCAAAGCAGACAAACCAGTGGGCATGCGTTTGATCAGTGGTTTTGCCTTCGTCTTGAGAGATCTTGACGAGGAGTGAGTTGATAACGCGTTCTTTTTCTTGGTGAACGACGTGGATGCGGTAAAATGCTTATTCTTCGGAGAGTTGGCGTGTGTGTTGGTGATATTGCTCAACACGTTCTTTCGAGACTTGCTCGAGTGAATTGAAGATGAAGGAGGCACTTTCAGAACTGTGGTTGTAGTATATTTGGAGCCCGTGGTTGGGTCGGTCACAGTCGTTCTTACCACACTGGTCGAACGAGGGAAGGAGTTCTTGGATTCGCTACCAGTTAAGTCGGTATCTTCATCGTAATGCGGGGTGGTGTGTTCGTTTCTGTACTTCATCAAGAGATAGTAGAACACTTTCTCGGAGCATCTTGCCGGCGATAACAATTTCTTGACAATCGTCAGCTCATCGCAGTTGTGGAAGAGAACGGTCAAGTTCTTGAGAATTTCCTGGTCGATCTTCTTGGACGATTCAATAGGCTTGACGGTCACGTTCTTGAGATCAAAATAGGAGGTAGACGACGTCAAAGGCTCGGGGTACTTCTTGAGGAGTGGGTGCAGCAAGATTTCGTCTATGGTGACACGTTCGGCAGGGTCTACACGGAGCATTTTGGAGATCAAATCCTTGGCCTCGGTGGACAAGTCTGGGGGCATCAAGAACTTTCCGTTCTGCACTTTGAGCAAGAGCTTGCGGATGTTCTCGTCGTCAAAGGGAAGATGGCCGGTGAGGAGAGCGAAGAGAATAATACCGCAGGACCATATGTCTGAGGGCGCACCGTGGTAGTTCTTACCGGCTACGATCTCCGGCGAGGCATAATGGGGAGAGCCACAGGAGGTCTCCAAGAGCTTTTCCTTGATTTCCAAGGCGGCCATGCCGAAGTCAGCGATCTTGATGTTCTTGTTGAAGTCCAACAAGAGGTTCTCTGGCTTCAAGTCCCGGTGGCAGATGTTGAGCTGGTGCAAGTAGCCGATGCCGTGGATGATCTGCTTGAAGTAACCAACGGCCTCGAACTCCTGGAGCTTGCCGCGCTTGATCAAGTAGTCGAACAACTCGCCGCCCTCGATGTACTCGAGAATTAAGTACAAGTCATTCTTATTCTCCCACACATCGTAGAGCCCCATGATGTTGGGGTGGGCTATGAGCTTCATGATGATGATTTCCCGCTCGATGCCGTATGGCAAATGGTCCTTTCCGTCAGGAGACGACAGCCGACGGTACTTGGGGTTTTCTAGCTTCTTGAAGTTGGACTTCGGCACGATTTTGACTGCCGCGAGCTTGCCGGTGTCGATATTTTTGGCCAACCGTACACGGCCAGTCAGACCTCTTCCCAACGTGCGGCCCAACTTCCAGGGCCCAATGCGGTTCTGGTTGGTCCGTTTTTTGGCCGACAGATTGGTGTTGGTGGAGATCTGGGAGAGCCGTTTGGTGGCATTTGTCACCGACTGGACCACTCTATCGACCGGAACCGACAGGTAGTCGGATGACGGGGTGCGAGAGTGGGTCATGATCTACGACAGAAGCTGCTGGAGCCGACACTGGTCGATATGGATGATCAAAACGTGGTCAAGGACGGGAACAGAAGATAAAAACGGGGTTCCAGCGGTGGTATCGATGTATAAAGTGCTAGTGTGCAACTGGACGACGGCCGACGCGGTTATTAGTGAGCGAGTGTGGTAGGAAAAGTCCTAGAAATGAGTGTGTGGGCGGCGTCAGTAACGAGTTGTTTGAGATCCCTGTTTTTTCACCAAATCGCAAATCGCAAATCGCGACGGCGCTTAGGTAACCAAACAAACAAACGCGGTGGGCGTGGGTCGTGGCGCGGTGGGAGAGAGTGCGGGAAAGCGAGATGGAAAGCGAGATGGAAAGCGAGAGAGTTTAAAAGAGGGAACCAGATATTGTAGAGATGTTATCAAGAGTAGTACAGAGTAAAAGAGAAGGTAACAAAATAGCAATAGAAGTAGCAGACAGCAACAGAGTGTAATGGAAACAGAATAGTAAGATTAATAGCAAGTAATAGCAAGACCTGCTGTTGTAGATCGCACGAACTCTAGAACATAGTTCCTAACTTCGTGTCTCCACACTTCTGCCGATTACCGCAGCAACGGCTCGGTGCACTGGGCGCGCTCCGCATCTTCATCTGTTTTCTCACAAGATATCCGGTATGCTTAAGTTCAAGAACAAGTTCAAATTCGGTTCTGCGGATAAACCGGCTGCTTCGGCCAACAAGGAGTCTCCTCGCACGTCTATGGAATCCAGGAAAACGGTCTCTGTAGAAAATGTGACTGACCAGCTCGCAAAAACCAAAGTTGGTGATGACAATTCCAGCCTGAATGCTACTCCAGATCCTTCTCAAGCACTGCTTGTGAGCGATAAGGCTGACACAGCAGCTGACAGCGAGTCGGAGTACCTCGAGGATCCCAAAAGTGTATCGAATCCTGGGTTGTTAACGGTAAAATTGTACTCGTCCCGCAACCTCCAGCTCCCCATCAGTATCAACAACAACAAGAGAATCCTCCAGACCTTGGCCTCCAACTCCAACCACGAATCTACCTCTGTACAGCTTATGAAAAATTTGTCGTCATTGCTGGACCTGCCAGCTAGCGCAGAAGAACTCTTGAATGGAGAAGTGGCCGGCAACTTCCTCCCGTCGATTATCGCCATTCCCAACAACGACTTGGTCAAATCATTGTTGTACACCACCGTAGAATTTGACAATAACGTGCTCGTGCTTGAACCGCAACGAGGAACCGTTAGCAATGCCACTTGGAACCAAGTGGTCAGCTTCGACGTCACCAAACAGGCCCGGGCCGTGCTCAACATCAACATATTCATCCGGTTGCCAGCGATGTTGATCGAGGAGAACGCCCCGGAAAACTTGTTCACGGGCCGCAGGTCTGAAAACAATGAGAACGGTGATGCAAAGGGTGCCAAGGAAGCCGGTGATCTTTTGATCGGTTCCATAAAGCTTCCCTTGTCGCTTGCATCCGAGCCGGCCAGGCTTCTCAACCACGAGAACGTAGCTTTTACCAACTATCTTATTGATAAGTCGAATATCGGAGAGCTTGTCATGTCCATTGATTTTAAGCCCATTATCAACCCGCATCTTTCCATCACAGACTTTGATCTTTTGAAGGTCATTGGAAAGGGCTCGTTTGGTAAGGTGATGCAGGTAGTCAAAAAAGACACGAAGCAGATCTATGCATTGAAAACACTTAGAAAGCGTCATATCATTTCCCGCATGGAAGTCACCCATACTCTAGCGGAGCGTACCGTCCTTGCCCGGATTCTGAACCCGTTCATTGTTCCTCTCAAGTTCTCGTTCCAGAGCCCGGAAAAGTTGTATTTGGTGTTGAGTTTCATCAATGGTGGTGAGCTCTTCTGGCATCTTCAGCGTGAAGGTCGGTTTTCCATGAACAGACTGAGATTCTACGTGGCAGAGCTTCTCACTGCACTCGAAAGTTTGCATGAGATGAACGTCATCTACCGTGATTTGAAGCCGGAAAACATCTTGTTGGACTACCAGGGCCACATCGCTCTTTGTGATTTCGGATTGTGTAAACTCAACATGGCCAACGATGATAAAACAAACACATTCTGCGGTACACCCGAGTACTTGGCTCCTGAGCTTCTCTTGAACCAGGGCTACACTCGTAGTGTTGACTGGTGGACACTTGGTACGTTATTGTACGAGATGCTCACGGGTCTTCCCCCATTTTATGATGAGGACATCCCCACGATGTACCAAAACATTCTCAAGAACCCACTCAAGTTCCCATCGTTCTTGGACAAGACTGACGCCCAGGACTTGTTGGTAAAGTTGTTACAGAAAGATTCCGCTCAGAGACTCAACGACGCATCCCAGATTCGTGGGCACCGGTTCTTCAAGGACATCGAATGGGAGAAGCTTTTGACCAAGAGCTACCTTCCTCCCTTCAAGCCCAACGTGGACAATCTTTTAGACACCTCCAATTTTGACCAAGACTTCACCAACGAAAAGCCCCAGGATTCCGTGGTGGACGACTTCTTGAGCGAGAGCTTGCAGAAGCAATTTGGAGGCTGGACATACAACGGAGACAATATGCTCAACTAGAATGAAAAAGAATAAATTACTCTATACTAACGTCTGGCTACATCATTATAAGTTGCACCCTGAGAACCTGGGAACGCACCACCGCCAGTTTTGCTGGAGCCTTTATGGCCAGGCGCTAATGGTGCTCCGTGCTTATAATATTCACGGGGAATGGGTGTGTTTCCCTGCTTCCATCGTTCGTTTTCACGAGCTTGGAATTCAGGATAAGAAGGGTTCAAGTGATCTGGGTTGGCCATGCTGATATTCACCATGTCTGGCTTGACCTTGATAACGTTGGGGTCTTGCATTGGATCGTACTGACCCTGTGGATAGGACTTTTCGTCATTATACTGCTTGGAACCACTATCTGGGTGGGGAGGAGGATTTGAGTTTTGGTCGTAATTTCCTGTCTCATTGTATGGCGGCGGGTTTTCTGGTGGCACAGCATCAGACTCGCCCTTGCCTAGCTTGTTTTTGAGTTTGTCCAACATAGTCAGTTTCACTTGACCGCAATGATAATAAGTCTGGGGAAGGGCACCGGTGCACCAGCGTGCGTGGGCTCTGACGACTCCATCTGCAGTCCTGCTGATTTTTCATCTCAACATCCTGATGAAACCGTTCAACCCCATAGCGGTTTTTGTACGGGGCAAGAGAACGGGCCCAGTGTCGCCATCTACACAGAAGGTGGTGAACCAGCTCTCGGCACTTTCTGCATCTCGAAAACAGCCACGGTTGCTCAAGTTGTGCGATGAGGACTTGATCAAACACAAGACCATCATGAATGCGTGGACGTTATACCAGCGCAAGAAGCAGCAGAAGCAGACGGACCAGCTCCGCAAACAGTACGAAAGCATACAGGCCGCCATGGACGAGTTGAAGGAAGCGAGCCCTCAGCATTACCAGTGGGCCAACCAGGTGGAGAAGAAGCGGTTTCCGTTGGAGATGAAGGTGCCTACCGAGTACCCAGCGGACCAGCCGTGGGTGTACAACTACAGAAAATAGTGTAAATAGAGACAGAGAATAAGACGAAGATCAAGAAGGTGGATGCCAACATGTAGATGAATAGATACACCAGAGAGAGGGTCATATGCTATCATTTAAATGGTTCTCAGTGAAGATGTGCAAAGTTTGTACAAGATCAGTGAAAGTTGGGTAACGAGTTGAGGAAGTTCGCTTACACGTTCAGTACGAAGTCAGCAGTTCATTACAAGACCATACAAGTTCCTAACATAATATACATTACCTATTATACACTAATCATCAAAAGTCCTCGACTTGCGTTTGCGGCCTGGTGTCAGACTCACAGACGCTGGAGGAGAGTTGTTCTGGTTATGGTTGGGAGGCTCTACACAATCTTCGTAGTCGTCGTAGTCGTCCTTGGAGTTGGTGCCCATGTTTCTCATCAACGTTTTGACAAACGTGGCGGACGAAAGACTGAAGATGTGGTCGTCGTCTGTGTACACCATTTTCTTCTTGTTCGAGCTCGACGACGACTTGGTAAAGTTTTCAAAACCCTTGACGATGTTGCCATGCACGCTTTCGTTGAAGTAGTCGGACTCCTTTTCGTATATGGAATCCTCGAGCTGTGCAAGCGACGACTCAAGTGCCTGCTTCTTGAGTATCAGCTGGGTAAGCTTATTCTTGACCGCAGCATAGTCGTCGACGTCTTTCGACATGGTGAAGATGGAAACCGTGGATGTGCGGAACTGCACAGACGGCTGCAAGGAATTGCAACAACACAGAGAAGAATGAGAATTGGGGCTAATTGTAGTAATTGTAGATGAGAGGTGGAAGGGAGAAGGGCGAAAGACAGAGGAGAGAAGGGAGAGAATTATGATAGAAAACGAGAAGACAACAAACATAAGGAGACCAAACGAGGCTTTGCCGAAGCATACTGCAGAAGAGATTTCGCGAGTCCATATCAAATTCAAGTACACGAATGAATTGAATGAATCGAATCAGTTCTACTGATGAGTCACAGGCACTTCTTCCTGCTACCACTCCGCAAACCAATGGGCCGAAACCGAGCCACACAATCGCAACCCTCGTGTACTGCACACCCGGAGGTCGTCCCGGATCACATCGGTCCACAGGAAGTGCGCACTATATAAGCGTCCAAAGCCATTTTTCGCAGCAACAAAATGGCCATTACCAAAATTCATTCCCGTTACATTTACGACTCCAGAGGAAACCCTACTGTGGAAGTTGATCTTACCACCGACAAGGGCTTGTTCAGAGCAATTGTTCCTTCTGGTGCATCCACTGGTGTTCACGAGGCTCTCGAATTGAGAGACGGTGACAAGGCCAAGTGGCTCGGAAAGGGTGTTACCAAGGCCGTGGAGAACGTCAACACCATTCTCGGTCCTGCTCTCATCAAGGCCAACCTTGATATCACCAACCAACAAGCCGTGGACGATTTCCTCAACTCGTTGGACGGTACTCCCAACAAGTCCAAGGTCGGTGCCAATGCCATTCTTGGTGTTTCTCTCGCTGCTGCCAAGGCCGGTGCTGCTGAGAAGGGTGTCCCATTGTACCAGCACTTGGCTGACATCTCTGGTTCCAAGAGCGACAAGTTTGTGTTGCCAGTTCCTTTCCAAAACGTGCTCAACGGTGGTTCCCACGCCGGTGGTGCATTGGCTTTCCAAGAGTTCATGATTGTCCCTACCGGAGCTCCTACCTTCTCTGAGGGTCTCAGAATCGGTTCTGAAGTGTACCACAACTTGAAGTCCTTGGCCAAGAAGAAGTACGGCACCTCCGCTGGTAACGTTGGTGACGAAGGTGGTGTTGCTCCTAACATCGGTTCCCCAAGAGAAGCCTTGGACTTGATCGTGGACGCCATCGACGAGGCCGGCTACAAGGGCCAGGTCGGTATCGCCTTGGACTCTGCTTCTTCCGAGTTCTACAAGGACGGTAAGTACGACTTGGACTTCAAGAACCCCGACTCCGACAAGTCCAAGTGGTTGACCGGTGAGCAATTGTCCTCGTTGTACGAGGAATTGATCAACGAGTACCCGATTGTGTCCATCGAGGATCCTTTCGCCGAGGATGACTGGGAGGCTTGGTCCCACTTCTTCTCCAAGGTCTCTGACAAGGTCCAAATTGTCGCCGATGACTTGACTGTGACCAACCCACTCAGAATTGCTACTGCCATCGAGAAGAAGGCCGCCAACGCCTTGTTGTTGAAGGTTAACCAAATCGGTTCTCTTACTGAATCCATCAAGGCCGCCAATGACTCCTACGAGGCTAAGTGGGGTGTGATGGTTTCCCACAGATCTGGTGAGACCGAAGACACATTCATTGCCGACTTGGCTGTGGGTTTGAGATCTGGTCAAATCAAGACCGGTGCTCCAGCTCGTTCCGAGAGATTGGCCAAGTTGAACCAAATCCTCAGAATCGAAGAAGAATTGGGCGACAAGGCTGTGTATGCTGGTAAAGACTTCCAGGCCGCTCACTTCTTGTAAGTGTTCATAGATAATATATTATTGTGACTAATTAATCTGCGCTAGCGCTTTGTTAATGGCACCAACCGCATGTTCTATATCAGCAAACGTATTGTATAATGCAGTGGGTGCTATCCGAATCACATCCGGCCGGCGTTCGTCACATACAATGCCGTGGTCATGGAGGTATTTGTTTACCTGCTCCATGATGTTCTGGGACTTGTCGTCATAGTGGGGATGGAACAAGAGCGAAAGTTGACTTCCTCGTTGGTGAGGGTCCAATGGAGTGAGGATTTGGAAACCAAGCTTTTCTGGTTTCTCATTTTGTTCGATGTAGAAGGGCGAGCTGGTGAGCTGGTCTTGCAAGTACTGGGTTAAGACAATGCTTTTCTGGCGAAGAGTTTCCACACCTTTAGCCTGGTGGAAGATTTGTAGAGCAGCTTTCACCACAACCGTATCGATCACCGAAGGATTGGACTGGCGGTACGAAAGAGCAGAATTGATGGGATCAAATTCTTCCTTCATTTGAAACCGCTCTTGAGCATTGTTGCCCCACCATCCAGCCAACCGGGGGTTATAATGTGACTTACTGTTGTTGCAAGTGTGACGTTCGTGAACATAAATTCCTGCCATGGCTCCAGGACCGGCATTGACGTACTTGTAGGAGCACCAAACCGCAAAGTCAACGTTCCAGTCGTGGAGTCTAAGCGGTACATTTCCCACAGCATGGGCCAAGTCCCATCCAACACAGATTCCCTGTTTCTGCGCAGCCTTGGTTATGGTTTCCATCTCGAAAAACTGGCCCGTGTAGTACTGTATTCCCGGAAGACATACTAAGGCGAGCTCATCAGCATGGGCATCGATTAGCTCCACAATATCTTCAGTACGGAGGTATGTGTCTCCACTTTTCACTTGAACTTGGATCAAGTGCGATTCATCGTAGCCGAAAAGCTTTACCATATTCAAAAATGCATAGTAGTCGGACGGAAACGCATGCTTTTCGAACAAGATCTTCGTCCTTTTTCCACTTGGCTTGTAGAATGCCATCAACATAGCGTTCAAGTTGGCTGTGAGCGATCCCATCACCGCTACTTCAGATTCCTTTGCACCAACAACCGGTGCTAATAAAGGAACAACAGGCAAGTCTATGTCCATCCACGGAGTATCGGGATGCTCAAAATGGCCCTCTACACCACGTTTAGCCCACACATCTAGTTCGTTATTAATGGCACTGCGAGCAGATTTAGGCATAAGACCTAAGGAATTTCCACATAAGTAGACACTTTCTGTATCGTCTTTGCTAATATGCAAGGAGCGGAGAGTAGGAATCTCGAACAAATGGCGGTAAGAAGGATACTTTTCGTCCAATTGAGCGGCTGTCATGGTAGATGGAAGAAGAGAGGTGCAGGAAAGATCAAGAGACGCATGAGAGGTAAAGAGCGAAGATAAATAGAAAGGAGCGAGTAAGAGGAAAGAAGGCAACCAAAGACAGATTTAGAGGGAGAATAGCAAGGAATTAGAATAACGGTGAATGAATAAGGGAGAAATAATTGAGTAAAAATGCATACATGAAAATGATGTGTTAATGAGGTGTGCGGTGAAATGTATGTCTCAATTGAGTCAAATGAGTATGTTTACAAAGTTTATCATTTGTGGCTGAACATGTGCATATAATAACAGTAAGTAATGTTTGCAGCCAGTCTTTATTTTGACACAATCCCAATGCACTACTGTATTTGCAACCAAAATTATTACTTTTTACAAGTCAATAGAAGAAAGACAAACCGAACTCAAATCGCTTAATTACACCCTCCTATCCCCTACACATATCACTTTCCCACCATCTTCCTTCTTTATCCTTCACTCTCCATGCTTCACCACCTGCACCAGTGCACCACCACATAAGTGAGCACCGTTGCAATCCGCTCGTCAATGATACACTCTGTTTTGATATGTACGTACAATTATGTTAATCTGCTGCCTATAGCAACATGTAACTAACTCAGTCAACAACGATGGGCTTCCTCGGCTCATGAAGTTTTACACTTCGGTTGATATCACCACCCAGCGGCTACTTCTTCAGCAAGTACACCAGCTTATTTCTGTCCGTACGGCCGATGAGTGTTCGTTTATCACTCCACCCAAGCTTTTGGAGGATGTCGAGGACATCAAGGTCATCTACAGGCACTACGCTACTCTCTATTTTGTATTTATTGTCGACGACCAAGAGTCAGAGTTGGGCATATTGGACTTGATCCAGGTGTTCGTGGAGTGTCTCGACAAGTGCTTTACCAATGTGTGTGAGTTGGATCTTATCTTTGGCTGGCAGGTGCTCCAGACGGTGTTGGAGGAGATTGTTCAGGGCGGAATGGTCATTGACACTAACATCAACCGGATAGTCGCTGCAGTGGATGAGGCCAACAGCCAGAAACCGTCACGAATGGGATGGCTCGGGGACCTCAGCTGGGGCAGCGGGTGGGGACGGGCATAGAGAGGAGACGAAAAAAGATAAAGAGAGAAGAAAGAAGAAAGAAGAACAAGAAAAAAGAGATGACAGAGATGACAGAGAGAGATGAAAGGGAGAACGACGAACAGAAGCATTGAATGAGTGCATTGAATCGCTAAGCGCATGGTATGTACATGGATTGACCAACTTGCTATGGAGGCATAGAGAAGCAGCGGTATGGGTGACTGAATGGTAATGTCGAATGACTGAATGGTAAATGATAATGGTCAACGAGAATTCACTGAACAGTTCATGATGCTATGTACTGTCTCACCACCACCGCTTCTTCTTCTTCTCGAGAAGCCGCTCCGTCTCCGCCAATTGCTCGTTGGCCTTCTCCGCCTGCGCTCGGTTATACTCGGCGGCCGAGTCCTTGAGCAAGGCTTCCGGATCCACCAATTTGGGGTCTACGTTGCGGCCGTCTCTTTCCAACGGCGACTTGATGCTGCCGGTCTTCCAGATCGGGTCGTTCAGAGCAGCCGTCTTCTTGACGATCTCCATGAGTGCTTTCTGCTCTTCCTGCCGCAACCGGCGGTTTTTTTCATAGTCGGCCCGGACCTCGGGCGAAAAGCTGGCAATGAGCTGTTCGTCTGTGGGCACCGTGTACTTGAAAAGCACCACACCGGTGGACACTATGGCCCCGCCATAGAAAAAGACTCTGGCCCAGCGGTACCACAACGGCCGAGACATGATGACTTTGATCGGCCGGTGGTTGGATGAGACAGGGGCCGCAGTACCACGTGAGAAATAAACGAGGAACGAGCACCCATCTTCAGCATCTTAGGGTACGACACGGCAAACAGAAGTACGACAACACTGGACCGTTGGACGAGAAGCACCTGGCGCAGTCACAGTACACTAATATATCCTACACAACTCATTCTCATCAGATCACCGTTCTTATGTCAGAAAGACCGTCGAAGACGTCGACGGGAAAGCGAAAATACCACCTGAAGTCCCGCAATGGCTGCCTGACGTGCAAGCGGAGACGTGTCAAATGTGACGAGGTCAAGCCGGTATGCACCAAGTGCAAAAACATGAAGTTGGTATGCGGGTATGTCCTGGGCGATCCAGAACAGGCCGCCAAAAGACACCAACCGCAGCAGCAGGCGACTCCAGGTTCGACTCCTACCACGACGCCGAGCCCCAAGAGTGCCGAGAACACTTCTGTGGTCGAGGCGTCCACGGCAGCAGCAGCAGCGCTGGGTATAGGCGGAATTGACGTTGCTAGCTTGCTCAATGCCGGCAATCTCAACAATATCAACCTCAGCCAGCTCGTGAACAACATCAGCAGCAAGGGCGCCGACCTCGGCAGCCTCGCCAGTCTTTCGAACTTGGCAACTCTTGCCCAGCTCCCCATTGACCTCTCGAACCTCGGGCTGATGTTGCGGCCCCAGCAGCCCAGCAAGCAGCAGGAACAGCAGGAACAGCCCCGTCTGGCTCCGGGCATCTCGCCCAACGTCAACTCCAGCCGCATGCCCGATCCCATGGGAGCAGACTCGGCCGTGCTCAACATGATGGACCTTCGGCTCATGTTTCACTACACGTCACAGGTATCCGGAACCATCACGGGAGCTGGCATATCCGACACCAGCATCTGGAGCTACGACATCCCCATGTTGGCGTTCCAGTACCCGTTTCTCATGCACTCGATACTTGCGTTCAGTGCGACCCACTTGTCGAGAACAGAAAAGGGCCTTGACCAGTGTGTGACCTGCCACAGAGGCGAGGCTCTCAGGCTCTTGCGGGAGGCAGTGTTGGACATCAATGCCGACAACACCGATGCGCTCGTGGCGCTGGCGTTGATCTTGATCATGGACTCGCTTGCGAACGCATCGCTCCCGCTGTCCACGCTGCCTAAATCGCTTCCGGCGTCCGCCTGGATCTTCCACGTCAAGGGCGCTGCCACCATCTTGACCGCTGTGTGGCCATTGACCGAAGCGCTGCGCTTCTACAAGTACATTTTCGTGGACCTCGGCGACCTCGGCGACATCATGAACCATAAGGTCAACTTGAAGTCGCGGTCGGAGGACTACTACTCAGACCTCGAGTGCTACGACTCGGACATCGCCGACTTGTTCCCCATCGCTATCGACCTGCCGTACCTCATCACGTTGGCGTACCTCAACAAGCTCCACAAGGAGCGGTACAAGTCGGACTTTATCCTTCGAATATTTGCGTTCCCGGCGCTCCTTGACAAGACGTTCTTGGCGCTCTTGATGGCTGGCGACACCAAGGCCATGCGTATCATGCGGTCCTACTACAAGCTTCTACGGTCGTTCACGATGGAGATGAAGGACAAGGTGTGGTTTTTGCAGGGCGTGGCTGAGGTGCTTCCTGTGGACGTGGAGGAGTACGCTGGTGGCGCCGGCGGCATGCACATGATGCTTGACTTCTTGGGCGGCGGCCCTTCCATCGTCGACAACGAGGTGGACGACGACATCCAGCGGTTCGACGGAAACTTTGCTACGCGGCTTGTGGATCCCGAGAACCTCCCCAGCGACATTGCCAACGTCGAGGACGAGAACTTCATGATGGACGGCATCCCTAATACATAATATGAGCTACGAATATACCTTGACCATTTACAGTTTACATTCCCCTTCCATGCGGTCGTGCGCGCGCACACGCTCGAAAAACTCAAAACATTTTTGTAACAACAAAGGGATTACCCACCGCCGGTGCAGACTTGTCCCCTCTATCCGATCCGTACGTTTTCGTGTTTCCAGCGTCCTCCGCCGCCGTTTCTGATTCCATATACACGGTCTACTTCCACATTCCGCCACATAAAGACCCACCAGTGCTACGATGCAAACCATAAAGTGTGTAGTCGTCGGTGATGGTGCTGTGGGGAAAACCTGTTTGTTGATTTCATACACCACGTCCAAGTTCCCGGCCGACTACGTGCCCACGGTGTTCGACAACTATGCGGTCACGGTGATGATTGGCGACGAGCCTTTCACGTTGGGATTGTTCGATACCGCCGGACAAGAAGATTACGACCGATTGAGGCCGTTGTCGTATCCGTCGACGGATGTGTTCTTGGTGTGTTTCTCGGTCATTGCACCCGCATCCTTTGAAAACGTCAAGGAAAAATGGTTCCCCGAAGTGCATCACCACTGTCCGGGCGTGCCTTGTCTCATTGTCGGCACCCAGACCGACTTGCGGAATGACGAGGTGATCTTGCAGAGGTTGCAGAGACAGAAGTTGAGCCCCATCACCCACGAGATGGGCGACAAGCTCGCCAAGGAATTGAGAGCCGTCAAGTACTTGGAGTGCTCGGCGTTGACGCAGCGGGGCTTGAAGAGCGTGTTCGACGAGGCCATTGTCGCTGCGCTCGAGCCGCCGGTGATCAAAAAGTCGAAGAAATGTACCATCTTATAGCCGCTCTTGACGAGCGTAATACATGATCGTTGGAGGTAGCGTAAGCAGAGCCAGGCAAGGTCTTTGAATCTACTAAGCTATTGGCGGGCAAACCATTCGTATCTACTCAGCTGTATCGTACGATATGTGTCTATATAGCTATCTATAAATCCGTTATCAGTCCATCGGCCTGCCCACGGTAGTCCGTGGTATTTTTTGGCCCGTGCCCGCTACTACGTAATCGTTGCTGCAGCCCATTTCACCCAGTGCAGGATCCATAATGGGATTTCTAACCCCCACGTAATTCCGCGCCGCTCCACTTGACATCTGAGACATTTCCTTTCTTTCTCTTGCACCGTAATAGTGAAGTCCGCTGGCTTTTTTTTTGTAAGGCCGCCATATCCTAAGCTGCCATCCGCTGGCATTGCTTATATAGGCCCACACTCCTGCACCACAAAATGAACATCCCCATCAACTCGATTGCAAATCTGAGACAGGGTCTCGACCATGAAGATGAAGAACCAGGCTACACGTCAACTATCCATGATTTGGCCGGCAGTCCGGAACGCCATGTATACTCAGCAGACGCCTCGACCGATCGTTCCGATATAATCTCATCCACAGGAAGCTACCATTTGCATCCTCGCAGCGAGGACCTCGAAGCCGATGCTGCTCCGTCTACCGATATTACCGGCGGGGGAAGCAGCAATTTGCGGCTGTTTTTGACCGGGAGTCAGTCCCAGTCGTCCAATAGCTCTGCCCAAGAAGTCCAGGCTTTCAAATCGTACATCAGCAACGTAGACTACGTCAAGAACCAACAGAACTACTTGTCGGAAAACCGCAACAACGCCAACCATCAGGAAGCTATAGACCACAATTCTGAGGACCACCAGTTATTGGCCGCAGACTCAATTCCGGGATACACTCTTCTCTCTCAGTTTGAAGCCCATGTGGAACGCACTACGCTTCTTTACAAGGCTGTCAACAACACCACCAACGAGCCAGTCTTGGTCCGCATATCGCCGCTCATAGAAACCAGCAGCTCCATGGTGCGTATCTTGACTGAATGGTACCTTCTTTCTGGCCGCAATCCTCCCACGAAACACCGGCTCTGGAACAACGACATGGTGGAGAACGAGTTCTTGAAACCAAATAGCCGTCCTCGCTTGGGCAACAAGAATGCTGAGCGCTTGCTTACCCAGCCCATAACGCTCCCGTTCGGTATAGACGGGATCATCTATCCCATTGATGTGGTCAACGTTGTCGGGGCCTCGGAGCAGGGCGAGTCAAGAAGAATGGCCTTGGTGTACCCCGACAAGGAGTACCTGTCGCTCCAAGAATACCACAACAACAGTGGCAGTGGCAGCAACAGCTTGTTTGACCCTACCATTGATGTTTTCAACACTAATACTGCTGGCTTGTCCTCTATCTCAATCGGTGCTAGCAGCACTAGCAACAAACGGCTGTTAACATCAGGCCGCCTGGCGTTCGAGGAGTTGTACAACAAGATCCGCCAGAGCCCCCAACTGCCGCTCAAGATAGTGGAGGTGCTTGGTGATATGATCAGCGTCGTGAAAACTCTAAAAGTCGTTCACGAACTCGGCGTCGTTCACAATGGACTCACTTCCCAGTGCCTTTTCAAAAATAAAGACGGCCAGATGGAAATCTCCGGTTGGGACTTTAGCTTCAGTGTGCAACCGGAAGACTGCGCCAATGGTTATAGAAAGAGAAACCTGACCAATTTGATGGCCCTTCTACCATACATCTCACCAGAATCCACCGGCGACTTGAACAAGCGGGTAAGCTACAAATCTGACTTTTACAGTCTTGGTGTTATCCTCTACGAAATGACCGTGGGAGTGTTACCCTTTGCTGCCAAGGACGCTGCTGCTCTAATCAGAATGCACTTGTTTCAAAAACCAGCTGCTCCAGCGTTGTTGGCACCCTCATGGATCTCAAACCAGCTCAGTAATCTAATCATGAAGCTTTTGGAAAAGGAGGACACCAAAAGACCGTCGAGTGCAAACGAGGTGATCCTGGCGCTCATGCTTACCCGAAATCACTACATTGATGAAATACGTAAGGGCGGTGAAGCTATAAGGGACTACTTGGCCCAGAATGAAAATACAAGCCGTTTCTTGATAAAGGACGAAATAGAGGAGATCTTGCCCGTACCGCCAGTCTTTGTGCTCCCTGAAGCAGTTTATGGCCGTAATGAGGAATATAGAAAGATCTTTACTACCACTGAATACCTTACCGAAGGTGAAAGTGTGGTAATAATATCGGCCCCTCCAGGCTTCGGAAAATCCACTCTTCTTGGAGATTTGCGTACTTCGTCCATTTCCAAAACTACGTTCCATTGTAGTTGGAAATTCAGCAAATCGGATACTAACACGTCCGTCTATACTATATTCATTTCGGCAATGTCTTCCATAGTCAAGCAAATTCTCAAATCATCAAAGGAGAACATTGATAAATGGAGAGACTTGATTGTCACTGAGATTCCGTTGGATTTGGGTATTCTCTTCTATCTCATTCCTGAACTTAACCAATTATTGGGTCGAAAGTATTCTATGCTCCACCGTGAGAAGGCAAGGCCCGACATAAAAGATACAACTTCTGATGAGCCTTCCGAAGATTCTGACGGGCCATATTTTGTTCTGGGTTCAAGATTTCATGGTGAGCATTACAACACCTTCAGTGTTGAGCTCAAGTATCGGTACATTGTGAAAGCGTTCTTAGCCTTAATAAGTATAGACGGTCTCACAATATTCTTAGACGATATTCAATGGTGTTCGGCCGGAGAAATAAGCCTACTTGCAGAGATTATCAAGTTTGTACAAACTCAAAACATTAGTACTGAGTCAGATGGCTACTTTAAGATTATTGCAACGATGGATTCGACTATCCTGAAAACATACGATACGAATATGGAAACGTCAGAAGATACACTTGCTGAATTGTTCAAGATTTCTGGAGCTAAAGTTTTCGAATTTGAGTTGAAAGAAATCTCAAAGCAATCATTTTCCCATTTTCTTCAGTCTTCTTTGGTCGTTGATTCTCCCTTTAGTTTCGGACATGAGGTAGCATCATTTGGAAAAGACGAGAGCACAAGTATATCATCGATGTTTGGCGATAATGTGTCCTTTCTCTCCAACGGGAAGACAAAGGATGAGAAAGTTGATTCATTGTCACTGTTCTTGTATCACCATCTTAAAGGGAACGTACTTCTTGCTAAGTACGTGCTCAAAACAGCATTTTTGGAGGGTAAAATCGAGTATCGAGTGAATCGATATAATAGACGATGGGATTTCGAGTATACAGATTTCAAAATACCTACGAACCCTGCTGATATCATCTCTAATTACCTTTCATTATCTTTGAGCCCAGAAGCCATGTCTTTAATGAAGTTTGCAGCCATAACAACTGAAGGACATTACTTCCGTCTTTCAGAGTTGATGATTGTGTCGAATTTGGGAATTAAAGAAGTACACGAAACAATTAATCTTTGTGTTGAAACAGGAGTTATAACACCAAGTGGCCCTTATTATAAGCTTCCATTTCATTTGATGGCAGATAGTGATTTCCCGGTGGAGTTGACCGACCTGGAAATTTGGAAATTAGCAAGTGAGACATATTTCAAGTTTGACCATGACTCGATACAATCTGCGATTATTAGCAATCTTGTTCAATTAAATGAGCTTGAAGAACACCATCGGATATGTGCTCTTCGTTACTACAAGAAGTTGCGGAAGGAAACTAATTATCCTATTTCTACATACTTGACTATGGGAAGCCATTTCGCTAAGTCATGGAAAATTGTCAAGAGTGAAGATAGCTCGACATATTTGAGTGTATTGATCAAAGCTGGAAGATTGGCCATGGGAACATACAACCTAGGATCGTCTTTGATGTTTTTCGAGGCTGCAGATCATTTCATTCGAGAGCTGAATATTAAGCATAAACTTCGGAATAGAATGACCATGTGTCAAGTCCACTATTACTTGGGCAATTATAAGGACTGCTTGAATATTATAGACGATTCGGAGGCAAAATATGGTCTTGATAAAACTCGATTTGTGATATTCAGAGCCCGCAGTTTGATCAAACTTGGTCGCTTGGATGAAGGTATCAAGGTTGCTGTCGAATCCCTTGAGTATTTGGGTATTGATGTGGATGCAGATGCAGACGCATCAAATGGTGGGAAAAATGATAGACTCTCTGGCCAAATACCTCAGACTGCTCTGGAAATTCGTGCCATGAAAAACTTACCAGTTGCTGATAATAAGAAAACTTTACTCATTTATGAACTTATATCAGAAGTCCTCCCGCTTACATTCTCGACTGATAATTGCAAGCTCCGTGACTCGCTCGTTCTTCGTGCAGCCGACATGATATTATCTAATGGTATCAGTCCATTTTGCTCCATTCCACTTTTGTTTCTTGCCAACAGTTTTGCAAGAGAATACACCGAGTCGGGTTTCATGACAGCTTTGGAGTACAGCAAACTTGCACTCCACTGGGCCGACAAAAACGAGAAAAACTCGATTGTTTACGTTCAGACTGTTTACGATCTCTTCATTAATTCATTGGCTGTATATTTTGAACCTATAGCCGATGTGCTCAAGTACTGTGAAACATTCAGTTCATCGCTACTGGTTTACTCGAGACTGAAAAACATCAAGTTGGACAGTAGTACTAATGCTGCAAGAATACATTTGTTGATACTTAGCGGCGCATCTTTTAATGCGGTATTTCCAAGTTGGACGAGAAACAGATTCGACATTGAGGACAACTCTGAATGGAACAGACTCTTGTTTAATGGATTTAAGTTAATGCAGGGCTCATCGACTTTGGAAGAATTTGAGTCTTTATCACTGCAATATCACCCCAATCCCGATATTCTCTTTGCAAGCAGGACATACAAACTTTACTATTTGACTGTGAAAAACAGAAGTGAAGAAGCTGCACTACTTGTCCAAGAAATGATCAATGTTGATATCCCTAAGTTGCCCTTGACATTACTCCACGTCGAGTTTTATTTCATTGCGGGTGTTGCTCTATGTCAGAAAACACGAGGTGTTAGTAACAGCGTTCAGAACGAGATGCTTGCTGAGGTGTTAAGAAGATTCCAGATTTTTGCTAAGTTTTCTCCTACTACGTTCAGAGGAAAGTATCTCATTTTGAAAGCTTTGTATGAAGCACATTCAAAGAAGATTTCATCTCTTGAGGTGTTTGACTGCTTTGAAGAGTCCATTGAGGTATCTAAGGCAAACAACAACGGCTATGACGTTGCTTGGGGTACGTTTTTGTGCGCACTATGGTTGATGAAGACAGGAGGACATACCAAGCGTACGGCATCTTTCGCTAAGGCTGCGCACTTGGCTTTCAAGAGCTTAAATGCCGATTTACTTGTAGCAGCGGTGGAAGAGCGATTGGGATCATTCACCAAGGAGTACAATTGGGCAGGAGTCGAATCTATCGAAGGACCACTGGGCCATAATAACAACATGCCATTGAATCTGGTTCTTAACAAGATGTTTACTCCAGCTGTACAGAGAACGAGAAGTATGGCTTCGAGAGAACCAGACCAGCCTCGAAAGACTATGAGGTCTGAACAACCGGTTGACCTTAGAGAGACGGTAAAGGCGTGCTTGATGATCTCGGAATCAACCTCACAAGATGACATCATAATGAAGTTGCTCGAAAGCACTGTGATGTATTCCAAAGTTGATTTTGGTGCTGTGATTCTTAACAATGCTGGTGATGCATGTATCAGAGCTATCGGGTCTTCCAACAGTATAATACCCTTGGACAATGAACCGTTGAGTTCACGGACTGATTTGTGCCCATATGCATTGCTTCTCCATGTTCTACAATATGGTAAGGTGGTCAACAAAGACGAGGATCGGATATTTTTTGATAATAACTTTGGCCAGGATGAATATTTCAAGTCGAACAAGAGTGATTCGGTCATCTGTATCCCCCTCAAGAATGATGATGGAATTTTTGGAGCTGTTTACTTAGAAAAGTTCGAAGTCAGTGACTCTTTCGCTTACTTTGACAGCGAGACGAAGGATCTTCTAACTTTACTCTGTTCTCAAGCTGCAGTGGCACTTGCCAAAGCCAGCTTATATGAACGTATGGCAGTCGCAAAGAAGGCAGCTGAAAATGCCACAGCTGAAAAGGCTAGCTTTTTGGCCAACATGTCACACGAAATTCGTACTCCGTTCAACTCTCTTCTTTCATGTTCTTTGTTTTTACTTGACACTGAACTTAATAACACCCAGAAAGAGTATGTTGAAACCATCAAAACCTCGGCAATGCTAACACTTAATATTATCGATGGAATCCTTGCGTTTTCGAAATTGGAGCATGGTTCTTTTACGCTTGATAATGCACCATTTTCTATAAATGATTGCATAGAAAGTGCTATTCAAATCATAGGCGAACTGGCTTCTATCAACGACTTGGACCTCGCTTTTTTCAATAGATGTCCCTTGGTGGATACAGTCACGGGAGATGTGACAAGATTCCGACAAATCATCATCAATCTTCTTGGAAACGCAGTGAAATTCACATCTAAGGGACACATCACGGTAACCTTGACCTCTAATCAGATCAATGAGAATCGTCATGAGTTTGAAATCTGTGTGGAGGACACTGGAGTGGGTATTCCACAGAAGAGTCAAAACAAAGTGTTTGGAGCATTTTCACAAGTGGATGCATCCTCACGTCGAAGCTTTGGAGGCTCGGGGTTGGGACTTGCTATTTCCAAGAAATTGGCTGATTTGATGGGTGGAACATTGACTTTCGAAAGTCAAGAAGGAGTCGGTACGAAGTTCTACTTGACAGTTAAGGCACAAATTCACGAATTCAAGCAGCCTGAGATATGTTTCTCTGACGAAGAGGCAGCAAACAAAGGAACGAATAATCATGCATTAATTGTTGACAGCCACCGCTTGGGACTGCTTGCTCTACAAGAAACTTTGGAATCGCTCGGATTACATGTCGATGTAGCGTTGGAATTTACCAAGATTCGGCGTGCATTAAACTCTTATCTGATTGTGTTCATGGACCAATTGTACTTTGATGAGCTCAAGCGGAGGGAGAATGTGCCCAAATTGAAGTGCAGCATAGTTTTAATTGGTCATTTTGGCAAGTCTTTGCCCGAGGAAGTCAATATGGGCACAGTTTCGGTGATGATGTGGCCGTTCCAGCGGGCCAAGGTCGTGGAGATAGTCAAGGGCATCATAGATGCAAGACCAAACGGAAAGCTTGCTGACACGATGGCCCAATTAAACGTGGTTGATGAAGATGCTACATTGGCAGACCAATATCCATTGCGGATTTTGTTGGCGGAAGACAATCTTATCAATGTCAAAGTTGCCCTCCAGCACTTGAAGAAGCTCGGTTACCAAGCAGATTCGGCCAAGGACGGTGTGGAGGCATTCGAAAAGTGTATTCTGGCCCACGAGCAAAACAAGCCGTACCAGGTGGTGTTGATGGATATCCAAATGCCAAAGAAAGATGGTTTGGCGGCCACGGTAGAGCTTCAAGAGGAGTTCAAGGCTCGTGGACACGAGCAAGATCTTCCGTATATTGTTGCTCTTACGGCCAATGTCGCCGGTGAAGATAAGCAGCGGTCACTAGATAGTGGGATGGTGGACTTCATCTCGAAGCCCATTCTTCCCGAGCAATTAGAGCGAGTGTTGCGCCGGTTGGGGCAGCAGGTGCAAGGGTAAAAGTACATGTATATTAGATCTTCAAACAAGTTATGGAAAGCAACACTTTTAATTCTTCGACTCTTTATACAATCTGATCCGGTTTTCCGTCCACAGCTGGATCTCGGTGGCGTAGCGCTCCTTGTCGGCACTCGACGGCTCGTAGGCAGCCCGCTGGTCCTGCGACAAGTTTTTCCACTGCTCGGCCAAGCCACGGTTGATATCTGCAAAGTCGCGGCCGTCATTAATGTAGTTCTCCTTGACAAACGAGGCATATGCCGAGGGCGGAGCCTTGGGCTTGGGCGTGTATATCTTGACCATGTCGTCGTTGTAATCATCAGCTTTATCTTGGTAGCGCTCCTGGCTCAATTGGTCCAACTGCTTCCATTGGCTCGCTATATCGGCCAAAGATACAGGTCCAGCGCCTGCGGTGTTTTCCTTGACAAACATGTTGAACGCACTGATACGGCGGTATGGTTTGGTGGCTCTTTCTACGAGTTTCTTGTGCTTGGCCTCGTCCTTCTTGGATTGCTCCTTAGCCTTGGTGGCCTTGATCTTCTGCAGCGCCTTCAAAGCCCTTTCCTTTTGTGCCAATTTCTTCTCGCGGGCCTTCTCCTTCTTTGTCTCGGCCGCTAACTTCTTCTTGAGCTCCGTAAACGCCTTCTTTTCCTTTGTGAGCTTGGTCTTGAGCTTCTTGAGCTTGTCCTTCTCGGCCTTCACTGCATTTTTCTGGGCTGCAACCGACATAAGTCGCGAGCTGAAGCTCATAGCGACGCATTGGGATGTGGAAAACCCACGGATCGCCCCAAAGACAGGTCTGATTCTTAACATCGTGTATGTGTTTGTTTATGCTGGCCGTTGAGACTCCCTGCAGAGGAGCGCGCGCCCAACCACCACAGCCACGCACCCGCGCTGCCACTTACTGAAAATCTCATCAAGACCCGGCAACATGTTCACGGCCGCAAGATCAGAGACGCTCTTTTTGGGCGGTGAGAAGGTTTCCGGTGATGATATCCGTAACCAGAACGTGTTGGCAGTGCAGTCGGTAGCCAATGTGGTCAAATCGCTGTTGGGACCAGTGGGGCTCGACAAAATGTTGGTTGACGATATTGGAGACGTCACCGTAACCAACGACGGAGCCACGATCTTGACGTTGTTGGATGTGCAGCACCCAGCGGGCAAGATTTTGGTGGAGTTGGCTCAGCAGCAGGACCGCGAGGTGGGAGATGGAACCACATCGGTGGTGATCATTGCCAGTGAGTTATTGAAGCGGGCCAACGAATTGGTCAAGAACAGCATTCATCCCACAACCATCATCACGGGATACCGTCTTGCGCTTCGGGAAGCCGTGCGGTACATCAATGAGGTGCTTTCGTTACCGGTGGACAGTTTGGGAAAGGAGACTATGGTCAACATCGCCAAGACGTCCATGAGTTCCAAGATCATCGGGTCTGATTCGGACTTTTTTGCCGACATGGCCGTCAACGCCATGCTTGCCGTGAAGACCGTTAACTCCAGAGGCGAAACAAAGTACCCGGTCAAGGCCGTCAACATCTTGAAGGCCCACGGCAAGTCGTCGGTGGAGTCGATGCTCGTGAACGGGTATGCCTTGAACTGTACCGTGGCATCGCTGGCCATGGTCAAGAAGGTGGAGAACGCCAAGATCGCCTGCTTGGACATCAACCTCCACAAGGCCAAGATGGCCATGGGTGTGCAGATTAACATCGACGACCCCGACAAGTTGGAGGAGATCCGCCAGCGGGAATACGGCATCATCATCGAGAAGATTCGCAAGATCTTGGGTGCTGGTGCCAACGTGGTTTTGACCACAAAGGGTATCGATGACCTTTGTCTCAAGGAATTCGTGGAGGCCGGTGCCATGGCCGTCCGTCGGTGTAAGAAGGAAGATCTCAGACGCATTGCCAGAGCAACTGGAGCCACCTTGGTGTCCAGTTTGGCCAACTTGGACGGTGACGAGACATTCGAGTCATCGTACCTTGGTACTGCTGACGAAGTGTCGCAGGTGCGTATTTCGGACGACGAGTGTATCCTTGTGAAGGGTACTCGCCAGCATTCCTCAGCATCGATTATTCTCCGTGGTCCCAACGACTACTCGCTCGACGAAATGGAAAGATCCTTGCATGATTCGTTGTCGGTGGTGAAGCGGACGCTCGAGAGCGGAAACGTGGTTCCTGGAGGTGGTGCTGTGGAAGCAGCCCTTAACATATACTTGGAGAACTTTGCCACCACCGTGGGTTCTCGAGAGCAATTGTCCATTGCCGAGTTTGCCCTGGCGTTGCTCGTGATCCCCAAAACCTTAGCGGTGAACGCAGCCAAGGACTCGTCCGATTTGGTATCAAAGCTTCGTACATACCATGCGGCCTCACAGTCGGCATTGCCCACCGACACCAAGAAGAAGAACTACAAGAACTACGGATTGAACTTGATCGAGGGAAAAATCATCAACGAAGTGTCGCACGGTGTTCTTGAACCCACCGTGTCCAAGATCAAGTCGTTGAAGTCGGCCTTGGAAGCCTGCATTGCCATCTTACGTATAGACACGATGATCACTGTTACTCCCGATGCCCCCAAAGAAGATCCTCACGGTCATTAATATCTCTATTACCCAATAAATACTAGAACTAAATTCGTACCACATTACCTGCATTATCGCAACTTTGCTGTCTAGCGACAGGGGCTGGCAAGCCCATCTACTATTCTTCCGCTGTGTATCAAGTTCACCTCCTTGCGAGATGGAACATTGAGGGTGTTGGCCGACTTGGCCGCCAACGGTGGGCGGTAAGTGTATGCCTTGTTGTCGGCCTCCTCTTGCATAAGGCTCTGCAAGCTGTAGTTAGAAGCCGGTCCGTCGCTCAACGACAAACTGGAAGCATTGGAAGCAATGGAAGAAGTAGAGGAAGATCTCGACGAGATGGTGTTGGACAACCGGTAGTAGTTGACCTTCTGGGCTGACACCTCGTCCAGACGAGCCGCCAATGTGGTGCGGATGGTGTGCAAGAATGGTTCGAGTGCAACCTCCAACTCATGCTGCTTGATGTTGATGTCCCACTTCAACAAGCCGAGTAATTCCCGCTCGGCCATGTTGACCTCGTCGTTGGACAAAAGTCCGTCAGTGTACTTGGTCCAGTGCTTGTTGAGAGGAGAGGAGTCATTCAACGATTTGGCGCTCAATATCAAAGCAGCCAAGAAAATGCGGTGACGGGTCGTTTCCATACCCACGGCGTTGGCGGGGAGCAAATTTCTCACCTTGGTCAAATATACACATGTGGCCATAAGGGTGGGGGTTTGCACGTTCAGGTACTTGATGAGACGGCGAATGAAGTGATGCAAAGACACAGTCTTCATGGAGGGAACAACCAAAAGGTCATCGGTGGATGTCAGGCCATATTTACGGGACTGGGGTTTGACCTGTATGATCGAGTTGGTCGTAGCCACCAAGTAGTTGACCATTTCTGGAGACACCGGCTGTCTGGCAAACGTCAGAAGAACTTTAGAATCACTCGTCATGACAAAAGGTGGAACGAATTCCGCGACGAAGCCCACGGTTTTAAATGGCGGCTGTCGCTGCAACAGAATTTCCCGATTAGGCAGTGAGGCTGCAAACGCGCTGGCGTTTTTTTTCCCTTCACGCGTCGCGACAATAGTATCGCGACCACGATGACGCCGGTGCTCATGTACGGAAGTGGCAGGCGCAGCAGAGATGCAGAGCAGACCGCAGCTGGACTGGGTTTTGGCAACCAGGGTTGCCAACGGGCTTGGTGGTTGCAAAACCGGGTGATGGGTTTCGGTGTCTGGGACAACCGCGGCGGACCACCCCTGGCAGGGGGACGCTGCAGGAACGTACGATCGATGCAGGCTTAGTGGCTGCAACGCGAGCCAGGGACGGAAAACAAAGGTATAAAGTCCGTGTAGGATACGAGACGAAAACAGAACGAAAATAGAACAAAACAGAACGAAAAATGTAGTCAGACTTACGGTTTGGTGCTTGTTCGAGCTTATGTCGAAACTTACGAGTACCAAACTCTTGATGTAGTACGACCCTTAGTCTTTTTACCTCTTACATGTGTTACTTACATCTGTACTATTACATATTTTCTGACTAGTTGATCACCGTGTCGGGGTAGTAGAAGAACGCCAAGGCCACAATCAAGTACGTGCTCAACAACATGGCGCCCTCGAGCCAGTTCAGCTCACCGTCGAGTATCACCAAGTTGGCGATGAACACCGACACGAACAAGATGGCGGTCTCAAACGTGGAAAAGTAGAGCGACATGGGCTTGTCGATGATCCAGCCCACCAACACCATGAATGGCGTGACGAAAATGGCAATCTGCAACGACGATCCCACGGCCACGCCAATGGCCAAGTCCATCTTGTCCTTCATGGCCACCACGATAGCGGTAACGTGCTCAGCGGCATTGCCGACGATGGGGATGACAATAAGACCAATGAACGTCTTGGACAAACCCGAGGACTCAACAATGTTGTCGATGGATCCCACCAAGTAGTCGGCACACACAGAAACCAAAATAGTACAACCAAGGAGCACAAGCAAGGCACCGGTAAGGGTGAGGCGCTCAGGCTCTGGCTTGTCGGTTGAGCTGTCACCAGGCAAGGAAGTAGCGATGATTCCATCGTCGGCTTCCTGGGCTTGTTCCTCGAAAAGCGACTTGTGCGTCTTCAATTGGAACACCAAGTAGAGGATGTACAACAATAACAAGATCACAGACACCCCACGGGACAACAGAAGAATGAGCTCGTCCGAACTGCCAGGAGCAGGGAACTCCTTTCCAGGTTTGGGCGTAGGAAGCGTCGCATGGAAGGCAGCAGGAATCAAAAGTCCAGCTGTGGCCAAGGCCATTAACAGCAGCATAGTTTGGGCCACTGTTTGGTTGAAGACCTGCTGCACCCTAGTAATTCCACCGGCAATGAAGCAGCATCCCAAGACCAAAAGCAAGTTGGAGAGAATCGAACCGAGCATCAGTGCCTGGACAATTCGTATCTGTCCATCCTTAAGGGCGATAATCGACACAATGAGCTCCACAGCGTTTCCCAAGGTGGCATTCAACAATCCGCCGATGGTTTCACCGGTGAATTCGGCTAATTCCTCGGTAGCGTACGCAAGTAAAGACGCCAACGGCACAATTGCAAAGAAATTGAGCCAGAAAATGGCTGACGAGCCCCAGTCTAATACAGCGGCAAGGATGCCCAACGGCACAAACACCAAGAGATAGTTTACCGGCAGGGATTTTAACGTGAGTTTGACGGTGGTGACGACTTGACTGCGAAACGACGCAGGTTCGTTGCCGAGAAGAGGGAAGCTTTCCGACATGGTCTGCAGCTAGTGGGTATCAATGGCTGCTTGTAATACTCGGATATTTCTAGTACAATATTACTGCTATAGTACCGTAATATTAGTGTTGTATTAGTCTCGATATTTTATGTATTCGGTGAGCATTGCTCTCCGCAATTCCTGGTGGTATGTGCAGGCGAGTGTCTTCACCCACTCCAGCCATGGAATTTCAGTTTTCCCTCTATGTCAACTCCTTCCACAAATAGGGCAGGAAAACCATCACTGCTGTCACAATCGTAGCAAGGGCCTCGTAAAGTGCTAGCGGCGCCCCCACTAAGCCACGATCCACAAAATTCCAGTAGATAGCGTAGAAAGCCACCGTAAAAAAGTGCCGGAACAAGAGCATGGGCTGCGGAAGCATTCCCGAGAGCAAGCCAATAGGTTCGCTGACGCATAAGCCTCCGAGCTGGAAGTACTTAAAACAGCCTTGCTGCAATATCTGGAGCGGCCGGCTGTCGGCTGCGAAAAGCGTGTAGAGTGCAATCGACAAGGTATTGATAACGGCGTCCAAGCCCTTTCTCTGGCTGTGGAACTTGCCCAAGGCGCGGCTGACTTCCTGGTGGTCCAGCAAGTCTGGAACGTTATGTGGGTGGAACAACCGGGCGAAGAGCGCCGCGTCGTTGAGTCCTACCGTCATTCCACCGCCCGTCAAAGGATGCCGCATGTTGGCTGCGTCTCCCAAGAGCACCAAGCCCTTATGGCGGCCCTGTTTGGTCGCTGAAAGGTACTGGTTGGGCATGGCTCGGAACTTCCTTGTGGCCAACGCCCGCTTGAACGAGGGTCTGATAGACTCTGGAAGCGCGGGAAGCACCTCTCCCTCCAAGTAGCTCACAAGCTCGCCGTTGGTCAGCGACGGCGGCTTGGTCGACCGGTACAGGCACAAAATACGGGTGTCGTGCGGCAGGATCTGGTACACCAAGATGGGAGCATGGGACCCAAGAATGACATGACCACGGTGCTTGGCAGGCAAGTCTGCATCGTGTAGATTGAGTCCCACAAAGTACGAGCCCACCTGCGGCGGCTGGCTGTAGAGTCTTTTGCGGAAACGAGAGTAGATTCCGTCGCAGCAAACCGTCATTTTTCCCCGGAAAGCCTGGGTTTTCTTCTCCGACTTGACACGCACACCTACCACGGCACCGTCCTCGTCTACCAAGTCCACCACAGTGCCCTCTATGGCGGTGACATTCGGCTCGTTCTTGGAGATGCGACGCATATTCTGGATGAAATCGCCGTGATGAAACGTGACGCCTCGAACACGCAGATCCTTGTGCCAGGCGTTCACGTCCAACGTCGAATCACTGACAACATCGTCGTTCTGGTCGAAAACACAGTCTGGAACCGGTGTTTCTGGACGAGCAGCAACGGCTTCTTGCTTTGTAGGGTAGTCTAGAAGGATCTCTGTGTCCCCATACTTGATGTAGTAGCCCACCACGTCTATTGCATCTATTTTGTTCACGGCAGAGGCCATTCCAAGCTCTCTGAGTGCTTGCAAACCGCCCGGTTGCATCAACTCTCCAACTATTCGGTCTGGCTTCGACCAATCTCGTTCCACAATCAACACCTTTCGACCCTGGCGTGCCAAGGAGGTCGCCACAGCTGGTCCTACAACTCCAGCACCTATCACAATAACGTCAAACATGAAGAAAAATGCAGCCGTGAATTTCTGGTGTGATGGTATACGACGGTGCAGGATGTGCGGCGGGTGGGACGATACGGAACGAAGACGTAGGACGTATAACGACTTTTACGGGGTTGCAGCTTTCTGGAGCTGCCTACGTGCTGCTAGTGGTGTCTTGCTATGATTGTATTTGGCGTTCTGGAGTCGGTTTACCTGCAGGAAACTTCACCAGTTCTTCTCTTCCTCTTCGCATCCTAATCGCTCTCTTCCTCGGCTTCACGGAGCCACTGGACCCATCTTCCGGTGATCTGCCGTGTCTGCTCCAACTCGGGGGTTGCAGAGGGCTGCAGCAGGCCCCACCATTCGTAGATCTGGTCCTCTTCCACTATGTCTTCGTTGTAGAGCCAGTTGGTAGCCACAAAGAGAACTGTCTGGTTGTAGTCTGGGTCGCTCTTGGCACACTGCTGGTGGAGGAGGTGCAAGAGGTCCACCTGGTCGTCCTCGTCAAACACTTGTCGTTTGAATAGCGGTCCCCACTTGGCAAATGTCTTGGATGTGGCTTCCTTGGCCTCGAGCGTCGCTGTGGTGATAAAGTGGACAATACGGTTGACCAACGCCGTCACAGTGGCCCTTCTGACCTCATGGTAGCTCACATTCATCGACATACGCAACGAGTTGATCTCGAGCAACGTGGTGTCGATGTCGTGGTTGTTTTCCATCGACCGCTTGATGGTGTCAATGGCTTCTCGGCTAAACACCTCCTCCTCGTCTTCGGACACAAAGTCTGTGCTAACGGCCGATGTCAGCGAGAGTCTGCGGGACTTGGCCTTGCGTTTGCGGCTAGCACTGATGGATGCAACCGACAGGTCGGAAAGATCGAGCTGGTCCAAGTCGTGGACTATGGAGTCGCTGTCGCTGCCATGGTCGCTTTCGTAGACGTAGCCGTGCCCGTGGGTTCCCACAAGATCGCTGTCCACCACGGTAACCGTTGGCGTTTCGTCAAAGCCCATTGACGGTTTCGACACTTCTCGGTCGACTAGACGAGTGTTTGGTGGAATCGTGCGTCCCGATTCGATTTCCACACCGTAGCCAATAACGCTACCAGCACCTATGACCACGTTTGAGCCCACCTTGGCTCCGGCGGCCACGATAGTTCCGGAGATCTCGCTGTCGTCGCCGATTTCGGCATCGTCCCACACATAAGAGTTGTGCAACTTCACATTGGCTCCAATAGAACACTTCGCTCCCACCACGGACTTGCTGATGGTGGTCTTGTTGCCCACAGTGGTGCCGTAGCCTACACAGGTGCACGAGTCGAGATGGCTCAGCTGCGCCAACACCACCTTGCGGTCTTTGTATACATGGTTTGATTCGTAGGCGTATTCGGTGTGCTCCAAGAGGTTGGCATCGGGCACCATCGGGTAGCTCCACCGCTCGAGCACATCCTGGGACACTCCATTGTAGGTTGCCCAGCTTTCCACCCGGGCAGCGTACTCGTCGGTGATATATGCATAGATGGTCTTCTTGACCAAGTCGGAATTGAGAACACCCCGAACAAAGTCGTGGCGTAGCAGCTGGTAGTCGAAGTTGTCCTGGAACAACTGCGGCACCAACGGCGAACAGATGTCCACGTAGCAGTCGATCAAGTCATTGCGCACCACAAGGTCGCTGATTTCGTCCAACAATTCTGGGTCGATCTTGATGTCCGACTGCTTCTGGCCACTGGGAATGCCCTGGTAGTACACGCAGCGGTTCGTCTTAGCATCTAAGATGAATGTGGCTGGGTCCAAGGTGGATCTGGCTCGGTGCACTGCGGACGCCGAAGAAAGGACCATGGTTGAAATGTGGTCGTTGTCGTGTTCACGGTGGTACTTGTGCTTTTCCATGGCCCGGGCGAAGTCGATGTTGGTCACCACATCTCCCGAAACCAACAAGAAGTCGCCCAGAATGACTCCTCTGTTGTCCAAGTCTCGCATGGCATCGCCGACAGAACGGGATTCCAACAGCATTATGGACTTGATCTTGAACGGCAGGTTGGCGCTGCCCCATTTGGACTGCTCGATGTACAGCTGGACCTGGTCCGCATGCGAGGAGCACATCAAATATACTTCATTGACGCCGGCTTTGGCAAGAAACTCGAGCGTATACTCGATTAACGGAACATTGGCGAGTGGAAGAAGACATCTAGGCTTCACGGCCGTAAGAGGCATGAACCTCGTTTCAAACGAGTCGGTCAAGACCACGGCCTGGAAGCGTTCGTCCACCACTTCCTTCTTCTTCTTGGGAGCCATGATGAATTTTCGCGATGTGCGAGCAGATGGATATGAGACTAAGAAGAGACTAGGAGGTGTATGGGCTATGGAGTGAGACTATGAGACTATGAAACTGTATAAAGCTGCAAAAGACTATGGCCAGATTTACTAGACTAATGATATCAATGATATCAAGGATAAACTATATACTATATACTATGTACTTCTGCCTGCTAAGATACAGGCCCTTCCTACTACTCCGGCCAGGTTCCATCTGCGGTACTCTTCGAGCACCTCCTGTTTCTGGTCCGCCTGATACATCCGCCTGTCAAACTCCACCGAGCCCTGATCAGCCCAGTAAGCCGCAATTGCAACCGAAGGCATCACAAACATGCATGTCTTGATGCTGTGGTTGAAGGTGGAAAATCTCTGCGGCATGGACTTCTTGACGGCCAAGAAAAAGACTGCCGACACCCCAAGTCCGAAGAACGCACCACGTACCCCCTCTATAGCAATATGTGTTCTGTGTGCTGCTCTTTCTTCTTCATCTAGAATTTTCATGGGGAAGTGGAAGGTTGATTTCCTGCATCCGTTCTGCTCACTCCAGCTTTTGGTGAAACATTTAGCAATGGACCATTCTCCGGACCACATGGACATGTGTTCCATGAACGTAAGTGTGCTGTGCTTGTGCTGCTTGGCAGATTAGACTGATTTTGCCGTACTTCTTTTGTTTTATGGCTTTCTGCTACTAACGTAGATGCTCTTCACCTGGGACTGGCGCAATACTTGTGTAGTCTTTAAATGGTGGCATGTCAAGACCCCCTTGGGGTTTGTGGCAACACTTGTGGCCATCGTGGCAGTATCTATGGGCTACGAGTGGTTGAAAACTCTCGCTGTGGAAAGTGCTTCGCCGGCAAGCGGGCCGTTGCGGCCGAACCCGCCGAACAAACGGTGGAACCGGTCGGTTTTATATGGAATACAGGTAGGCTACTCGTTCATGCTCATGCTCGTGTTCATGACCTACAACGGCTGGTACATGTTGGCGGTCATAATGGGTGCAATTCTCGGCCACCAAGTATGGGGTGGAGAAGGTCGCGGAATGGCATGCCATTGAGAATGAAGCGGTGAGCACAGAGATGACTTGAATATGTACAGAGGAGTATATGCAATATATAATATGAGCCCCAGGCCCGCAGAGCAGACAATTGCTTCAGAATTGGTGCTTTCTGTTGCGCTTTTCTGCGTCCGCTGATAAATGTTTATTTGCGCACTTTTGCCAGCAGGTGCTCTAGTGGCGCAGAGGTTAGCGCTTCGTGCTTATAGCCGTATGACGACAATGGTTATACCAAAGTCACGGTCGTGTGAGGAACGCGACGGTCGTGGGTTCAAACCCCTCCTAGAGCATTTGTCCTTTTTTTTGAGCAAGCAAGGTTATATCAGTTGATGTGATTGTAGTTGCCTGTGTTTGTTGTGTTCATTGATGGGTATGTGTCTTCTGGGTTGCGGGTTCGGTTCGCGCGCCGGAAAACCGGTCGTGAGCGCACATTTTTGGTTGCAATGGAAGTGATGATTTTTTGCATCTGACGGTTCCTTCCCCAACCTTTTGTTGCTTCTACTTTTACTAATACTGCTTCTTTGCTTTTCTTGTCTCTTTCGTTTTTGCGTTTTCCTTCTATCTTTTTCGTTTTCTTCTCTCTTCCTCACTTTCTCTTATCTCATCGCGAAATTCATCTTCCTCTTCACCATGGCTGAAAAAATCCGGTACTACCTCGAACAGAGTGTTCCTGAGCTTGAGGACTTGCAGAGAAAGAAGCTCTTCGAGAAAAATGAAATCACCATGATCATGAGACGCAGAACGGACTTTGAACATCGCATCCAGGGCCGTGGAACCAAGCCCAGAGACTTCTTAAAGTACGCCGATTTCGAATCCAACTTGGAAAAGTTGCGTAAAAAGCGCTTCACCAGACTCAGCAAGTCCGGAAGCATAGATACAAAACCTAGTATTTCCGACTGGGCGGGTGTGCGCCGTATTCTCTTCATCTATGAGCGAGCCACCAGGAAGTTCCCAAAAGACATGGAGATCTGGAGCCGGTACTTGAAGAGTGCCAAGCTGAACGGAGCGGTGAAGGTAGTTTACAAGGTCTACTCGCGGCTCCTTCAATTGCAGCCTCGTAACATCGATGCCTGGATTTCGGCTGCCAAGTACGAATTCGAGACCAATGCCAATGCCAAAGGTGCTCGTAGTTTATTCCAACGAGGACTCCGGTTGAACCCAGAAGCCTTTGAGTTGTGGCACACATATACACAGTTCGAACTCACATACATATCCCGTTTGTTGGCTCGAAGAAAGGTGTTGGGCTTGATCACCGACAAGCAGCAGCAGGAAGAGATGGACCAGGAAGAAGCCAAAAGACAAAAGACATTAGAGAAAGATGAGGGAGACGATGTGATCCATCTCCCCGAGGCAGACATGAAGGAACAGCTCAATTCGCTCCCAGAGGCCGATATCAACATGCTCGGTAACCCAGAAACTAACCCAGCACTCAAGGGAGATGTAGCATTGACGGTGTTTGACTTAGCGATACAGTCGCAGGAGAAACATGCTAGTGATGACAGGCGAGAGGAAAAGGTCTTTGGTGCCGTTAACAAATTCTTACAGCTTTTCGATCAGTTTCCCGACCTCAACCGTGACTACTTGTATTCGCATGTGGTCCAATATCTTCAGCAAAAATACCCCAGCCACCTCCAGACCATGTTCATCGATGTTACGTTACCCTTACGTACCACCAACCCATCCTCAGGAGATTTTGCTGAGTTGCTCCAGCTTTCTGTCAACAAGTTCCTGGCTTACAAGGCTCGCGGTAATACCGAGCTTACAAAGTTATACGTCGACTATTTGCGGGAGTTTACAGGACCACAGCAACCCGAACAGGTCAACACGTTGCTCGGGGCCATCATTGCCAAATGTACGTAGTATTAATCATTTTTTGTATCCACAATATACTCGGAGTCCCGAATTTTCCTTGACCGTCTGAATCTGAACGCTATGGCCGAGATAACCACACTTGTGGCCACCACAGCCACAGAAACATAATTGTACAATGTAGAAGTGCTCACCACGGTGGGGAATCTGTAGAAACCATTGGCATACGGCAATGCTTCCTCGTAGGTTGTTGAACTAAGAGGAGTGATCAGGTTCAACCATCTGACTGCCAAATCCAAAGTCACGTAGCTGCCAATGGTCACTCTCTGTGTATCTGTTCCAGAAGACCATGCCACGGCACTGACAAACGTTTTGAGTTCATTGCTTGACGGAGCCGTCATCAAGACGTTGAGAGAAGTATCGAGATCCAAATGTGAGTCATGAACTTCTCCACGGAAGTTGAATGTGAGAGGAACGTAGGCTCCGCCTTTCTGTAAGTACTGATCTTCGCTACTCAATGGCATACGGCAACTGAATGGAGCGTCTTCGTGGACGTAGAGCTGAAACATGTGAAATAATTCATCGGAAAATCCAATCGTACACTTTATATCTTCGTCAACGCCATAGTGGAAACCGAGCGGCTTGCCTGTCTCCTTACAAGTAGGAAAAGGAATCGTCATGATCCGTTGCTGATCATCGAACTTGTGTTCACCATCATCTATGTTTCGAGAAATACAATGCAAAACCACATCCTGGCCCTTTTCATAAGGTTTAATGTCCACGGGAATCTCCTCCTTGGTGGTTAGAGGATACCATTGTCCGCTACAGAACGGAACAAGTGCTAGCAAAAGTAGCGGTTTCATGTACATCTAAAGAGAATGCGTGCGATTGCACTTTACACCTCACCAGACTGAAGAAATTTAACTGCAGTACACATATATATATATAATACACGGCGGTCTCTATCAGCCTTGACTGCACCAGCCCATCTGCACGAAGAACTCGTAGATCTTGCTTGCCTTGTTCACATCGATCTTGAGCGCCAGCCGAGCGTCCTTCTTTTTCAACACTCCGTTATTCTTGATGGCCTCTTTCATCAATTGGTTCTTAATCGCAAAGTACGGTTTGGGGAGGATCCGAAGGGTGGCACAGAGCTGTTTTTCCTCGTTGGATAAAAGCTCAAAGTCGGCCGCATGTGAAATGTCCAACGGTGCTCGAGCACTGATCTGCTTGGGCTTGTATTCTGGCTGGGGAGAGTTTAGCGATGAGTAGGACTTCCGGACTCCAGGCCCTGGCGTAGACGACAGACTCATGCTGGGGTTGTAGTGACGGCCATTGAAACCAGCTCCATTGCCCATACGCAGATAGTGTGCAGCACGGATCAACTTATCCTTTTCGAACTTGTTGCCGTCCTCGATGGTGGTGATACCGTTGCGCCGCCACGTCTGCAACTGCTGGATTCGTATGCGGCACTTGAGTTCGGTGAGAATGTTTTCCGAGAACGACTCAAAGTCTTCCGGAGTCATCACCCGTATAAATGCATTGATTCTCTTTTGGAGCTCCTTCTCCTCCTTGGACTTGCGCTTATCTGCGCTGATGTTCTTGCGGTAGTCCATCAAATTGTTAAGAAGCATGGCCCGTTTGCGCTCGGCACGTATAGTCAACCGGGAATTGTAGATACTCAAAATCGTAAGCTTGAGCTCCACGTCGCCAGCCAGGTCGTCTGAGTCGAATATGAGGTCCTTAACGGACAACTCTGCATCGTTCTCGGCTTCATGATCGAATTCCAACCGCCCAGGCATATATCCTTGGATCTCGTGACAGAGCGGTACAGAAGATGCAGTTTTTGGTTTGGGAGGTGGCAACGGTTGGGACCGGCGATCCTCAAGCCGTTTCTTACGCTGGTCAAGGAATTGGGCCGGCAGAACATGAGAAAAGTCAGAACTCATGTCCGGTAATGGGTAGTCACGTGACTCGAGGTAGATTTTATAGTAGTGGTCTTCGACTTCTTCACGAGATCTGTTGCCTATATGGTCAGCAATGTCCTGCCAGTTTCCTAGACCGAACGTCTCACAGCCCTGGATAAGCAAGAGCTCCTCATCTGCTCCCCAGTCTTTTGTGAAGATCGGATATGTGTTTTGTTCGATAACTCGGTAGTCATGCCATGGTTTGTGGTCACCTGTGGCCGAACCTGATGCAAAGCACGGTACACAGAGATCGTAGTCGGAACATATGACGCATTTTATTCGAATACGGTTGGTGCAGTCTGCAGAGCAGGAATCACAGTGGTAAAGACGAACTTTTGAGCTCATTAGGGACTTTCTTGTGACGGATTAAGTGTGTGGGCTGCTTTTGGAGAAGTCTAATGGAGGGCAAGGAGGTGAAACGGAGATGGTTACTTGGTTGGCAGGACGTGGGAGCTGGGTGTGCTCTCGGTGTGCGGGTGTGTGGTGCAGTGGCGGTGGGTTCGGACCCCGTTACCTAAGCGTTCAATAAGCAGATTTTTGGCAGTCACAGCACACGTGCGCAGCGATTCTCATTTTTCAAAAAATTCAATAAAAAACTTTCCACTGAATCCTTACACTACAGCAAAATGGTATGTACAATTTCGAAATGAGGACATAACGTAGCACACAGCAGCAACTAACAGCAGGGTCGCGTTAGAACTAAAACCGTCAAGAGAGCATCCAAGGTGATGATTGAGCGTTTCTACCCAAAGTTGACTTTGGACTTTGAGACCAACAAGAGATTGACCGGAGAACTCGCCATCATCCAATCCAAGAGATTAAGAAATAAGATTGCTGGATACACCACCCACTTGATGAAGCGTATTCAAAAGGGTCCAGTTAGAGGTATTTCTTTCAAGTTGCAAGAAGAGGAGAGAGAAAGAAAAGATCAATACGTTCCAGAAGTGTCTGCTTTGGACCTTTCCCACACCAACGGACAATTGGAGGTCGACTCTGAGACCGCTGACTTGGTCAAGTCTTTGGGATTCAAGATTCCTGTTCAAACCGTTGCCATCTCTTCGCAAAGAAGTGCCAGACGTTTCGCCAAGAGAAACTAAGGATGTACTTAATATACTAGCTCCGTGCATAGTGTAGTGTAGATATGTAACTACAAGGGATCGACGATCCGCAATATAAAAGTTTTGGTATGCATTGTATTCATTAGCTTAGTCTTGCGACTCGATCGAGGCCGTAAGTGATTTGGTGTCGTCCAATAATGCACTGGCATCAAAGTACAACGATGGGTCCAAACTGGATATTTTGGCCGACTTGGCTTCGCCATCGAGTAAGATCTCGCTCATGATTTTGCCTGATCCGGGTGCATTATTGATTCCCCAGCACGAATGCCCCGAACAAAGGTACAAGTTTTTGACATTGGTAGGGCCAATAAGTGGACCACTGCTCGAAGGAATGTCGAGCACGGGTAAATAGCATGCTTGTCTCTTCAAAATGGTGCCCTTGCGCAAATTGGACGATACCTTTCCCACTTGCACAAAGAGTTCATCGCACTTGGACTTGACCACCTCAACATCGTCTGTGGTTTCTGGAACGTCAACTGCCGAATCACCCTCACCACACACATAGACCTCATCCTTCCGAGCATATATTTCCGGTGAAATGTACAGCGAGGGTCCAGTTTTGAGCTCAGTAAAGATGGCATAGGGCGAAACCGGCTGGTCTTTGAATGGACTGATGGTGATTGAATGGGCTCTCAAGCCGGAAATTGGACAGTCTGGTAACACCTTAGAGGTCCAGGGACCAATGCACATGGTAATCAGGTCACCTTCGAGCTCGACTGTCTTGCTGGAGAATGCTTCGTCGGCCTTGGCACTTGTGGGTTTGTATGAAATACCTGTGGCTGCACCAGACTCCAAGGAAAACTGGACCTCCTCTACTTTTCCAAGTATGAGTTCCAATGCTCCTTTGGAATCCTCCACCGCTCGTCTCAACAAAAAAGTGGTGAACTGGTAGGGGTGCACCTGGGCGGTACTATCGGTCCCTCCAAGAGACGTACATGATGAAATCAATGCCGATGTAATCCAATTGAGATCCTGGGGAAGATCATTGGTCTTAGAGCGTCTGGTCCTACGGGCATTCTTTTTGGGAGCGTTCAGCGGCTCGGAATCGTTGTGGGTGGATGCATTTGTGAAGGAATCAGACTCATTTTCGGCATCAACATCAGTAACTTGTGTTACGTCTCCCTCCAATGACACCGTCGTCAAGCGTCGATACCCCCACTCTTCGCTTCCGTTATACTTTTCACTGAGCTCTTGATGTAAGCGGAATGAAAGCGGGACGATTTGTTGAGGAAACGCCCAGAGCGCCAATAATCCACCAGCTTTACCTGAGGCTCCACCAGCTACACGTTTGCTCTCAATCATGGTAATATGGTACTTTTCTGGGTCAAACTTGGGATGATGGACAATATAGTAGGCAGTGCAGACTCCTATGATGCCTGCTCCAACAATGATGATATGCTTTTTGCCCACATGGTTCCCAGAGGGTGTGGAGTTGAAACGGAGAGTGTCTGACATATCTGGACAGCCGTATGTAGCGAGAATTGGTCAATAAATATTGATTAGACGAACAATTTGTCACTTTTTTGTAAGAATGCGCTTTGTTCTTTGCGATCGCAAAAACGAACAGGATGACTTCACACAAAGAAAAGCCTCCAACTATTAGCCGTATGGAATTGAGGATCGCAGTATCGGTTCCAAATCTTCCCTAATTCGATATCAAATTGCTCCAATGCCAATTATAACCGCCAAGTCAAGTGGGGGATTGTGGGTAGGTGAATCAGGTGATTTCTGCTTATGTAAGTGGTGTGCGGCGCCGTACTTATGCACCGTCCAGCGAATTGCAATCCAGCAGTGGTGCAAAATGAGTCGATATACGGACTGGAATGTAAGATGGAGTGGTGTTGGGGGCCCCTGAAGTTTTTTTTTTGTGAGACTGAACTTTTGGAAATTTGTCAGCTGCTGCGACGATGGCCTGATTTCCTGAAAATTACCCCACTGAGATCTGATAACCGGAGAATCCAAGCAATGGCACGTTCGGATCTCAGGGAATCTATGCATGTGCTAGATTTGGAAGTCGGATGCAATGCAGGAAGCACATGTAAGGGAAGCGTTGAAGATGGAAGTCGACTAACGGTCGATAGAAGTAGCATGTAGGAGGGTTCTTGTGGGCAAGATAATGACAACAAGATGCTGTGAAGTAGATTTTGTTAGCAAGATTTTGTTCACAAATATTTGTTGATGACTTTTTGCGAACAGTTCTAATGGTCCTGGTCTTATCTTCCTTACTCTCTCTTGTCCTTTCCGCTGAACTTCGAATAGACTTTGTGCATGAATATGGCTGTAACGGCTACCACAATCGAAGCAATGATCTTTTCGTTCTTCTCCCACGTCTGGCGGCTGAACAAGTGCACCTCGTTTTTCTTTCTTGTTTGCAAGTACTCGTCAATCATGTTGGGAGCCGGGTTCTGTCCCACTGGTGGACGATGGAACCGGTCATTTCTTTCGATCTCCACCTTTCTCAGAGGGTCGTTTACGATACTGTCAAACACCTGAAACCGTTGAGGAATACTCTCGATGATGTGGTCAGGCAATGGATGGTATGATCCCGTAGTTGTAGCAGTGAGAATAATTGTATAGTGTGGTGAGGGGAGCTTGCGGAGAATCTTCCGTATCAACAGATCATGGTGTCTGATTTCCAGTCTTCTTGCTTCCAAGTCTTCTACTGGAGGAAGTGGACTCAACTCGATGCGAATCACTCGAGTCTTACTGTCAATGTAATTTACTTCCAGCTCATCTTCGTGGTCGACATTCTCCACCTCAGCACGACACGTCCGGATAATATACTGCTGCAAATATTCCAAGTCTAATGCTTCATCTACCCATGGTAATCCAACCACTGTACTTGACAACGTCAAATATTTATAAAGATGAGGCCAGTTTCCTTTTTCCATGTCATTTACGTCACTCAACCGGAGCCCGGGTTGGTTGATGATCAAATATTCGTCGGAACTACAGTCTGTGATCAACTTTTTCAACATGTTGGTGGCTTCTTGGCTCGAATGAGGATTACAATCGGAGCCAGAAATCTCTTTTTTGAGTCCTTTGCCTAGCTTGTGTGACGCCACAATCAAAGGCACCGCCTCAAATGCATAGGAGATGCTCACAAGCAAAAACAAACTGAATATACTGGATACCTTCATGATGGTGAATCGGAACTCAGCGCCAATCTAAAGTAGTGATTATGTAAGCAAGTGTTCCAGGATGGTTGCAAATTGCAACTGGAACATATAAACAGACGTGGGTTTTCGCTTTGGTTGTACAATTATTGATATGAATTTGGGTTTACTGCGTTGCTTCGGTTTGTATTTCGTCTTTTCGTTTATATTTGCAAAAGTTGTAGAAATTGAAATCACCACTGTTATGCATGGTTCATTCAAAACGTTCATGCTAGACGAACACAACAAGTACAGAGAGAAACACTTTGCTCAACCATTGACTTGGAACAGGACTCTTGAGGAGTATGCCTCTCAATTTACAAAGAAATACGATTGCTCGGGCAAACTCACACACTCTGGTGGACCGTATGGTGAGAATATAGCCATTGGATATTCACCAACCGGTTCTGTTTTTGCATGGTACAACGAAGGAAATGACTTCCAGTACGGTGGTAACAATGTATACAACCATTTTACAGCATTGGTGTGGAATAAAACCTCCCAAATAGGATGTGCTCATAAATATTGTGGACATATTTGGGGCATATATATTGTATGCAGCTATTTTCCAGCGGGGAACGTTGTGGGACAGGTACCATGGAACGTCTTCCCTCCTAATCCACTACTATCTTCGAGCTGACTTCCGCATAGCGACCAAAGAAGGCCGAAAACAACAGCACCAAATGCTTCACATCAAACGAACCTCCGGTCTCTCTAATGGAATGCATTGAGAGCTGAGGGTTACCCAAGTCCAATGTTCTGATACCCAACTTGGCAGCAAGGATAGGTCCGATGGTGGATCCGCATGGATGGTCGTTACGAACCACAAACAACTGAAGTGGGACCTCGGCAGATCTGGCTATTTGCTTGATCAAAACGAGGCCGGGAGAGTTTGTGGCATATCTCTGGTTTGCATTGATCTTGATGACAGGCCCGTTATTAAGCTGAGGCTTGTTCAACTCATCATAATTGCCGGTGTAGTTGGGATGGATTCCGTGAGCCATGTCAGAAGAAAGCAAGAACGAGTTAGCACGCACCTCATGAACAAGAGGAGTGAAAGACTGTCCAACCCCTTCAATGTCTACTCCAGAAATACGTTCAAGAATATCTGGCAAGAACGTAGAGTCGGCACCTTGTGCAGACACCGATCCGATTTCTTCGTGGTCAAACAAGGAGATCATCTGGATACCGTCGTCACTCAGTCCGTTCAAGAGTCCTTCTGTAGCACAGAAGCAGGACGTCAAGTTGTCAAGACGAGCAGAAAAGATAAACTCGTTATTGAGACCTCCCAAAGTGGACGCCTGGTAGTCATAAAGAACCAACTCGAAATCTTCGATGTTGTCAACTTCAGTGTCCAATTCTGCTGCAATGGCCTCAAGTAAGCTGCGGTTATGTCTTTGGACTACCGATTGTACCGATTGAAATTGTTCTTTGGATATTTGCAAGTTTGGGTCATCAGCACAAGTTTTAGCCTTGGACTCGTGCTTGTCAAAGGCAACTTGTCCAGCAATGGGCACCAACTTTTCCTCTCTGTTGAACTCAAACTTCTGGTTCGCCAGACGATCGAAATGGATTGCCAATGTAGGAATCCTCAACAAAGGTTTGCGTATGTTGACCAATTTCGATTCAAAAGTGCCGTTTTTGTTTACAAATACCCTTCCTGCGATTGACAAATCACGGTCAAACCAGGTGTGTGCAAGCAAACCACCATAGACTTCCACACCAACTTGCATAAAGCCCTCTTTGTTCTTCTTGGAAATCGGCTTGATTCTGAGACATGGAGAGTCAGTATGAGCTCCCACTATAGATACTCCCTGCCCATTCTTGTAGTTCTTACCCACACGGAACGCAATCAACGACGAGGAGTTTCTAGTCACATAGTAGGAACCAGCTGGACGAACTTCGTTTCTCCAGTTTTTCAGCTCATTCAATTCCTGGAAACCACCCTTGCTCAATCTCTTTTTCACCGATGCAACAGCATGGTACGGAGTAGGAGACTCATTGACAAAGTCCACAAAAGCCTGGGCTTGATGTAATTCTGACATTGTCAACTGGAAGTTATTCAGAGCCGTGCATCTATGTGGGTATGCGGGCACGTGACCACAATAGGTGTCAAGACGGTAGATGGACAAGGGTAGGAGATGGTGATCTAAGAAGGGTTCAAGAGTGCTCTCTTTGGGTGAACGTTTCAGCAGCAGCAACAGCTAGTGCTGTACTCTTCGTTTGAAAGTATTATTTTGAAAAATCATTGTGGCATGGTCATTTTCCACCTAAATTTGGTTTCATCTAGATGAACGTAACCAGACACCATCGATGCTCCGAAAATAACTGCCCCATACCTGTTCTTTCTCGATCTGCTATAGTTCAAGCACTGTGGCCGTTATCTCTCCACGTGACCGATGGGGTCCAATGTCGCGCGAGGATTGTGGCTCCGAGATGTTCCATGCATATACAGCTCGGCTAAATAAAATACGAACAGAAGTCTTCTATTGTAAAAAGAAAAACACCAGTCGACCAAAGACACACTCACGAGCTTATTTTTCCCACTTACGTCCGAATCGCTCTGGAACCGACGATCTTGGCAGATCTTGATATCACGTGTTTGTCACGATTTTTGTACAATCAGTGAAGTACGGCGTTTTCGATGAGATGCCACGATAGATGTATTCTCCTCATCCACTCGACATTATTAAGAATAAGTTAATATGTCATTGGACAAGGCCAAGGGTGATACCCTCACTGATATAACTCATGATAGTACCCAGTCAGTGGATTTGGAAAATTGGCTGCAAGATCTGCCTCGATATACTGAGGACTTGAATCGGAGTTTGAGTGCTCGACAGATTAATATGATAGCCATTGCTGGGGTGATCGGTACCGGATTGTTTTTGGGAACAGGTGTCTCTCTTTCTGCTGGTGGTCCGTTATCTCTTTTGATTTGTTATAGTCTTATCGGAGTAGTGGTCTATTTGACCATGCTCTCGCTTGGAGAGATGGCTACCTATATGCCCGTGTCCGGGTCTTTCACAACATACGCCAAGAAGTTCGGAAGTGACAGTTTTGGCTTTGCCATCTTGGTTAATTACTGGTTTAATGATGCATGTTCCGTGGCCAGTGACTTGACCGCTTTGCAATTAGTAATGAGCTACTGGACCGATTTCCATTTCTGGATTGTGTCGTTGATCTTCTGGGTGTTCCTCTTGTTCTTGAATGTCATCCACGTCCGTTTCTACGGTGAAGCCGAATACTGGTTGGCGCTCTTAAAGGTGTTGTCGATCATCATCTTTTTCATCATCAGCATAGTTGTCAACGCCGGCCACAACAACATGCACGAGTACATTGGCTTCCGTTACTGGAGCTACAAAGATGCTCCGTTTGTGAATGGGTTCAGAGGTTTCGCTAAGATCTTCGTTACAGCATCCTTTGCCTACGGTGGAACTGAATCCATTGCGCTTACTGCTGGTGAGCAGAAGAACCCGATCAAGACCATGCCCAAGGTCGTGCGGACTGTGTTCTACCGAATCTTGATTTTCTACATCTTCACTGTGTTTTTCATCGGCATGAATGTTCCTTATGACTACCCAAACTTGTCCAACAAGGCCATCACCACCTCACCTTTCACCATTGTGTTCCTGATGGTGGGTGCCAAGTCAGGTGGCTCGTTCATGAACGCTGTGATCATGACATCGGTGATATCTGCCGGTAACCACGCCCTCTTCGCTGGCTCGAGATTAGCATACACCTTAGGTACTCAAGGATACGTCCCCAAGTTCTTTACCAGAACCAACAGATACAAGGTGCCATACGTGGGTGTAATTTTCACCTGGTTAGTAGGTGGACTTTGCTTTGGAAGTTCGTTTATTGGTGCTGGTACCTTGTGGAGTTGGTTGCAGGCCATCATTGGTGTGAGTAACCAACTTGCTTGGTGGCTGATTGCTATAACAAGTATCAGATTCCGCCGTGGTTTACAGAGACAAGGTAAGACTCACCAGCTTAACTACAGAAACTGGACTTATCCAGTGGGACCTTGGTTTGTGGTAGTCTTTGTCACATTCATTATCTTGGTCCAAGGATGGGGCGCTTTCTCTCCATGGGATGTGTCTGCGTTCTTTCAGAACTACATTGAGTTGGGAGTGTTCCCTCTTACGTTTATTTTCTGGTGGTTGGTGAAGAAGGGTAAAGACAGATTCGTGAAGTACGAAGAAATGGACTTTGAGACCGACCGATACTTTGCAACTGCTGAAGAAAAGCAGGAAGATGATTACGAAAAGAGTTTAGGTAAGTGGGCGAGATTCAGATACAACTTCGCCGATAACTTCTTATAAATAAATGCATGAATGTCCGTAAATCATAACTACACTATAACCTGTACTTCGAACTCGTCCTCTAGTTCAGTGTCTCCCACGATTCCATCGAGATCCAACTCTTCGTCATCGAAGATGAGTTTAGCCTCTGGTGTGATCTCTATGCCTTTTGAATTGGCATAATGGCGAAGCAAGTCACCTATCTTGGTATTATGGCTCACTTGAACGCTTACTCTTTTATTGTCTTTGCCTTTAAGACCGATCTCAAAGTAGTCGATATCTGTCAGTTGTTGCTGAATCGATTTCTGGATTTCATCAAGCAGTTCTTCATCACTTGTCTCATCAGCACTGACGACAGGTTCATCCATTGTACTCAACTCGGATGAGAGTTGCGATAACTTTCTCCAGGAAGAGCTGGATTCGAGTTCTGGATAGTCTAGGTAGTTTTGTGCCTTTGGGTAAAGTAAGCACGATATGTGAGTGAGTGGAAACTTGGCCAGGTTTGATCCAATATATTCTGGTGGAGGTTGAATTCGCAAAGTACTGGGTTTGAAAAATGGTTTAATTTCTTGTCGTCCTTCAATCCAGGCCAAACTGGTGTTCAGTACCGTGTAATGCTTCATGCCAGGGTTTCCAGCACGCTTCTTTGCTTCCCTTAAGGCAGCCTCGTGGATTTTTTCAAACTTTTTGAGACCTTTAGTTCCGATATCCAATGATATTGGGGTTGTAGCGTCCAATTTGGAGACGATACGGACAATATACGATCGGCGTCGTTCGCTGGACTCAGAGAAATTGTAAGAATTGTTCTCATGGCGTTCAATTGAGGCCGATGTCTCCTTCAAGAACTCGAATAGCTCGTCTTCCTCTTCAATAAGAGCCGGCTCGTCGTCAGAAATAACTTCAGGTGTTGGAGAAGAGTTCTTGGGTTCGACTTTATCAGAGGATGTAGCAGCAGGTTCGTCAATTTCGTCCTCGATGTCAATTACGGATTCCAGGATTGTGCTCACAGTATCGTCTTTTTTTAGTTTTGGTCTCTTCTTTTTCTTCTTTTTGTCTTTGGGAGCACTCAATGCAAAGAAATCGTCAATGGGATCCTCCTTTCGTTTTCGTCTACTGGGGCTGTCCATCTTCAATTGCATCCATTTGGTGAATATTCAAATACAAGTGCGCGCAGACATAACATTTAGACATAGTTTATCTATTGTTTACTTTGAGTAGAAACTCTACACCCACAAATACTTTGCTACAAAGAAGTACTCATACTTTATTGTTGTATCTCCAAGAGCAGTATACTTTCACAATGGCCGAATCTGCACCACGACTGAGTCGTGATCTTTCATTTAAACACCGCTTTCGGCTCAACTTTGGTTTTGACGACGCCTTTTACGACCAGTGCTTGGCTTATAGAGAAGCGTGGCAGGATAAATTGTTCTATGTGGACGAGGATATTCTCAAGCAACAAAGTCAATGGATCACAAAGAGTTTACAAAGTAGTGCAGACCTTGATATACCCGACAGTAGTTTGCAGCCGATAAACAGAGACCAGCTATTGGCAAACGTATCGACAAAAACATTAGAGCTTGACTTTGTACGAAACAACAAGTCGAGCTCTGTAAAAATTCCATTTGGAGAAGGTTTAGACTTGAGTAAGGTGGACAGAAAAGGTTACGTTGTAAATACTGGAGGTCAAATTACTTCTATGAAATGGTTGCCACAACCTCAAGCAGTTTCTGGTCCGCTGTACTTGGCTGTATCTGTGATCTCGTCGCTGGAAGACATTAGATCATTGGTAAATCATCCCGAATTGAGCATTTTCAATACCAAAGTTGACCCCGATAACAATAGCATAAACTCCAGTGTTCAAATATGGAGATACGAGAATGCATCGTTGGCATTGGACAAGGTTTACTTGACCTCTAAGTTTGGTGCTGTCAACCAGTTGTCTTTCTTACCTATCGTCGACCAGTCAGTGATCGGTATAGTAGGTGTTCTATGTGGAGATGGCCGCTTACGATACATCAAAATCAAGCCAGACGATAGCTATGCTGTTGTTGAAAGCGCATCATTGGCATACGAACTCGCTGATTACCGTTCACAATCACCCAACTCAATCATCAGCATCACCTCATACGACTATTTGGGCCCCAATAAGATCCTAGCTGGTTTCGCCGATGGGTCTCTTGCTGAATTCATAATCCCCACAGCTCAAGACACTCTCTACAACTATCCTTCGTACGTCCACAGTGTGGCAGATACGCCAATCACTACTGTATCTGTTGCCGAACCAACTCCGGGACAGTACTTCGTATCTGTGAACACCACCGGCAGCACTAGTTTTGTGTTTGAGTACAACAACTTTGTGCATGGTCGAGTTGAGTGTACACCGAACAATTCATTTCTTAAACCGATAGCACACCCATTTTTAAGGGTATATGTCGTATCAGACAGCTCAGATAGCATAAGTTACAGTTTTGTTCGGCATCCACAAGAAAAACCGGGCTTATTAATGAAGACTGATGGTGTCATTACAGCTTTGCACCTGCCGGAATTCATTGGGCACCCACTAGCATTATGTGGAACTTCATTCGGAGAAGTACATGTCATCAACATATGCCGCAAGCTCCTCAACGGTACAAAGTCTACTAGCAAAACCCTGGTGCCAATGAGGTTGTGGAAGCTCTGGAAAGAAGGCAACGTCTTGAAATTGTATGGAGACTTTGATGTGGTTCCCACAGAGAAAGTATCACGGTTGGCAGTAACTCCCACCGAAATCGTATTCTCATCTGTGGCATGGAACGAATCTATTGGTAGCGGTGCAACCTACGCTGCTGGGACACTCTCAGGTTTCATCGTCGTTGAGACATTGACCGTCGACTAGTAAAAGGGAATGACTTGGTCAACATCCAGGTACCACCTTGTCCATCCACCTTTGATGTCCTTAACATTTGTAAAGCCGGAGTCAAGGAGCTTTCTTGCTGCAAACTGTGAGTCGTTACCGTAACGGCAGACAACGTATATGCTATCCTGTTCGCTTGCCTGAGGTAAGAGTTCGTGAACATCCCCAGACTTGCTGAGTACAGTGTCCCACGGAAGACTTATGGAGTCGGGGAAACTGGATATGTCAAACTGTTCTTTTGGCCGAACGTCAAGAAGTATATGCGGAGATGAACGTGCTTGGTCATAGTCTTTGACCGATACTCTCTCATTCTGCGAGAGCAAGTTAACAGAAGCAAGAGAGCCACAGAAAGCAGAGTAATCAGTGGCCTCGATGGTCTGCTTTGTGAGATTGCGACAGATGCAATTGGGTTGTTTTCCTCTCATTTTGAACACTCTGAATGACTGTTGTGGATACCCACTGTACATGGACAAGAATGGTTTGAAGTTGCCATGGTAGTAACCCGTAGCGACTTTAATGGCTTCTACGGCCATGGCTGTGCCCAACATACCGATTACCGGTCCGATGACTCCTCCGTCGGAGCACGAAGTGACAGAATTAGCGGCAGGTGGATCAGGGTAAAAACATCGGTAGCAGGGCCCGCCTTCGTAATTGAAGACAGAGAGCTGGCCCTCGGTACGGAGTCCAGACCCACTTACCACTGGTATACCAAAGTACACAGCAACATCGCTGATGAGATATCTAGACGCTGGAGCATCGGTACAGTCGAGGACCATATCAAAGTCATGAAATATTTCGAATGCATTCAGGTTTGTGAGTCGAGTGGGAAAAGTTACGATGTTGACGTTGGGATTGAGTGTTTGTAGGTACTTCTTAGCCGATTCACATTTGAGTTGACCAACCGATGTTGTAGAGTGTAGCACTTGGCGATGAAGGTTTGAGACATCGACGATATCGTCGTCCACAATTCCTATTGTTCCGATTCCAGAACCGGCTAGGTACATCAAAGCGGGGCAACCAAGGCCACCAGCACCAACTACAACTACCTTGGAGCTCTTCAATTTCAACTGGCCCTGCAATGAGCCAAACTCACTGACGATCATTTGTCGGCCATACCGACGATACTCCTCTAACGAGAGTCCATTGTAGAGTTTACCACCGTCTTGCAGCAGACTAATATTCTCTAGTTGGTCTTTCAACCGTCTATTCTCCTCCTTGAGGATCTCGATCTGCTGTACCAAGTCCGATGACATACGATGCGATGTGCGCGAGAAATTACGATATGTATTATACTATCTTTTGTTTAACAAAGAATGACTTCAAATGACGCAACTGGTAGGTGCAGGTGCCAATCAACACCACCAACTGGATAAAGGTCCACTTGACGACCCTGGAGTTGGTGGCTTCCGACTGATCTCTGAAAATGGTTTCTCTCAATCTCATTTGCTCTTGTTCGTTGTGGATTTCCTCCAACTTTTTGTTGAGCAGCTGCACCTTGAGCGTCAACGAATCCACCTTGTGGGTGGTCTTGGAGTCTACATAGTCGTGGGCGGATCCCTGGGCCACGTCAAAGAATATTCTGTGTCTTTGGCCGGTCTGTCCGTCACGATATACGGGAGTAAGACAGATCTTGTGCTCACCGGCCTCAAGAGAAGTGAATGTAAAGTCCCCTGAGTGGGATGCCTTTTGCTTCACGACTCTGTGGTCGTTGTCAAATGTTTCCTGGGTTAGTATTGTGCACTTATATAGCACTTCAACAACAAATGGTTGCCACCTATGGATACCAGCACCACAAGGCGCCAGCCAGAAATACTTACGTCCACGGTGAACTCCACATTCAAGTTGGGGCTCTTGATGAAAGTGTCCAGATGTTGGTTATGTTCAAAAGCATCCACTCTTCCAACAACTAAAGTATCAGCTGGCAACTCTTCAAAGAAACAGCGTGTTTCGCCGGTGTTCAAGTAGAAGTGCAAGGCTTGCACATTCACTATAAGGCAAAAGAGGGCCGTGAAAATGCTCGAGTACATCATAGTGATCGGTGAAAAGTTAACGCGTGTTCAGTGCGGGTGCGTGGTGCACGGCTGGGAGTGCCGCGAGGTTACTATTACGATGTTCGATATGGTAAATTGAATAACAGTTTTTTACTGTAGTTCTTGTTGCATTTCTTTATTACACTTCTTCACAGCACTACTTTACTTCACTCTTATCTACACTTCCTTTTCACTCTTATGTCTCATGCTACTTCTTTCTTCTCTTGATCTTCTCCACCAATGAGTTCAACTCCAGCTTCGTCTCCGTCTTATCTTGCCTGTCTGTCTTCTTTCTCTTATTTGGCTTACGGCTTGATCTCTCCTTCATGATCTTCTTCATGGTGTTTGTACCCTTGTACTCGGAACTGGTTGGATCAATTGCAAACTCATGATCTTCGAACACCTCTTTGAAACGAGGATCCGACAAGTCGGCCACAAAGTTATCCTGAACTTCTGGTTCTTGCTCTCCGCGCTTGCCCTTCTTCTTTTCGGATTTCACAATGTCCTTCATCTTGAAATGTTCAGGCTGTTTGTCTCCCTCGTCCATCATCAAGAGCTCCAATTCTGCCTTGGACCGTTCGGCATCCTTGGCATCGTTGGATTCTTGTTCTGTTTCATTAGCAGCCTTCATCTTCTCCATTCGTCTCTTTCTGCGCTCCTTCTCCTTTCTTCTGTATGCATCGATGGTGCTCTCTTCGACATCTTGGTCGTCGGCTTCCTTAGTCTTTCCTTCCTCCAATCCAGGAGTAAAGGTGATTTCCATATCGACGTCAGCATCGCTGTCTTCTTTGTCAAATGCTCCGCCAACAAGACTCTTGTATTTGTTCGCGGCATCACCTTCATTGTCGCTGTCGCTGTCTGATGCCAAGTATGCCTTAAAGTCCATCTCGTCGATTTCCTTCTGTGAAAATGGCCTCGAGGACACTGCTAGTCTCTCTTTTGGAGTCTCGTCCCATGTTAACTTCACCTTGGAGTGCTGTAATGCATCGGTGACGAAGGCAGAGCTGGGCTTGTAGTTTGTGGGAAGTGAGTTGCACGTTTCTCTGGGCTCGTCGTCGTCAAAAGTGATTTCGTCAGGAATGTACCGCAAGTCAAAAATGTTAGCGGTGGACTCGTACTCCGTACCGTCACAGTTCTTGTAGATGTTTTCGGCTGTGCTAATGCTGTCACACTCAACTACGGCATAGTAGTATCTCAAGCGCTGGAGCTGGTATCTTCGCAACGCTTTGCTGTCGTAGTCCTCTGTTCCGTCTTCCTCCTCATAGAGTTTCTTGGTGATCTTTTGCATGCTCTCGATGTTGTTGATATCGACCTCGTCGTCACTGTCGTCCGAATCGTTGCTCTTCTTGCTCTTCTTGCTCTTCTTACTCTTCTTGCTTCTGAACAATTCTCGAGATGGTCCCTCGATCTCTTCTTTCTGCATTTGTTCCTTACCAAACTGCGATGGGTATATCGTTACACTCTTGATCGAGCCGCCTTTGGGAACAAATGACTGGAACGTGACCATCAAGTCGACAGCACGCACATTGTCCCAGTCTAAGTTGACCACAGCAAACGATTTGGTGGGGTCTCCCTCTTCTGGCTTGCCCTCTTCCAACTCGACTTCCGACTCTTCGGCCTCTTCGTCGTACAAGATGCCTTCGGTTTCTGACTCTGAATCCGAATCTGAGCTCGAGTCTGAACTGGAATCGCTGTCTGACTCGCTCAGAGACGAAACGCCCTCACCACGAGCTCGGTCAACGACCTCTTCTTCGTCACTGGACTCTTCGCTCTCTGATTTTTCTTGTTCTTCTTCTTCTTCGTAGAACTTGTCAAAGTTCTTTGCGTGGTCATCCAGCTTCAATTTGCGGCCGTACCGATCGATCTGTGCACCTTTACCGGAGCCCTTCTTATTCAACTTTTTGAGCTCGTCCTTGCTGAATCTCTCATCGACCTTAACTTTGAAGTTTTTCAAGCTTGGCTGTTTGAAACGCGGGTCATTATGGACCGACTTGAACCGTGGATCAGCCGTCACACGCTCTTTTTGCCCTTTCTTGTCGCCAGCCATGGTTCCTCGATGCTCATCTCGAAAATTTCACGCCGCGAATGCACGACCGCTACCCCAGAAAACGGCCTGCAGGCAATCACACAGACCCACCCAGGCCATGGTTGCCTACGAGTCCCACCATTTCCAAGAGTGCTCTGTCTTCTTTCATGCTGTTGAGATTAACGCTTTGACGTGCCTCAGCCAGTTTTTTCTCCCATTCCCATTGTTTTCGCTGTTCTTCCAATTCCTTGGTCGAGCCAACTCCCCACACCTCCAAGTCGGTAATAAGGAACCTATCCTCGTAGTCTTGGCGGGAAAGATCAGGCTGAGAGGCAGTCTGGAAGAAGTTCAAACCGCTATTAGCCAGTGAAGGGATATGCCTGAAAACAGCGTATTCCAAATTAGCTTCGATGGTGAGCGAGACACTTCCAGGACAATACCGGCGCACGGTGTTCTTGTTGATGGGCTGGGCATTACCAAACCCTAGTCCCATACCCAAAGTATTGAAGTAAATGGATTCAGGTGTCCTGCCTTTGAACACATTCACAAACGGCTGGAGCGAGATAATAGTCGTGTTGAAGTCTCCAAAGTTCATCTTGTTGGAAATTTTCCACGGCTGATGAACAAGTACAGCATATGTAATAGTGTCATTTGCGTGCTGCCAGTCCCGTAGCGGGTTTTCCAGCGACCTAAAGTACCGTGGGTACTCCGAGTCGAAGGTCTCATACCGTTTGTTGGAGGTTTTCAACCGCTTTCCTGACACCAAAAGGATGGTAGGTGCATGCCACTTGAAGATCTTCAGTTCGAGTGACCGGATTGAAAACCCTGACTCCGAACCCAAGTAAAGTTTGACCAAGTTCTTGCGACTGAGACTGATACCAGCCAGTTTTCCTCCCATGCCAGCAAGAATGGCAGATAAAAGTGATATTGTGGGTTCGTTGACAAGCTTGCTGATTGTCTCGTCCGCTACCGTATCGGACTCTGTTGCAGTATCGGAAAACAAGACATCCACAAGGAATTCAAATCCGTATGCTAGTAAAGGTTGGAGTAACGGAAGTGCTTGCTTGTATTCGGAGAACGATATTTTTGCCGAACTGCTTGTATAATGTACAAAGTTCTTTGCAACCGCTTCGTAAGGTCTTCGTTGGGTAAGCTTGTGCTGGAATTCGGCATACATTTGTGGACGTTTCCGCTGAGGAATCGAATAAATTATCAAGAAAAGGGTCAATAGACTAACAAAATGACCACTGTCAATGTGCTTGTCAATGTACTTGGATTCAAAAAGCGGCCCCTCTGCTTCAAACTTTGACCAGTCTACGTGTCGACTCGCATTCATCAAATCGTCCTTGGCAGGTACATCTTCCAAGAAGGTGACTGTTTTCAACTCCACATCGAACTTTTCAGCAAAAGAGCCACTTTCCGGAGTAGCCAAGACGCTGAAAAGAAGCTGGTCATAGTTCAAGTTCAATTTGAGTTTCTTATACCTGCCACCAAGAAGCACTGCTGCGACTACAAGTTCATCGGCAGTGAGTATGAGGTCCTTGTCGGAGCCCCAAAGAGGAAACTTGCCTGCTCTCAGCATGTAATCGTAGATTAGCAGCACCGAGAAGTCGTCTAGAAGCATCAATTGTGCTAAATCAGCTTTGGCAAGCTGGGCTTTTTCGTTGATGGTGACCGAATTGAGCTTCTTGCGCAATACAGGAGCTTCTACAGGAGTTACAAGCCGCTGGCTCGCAAAGCTGAACAACGTGTGTACGTCCAGAAGTGGATATTCGTGCACATGAGCCGCCGAGCTGGCGGTTTGGCCCATTTTGTGGGGAAATCGATGATATTAAATTGATGATATGTAGACTAATGTACAGGAAAATGGTCCTACCTCTTGCACCTTTACAGTGCCAGAATGCGGACAAATGAGCTGTAGGCTAGACAAACGACAGCCGAAGAAGCTGCCTGGACCGGATTTCCATGTCGTATATGAATTGGGCCCAGCGGCCCTTCCAGCCAGGTTCCACGGTCGGAACTTCCTCCGGTTCTTGCGAGTACCGTTGAGCAGCAGCTTCCTGCTTCAAGAGCGCCTTTGTGAATGATACTACAACCAACGTGGTGTACAAGCGCAAGATTGCCACCACCAAGGTTATGGCCATAGTCAAGAAAAGCTCTCTTTCCGCCGAAGACGACTGGGCAGCGATGACCGGATCAATGTCTTTGGATGAGCCCGAGTATGGGTCTGAGGTCGGACTGCTGTCCTCGTGGCTGAACCAGAAGTAGTTGAAGTAGAGCGTGTACAAATAACCGATGACGGTGTCGACAGTGTAGATTATGCAAACAAGCGATATCTTGCGGGTGCTGTTTTTGCGGTTACTCAAGTTCAAAAGTCCCAGGATGTACACAGGCAACACGGCTAGCGCCAACACATTGTATAGCCACTGCCAGAAGTTGATAGGATGTCCGGTGAAGATGGAGAGAATGCCGAACGCTCCGGATGCTTTGTTGAGAATGGCTGTTCCAAGGACGATCTCCACTCCTATGTATAAAGGAATTGCCAAGAGGAATTTCTGGTGTTAGTATAGCACGCAGGTTCACGCAAAGAAGTACCATACCCTGGGCAACGCCCCATTAAGCTGGGTTAATCGCATAACAAACAGGAATCGACACTGGAAATTATCGCAATGCCCGGGTGCTGGGGTGCAAATCGCAGCGATGAGCCCACACAAGACTACAGCGATGGGTGCTACGAACGAGCTGAAAGAGGGTTCGGGGAACTTGAAAACAAACCTCATGGTAGCAGACAGCACACAAATGAGCCAGGAGCAAACTGAACATTTTTCGGCCACGTCTTCGGATTCTAGCTCCGATTCTGATTCCGAGTTCGATGGCTTTGATGATTCTGCAAAGCCGCCAGCTCCAACAGCGAAGACATTGACGGATCGTGGGGATATCATAGACAAGTATGGGGCCAAGATTGCCGACTCGTCTATCAAGGGACCGAAAACTACCAAGGACAGAGCAAATAGAGCGACAGTGGAGCAGGTGCTTGATCCAAGAACCATGAGGTTTTTGGGCAAGATCTTCAACAAAGGCATCATAACGAGGATAAACGGGTGTATCAGTACGGGAAAGGAAGCCAATGTCTACCACGGCGACCACGAAGAGACAGAAAAAGAGTATGCGGTCAAAATCTACAAGACTTCGATCTTGGTGTTCAAAGATCGAGAACGGTATGTGGATGGTGAGTTCCGGTTCCGCAACCAGAAGAACCAGAGCAACCCGCGGAAAATGGTCAAGTTGTGGGCCGAAAAGGAGTTCAGGAACCTCAAAAGACTCTATCTTAATGGCATTCCATGTCCGGAACCAATTGAGCTCAAGTCGCATGTTTTGGTGATGCAATACTTGACAAAGGGAAAGGGACAACCGTCTCCGAAACTCAAGGACCACCCCTTCGCCGATGTGGACGAAGTGGTCCATTACTACCATCAGATGCTTTTCTACATGAGAAGAATGTACCAGGAGTGCCGTTTAGTCCATGCGGATCTCAGTGAGTACAACTCGATAGTGCATGAAAACAAGCTCTACATCATTGATGTGTCCCAGAGTGTGGAGCCAGAGCACCCTATGGCATTAGACTTTCTTCGGATGGACATCAAGAACGTCAACGACTTCTTCCGCAAGAAGATCAATGTGTATCCAGAAAGATTGCTCTTCCAGTATATTACCGATGCATCTCTCAGAGATAACAGCGACGAGGCACTTTCCAAGTACTTGGAAGCCATACCGTTGAAGGACGACCATGACAACGAAGTTGAGGACGAAATCTTCCGGTCAGTGTACTTGGTGCGATCGTTAAATCAGCTCGATGAAAGAGACTTCAACGACTTTTCGCTCGGCAAATTGAATGTTTTGAATGACTTGCTAGGCGAAGCAAGAGAGGAGGAAGAGGAAGAGGATGACGAAAGTACGGAAAGTGAAGAATCAGACGACGATTCGGAGTCGGAATCTGAGTCTGAGTTTGAAAAAGTTGCAAAAACTCCAAAGGGTAAAAAATTCGAAGACAAGGACGAAAAGAAAGCACGCAAGGAGGCATCCAAGTCCGCCAAGGCCGAGAAGCGCAAGACGAAAATGAAGAAAAGCGTCAAGAAAAAGTTGATTGCAAAACGCAAAACCAAGTAGCTTGGTCCTGCAAATAACCGGCGCACATTTTTCCTGCAGGTTATCCCTTCAACTTTCTGCTTCCCATTCACCAGCCACGTTAAACATGGAGGACTATCTAAAGGATAGCCCATCAGACATAGGAACTGGGGGTACTAGTGACTCCTACGGGGCTGCTCGTGACATATCTACAAATAATGGCCATGAAAACGACTGGAAGAATAATTTTCAGAGTCTCACTTCCAATCCCAACCCCATTACCGACGCTAATATCGACCAGGAGTTCGACTACAACGACTTTTTGGACACTGGCAATGGCATGGGTGCGCAAAACCAATTCGGAAATGTTTTTAAAGGCCAATTCGGCGAGAATACAGCCAATGACGGAACCAATATTTACAACGATTACAGCCAGAGCGGCACATACCAGGCCAATGGACCTGACTTATCATCCTTTGGCATGAACCCAACCATGAGTCCCGGTTTTGACCCTCATGGAAGCTCCAATCCCGGCTCGTTGGTGCCGGACCCGTTTTTGGACGATCTTGAAGCGCTTGGATTCCCCCATAATCAAGAGCCCGTCCAGTACATTAATCCAGCAAACACTGCCAACTTGGACGAGTTGATATCGCCCGACACAAATGATAACTTCCTCAATCCCCAGTATTTCTCGCCCACCCACAACCACCAATCCAACTTCCGGCTTAACCTGATCGCAGAGAACGCAGCACAGCTGGCTTTTAGTCCTCAGCGCCAAAGCATTTCTGCCGGCATGGCCCTGGCACCTGCCCCTTCTAGTGCCCACCTTTCGCCCTACTTGTCGCCGACGGAGAACTCTCTCGATACCTTACGGTCTCCGCCTTTCAGTGGTTCATTTCTCCAATCTCCTCCCAACATCCGCATTCCTCAGGCCAAGAGTGTTCCTGATAGTCAGAGCAATAGCTACAACAGCGGCATGTCACCACCGCTGCAGGGCGGAAAGCAGCTCACCCGAGAAGAAAAACTCAAGCGGAGACGGGAGTTTCATAACGCTGTGGAGCGGCGTCGGCGAGATTTGATCAAGGAGCGAATCAAGGAATTGGGGTTGTTGGTGCCTCCTTCGATGCTCAATCCGCAACTCTGTGCGGTGCAAGCGTTTCTGAGAACGTTGCAGCTCAATACCACCGAGATCAACGAGCTTCTCGCCAGCATCAAAGTGAAAGAAACCAAACCTAATAAAAGCACCATTCTCAACAAGTCGGTGGAATACCTTTTACATTTGAAGTACGTGCTCGAGCAGCAGAACAAGACCCGGGAGTCGCTCGAGCGCCAGATTGCCGACTTTGAAGACACACTGAACCCACGACCAAAGGACGACACATTCAACCCTGATGACTTTTTCTTGGACGTAGTGGACCGGTGAAAGGTTATAAAGTGGAGAAGCTGGTTAGAAGGACAATCTGGTGAAACCTGTGCGTTACATACCCAAGTACACTGTACTCAGCAAGCCTGCTGGTCGTGAAGAGCGGCGTAAGCTCACTGTGCATTTGACTAATAGGCAGACTTTCACTACTGATTATACGAGTACTAGAGGTACAATATATGAGGTAGATGGTAGAACTAGAACAGATGAAGAGAAGAACAGAAGAAGAACTGTAGAGAAATAGAATGTAGTACATCACAGTGCACACTGAACGATAAAAGTGGTCACTAGGACCATATTTGCCCTATCTTTCACTATCTTTCCCCATCTTTCCCCATCTTTCCCTCTCTTAGTTTCGCAGCATCTATTCTCATTCTCACCTTCACATTCAAATTCACCTCACCATGGAATCGGAAAACGCTTTTCGCCAGCTGGTGTCCAGCTGGAATACCAGATCTCCAGGGAGAGCTCCCTTTGCTGACTGGACCGACTATGTAAGAAATACCACTTCAGATCTTTATCAGTCCTTACCAACTTATAATACCGGTGCTGCAACCGAAGAACCTCTGTGGTTCCGGCTTTCACGATTGGAGAAAATGGTGGGATTTGCTTGCTGCTTGGCAGGATCGTTTCTCTGCTTTGTGACGTGTTTCTTTTTGTTCCCTGTATTAGCATTAAAGCCCAGGAAGTTTGCCATGTTGTGGTCGTTGGGCTCGGTTTTGTTTGTGGTGAGTTTCGGTGTGCTTCAAGGTCCATACAACTATGCCAAGCACCTTGTTTCTCGAGATCGTATTGTGTTCACCACGGTGTTCTTTTCCTCTGTTGTTTGGACAATGTATGCAGCTGGTGTACGAAGAAGCACCATCCAGACCATCTTGGCATCGGCGGTGGAGATCATGGCCATATTGTACTATACGGTAAGCTACTTTCCATTCGGAGCGCTGACATTGACGTTCTTCAGCAGCTACGTAGTGGGCTACATCGGAGGATTTATTGGGGGATTGATATGAGAGAGAAAGAGAGAAAGAGATGAGAGAGACTACAGAGAAGACAGAAACCACTGACGGGGACTACTGACAGAAACCGAACACAGACGGAGACCACATCGCATGACTAAGCGCTGTCAGCAGTTACTACGAAGTGTACATTACGCATAAGATTCTGAAAGCTATACTGCAAGGCTATAGACCACTAGTCCTACAACTTTTCCTGGAGTTGCTTGTGCAACTTCTCCAACTTGGCAAAGTCCGTTTCCTGGGCAGGCCAGCCCACACCCAATCCGGTCTCACTGTCCTTCTTGGGAATCAAATGGAAGTGCACATGGTCCACCAATTGGTGAGCAATGCGGCCATTGTTCTGCAAAATGTTGTATCCAGTGCCGTCTGGGGTGTTGTTGGTGTCCAATTCCAACACAGAAGTCAATTTCTTGACCACGGGAAGGAGATCAGCAAGATATTCATCGGGAATATTGTGCAACTTGGCACCGTGAAACTTGGGAATGACCAAACAATGGGCTTCGGCCGTTGGCTGGATATCAAGAAACGAGTAGGTGAACTTGGTCTCGATGAGCTTAAACGAGGGAATCTCGCCCTTGATGATTTTGCAGAAAATACAAGACATGGTGCTGTGGGGAAGCAATTGGTGGAAATATAATGGAGCGGTGCACGGGTGCGAGCACCGAAAAGGATGCCAAGATGGAGATTGGCACAACCTGTCAATGAAGTTAATACAAGCCTATGTAGGTCAATGCATCGCATATAGGATATATGTAACCGAGAGATACGTATAGCACAACAACTCATGAACTGTATTCACCTACTCTGGCCACTATTTCCAAATACGCATTTGACGCTATCTTTTGTGTTTTCCCTAAACATCATTACTTCTCCAATTGCCTCTAATCCAATCCAACTATCTCTCTTCTCGCTATTCCTCCTCCTTCTCTTCCCATCTTCCCCTTCCCTTCCTCAGCTTATCGCATCTGGAACCTTCTCCTGACTCAGCGCTGACTCAGCAGTCGCCACCATCCGATTCAGTCGTTATAAAAGGGACAACGTCAACTGCGACCGCAACTGCTGGCAGTTTTTCAGAAAATGGCACCTGAAAAGAAACATTTGATGGATGCCTCTGGAGAGGCCAATGAGGAGGATAGAACAGCTACTGCTATTCTCCGTCGTAAGAAGAAAGATAATGCTTTAGTGGTCGACGACGCTGAAAATGACGACAATTCCGTGATCACTTTGTCGTCCAACACGATGGAGTTGTTGCAGCTCTTCCGTGGAGACACTGTTCTCGTCAAGGGAAAGAAACGGAAGGATACTGTGCTCATTGTGTTGGCAGATGACGATTTGGCCGACGGAGTGGCCCGTATCAACAGATGTGTAAGAAACAACTTGAGAGTTAGATTGGGAGACATTGTCACCGTGCACCCTTGTCCCGATATCAAATATGCCAACAGAATCTCGGTGTTACCGATTTCGGACACTGTGGAGGGCATTACCGGCTCATTGTTTGATGTCTACTTGAAGCCGTACTTTGTGGAAGCTTATAGACCAGTACGGAAGGGTGATTTGTTCACGGTACGTGGTGGTATGAGACAGGTGGAGTTCAAGGTGGTAGAGGTGGATCCTGAAGAAATCGCCATTGTGGCCCAGGACACCATCATCCACTGCGAGGGTGAACCCATCAACCGTGAAGACGAGGAAAATAACTTGAACGACGTCGGCTACGACGATATCGGAGGATGCAAGAAACAAATGGCCCAGATCAGAGAATTGGTCGAGTTGCCGTTGCGCCATCCGCAATTGTTCAAGCTGATTGGTATCAAGCCACCAAAGGGTATCTTGATGTACGGTCCTCCGGGTACTGGTAAGACGGTCATGGCCCGTGCTGTGGCCAACGAAACCGGTGCGTTCTTCTTCTTGATCAATGGTCCAGAAATCATGTCCAAAATGGCCGGTGAATCCGAATCCAACTTGAGAAAGGCATTTGAAGAAGCAGAAAAGAATGCTCCCTCCATTATTTTTATTGATGAGATCGATTCCATTGCTCCTAAGAGAGACAAAACCAACGGTGAGGTCGAAAGAAGAGTGGTGTCGCAATTGTTGACCTTGATGGATGGTATGAAGGCTCGTTCCAATACCGTGGTCATCGCCGCCACCAATAGACCAAACTCGATCGATCCTGCCTTGAGACGTTTCGGACGTTTCGACAGAGAAGTGGATATCGGAGTGCCTGATGCTGCTGGAAGATTAGAAATCTTGCGTATTCATACCAAGAATATGAAATTGAACGACGACGTGGACTTGGAAGCCATTGCTTCGGAAACTCACGGTTTCGTTGGTGCTGATATTGCTTCCTTATGTTCTGAAGCTGCCATGCAACAAATCAGAGAAAAGATGGATTTGATCGATTTAGAGGAAGAAACCATCGATGCCGAAGTGTTGGACTCTTTGGGTGTCACCATGGAGAACTTCAAGTTTGCATTGAGTAACTCCAACCCATCGGCATTGCGTGAAACTGTGGTTGAAAACGTCAATGTCACTTGGGACGATATTGGAGGATTGGATAACATTAAGAATGAATTGAAGGAAACAGTGGAATACCCTGTGCTTCATCCAGACCAATACCAAAAGTTTGGTTTGGCCCCATCCAAGGGTGTTTTATTCTTTGGTCCACCAGGTACTGGTAAGACCTTGTTAGCCAAGGCAGTCGCTACCGAAGTTTCTGCTAATTTCATCTCCGTTAAAGGTCCAGAATTGTTGAGTATGTGGTACGGTGAGAGTGAGTCTAATATCCGTGACATTTTCGACAAGGCTAGAGCTGCTGCACCTACAGTTGTGTTCTTGGATGAATTGGATTCGATTGCCAAAGCTAGAGGTGGATCTAATGGCGATGCCGGTGGTGCATCTGACAGAGTGGTCAATCAATTGTTGACCGAAATGGATGGTATGAATGCTAAGAAGAATGTGTTCGTGATTGGTGCTACTAATAGACCTGATCAAATCGATCCAGCTTTGCTCAGACCAGGAAGATTGGATCAATTGATTTACGTTCCATTGCCAGACGAAACTGCTCGTTTATCCATCTTACAAGCGCAATTAAGAAACACTCCATTGGAGCCAGGTCTTGACTTGAAGGAAGTTGCCAAGATTGCCCATGGATTCTCTGGTGCTGATTTGTCGTACATTGTGCAAAGATCGGCCAAGTTTGCCATTAAGGACTCTATTGAGGCCCACGCTAGATTGCAAAAATCAAAGGTTAAAGCTGAAGGAGACGATGTGGAAATGTCGGATGCCAAGCCAAAGACCGAAGGTGCAGCCGAGGAAGAGGAAGAGGAGGATCCAGTGCCCTACATTACTAGAGCTCACTTCGAGGAAGCCATGAAGACTGCCAAGCGGTCTGTGTCGGATGCTGAGTTGCGTCGTTACGAGGCCTACGCCCAACAGCTTCAATCATCTCGTGGTCAATTTGCCAACTTTAGATTCGATGAGAGCGCAGGAGGAGCCGCAGCCTCTGCTAATGAAGGAGGTGCTGCTTTTGCTGCAGAAGAGGAGGATGACTTGTATAGTTAAACTAATAGATTAGTGTTCCCCCGCGCTTACGTAAGAGCAACATTGCGAAGGATTTTATGAAAAGTCTAATACATTAGATGATTTGATATGACGAAACCATTCTTCAGCAATGGGGCATTTTTCATGCTAGCGCCGGCTTTCTTGTTGGCGTCAGACATTGTTGTTTCTCGGTTTACAGGTGCTACGGCAGCTCAGGGAATCAAAAAGACCAATCTGACCCGAAAGCAACAACGATTGGGAAACAATTTGTATACGTTTGGGCGTAAATGAGAGACGAATAAATGAGCATATGGCACGGTGTAGGATAGAGAGGAGGAGGAAGAGAAAGAAGAGTTAAGGAGTTGCTAAAGAGTTGGGAAGATGTGTTGAGTTGCTGAGTTATTGAGAAGATGATAGGGGTTTAGAGATCTGAAGATAAAATATGGTATAGAGAACATAATTTACGTTGCATATTATTTGTCTAAAGTAGCAGCTTTCAATTGCATTTCAATCTCCTATTTTTGGTTTACATTCTTTTCTGCTGTGTTTCAACTTGTGGGGTCCATCTTTCCTGCACCTCTTTCTCAACCCGCGACTCGTGTCTTCTTCATCATGACAAAGTACTCAGTGATCTTGCCAACGTATAACGAGCGTAGAAATCTTCCTATCCTCGTGTACTTGCTCCACAAGACATTTGAAGCCCACAAACTCGATTGGGAAGTTGTAGTTGTTGACGATGCTTCGCCGGACGGAACCCAAGATGTTTGCAAGCAGCTTATCACCATCTTTGGAAAGGAACACATACAATTGAGAGCCCGTGCTGGCAAGCTAGGCCTTGGAACCGCGTACGTGCATGGTTTGCAGTACGTTACTGGAGATTTTGTCATCATTATGGACGCTGATTTTTCACACCACCCCGAAGCGATTCCCGAATTTATCGCCAAACAAAAGAGCGAGGACTTCGATATCGTCACCGGAACCCGTTACGCTGGTAACGGAGGTGTGTACGGTTGGGACCTCAAAAGAAAATTGGTACTGAGAGGAGCCAACTTCTTGGCTGCAACTGCATTGCGGCCCGGTGTGCTGGACTTGACCGGCTCGTTCCGGTTGTACAAGAAGCAGGCGCTCACCAAGATCATCGAGGAAACCAAGTCCAAGGGCTACGTCTTCCAGATGGAGATGATGGTAAGAGCGAAGGCATTGGGATTCACAGTCGGTGAAGTCCCCATCAGCTTTGTGGACAGATTGTACGGAGAGTCCAAGTTGGGCGGCGACGAGATTGTCGGCTATTTGAAGGGCGTGTGGACTTTGTTCGTAGGAGTATAATGGTATTCGGTGCTGTGCTTGTTGTAGATGTAGGCCCGGTGCACCCGCACTGCAAGTGAGATATCGACTTCGGTGCATTGACGGACATGAAAAATGCACATCTCGAGCAAGTTTTGGGCCCTGAGCGGTACCAGCGGGTCCGAAGTACTTCTGTGTTGATGGTGGGAGCTGGCGGTATTGGCTGCGAGCTTTTGAAGAACCTTATACTCTGTGGTTTTGGAACCATTCATGTGGTGGATCTTGATACCATTACGCTATCCAACTTGAACCGGCAGTTTCTCTTTCGCCAGAGCGATATAGACCAATCCAAGTCTCTCACTGTGGTTAAGGCCGTACAGAACTTCAACTACAACGACTGCAACCTTGTGGGACACCACGGCAATATCATGGACTCTGAAAAATTTCCCATCGAGTGGTGGGACCAATTCTCGTACATTTTCAATGCTTTGGATAACCTCGAGGCACGTAGATTTGTTAACAAGATGGCACTTTTCCTCCGGAAGCCACTCATGGAAAGTGGAACCACTGGGTTCGATGGACAGATCCAGCCGATATTTCCATATGTCACCGAGTGCTTTGAATGCCAACCAAAAGCAACTCCAAAGACTTATCCCGTGTGTACAATCCGCTCGACACCATCACAGCCGATCCATTGTATCACCTGGGCAAAGGAGTTTTTATACCACCAACTCTTCGATGAGCTGGAAGACCAGACACAAGACCAGCGTCGGCAGTTAGAACTGGAGACCCTGGACCGGCAGGAGATCGAGAACTTGCTTCGGGAAAGCAACGAGCTCGCTGAATTGAGACGCATGGTTCTGGAGCCACAGGCGCCTTTTGCCAAGCAGATGATCCACAAGATCTTCCAGGTGGATATCGAGCGTCTTGTGAACATCGAGTCGTTGTGGAAGACCCGCCAGGTTCCCGAACCGCTCGACTTGCTGCTGTTACAGCACGAGTTGGATGCATTGCTTGGACAGCCGCAGGCATCGTCCATTCTTGTGAAAGACACCAGCGTATGGTCGACGTTGGAGAACCTCTACGTGCTTATTCGTGCACTGGAGTCGCTTCAAGAGCGAATTAGCAGCGGAGAAGAGTCCAGCATTCCGTTTGACAAGGACGATGAGGATTCGCTCAACTTTGTGGTTGCAGCAGCCAACTTGCGGTCGTCTGTTTTCCACATCGACGTCAAGTCCAAGTTCGACATCAAGCAAATTGCAGGTAACATTATCCCGGCGATAGCCACTACCAATGCCATCATCTCTGGGTTTCTGGCGCTTGCAGCGCTTCCCTTCTACGACCAGCCACAACCGCCAGCAGGCGATTTCGGGACGGTGCCGTCGTTGTCGTCAACCGTGTTCACCAGCATCCGACCCAACAAGTATGTCACGGCCGCGGCTCTTTCCGAGCCCAGTCCCCAGTGTCTGGCCTGCTCGTTGTCGGGACGAGGCATATTGAGCATAAGCGGCGAGAACCCACCGACTTTGGGACAGTTGGTCGAGAGTATCCAGGCCGAGTACGGCTACGAAGATATAGCCGTGATCGTCGGCAAGGCCAAGTTGATATACGACGTCGATTTCGACGACCACGTTGACCGCAGTGTGCTCGACATACCCGGTATAGCCGCGGGCGAGTTGCTCCAGATCCAAGACGACAACGACGAGTGGGAGAACCTAGAGCTCTACGTCACCGTGGGGGACACCACAAAATTGCCGCCAGTGACCCTCAGGAAAAAACAGCAACCGCCAGAGGAACCCGCCACGGCAGAGATACTGGATGATGAGCCAGAACTCGAGCTCGTCGAGCCGCCGGCCAAAAAGCAGAAAACAGCCTGATGGCTGCAAACCGGTATGCGCCGGTGCACCGGTGGTGCACCGTGGTCGCGCCGACTATTTAAACTTGCGTTGCGAATCGATCTCCCATCATCATGTCTTGGCAAGCATACACCGATAATCTTACAGCCACCGGCAAAATTGACAAAGCTGCGTTGTACTCGCGGGCGGGCGACTCGTTGTGGGCGCAATCTGGAAACTTCCAGCTCGAAACCACCGAGATATCCGAGATAGCCAAGGGCTTTGACGATGCTTCGGTGTTGCAGACTTCCGGCTTGCACATCCAGAAACAGAAGTACTTCTTGTTGCGTGCGGACGAGCGGTCCATCTACGGAAAGCTCCAGGAAGAGGGAGTGGTGTGTGTCAGAACCAAGCAGGCCATTTTGCTTGCGCATTACCCTCGTGGCGTAGAAGCCGGCTCGGCCACCGCCGTGGTGGAGAAGTTGGCCGACTACTTGATTAGCGTTAATTACTAGTATATGGGGTACTACCGGTGCATTGATGTAGAGGCCAGTAGGCAGCAGTAGCGTGGTGTGCGGGTGCGGGTCCTGTGTTCGGTTCTCAGCCAATCAATTTTCACACACACCCATCAACACGATGTTAGCACGGACTGCCAGAAAGGACGTGGCGGTTTTGCGGGCTGCCCGGGCGTTCAAAACCAGTCGTAGGACCTATGCCAGTGGCCAGGAATCCCACAGTGCCCCCAAAAAGGAGTTTGAAGTCAGCATCACCAAAGTCTTCGGCGTCGCTGCCGTCGCTGGAGGACTCTACATGTACAGGGGAATGGATAAGAGAGACGAGCCAGTAGTCAAGACTGCGTTGTACAAGGAGGTGGAGGAGCGCACCCACCTTCGGGAAGAAAACTACCTCAATCGCTACAAAACCTCGTTCATCAAGTCATATATGAGAGATAAGGGTGGAATAGGCCAAAGACAGAACAGAAGACAGACCGAGGGAGCTGTGTCGTCGACGTTGATTCCCGCACACTCGCCCTATGGCGACCAGTTTGGCGCTGGAATCAAGACCGCAGAGTTGGGTCCTCGTAGAGAGAGAATCCGGCTCTATGCTCCATTGGAGAATAAGTAGATTGCATAGTAAATGAGAGAGAGAAAGAGAGAAAGAGAGAGATGTAGAGAGATAGAAAGAGGTAGGATAAGAGCGAGAGATGGAAAGCAAAGTGGTCTGTGTAGCTATTTGTCTGTTCTGATTTGCGAGTGTCGTGAGTGAGCCACTTACTCACTTTTCGTGCTCCAGGATTCTCCACCTTTCATTTTTCACTTTCAATTAGTTATCAATGGAGTGGAACGTGGTTGTATACGACAAGCCTGGCGCCGACAGAACCGCTGTCAGACCACAGCATGTGGCTGCTATTCCCGAAACCGTCAACAAGGGAATCGTCACCAGTGCCGGTGCAATCTACCACGATGTGGAGAAGACAAAGTTTGCTGGAAGTGCGTTCCATCTTATAGCCGAGTCAAAGGAGGAGATCATTGAGTTTCTCAAGCAGGACATCTACTACAAAAGCGGCATCTGGGACATTGAAAGTGTTGTAGCACACCCCATCGGCGTTGCGGTTCGCAAGCAGAAGGATATGGCTGGCGTGAAGCGGTAGAGAAGGGTAGAGAAGAGCTAAATGAGTGAAGAAGTAAGTAGAAGTAAGTAGATTTGAATTGTTGATGTCTCATGCTTCCCTGTCGTAATCGCTGAATTCTTGTGCTCTCTGTAGGCTATTTTACATATTATACATCGTGGAGGCTCATCCCGTTCACCTGTTCCGCAAGCATGTTGTAGTCTTGGCCACGGTAGTCGGGCTTCTGCCGGTACCGGTTCTGGTTCTGGTTCTGGTTCTGCAACTGCTGGAGCTGCTGCTGCATCGACACTATGGGCATCTGAGGCAGGGCCAATTTGCTCAGAAAGTTGAGCGGCTGTCCGCTGGCAGTGGCTGCAGCTATGGCGGCCGCGGTGGAGTTCACTGACGAGTACTGGTTGAGCATGTGGTTGTTGTGGGGAATGTTAGCCGGCTTGTTGGCGCCGCACTTGAGACAGCAGATGTTCTTTGCAAAATTGTGGTACTGGCAGATATCGTTGGTGCATTTCCAGTCGCCAGCACGGAACGGCACGTTGTACTTTTGGTTTGCCGGCGCCCGGGCCATTCCTTGGCTGCTCTGAGAGCCCGAGCGGTAGTTGTCCAGGACGGTAGCAGCACTGAGAGCTGGGAAAGCACAACGGAAACAGGCGGTTCTCCGCTGGAAGTTGGAGAAGCCACACGAGGGACATGTCCAGTCACCAGGGCGGGGGCGGTTCTTGGATACTGGGAAAGGCGTGAGAACCGCCGATGCCTTGTCGAGCACCGAGTTGGACGACGGCTGGACCTCTATGGCTCGGTCGCCGAGCCCCCTGCCGTTCATCAAAAGCGCCTCTGCGGCCTGCTGGTGGGTCGCAAACACAGCAAACCCAATGTGGTTGTGGTGGTCGCTCTTGACAGCCCAGAATGCAACTGGCCGTCCGCCAAACTGGGTGAACCAAGACTCTAGTTCCGACTGGGTGGTATCTGTGGGGAGGTTCTTGAGACTGAGGATCTTGGACTGCTCCTGCTTGAACATGCGGGCATCTTCGGCGCTGTCATACGGCCTGGTGAAGAGCGACGGTGTCTTCGCAAGCCCAACGAGTATGGCCGTGCATGTATCTATGGGCGAGAGAGCATCGGCAGCGGTCTCAGGCACATCGTCCTCGGTGCTGGCCCTGATTGCAGCCAACATTTCCGCTGTGGTTCCACCTCTATCCTTTCCTCTCTCGCTTCTCTCGCCGTCTTTTCGGTCTTTCTTCCACTTTGCAAACTCACTGCGGAGCTCAAACACACGCGGGTGCCGCAAGTACTCCGGAAGATCCACCGCTTTGTCTCGGGCTTCTCGAGGAATGTGTACTCGAAGCGGAAATGAGTCGTAGGAAACGAACGAAAAACCGTCCTTTCCGACCGTTTCTGTTATAGACTGCTCGAGTTCGGCCACAGCATCGCGGAACGACCCGGCATCTCGAACGTGCTCCCATGTAATCCCGTGGATCTGGGTACACCACGGAGTGATGGGCGTGTTGGTGGGACGAATGTATATGCTCCTAGAGGATATTATGTCCAAGGTAGAAGCACTGACAAACGTCCATGCTAGAAGGATGAGCTCCGACGAGTCCGGAGTCACGTACGAGTTGTTTTCGTCACAGGTGGTGGCGATACTGACCACGACGTAGACGTCCATGACGAGAACAGTGGAAATCGAAAATTTAAGCGCGGGTCACGTGCGCGGTCTTCCCACCGGCCGGTCGTTTGGTGTGATGGGGAGGGCATTTTGGCCCCGAATTGATGTAGGAGGATACTGGAAGTGGTTTTAAGTCGCTGTCTTTTTCCCGTTCCATTTTGCATTTTTGTCCACTTTTTTGACCTCACAGGTTCTCACTTCTTCTTATCGCACCATGAACGATACGCCAGAGGATAGAATGGGTCCCCAGCGGGTTTTTGGGGCTCAGTTGGCCCTCTGCTTGTGGATCGGGATATCTGCGTTTGTTCTTTTCTGCTTTTTACGATACCGATGGCCACATATCTATGCTGTTCGGACGTTCCGCAAGCACAGTGGTAGTGATATACGGCCATTGCCGAAGAAAGTGTTCGGCTGGATATACATGACATGGTCCATTACGGACGAGGAGGTGCTCCAGTGGTCTGGATTAGATGCATATGTGTTTTTGGCGTTTTTCCGTATGGGAATACGCATCTTTTCACTCTTGGCGGTGCTAGCCGTGTTTATTTTGAGCCCGGTAAGGTACTACTTCACCGGCAACTACGACAAGGACGACGTGGCGTGGAGCATGCGGGCGGGCAGCAAAAACCCCGATCTCAGTGACGATTTTCCCAATTATTTGTGGGTCTACTCGGTGTTCGTGTATGTGTTCTCGATCACGGTTTACGTGGTGTTGTACGACACCTCCCGTGTCGTGTTGCGGACCCGCCAGAAGTACTTGGCCGCCCAAGACTCCATCACAGACCGTACAATTCGCCTTGAAGGCATTCCCCGGAAACTCTTGGATCCTCACGGCGGACCTGAACGATTGCGACGGTTCATAGAAAACCTCGGCATCGGTACCGTCACCGACATCAAGATGGTCTACGACTGGTCGCCGTTCCAGGAGTTGTTTGAACAGCGTAACTTGATTCTTCACCAGCTCGAACAACTCTACGCTCACCACTACGGTCTCGTGATCGACATCTACAAGCCGGACGTCACACCCAAGGTACTTCCCAAGCTACCAATTGACGCTGAGCTCCCGCTGCCCCTGGAGGATGAAGCTCGAGGCATGATCCTGACCCTAGCAAGCAAGTTGACGTCGCTCAACCACCAAATTCGCCAAATGCAACAAATATTCGACCCGTCTACTTGCACGTTTCGCCCAGGAAGCACCTCCAAGGCATTCCACCAGACTACCAGTGCATTTATCACTATGGACTCGGTGGCTTCGGCTCAAATGGCAGCTCAGGCTGTGCTTGATCCCCGGCAGTATAAGCTCATGGCGACTCTTGCACCAGCACCAAAAGATATCAACTGGAGCTACTTTGGCCTTGGCTATTACCGCAAAATGCTACGCTCGTATGTGGTGACCTTCATTATATTTCTCAGTTATGTGTTCATTTTCTTTTTGGTCACCCCAATCACTGCCTTGTTGAACATCAAGACCATCACAAAATTTTGGCCGGCGTTGGGCGAACTCATTTCCAAATCAAGCTGGGCAACCACATTCGTTACCGGTATCTTACCACCACTTTTGGTGTCGTTGTTGAACGTGCTGTTGCCTTATTTCTACAAGTATTTATCCAAGCATCAAGGCTTCGCTTCCAATAGCGACATCGAACTTTCCACCCTCCTGAAAAACTTTTTCTTTGTGTTCTTTAACTTATTCTTGATCTTCAATCTTACCGGCACCTTCTGGGATTACTTGTCGTACATGAAGGATACCACAAAGCTTGCGTACCAGTTGGCAGAAAAATTCAAAGAGGTGTCGTTGTTTTACGTGGACTTGATTTTGCTTCAAGGTATGGCCATGTTCCCTGTACGCCTTCTTCAACTTGGAGATGTGATCGTTTCGAATGTATTGGGACGGATTTTCCTTCTCAAGGGTATAATCTTAAAGACATCTCGAGATTACCGGTTTTATTATTATACACCACCCATCTTTGACTTTGGAATTCAATTGCCGCAACACATCTTTGTGTTCATCATTGTGTTGACCTATTCGGTTGTTTCGACCAAGATTGTTGTTTCCGGATTGATCTATTTTGCATTGGGTTACTTTGTGCACAAGTACCAATTAGTGTACAATTTTGTGCATCCGCCCCACTCTACTGGTAAAGTGTGGCCGATGGTGTTCCGGCGATTGGTTCTTGGCTTGATACTTTTTCAATTGTTCATGTGTGGCACTTTAGCGTTGGAAGGGGCCGTTTTGTTGGCGGTGCTTTGTACCCCATTGATTATCGTGACTCTAGTGTTGTCGTGGAACTTTGAGAAGTACTATAGACCACTTAGCAACTTCATTGCATTGGGAGCAATCCAAAACCTTTACGACTTTGACAAAATGTTCGGCGATGATGTGAGCACTGGACTGTCAAGAGTAACGCCCGATTCCGAACCAATGCTGCCACAGGACTCGGAAATGGCTGTTGAGTCTACAACCTTGCTTCCACGACTGTTGAGAAGACGCAGATCGACCGTGGATGAAGACCGAGAGCAGTTCACCGACTATACGGCACCATATCTTTTGGATCCATTGCACGGACCATGGGTTGGTTTCGAAGGAGACTACATTTCCATGGTTGAGTATAGTGGAGCCGACGACTTGGAGAATGGCGATACGTCGATAGTTTCTACACGAGATGACGAGATGGTGGTCAAACGCAAGCTCAGGTTGAGTGAATGGGAATAAATTACCCGTACAGACATAATTAATGAATTACTCGAAGCTATTTTTTCTTCTCAGAGGACCTGTTTCGGGGTCGAGCGATTTGTTGTAGTTTCTCTTGTCTCAAGTTCTTGTCAGTGACATAGGCGGGTTTTTCCGCCGAGTAGTCGCATTCGAGATTGTACTTTTTGCAGCCATGGCAAATAGGTCTTTCTTCGTTACACTTTACATGTTTAATTCTGCATATCCAGCAGCCATTTCGTGAACGTGGATTCAACTTTCTTCTTGTGTGCTTCTTAGGAGCGGCCGCTGCAGCCGCTGCTGCTGCTTCGGTGAGAGACATCTTGGACGATTTGCGGGACATCGGACGTTCTTCGGAACGGGACGACGTTGACGAATCCGATCTGACACCAGAGTTGAGGTCTAGATTGACATAGCTGTTGATGAGAGGAGAAATACCGGTTTCTGCCTTGGGTAGCCTATGTATAGATGGTTTCCTGTTGAACGACGGCTTCTTGGTGATTTTCGACGACGAAGGAGATACACTGATACTGGACGTCGACTTGTTTCTTTGTACATACCTGGAGCCCTCGGATGTGTCAGAGTAGTCGCTGACACCGTCACTGAACGTAGGAGTGTAGGGCGCAATGAAGTCTGTCCGGATTGGAGGTGGGGGGAAGAACTGATCATAGGATGCAAATGGATTGTGAGTAACCGACTCGTTTATGGATTCCAAAGAAGGATTGGCTAGATCAGAGGATAAGTAGAAGTCATGGGTGTCGGGGACATCCGGGAAAAACGAGTCATTGACCTCCCAATGGGGAGGTTGAATTGGGTCGGCTGGGAGGCTCTGAGTAGACATGTTGATGACATGGCGACTTGAAAGTTCAGCAAACGAAGGCTGAGTGTTGGGAATGAAGTATTCGCCGGGAGAATGTGCTAGGTTACCAGTGGGGCTTTCCAATGGAATGTGATGGTCGAAATTCGAAGAAAAACGAGAGGGAATGTCTTGAAGTTGGGTTCTATCGGGATAAGCGTGAGGTGTTGGCGGATGGTCTGAGGACGGGTAGGTATGGTGGAGTTTGCGATCGTCGGGATGAGATACACGGTAATTGGGCATAAAATTAATGATTGTGGAAAAGTGGCACAATTAGATGCAAAGTGAAAAGTAGGAACAACTAGAATTAGACAGGAAAGAATGCCACGACGGAACTTGCGATATGAATGAATGGGTTATCACGTTGTTCAGCTCAATGCATACCAGAATCCCAGGGCTGCCCAAGAATAGATTCACCGAGTGTGGCCGGATAACTTAGATAGATAGTGCCGCAGGAAAGCAAGGCGATGTATCGCGGCTTGGATGCGGGCAAATACCAGAAGCGGACAAAGGTTAAGGATGAGAACGTACCTTTTATCCGCAATGATGGGCAAAGAGGAGAAGTTCTTGGGAATTTTCAGCAAACAGTGGGTGTAATTATCCTAATTTAGAACACAAACAATTGACATACCGGGTCAAGAAGTAGAATGCAATCTAAATCAATACAGTTATAACCGCCTACACCGCCACTTTTTATTGATACCGACAGCAGACAATATCGTAATCTATTGTGCTGTAACCCAGATGCGTGGGCATATGCACGTTTAATGTGCATATGCACCGGTACCTGATGCGACGTGCAGCCTCACAATCTAGTTTTGCCCGAACTCGGCATTTTCGCAGGAAAATTGGAGCGTGGAGGTAGATATAGCCTACACAGCCTGCCCGAAGTCCACAGCTTGGTTTTTTCGGCGACGTTCCCGCTGGTTTTCGGTTTTGTGTTGTTGACAATACATGCAGCCCCGGCAATCTGCAGGTCTCCTGACGCACGCTGCTGCATGAGCCATAGAAGCTCCCACTATACGGCAGTTGATCGGCCACGCTCGCCAATCTAATGCAGACGCTTACTTGTTTCCGGTTGCAGATACTAGAAAACTTCTGCGTCACCGTACTATACAAAGCTATGCATGGTTTTTCGCAACGAACCGTTACGCGACCTTTTCTCTTGACGAGCGGCCACGGAATGCACGGCGACGGTCTGAGGACGCAAACTGGGAACGGGGTGGAGGCATTGGGTTGCATACGCAATCACGAGCCCGACTACACCGATAGTGTAGATACAGATGGCTGGATAGTTAGTTTTGGTGCCCAACAATATATTGTCCTATTCTAGTAAATACTCTGTCTACAGGCAACCATGCCATGTTCCATCATGATACCGATGTAAGCCCATGGTGGCTTCCTCGCTTGGTTCGCTTGGGACTTCTCGCTGCTGCACGACCCCGGGGTTCTGGTGCGCCTGCATGCGCGCTGGTGTACATAGTCCATGTGGAAAATTTTCTCACAATCATCTTCTGGATTACCAGCAACCCTGATTTCTCCGTTCAGCAGAGCACAAATGGCCAGAAGTAGATAGACCCCTCCTCTAATCCAGCCTCCTGCTTATAGCTATGGTTTTTCTGGTTCGCTGGTGGGAACATTCGTAGACTTGTAGAAGCATACCTTATTGGATATATCTGTGGTCAAGCCAACGAGGCATGCACCATACCGTAGAGCAATTTTTCTTGCATGTATTCTCCGGTCTCTCGGAAGCCTTCAACTGAGGCGGCACTGGTATTTTTTTGGACGTCTTCCTGTGCATTTGGTTTTGGTACGACTATTGACCAAGATCTTGCGCGCATCTACAACAACAAACATCATGACAAAAAGCCTCGTCATATCTAAACCATCTGTCATCGAGGAATTGACGCCCTCCATACGATCCAGCATCATCTTGGTGTGCAAGTATGGCTTTGTAGCTGAAAGCCCCAAAGAAATTTCCGTCAACAAAGGCGACATACTCAAGCTTTTGGACCGTCCTGGCAATGGTTGGGTGCTTGTAAAGTTTGTTGACAGACTTACTACGCCTGGCTTGGTGCCTGCCAGCTACGTGGACATTGCCATTAACGACCCAATGCATCCAATAACGCTCAGCTGGCTCCAGGAAGCCGGTGCTACGCACGATAAAGTGTGGAATGAATCCAACTATTTGGACCTCCAGGTCAAGCAGCTCATGCGTTCTAATACTCCCATCACCATTAATAACCGCCCGTATCCCGTGAGCTGCTCAATATCCAACTGTCTCTCATATGACAACCGGTACTGGTACCGGCTCGATGTGACGTACTCCGACGGTTCACACAGCTTTGTGTGTCGGTACTACCAGGACTTCTACCAGTTGCACATTACGCTCTACGAGTGTAAAAACCAGATTTCTGGCTCTCAGCCAAACTCTCCTTCATTAGAAACATTTGACCTCCCCAAGCTTCCCGAACCAATTCCTTCGGCCAGCAGCAATGACTCGGGCCAGTTGTTGGCGCTCCTCATGAAGCGGTGCAAAGACCTCCACGTCTACATCAACAAATTAATAGCTAACAAGAACTACCAGGCGTGCGAGTCGCTCTTGACCTGGGTGGGCTTGGACTACCGTAATTTGGGCGGCTTTGCCGTGGGCGGAGATGTCAGCATGAGCAACGACGAGATCAATGAGAAGGTGCTTCCCGGGTCCATCAACCTCTTCAAAGAGTACAAGAAAGAAGTAATAGCCGACCGTGAAAGCAAGAGCTCGCGGGGATCAGACCTCCCCCACCGGACAAAGCTGAAAAACATCTACAACCACTACCAGCAAATCACCTCCCTTGACCACAAAAGCAGTGCATGTGGGTCACCGGTGTTGCGTTTGAATACAGCAGTATCTAATACTCACACCATGCCTTCGCCTGAGGATCGGTCCACGCAAGATTCGTACAACTCGACGCTGATGTCGTTGTATTCGACAGGCGACCGGGTTTCGCCAGACGTGATCGACCTGGACTTTAGTTTTACCAGGCGGAAATAGTGCCGGGCACTTTCAATTCTGTAGTATATGTATTAAGAGAATGGAGTTAATGCGGGAAGTAGGATATAATAGAGAATAGGAGTAAGTGAGAAAGGAGAGTAGGAAAATAGGAGTAATTTAAGGAGTAGAGAATAAGAATGGTACTGTGGTACAGAGATAAAGTAACGTTCGGTAGGCAGTGTACGATAGAGAAGTTGTTCAGCTATTCTGTGATCCTATTGATTCGCCCAAAAGAATCGGTATGCAGCTGTGTTTGTTGTTTTTGGAGTGAATACAATACGATAGCGGAGACTATTTTGTACACGGCGTCTGCCAAGAAGCTGCAATTACAAATTATCCCGATTACGCAAAAAACAGCATTTTACAAGAAGAACCTGTACTCGTCGGTCTAAAATATTTGGCCGGATCCAATACCGATCCAATACCGAGCTTGTCCAGAATCACTACACAACACAACAATTACTCCAAAACACTGTCACTTCAACCAACCTTAAATCCGACGCATATTTAGATTGTGCATGGAAACACTCGAAAAGGTCACGAGACGGCCCGATTAGGCATGGCTAACGGCCAAACAACTGAAATTTCCATCACCTTGTCCAGCATCCAAGCGCTGCTTGTGGTGAACGCATCCGGGTGGACCTGGACCCGTAGACCAACCTCCGTAGTACATGCGCTCATTCACTACATTTTACCCGATTGGGCGGCATCGCTCCTCAAAACAATAGTACACAAACAATCGAGATGCGCGAGTCGCTGTCGACTACGATATGATGGCATTGTTAGCGACACGAGCTGCCAGAGTATATCCGTTTTCGCCATTTAAGCTGCGTGATCTCAAAAATAGTTGCAAGCGCGACCGTATTGTTAAACTGCCAATTGCATAAAAACGACTGCCGTGGGCCGACGCACCTCCAGACTGGGGCCTGCAGACAGCCGTGTTGACATGCTTCGATTTCCCACCTGGCGCGGTGCGGCGGGAAGTTGGAAGACAGCGCAGGATCTGAAATGGCTAAATCCGAGCTCCAGAATCTCGCAAATGGCCCTATGATGTCCATCGAGATTCCATGTACCCCTGATTCTTTTTTTGGACGCCCAAAGCACTTGTGAGCCTGAGACACGTAGCCAGCTGCCCCGGTTGCAAGCGCATGCAGCCGAGGGGCATCGCACGCAGGAGGTGCGGCGGAGGCACCCAGTGGTGCGAGGTGGCTGCATATGCACGCTGGAAAACATAGTTATCATTAGTACAATAACACATTGTTAGGTGGTTTATTCACCAGGAGCAGAAATAAGACCGATATCAGAGAAACTTTTGGACCACAATAAACATCAGAAACCGGTAAAACTGTTTTAGATTTAAACAAACGGCTCCTTCTTCCCTTCTTGTTTTCGCTTGGTGTACTTGATACCATGTCGACAAATCTTTTTCGTTCCAAGCAAATGAAGTCGAGACGCAACTTGAAGGCCTTGAACATCTCGGCGCCCATGTTGGCCGACGTCAGAGAGTCTTCTCCAAACACTCCATCCGAGTCCACCAGTCCCACGGTTATCTTGGCGATTAAATTTCCCTTCAAAGCTGAGCTGGACGCCGAACTTTCCGTGCAAGCTGGCACGTTTGTCAAGCTCTTGGAGCGCCCCGGCAACGGTTGGTTGTATGTGCAATATCTCGACAGCTACCAGGCTCGAGGACTAGTACCGGCTTCGTATGTTGACATCGAGGTCAACGACATCAAAAATGCCATTACGTTGGACTGGTTGAATGCCACGGTACCGCAGAGCCAGCAGGACCAGGAGAGCACCCATCTGTTCAGCTTTGCCACCGTAGCGGACGCACAACAAGAATCTGCACCATCCACACCGGCGCTCAGTTCGTCGTCTATGTTCGAACCACCAGCAGTTGCCAAGTCGGTGCTGATATCCAATGTGTTACAGTCGGCCGTAGGCGGTGCCTGGTACAGAGTGGACGTCCGCATGTCGGACCAGTCCATGGTCTACGTTGCTAAAAAGTACCAGGATTTCTACAACCTCCATATCGCTTTGCTGCAGTCAACCAGCGGAGCGTCCACCCTTCCTAGACTTCCCCCGCTCATCAGAACAAACAAGGTGGGCGTGATGACCAAACCACAGACCGACAAAGCGTACCTCGAAAGCTTGTTGGTGCGTTGCAACGAATTAAATTATTATATTAACCAGCTTATTAAGGGACACACGGCCAACGGCATGGAGCTCTACCACTGGATCATGGGAACGAGCGACCCACGACTCATCTTTGCCAACGAGACGGCAGTCAACATGTTCAGCGACGACATTAACGAAAAACTCTACCCCAACTCCACCAACGTCATGGCGGTCCTCCTGCCTAAACCTACCCCCACAGCATCATTCCCCTCGTCCAACCAGCTCGCCAAGGTAGCCACCACCGGAACAGACGTCACCAACAGCACCAGCATCAACAGTTTGTCGTCCTTGCTCGACACATACGAGCTGGTGCAGCAGGATTCATACCAGGACAGCTCCGAGTCCTCTACTACATGGGAAATGAATTCTGCTGGGAACAGCACTGCCGACACCAGTGCAGATGAGAGCCACGGTGACTCCAAGAACACATTATCCAAACCACATTTGCCCCACGTTTCCTCCACAGACGCAAGAATTCGTCATCGGTCTTCGTCGAGTGCCGAATCGATTTTCTCGGCCACCAACAAATCATCCCCAACTACACCTACACTCAACTACTATGCTGACCAGATCTCGCCATCCACACCAGTGGAGATCCACGAAGAGCTGCCCGACCACAAGAGCTCCAAAGAATCTGGTGCTGCCTTCCAAACCACACCAGCCGCAGGTGACCTCATCAAAATCAAAGTATCGCTCAACAATGCCCAGGGCGATATCGTGGCACTCCGTATCAAACGTACCAACCTCATCTCGGTGGTTTACCTCAAGAAACTACTTTCCCACAAAATCTACAAGGACTTCAACTTGATCCACCACTACAAGTTGGTGGCCGAAGGAGAGGGAGACATGGACGAGGATGCACTTCTCGACTACATGAAGCTGCAAACCAAGGTGCATTTGACATTACGGAGGGTGCGGCAGAGCTCTCAGATTGCTGGCCGTTAATTTCTTGCAGGCGATGGGAGCCTATTCTAGTTTCACGTGGTGTTCCAACTTCCTGGCATCGGCCCATGTACGTTGCTGCGTTCCGCGGCAGAAGAAGCTGCAGCCATGCGCCCACCCGCCTCATCGGCGCCTAAAGCGGAACCTGCCAACGGTATGATGGTTGTGTGAGCAGACATTGGTGGCCCTAGGAGCCTCTACTTCACTTCACTGGATGTATATGTTATCGTAATACCCAATAGACAACAATCAACACTACACCGAGCGTTATGTGTTTTCCTGATTGGGCACTCCGGCCGAGAGGGCTAGTTTACGCGAGCATCACCTTTCCTAAAACGGACACAAGCCTCACTAATCCGATAACATAGAATTGCACTTGTGACAACACTGGAGATATTTTCTAGCAGACCGTTCAAAATTTCTAGGCCATTACGCTAGTCGATTCTACAACACAAAGGACACTTTTGATCGTGCTTTATTGTTTCACCTGACTATTTGGCTACCTCACCAGTCTTCTTGATTACTAGGTTGCAACATGGGCATACGTTTCTGGAGCGGCCGCAAGCGGGACTCGTTTTCCAGCTCGGACGATTCGTCGGTGTTCGACTCGGCGCCCACAACACTCAGCATGGCCACAATCACGGAAGAGGACTTTCCTAGTGAAAAACCCCGGCCCACCAGTTGCTACATAACCAGACCGCTTCTGGAAGAAACGTTGTGTTTGTCCGATGTCGACAAGCAAACCAAAGACACAGAGAACACACAGAGACCAGTGCAAACACAAGCAAAGGCAAGTCCGCAGACTCCCCAAGATTCTCCAAAACTCAACAAACGCAGGTCTCTTGGATTGTCGATTGCTCAGAAGTTGTCTCGCCGGATCTCCGGATCCCACTTGAACAAAGACCTCAACAGAGTGTCAGGAGAGAGTCCCCGGCCCAAGTCAGCCATATTTCACGACCAGACGGAGCCTGTATCCCATAGACCACTTTCCTCTCGAAACCCACCGGTGGTTTCTGAAATACCCATAGAACAAACGGCTTCCAAAACATACAAGCTTGTGGAGATGCCCCGAAATATCCACTCAGTGCTCCTGGAGCAGCCTTCGATAAGCACACTTATAGAACCCCGTCCTACCACACGCATCTCCACTTTCTACAACCGAAGACCGCTGCTGTCGTCCTTCACGCTTCCGATCAAGAACGACCAGGTGCTCAAGATCAAGATATTTGTTGTTTCCAGCACCACCGGCACCACCAGCGACGTCATGGCACTCAAGCTCAAGAAGCAGAAGCTTGAAAACATCAACGAGTTGATCCAGGTCATCCAGTTCAAGGTGGGGTTCCGGTTCTCAGCCTTGGATACGTCCGACATCAAACTTTCCATTTTTTTCAAGAACCCAAAGCTCCGACCAATCCCCTTGAACGACAGCGCTGGCCGCTCCCTCGACACCAACGGACTTACGATGGACTACATACTTGCCAAGGACAAGCTCTACGTGAAGGCAGACACCAGAATGCCATAAACACACTTGTAATATATGTTATATCAGAGGTTCATGGCATCTTGTACGTACTTGCAGGTGGCCACCGTAGGCCCTGGCTTAGGGCAACCACAGTGGATTTGCTCCAAAGCCCCGAAGTAGCAGACACTAAAATTTCCACCGGCAGGTTTTTGCACCCAGCCTGCAGAATCCACGTGGAAAACGCAGTGCGACGTGAATAGTAGCTAGATGAGCTAAACTGCCTATAGACCTACATAGAATAGCGAATGACGGAAGTGTTCAGTTTTGACGACGAAGAGTTGTGCGTCCAAGTGGATAGCCTCAAAGTGGAGGACTTGAACTATCGTATTCGTGCCGAAAATGAACCTGAGACAGAATTCGAGTCACACACCGAACAGAACGATAAGGTTTCCGAGCTCAGAAAACCTGTTCCCATCAAGCAGCACCGCCGAAACTCGTCCCATACCATCGACGTCAACGAAAACTTTGTTTCTTCCATCAATAGATCCTATTCAAGTACCCACTCCATACCCTACAGACCCAAGCTTCTGGACTTTGAACCAATCAAAGTGTTGGGAAAGGGGTCCTTTGGAAAGGTACTCTTGGTCCGTGAGGTCTCTACGGGACGGCTATTTGCGCTGAAACAGCTCAAGAAAGCAACGTTGATTATCAGCGATGATGAAATCGACAAGGTCAACTACCAACGGACAGTCAACGAAAAGTCTATTTTGGAAATGGTCGACCACCCCAACATTGTCCAGCTCTACTATGCGTTCCAGGACCACAACAAGCTCTACCTCATTCTCGAGTACCTCGACGGTGGAGAGTTGTTTCACCACTTGGCCCAAGAACGATTCATGACTGAGAAATGTGCATCCTACTATATCGCCCAGATGGTGTTGGCGTTACGCTACTTGCACACCCAGCTAGGAGTCATATACCGTGACTTAAAGCCGGAAAATTGCATGCTTAACTCTTTAGGCAACTTGGTATTGACTGATTTTGGACTCTCGAAAGTGACTTCTGAAGACGATCCTTCCCACTCACTCACTGGAACGGCCCAATATATGGCGCCTGAAATTCTCAAGGGTGAAAACTATGGATTTGCTGTGGACTGGTGGTCTTTGGGCTGTGTAGCCTTTGACCTACTTACGGGCTCTCCACCATTTACAGGTAACAACAACAAGAAAATCATGGACAAGATCATATCATCCAAAAAGAACCTCAAGTTCCCCTTCTACCTTTCCCAAGACGCCAAAGACTTTTTACGAAAACTACTCCAGGCTAACCCCAACAAGCGAATGGACATAGACGGAAATTTTGACCAATTAAAGAAACACCGCTTCTTCCGATACATTGATTGGGTCCAACTCGAGTCAGGAAACCAAAGCGATGTGTTACCTCCCATATTGCCAGTGATCACCAATCCTGTTCTTGCCGAAAATTTCGACACCGAATTCACCGAGCTTCCACTCACTCCACAAAAACACACAGAACTGGATATTTTACACGTTAAAGGGTTCACATTTGCAAACGAGAGTTACCTCGAGAAATACAAATCATAGACATGTACTATTAGATGCTAAATATGACATTAATCATTAATAAAAACCAGCAGACATTGGTTATAAGCGGCAAATATAAGGCTTTGTAGTATGTTGGGGCAATGATGAAGCTGAGAACCTTCATGAAAAATTGAAAGACGGCCATGGCAGCGATGGCGTGGGACAGTACATCACACGAAGCAATTATTACCCAACAAATGGATGATGCAAAAAATTCAAGAGTAGCATTACATGTGTAAGCTAGCACCCACCACTGACTTAATTGCCAGCCTGGGGTGCCAAAATACTTGAATGACGGGTCAATGGGGAAGTCCACATAGTCATAGGAGCTTTCGATATATGCTTGGTACAGCAACCTCGAGTCTAATATTGACCGTGGTTCGCTGTCACGAAGCGTGGATTCAGAGCAAACGGAGTTCTTACCGAATGTGTACTGCGAAAGCTTATTCTTGAGAAGCTGCTTTTCTTCGTTGGTACCCATGAGTGCCTCAAGGGACTTCAATGAGCGACTCAAACGCAACAGCTTTTCACCTGAAAATACAGACCCATTACGACGAGCTTTATATGGTTCTGGGGCCCCTATTGGATTAGTAGTTTCCCGTTGTACGTTAGCTTCAGCAGCTAGGGCCTCGGCCGCTACATCGTCGAGGTGGTACGTGTTCTTCGGCGAAACTGAGTACAACTTGTCCACAAGACTAGACAGTCCAGATCTCTGCATTGGTATGGGGCCCAAATATCCGTTGAACATAAGCGATTCGTTTGAAAGTGCCGAGTTCTTGCGGCCATTCATTTTCTGCATGGCATCATCGACAGCACCATAAGAAATGACTGTATCTTCTGAGTAGTCGACAGACAAATCCAGCAGTTTCCACTTGCTGTAGGTCTCGATAAACCGGTTGTATTTGGATGAAAAATTGCTAGGGAACCATCGATTTAAAAGCGTCCAATGCATATGGAAGCAGTATGCAAATGCAAACATCCCGGCACTGCGAAGCATGTGGAACTCGGAATCAGGATACTTGTGATCGTGCAAGCGCTTCAAAAGGGATAATGCAAGAAACTGGAAGTACTGAGACAAGATCACCTTGACGATCGACTTTAATCTTGATGAAGGTGTCCAAGTGGGAACTAAAAACAGCAATACGACTCCATAAAGTATAGTAGGCAAAACTTCCATCCATTCGCCATTGCTACCTTTTCCCTTCGTGATAAACAAGTCGCAAATCACCATTACACCGATTAGTAACACCATAAAGCCACATCCCAATGCTCTTACCGTTGAAAAATTTGAGAGTGAACGGTTCACCAAACAGCCATTAGTAGCAATTCCACACAGGGAAAACATGCCGGTTCCATCCACTATCTGATTCAGAGCTGGTAAATTTGAGATTTTAGATCTTTGTGTTGTGGCGAGTGGAGAAGATGCACAAATGCGGAAACTTAGTGCACTTGCGGGGCCCGGTGCAGGAAATATGTACTCAAAGGTGCGTTCTGGAGTGCTTAGATATGTCAAGAAGAGTGATTCCATTGGAGTCAAATCCAGAGATCTTCAACAACCTTGCACAAAAGATTGGTGTTTCGCCTGTGGTCCAGTTTTATGATGTGTATTCTCTAACCGATAAAGATCTACTTGCATTTCTTCCCCAGCCGGTATTTGGCATCATCTTGCTCTTTCCCATCACCAAAGAGTACGAGCAATACAGGGAACAAACCGACAAGTCTGTTGAGCCATACGCCAACGAGAAGACGGACAAAATCAGCTGGTTCAAACAAACCATAGGCAACGGATGTGGATTCTATGGACTTTTGCACCTAGTGGCCAATCTCCCAAGAGATCTAATCATTGAAAATCTGATGCTTAACAAGCTTTTGTTATCACAATTGTCCACCACTGCATCCGTGCAAGATGTAGCTACCATGGTAGAATCGTTGGAGCAGGCGATCCAGTTGGATGACAATTTTGGTAGCCAGGGCCAAACCACAGGTCCAGATGCAAACGACGAGGTAACATTCCACTTCATGTCGTTTGCAAAGGGAAAAGATGGCCATTTGTATGAACTAGATGGACGTAGAAAGGGTCCTGTTGATTTGGGAGTCGCTCAGGGTGATAATGTTGTCGATGAACCCCAAGTTATCGAGAAGATCCAGTTTTACATGGACAATGCCGATGAGGAAAACCGCCACAATTTTGCCATGATGGCCATAGGTCCGTCTATGGAGTAGTCATATCTGTCCCTTTATATCAATTTTACGAAATCCTGTGTGGACTACTATTTTGTTGATGCTTTCACGAGCAGCCGTCATGTCCAAGTCGGTATTGCTGACAAAGGCATTCAACTTGTGTGTGCTAAGGAAGCCTTGTAGTGTATCTTCGTTTGTGCCAAACTTTAGTTCTTGAGAAAGAAACGCCAAAGGCATTCGTCTGTAGGCTCGACTCATGGTGTTGAGCGCTCGTATGCGTTGCTTAGCAAGTAAATTTTGCTGCATCAATTTCTTTGCTAGCGGCATTTTCGAGCACAATGCTTCGTAGACGATGAAGAACTGGTGGTAATTGCCGTTTATTTGGCTGGCTTGGAGATCAAATGCGAGCTGGATCGACTCGTTTTCCGTTCCCCATTCACAGCGCAACTTGTTGATGTCCGAATGGTTTCCTGTCATCACCATGTATATAATACGATAGCAGGTGAACTCTAGCTCGAGCTGGCGGCCCTTAGGCAGCAATGTGTTTGAGCGTTTTTGGTCTCGAATGAGATAACTGAGTTGCGACTGGCACTGATTAAATTCACCAAGATCGTTATTTTCAAGCGCTATTCGGGCATGTGTCTCGTACACGTTGATGGCAAAGTCGTTCTTTATATGCTGGACCGTCAAGTCTTGACGAATGGACTTGAACTGGTTATTGATGTATGAATATTCCTTTTTTTCTGTACGATATCGGTTCAAAACGTAGTCTATACTCTTCTCCAAGACTGGTTGTGGACGCACCATGAGTGGATCGGGTTCTGATGTAAGTCTTAGGTAGTTTTTTTCAAGTGCTTGACTGCGGCCCACAAACACATCTGAAGTAGTCAAAGGTTTTCGGGGCAATGGTGCTGGAGAAGAACTGTTTTCCAGTTTAAACCGAGACTGCCGTTGCCGCTTACGCATATCGGAATCGAAGTCGTCATTTTGGACCTCGTGAACTCGTTTTCGTTGTAGACATTCTAGCTCCAATGGTCCTCCATCGAGAACAGGTATTTGCTGCCGGTCCCAATCATTTTCCCAGAGTTTCTGTAGGCTGATAGCTCGCTCTACAAGCTTCTCCATCTGTCCTTGGAATTCAAAGTTCTGTGCTGGTTGAAGATGAGCAGCTCTGACAAAACTAGTGTTCACGAATTCCTTTAATGAGTCTGGCCATTGAACTGAATTTTGGGCAGGAGGTTGCTGATGCTGCTGTGCTGGTACAGACTGCATCGGCTGCTGCTTACGACCTTTTCCAAGCTGCAAGGATGTATTTACTTCGTTGTATGGAGCCATGAGGAAGAGATACATATGGGTGTACTGGGTGGTCTTCTTACGCATGTCAGAATTGCAGAGAGAAGACTCAAAAGCTGTGAAGCAACAGAATACGAACAGCAAAGCTAATCCAATAGCCTAGCTAGTCTGCGAAACCTCCACAATTTCTGCATTTTTGTTTCCTACTAACGGTTAACCTCCACACCCACACACCACATATAGTATATCTGCAGCAATTAGCGAGTGATAGATCCTCAATAACGGTCCGAGTACATGGAAAGCAGCATTTAGAGACAGCCCAAACTAGATCTTCCCGCATACTATACAAACAAGCAGCACAACATCAGCATATCATACACTTTTAGATTGTCCAATTGGGTTTTCACCACCTTGCATTCATGAAATCAGCCATTTTCAACAATGAACCGAGACGGAAACAACATTTGCGTGCGACTCCTACTGCCTGGAGCAATGGACGCCGTGCCCAATCATCTAGTCCGTCTATCGGATCCACACCTCGGAAAGAAAAACCACTACCGTCATGGAATCTTCACGAAATGATGTCTTCCTACCAAGAAAACGGATCACTTCCGCCCATACTTTCACCGACAATACCGCAGAAGCATGAGAGTACCGATGACGTTCCACTCTCAATGTTATCTCCAACTTTACCTTCACAATTCACATTAGACCACCCGGCACCTAAGCGACCCAAGCCTCACTTGCAACAAGGGCCGGCCATTCCTCCGAGTAAGTCAAAGGTCAAGGTACGCTGGATCAACAGACTTGACCAAGTTCGTCCCAGGTTCATGTTGCGCATGAATTTCGAACCAGATAAGTACCGTCGTGCATTCGAAGTCACTGGTTTGGGCATAACTTCAGCTGATACACCTGCGAACGAAGTTAAGCTAAGCTCCTTGCTTCGTGAAGCCAGTTTAGTCTGTGAAAAAGTATCTGGTGATCGTTTGGTACCGGCATTAGCCGACTATCTTTTGATCCAGATTGCCATGGCTGCTCAGGAGAAAAGTGGCTCGCAATGGAACAAGGCTAGTGAGCTCAGTAACAAGCTTTCGGATGCCATATCACGTCTAACAAAGAGTGCACAGTCTTTGAAGGGAATCTCGTATATGGTGCATGCAGTTATTACTCGTCAAGAAATTTCGGTCTTAAAAAACGAACTTGACGTTGCCAAAGGCCAAGAAAAAATCATAGACATACAGAGACAGCTACTACAGAAGTACGATGACATCGAACAGTACTTGAAACGAGCATCACGGCTCACGAGTCGAATATCTCATGAACTAAGCAACACTGTTGGAAAACAAGCTCCAGCTCCTCCTAAAGCGAGAAAAACTTTAGAGCCAACGCATGAACAGTACATAATTCCGCTTACCTCGTTTTCCAGCATCGGAGAAGCCTGCGGGCTTTTATACCTGGCAGTTTCTGAAATCTCAAGCCACCAGTGGAAGGCAGACGATGTCAAAGTCGAGATATAGTGCACATAATTACATATACTTATCCTTATATATCCAGCTATTCCCAATGGACTTGTGTCCAAACAACTCGCCTAACCGCAACCAAGCGGCGGCTTTATGGTAGTCTTTTCGATGGTGTTTTGTCTTGACGGACCAGAGTTCACCCAACTGAACCATAGATGCCACGGCTCCCAACGAGCCTGCCTTTGCTAGAAATTGCATTCCCAAGGTTTCGTCTTTTTTTAATCCATATCCATGGATCAAGAACGTTCCTAGTTCATGATAAGCAGCAGGAACAGAGTTTTTGATAGCGATTTTGGAAAGCTTGGCGGTAGGTATATCTGAATATTGCTGATAAAGCTTGAGGGGATCCACAGGAGGGTCTCGTTGAACCAATGCGCCCACCATAGATATAAGAGTATCTATCGGTTGCTCGTTATATTGTGCTGCAACATTTTCTGGCACCTCTTCAAGACCATGCAAGAGTATCAGTTTACAGAGCCATTTGACCGATCCCATATCGTTCTGCTTCACACCTTGGCCCACATGTAACGCTAATGCATACAAGTACATGGCTCGAGTGTTGTGGAAAGGACTGTTGGCTGCAATTTGCAATTGATACAGCGCTTCACGATGTCGTCCCAGGGCACGAAGTTGTGAAGCAGCAGCGATACGGGTTTCCGGATCTATCTCTCGGTTTCCTGGGGATGTGTTGACTATTCCTGAGTCGGATATAATACGTCTTGTGGGTGTAGACGGAGATGCATTGGTTTTGTGGACGCTTTCACTGACCGATCTGGTGTGTGGTGATGAGGATGAGAAAGGACCAAAAGTATGTCCATGGTTCATTTTTGGCGTACGTGGGAGCTGCAGCAGTGTCTCGATCGACTGGCTGTCGCTGACATCTGCTATGAAACTATCATGGGAGTGATTTCTGTTATAGAGTATTGGTTTGTGCTGAATATCTTTGACGGTCGGATCTGGCCGGTTTTTGGAATTAGAGGCCTGTCGCTGCACTTGAGCATACTGTGGCACCTCTGCATCGTTGTTAGTTTGCATGTCGGCCACAAAGCTGTCTATGGATCGATTCTTGTTGAGAATGGCTCGAAGTTGCACATCTTTCACCGATGGTTCTCGCTGTGGTTGTTTCTGATCAACAGGAATTCGCAGTTGCGTTGGGGTGGTGAAAGAGAGCCCTCTGCTGAGCGGTTTGGACTTTCTCCTTTCTGGCTGGGAATACTTGCCCGATATGAAATCATCATCATCAAGCCCAAGCTTGTCCAAAAGCCTACCAGTACTTTTCACAGAAACGATACTATCCCTCTTTGCTAAGTCAAACTCAGACCACTCTGAGGACTCGTACAGGTATAAGGAGCTGTTTTCAGCAATATGATCTTCTGTTTGGGCATTCGTAGATAACGCTTGATCCCGCCCATTTCGTCGGAACAGGCCAGACGAAGCTAAATGGTTTTGTAGACGTTTCAAAGGAGAGGTGTTGATCGAATTGTCCATGACCTTGCAATCCACAATTCACAACAAGTGTTTTAAGCTAAAGTTACAACCAGCTATGTAAACGTTATTTTTATCAGTTACATAATACATCTGGGATGCTTATGCAATAGATCCATCAAAGTGTCAACGGTGCATATTTCCGAGGGCAGCAGAACGGCCGGTTTAGCCCTCGAGAACACGCTTTGAAAAATACGTCAACTTGTTGCAACCATCCTTCAGCCACAACTTTTGTGATCGCTTTTGTCCAAACAATAGCTTTGTAAAGCACGGCTGGGGTCTATACACTCCCCCACGGCATTGCGAAACATTTACCGGTGCGGCCCCAATTCTCTAGTGATTGCCGTTTGTAGACAAAGCGCCGTTTATAAAGAGCAGGCTTTGGCTCATTATAGATTTAGCAGATGCTTCAGCGTCCCTCAGAGTCGCCAGAGATCGACCCATCCACATACTCGAACTACCGTGACTTTACAGTTCAATCTACCAAGTTAGACTTGGAGGTCGACTTCGACCATGAGAAAGTAGCAGGCTCTGTTACGTACAAATTGACAAACAATACTGCTGCTAGCAATGTATTCCTCGACAGTTCATACCTCAACATATCTGCTGCATCAGTGAACGAAGAAAGGGTCCAGTTTGTGATCGGAGAACGCCAAACCCTTGGATCAAAGGTTTCGATTCCAATTCCCACGAACAACAGTAGAGAATTGACCGTAACTTTACGGTTTGAAACAACACACGAGTGCACTGCGTTGCAGTTTTTGCCTGCTGAGTCTACTGATGGTGGGGTAGGACCATATTTATTCTCACAATGCCAGGCGATACATGCACGTAGTTTATTTCCTTGTTTTGACACACCAGCTGTTAAATGTTCGTACGAGATGCTGGTGAAGTCCCCATACCCGGCAGTAATGTCTGGAAGACCGGTTTCTTCTTCCGATAACGTTTACAAATTCAGACAGCCAGTACCCATCCCATCATATCTTGTGGCCATAGCATCTGGAGATATCAGAAGTGCTCCTATAGGACCCCGTTCTCTGGTGTACTCGGAGCCAGTTCGTTTAGAGCTGTGCCAACACGAATTTGAAGCTGATATGGAGAACTTTTTACAGGCAGCAGAATCGCTCGTCTTCAAGTACGAATGGGAAAGGTACGATGCATTGGTTCTCCCTCTGAGCTTTCCTTATGGAGGAATGGAGAACCCAAACATTACTTTTGTGACTCCTACGTTGATTTCTGGTGACAGAGAAAACGTAGATGTCATCGCACACGAATTGGCCCACTCGTGGTCTGGAAATTTGGTTACCAACTGTTCGTGGGAACACTTTTGGCTTAACGAAGGTTGGACAGTGTACTTGGAAAGACGTATTATCGGCAAGCTTTATGGTGAACCTTCCCGACATTTCAATGCCATTATAGGATGGGCGGATCTTGAAAACTCGATTGCAGCAATGGGGGAGTCGGCCGAAAGATGGTCCATGTTAGTACACAACCTCAAGGATGGCTCAGACCCAGACGAGGCGTTTTCGACTGTTCCGTATGAGAAAGGATCCACCTTGTTGTACCATATTGAAACCTTGCTTGGACGAGACAACTTTGACAAATTCATTCCCCACTACTTTGAGAAGTTCAGCTACAAATCCCTCGACACATACCAGTTCTTAGACTGTCTTTATGCCTTCTTTTCTGACAGAAAGGCAGAACTTGATACCATTGACTGGAACACTTGGTTTTACAAGCCAGGCATGCCACCAGTGAAGCCACAATTTGACACCACCATGGTGGACGAATGCTACAAACTAGCTGACAAGTGGTTCCACAGCATCTCTCATGGCTCCGTAGAAGACTTTTCCAGCAACGATATCGAGAAGTTCACCGCCAACCAGTCGGTGGTGTTTTTGGACACCCTAGTCGCCATGAACAAATTGGACTTCAAGTGGAATAACCATACCGAGGCGTTGAAGAAGATGGCACAGGTATACGGTGTCTACTCCAAGTCCACAAATGCTGAAGTGTTGTTCCGCTGGTTCGTTCTTCAAGTTACCGGAGAGAACCGTGAGTACTATTCCAAGTTGGGAGAATGGCTCGGAACCGTGGGAAGAATGAAATTCGTTCGTCCTGGATACGTGCTCTTGAACAAGGTAGACCGCCAAATGGCCGTTCACTACTTTAAAAAGTTTGAGAGCCGCTACCATGCCATCTGCAAAGCGATGGTGAGGAAGGATCTCGAAATCGAGTAGGAGTAACGGGTTAAGGTGATTAGAGGACTAGCTAGGAGCAGACCAATGGATATGTAAATTAAATCGAACACGAAAAGAGTACAGCGGTAAATCAGCAAAACCTGGAACACTGAAACACGGTATTTTAGGCATTTCAGTAAGAAATGAAGTGAGAAATGTAAAAAAAAAGTTGTTCAAAAACGAATGCTAGACGGAAAAGAATAAACGAATACGAAGAAAGCCTTCAGCTACTCTTGGAGATATACGCAGCATATCGTATTCTACACGTTCCGTATTGTATTTTGCATTGGCGCAGTTCTGTGCACACCGTTAGATATCGCGAAATCAACACGTAAAGACTATAATGAACTTTTCGTTTTCAAACATTCCTGTAAGTAAGCAGTTTCTACTGGCTTCCAGACCCTTCTAACGCAGCTCTCGCAGTTCAGAGACCGTTTTGGTATAGAAAGACTTCGTGGAGATGTCACCAACATTCTGTCCACGATTCTGAAGCTCCGCCCGCCTCAAGAGTTCTTTGATTTTCGCCGTATTTCGAAGCCTGCCAACTTTGGGGAAGCACAGGGCCGCGTGTCGTACAACTTGGGCTACTACTCAGCCAACTATGTGGCCATAGTGGCTATTTTGAGTGTTTATGCACTTGTCACCAACTTTCTTTTGATGTTTGTCATTTTCCTCGTTGCTGGAGGTGTATTTGGAATCAGCAGATTGAACGGAAACGACTTGGTGTTGCCGTTTGGCCGGTTTAATGCCTCCCAGTTGTACACTGGACTCATGATCGTTGCTATTCCGTTGACGTTTTTGGCCAGTCCCATTTCCACGATGATGTGGCTTATCGGGTCGTCGATTGTGACCGTAGGAAGCCACGCTGCGTTGATGGAGAAGCCGATTGAGACGGTGTTTGAGGAGGAAGTGTAATAATAGAGCAGAAGAATAATAGCCAGTTAGGAGAGATTAGGAGAGATGGAGGATGGATGTAGAAGGTAAAATAGAACACATGATGAGAGAGAATAGGAGAGAATAAGATACCACACACGATGCTGACTGCCACGACTAAATTAATTCGAGTAGTATGGTGCTATGCACTTCGTCATTCTAAGTTCTTGAGCATTTCGTACGTTCGTCATGTTCCACGCTCTTCGTCTCTTCTACGTCATTTCCTCTTCTACATCTTCTGTCCATTGACTTATATTAACATGCTACAAATCTCTTAGATGTGCAACTTAGTTCTTCTCCAGTGTCTTCTCTTAGCGTTGTATCTGATGGTGTTACCGCTTCTCAATCTGATCCACTGAGGCAATGGTCTGTTTTGCTTTTGGGCCTTGGCCAACTTTTGCTTGGTCTTGAAAGATTTTTGAGACTGAGTTAGTACAGAACATGGAGTAGACAGCATGGGTGTCAATTGAACGACCAGTATATCGTTACTGTCGATTATGGTTCACGAGTCATATTTCTTAGCATCAATTACTTCCGCATTGAACGGTTTGTACATCTTCACGCATCAACATGATGTGCCACATCGATATCCACCTCATTTCTCAACATATGCTCATATACGCTGGATACTTACTGGCATCTTGACTGTCTCGTGGAAAAGTTTTCTGAAAAATTGTGCGCACCCAACAGTGCCGCCTGCAGACAGATCCCACGTGCCTTCTCTCAGGGCACAGCCCGCGTCTTCAGTAGCCGCGAAATTTTTCAGATATCGATTTTTCACCACAACCCACCATGACTAGAACCTCCGTGTTGGCTGATGCCTTGAACGCCATTAACAATGCCGAAAAGACCGGTAAGCGTCAAGTTTTGATTAGACCATCCTCCAAAGTTATCATCAAATTCTTGAGTGTGATGCAAAAGCACGGATACATCGGTGAATTCGAATACATCGATGACCACAGATCGGGTAAGATTGTTGTGCAACTTACCGGTAGATTGAACAAGTGTGGTGTCATCTCCCCAAGATTCAACGTCAAGATCGGAGACATCGAAAGATGGACCGACAACTTGTTGCCCGCCAGACAGTTCGGTTTGGTTGTGTTGACCACCTCTGCTGGTATCATGGACCACGAGGAGGCCAGAAGAAAGCACGTTTCCGGTAAGATTTTGGGATTCGTTTACTAGACGAGCATATACGGCGAGGGCTCGGCGCCTAATACATGAGAAATAAGATAGTGTAGAGTGTAGAGAAGAAGAGAGAGGGCGGGGCCAAGAAGACAAGTATCTAGTACAGAGAGGAACTCACTAAAGTTCTGAAATGAACTCTTTGTTGATATGAAGTGGACCTTTCATAAGTTTAAAGTGGAGTTCTCGAGATTGAAGTGTACCTCAATTGGAGTGGATTTCGTCGGAATATTAATACATGAAATACAAGAAGCTACGGGCTCTCGTGCTACTTCAAGAGAAGACGACAGATAGTACACTAACCTAACGTAGCCTTTACAACACCATTCTGATCACTTTCCTGCTCCTCATGCACCGATCCTGTATACAAGTAGGGCGCGCCCTAATATCCCACACGTGCAAGCTTCCGCGCCGGTGTTGAAAAATTTGACCATCTCAATTCTACATCAAGAACTACCCATGTCTTCTGGTATGTAAAATCTGGCGTTTGTGCGTCAGGAAAGCGGTGATACGTGATACTACACTACACGGAAGTCATAGAAAGTGCCCTGAGTCTTGATATGTACAACAGGAAAGGTTTTTGAAAGCCCCTGCAAATCATAGACTTTCAGTCGGCACCGTATTACGCTTTTCTGACGACACAATCTCATTATTACTTCATTGCTAACCCAGCTCAAGTTAGAGATAACACTCAGGTGTTCGGTGTTGCCCGTATCTTTGCTTCGTTCAACGATACCTTCGTCCATGTTACCGATTTGTCCGGTAAGGAAACCATCTCCAGAGTTACTGGAGGTATGAAGGTCAAGGCCGACAAGGACGAGTCCTCTCCATACGCTGCTATGTTGGCTGCCCAAGATGTTGCTCAAAAGTGTAAGGAAGTCGGTATCACCGCTGTCCACGTCAAGTTGAGAGCTACCGGTGGTACTGGTACCAAGACCCCCGGTCCAGGTGGTCAATCTGCCTTGAGAGCATTGGCCAGATCCGGATTGAGAATCGGTAGAATCGAGGATGTTACCCCAGTTCCATCTGACTCCACCAGAAGAAAGGGTGGTAGAAGAGGTAGAAGATTGTGAATGGGCAGTTGTTGGGTGTTGTTAATGATATTGTGAACTATAAACTCGACACTCTGCATGGTTCTATAGTCAATAAATTGTCATGTACTGGTTTTGTTGTAGCACTGTAGGAGTGAAAAATCGCATCGAAAATATATTCGAGAAGAATGGCATGATAGTGAAAACGGCAGCGAGAATATCCCCATTGACTGTTTCTGGGCGATGTTGGCGGCACTTTTCAACTGCGTATGTCAACAAGGAAGTGTCAAGTAACCTTAAAAACGTAGCTAAAACGATATTGGCACAGTCAAATCCACTTTTGTCCGAAAAACTTCCACTCAAACCACAAAAACACACTAAAGAGGTACCATTTGCTCAACCGTATTATCCCTTGGACCTCCCACAGCTTCAGAGAGCTCTGTTTCGACCGCTGGTATCCACCAACAATGAAATTTCGGGCGAACAAGCTCTGAGCCTAGGTGCCATGTGCATTGAGTTCACTTTTACAAAGTATATTCTTCGTACAAGACCACATACCAGTGAAAAAGCAGTACAGAATTTCATAACACGTGCCAGAGGAACTCTTTTAGAAGTAATTGGCACCGATGAGTCCTCATTGTTCGAAACTATCGGTCATTACTGTTATCTCAAACAACAAGAATGTGAACAGTATCTTGTTTCTTTGATAGCTGAAAACGCACGTACGGCAGAATTGGGTACTCTGTTTGGGAGATACTTCAATACTATCGCATCAAGTAGCCACAGAATCGACGATACGTTGATCTGGAACACATCGATTGTGAATGTTGACGCAGAGTTTCCCATACTTGAGGATTCAAGTGTGTTTAACGAAGCCTACCTCTTTTCCCTGACCACTTTGAACAAGGTGACCGAAAGTTTAATACACGGTGACAAAAGAAAGATCCTCGAAAAGCACCATCAGTTGTATAACTTTGGAAAGCTCTCATTCACATATTACACTACTCTTTGCGCTTTAAAGCAAATCCCAGAAACCGAAAAGGTTTTAGAGGCAATTGACTCAATTGCGGAGCATACAATGTCATTCATTAAGTTTTCGGGTGTCCGAAAGATATCACTTTCACCAGAAACTGCTACTATATTGCGCAAACAAGGCGAGCCAACCAATGACTTCTTCTTCCGTTACTTGGGCTTATTGGAGATCGAGAACTCGCAACCGTGCGTCCAATGGATTGACTCTATTGTGTCCAAGTCACACTCTGGTTCACTTAACCAAATGTTCTCCAAGCGCTTTAACCAATTTGAGAGTAAACACGCCGCGAGACTTCCAAAAGTTGACCTTTCCTCTTTTAATGATGTACAATTGAAAACCTTGGAACGTCTAGGACAATTGACTGTATCTCTCGCAGCATCAAGCCATGCATTATCATCCGACTTGTTGCACTATACGGAGTACCGCAATAAAATTCACTCACAACTTCAAAGTATAATTGGAGAAACAAAAAGTGACAGCCAAGTTTTAGGCTACCATTCATTTCACAACCTGGAGCTTGTGTTTAGAATTCTTGGACTCACTACTAATATGTCACCCAATAGCATTTTTAACCTCAAGCATCTTTGCTCAGCAAGGTCCATTCCGAGAATGGCCATCGATCCGGATTTTAAACTTCACAGAGAAAGTCCCCTATCATTACCTGAGCTCGAGGACTCTTCAAGGATCACCAGACTTCTTATGGTAAACAGTTCTATTATCCTGACGAAGAGCAGTTCGAGTTTAAAGTCTTGGAAAAATGATAGAATACTCAAAAATAGTCTTTACGCATGGAGCTCTCACGGGCAATTAATCTTCGACTATTTTTGGAGTAGAGCATTATACAAAAATTTCAAAGATGATTACATGGGTCATATTGAGGACGTCTACAAATTGATAAAATCCAATGCATACAAGGCATTCGCTTTGGATTCAGCTAACGTTTTCACTGGACTCATTGATGATAAACAATATTCTAATGTTTTGGCATCGAACAGCGATGCAAGCGCTTTGATACACACTCAGTTTGGCCAGTATATCTCAGCTCTTCATATCGATGACGTCAATACCGTCCAAAACTGGACAAACAGATTGGCAGAATTTGTGGTTCAACTCTTCAATGCACATCGTGTGGAAGATATATCCTCTCTTACTATTGCATTGGATGAAGAACTCAAGAGCTACGACTTTTCTTTAAACAAAGCATCGAAAGAAAATCAATTTTCAAAGCTCGGTCAGAAGTTTGTTGAGAACGAGAAAAACGCTGTTGAGTTCTCGCAACGGCAAGTTCAATCGTATCTGCAGTTCATAATTGATAAACTTCTACTTAATGAGAGGCTTCCTGTTTTCATTGATAAAAGAGAACGAATGGTAAGCTTTTTGAACGATGGTATTAAAGTAAAAGGGTTTCGAACTGCATTGGTCAATGCCGTGGGTGACAAAAAGCTATTTTCAAAGCATCTTGAGAGTGCATGGGGAACACGATTCAGTCCATTTAAATTAAGAGTACCCGATCTTGATCTCATTTTACTGGCAGGTCCCAAGCCTACCAAATTCTATTGTTGGGATACCGAACTCGTTCTCCCCCGGGTAGAGCCAACCAATTTGCATAAACTACTTTTAGTTAACTACTACCAGTCAAGAACTTTTCTTGCTCGCAACGGCATCAAAACGAAAAACGTTCATGAACTTCCTGATACATGTACCAAGTTTGGGACATTAGGAGGAGATTATTATGATTATTTGATTTCCAGGCATGTCGAAAAGCATTTCCCTCAAGACGTCGCCGACGCAGTAATCAGTTTACTACAGGATAGAAAATTTTTGGCAGCGATATGTTCACGGTCGGGAATCTTATACAGACCTTTTGAACTGGAATACTACACCCGTTTGATGGAAGACAACATCACCAACGAGTATTACTTCCTCCGGTACAGTTCACAGAGCTTCCGTCAATACTTTGGGCTGATAGCACTTCAGAGTCCACAGTTGGCAGAAGAGTGGGTTAGTGCTGTTGTCGAAAAGTTAACCACCAAACATGCCGAGCAAATGGTTCTGCAGTTGGCAAAAGCTATAGACGATGTGGTTTTTCGCAGCCATTGAAGTAACCAAATGCAGGGTGCGGCGCACAAGTGTTATCGGTGTCGCAAATCATTACCGAAAGCAGTCGAACATAGCGAATCCTATAGATATAAGAGTAACTGAAGTCAATAAACAGGGAACAGTCAAAACACAAGGATATCAGCTTCACGATGTCACTTTTTAAGACTGCTTTTTTCGTATTTTGCGTGATGGCTGTGACAATTGGCTTGAGCTACAAATACTTGATAGCACTCTACGCTAAGAAATACAACAAGGGAGCAAGTAGCGAAAAGTCACTGTACGGAAGCGAACAAGTACTTCCAGAGCCTACTCCTCTTATGATCACTCCGGAGCAGGTAAAAAATTACGATGATCGGCCCTGGCGGCCATTCAGATGGCCATACCATCAGACCATGTCGATATTCAAATTAGACATCAACCACTGGCTTGACATGGATAAGTACTACTGGCACTACCTCGAAGAAAAAAGAAGAGTGTGGTTCAAGTACGGCAAGGAAAACATAGACTGCTTACCGGAAGGTGAAGACGCATGTATGGAACTCATGGAAACGGTGGTGGACCATCTTTTGAAAAGATATCCGCTCTTGTTCACTATCTTGGAGGATAAGGGGAGCAAGGGAAGAGTTGTTCGGAACGAATTGACGAAAGAAATATTGGATATGAGGCTTCCCTTGAAAGACCCACCGCTCATGTATGTGACCAAGTTGGCGAAGGAAGATTTTTATGTCGTCAAAAAGAATCCGAATGATGGAAGGCATTACTTGGTTGCTGCAGCTGTGCCATTCCCTGGAGGGCTGTTCGGAATCGACTCGAAGATCGGACATCACATCGACACCATCCACGAAGGTGTGCCGTACTACAAAGAAAAGTTGCAGAAATCAATGGAAAGATGGTTCAACAGAATGCTGCCGGGTGAACCAGTGGAGAGAGCTTCGTGGTACATCACCTGGGACCATAAGCTCAAATTAAACAATGTGTATCAACTTCCCCAGTACCAGCCTAATTTCGAAGCGGATTTGCAGTCCACAGAACCAAGGCAATTCAACGTTCGTGTTGAAAGACAGACACTCCGAAGATTACCAAAGTCCCAAGCAATCATTTTTACAAACCATCCTGTTTTTTATTCTATCGACGAGATGAAAGACGAGCCATTGGTCCCTTCGCTCTTGAAAAAAATCTTGTACGAAGGACCAGAGAAGATCATCAAGTACAAGAACTTTGAGCGGTTCAGAGACCACATCTCTGGCTATCTTGACCAGTTGATCAATCGCCAGCTCGAGTTGGGCATTATTACTCCAGAAACGCCACTTAAAACGCTTCCAACATATCCGTTTGCACATTTCGTAAAGACAGATTTTGATTATGTCAATGGCTGGACCAATCCCAGTCCGAGCTATGACAAGAGCAAGAACTACACGGAGGAAGCTAAACAAGAAATAGTGTATCCAAACGACTAGTCGACTTCAATCCGAAACGGATGGATTTTTTTGTCATGAATTGTGTGTTTATAACATCATAACAATACAATTATACTGGTAGACACTGTATGACGGACAGCCGAATGCTTCTAAGCAAGTACTTTCGTCACTGCCTTTGTATATACTATGGCTGCGAAAAGTGGCTCGACCAAATAAGCTATACACAGGTAACGGAATCGCCGTGCGTACTCTTTACAAATGCAGTAGTATGCGCGGAATTACCAGATGCAAAATTTAGCAGTAAAAAAATCAAGCTTATCTGGTTTAAAATCCACAATTAGTCATCTTAAACTTTCATAAGTTGAATGCCAATTCAAAGTGCTGCTGAGCGGCCCATAGAGGCTTTTGAATTACAACAACCTAATGCCGTGAGCTCTGGAGTATTCCACACAAATGAGCAAGATTTTGATCCAGCTGCTAGTAGTTCAGTTTCCTCCAATGAAGAGTTGGTAAGTCCTACTTTTCCAGATGGCGGAACTAAGGCTTACAGTGTAGTCTTTGGTTCATTCATGGGGTTGGTTTCTACATTTGGAATGTTGAATTCCGTGGGTGCAATTCAAGCATACTTATCTTTACATCAGTTGGCCCATGTCGAGACTTCTACTACATCATGGATTTTCTCCATCTACTTGTCATTATCCTTCGCGCTTGGTGTTGTTGTGGGACCGGTTTTCGACAGAATTGGTAGCCGAATACCACTCATTTTGGGAACTTGCTTGTCGTTCGTCGGCGTGATGTCCACTGCAAATTGCACAAAAGTGTGGCAGTTCCTTTTAGCTTTCTCGTTCTGTCTCAGCTTGGGCAATGCACTTATCATCACCCCGCTCATCGGTGTAGTAAGTCAGTGGTTTTCTCGTAAGAGAGCAGTGGCCATCGGAATTGCAACAACTGGAGGTTCTTTGGGCGGTATTGTCATCCCGTTGATGCTTCGGTCACTCTACACAAAAGTGGGATTCGTATGGGCTATTCGAATTTTAGCCCTTTTCTGTCTAGGGTGTCAGTTGTGTGCCATAGTGTTGGCAACTTCCCGAGACGGGCTTACGGAACCTTCTCATGATGAAGACGCCAAGCTGTCCAAGTTCATTGACTTCAGACACCTTCTTGACCTCAAGTTGTCGTTCTTGATCGCTGGCACGTTTGCATTGGAATTGGCGTTGATGTCGGCCACTACATTTTTCGCTTCCTACGCCATAAAGCAGGGCGTTTCACAATCTTCTGCATATCTCTTGTTGACCATATTTAACGCAGCTGGTGTGTTAGGGAGATGGATCCCTGGTTACTTCGCTGACAGATACGGACGTTTCAACGTGATGGTGCTCATGTTGATTGGGTTTGCTATTTCCATTTTGGTGATATGGCTTCCTTTTGGAACACACCACGGTGCCATCTATACATTTGCTGTGGTAGGTGGATTTTCCAGTGCTTCCATCCTCACCTTGACGCCGGTTTGTCTTGCTGAAATAACACCTGTCAACGAATTTGGTCTGCGTTATGGACTCCTCTACATCATTGTTAGCATCGGAAACCTCTTTGGTGTTCCTATAAGTGCAGCCATCATCGGCAACGGCAGCCAGGAAGGCTATAGGATGTTTGTACTCTTCTGTGGGTTGTCTAGCCTTGTTGGTGCCGCACTATGGTACGTCAGTCGTTACTTTATAGTGGGCACCAAGTTTAATGTCAAAGTATAATTGCTATGAGCTAAATAAACAAACTATGCACGTCTCTTGGCGCTGCCGGCAGCAGGTTTTTGTACTGGTTGTGTTTGTGGCTCTGGTTTGGCCAAAACCACAACTTCAGGCTCGGTGGTCTTTTGGGAGTCTCTCTTGTTGATCTGCTCGGCAAGCTCCGGGTTTACAATCAGCAATACGTACGGCACCGCCATAGTTATCAAGCACACAATGAACATGGTGGTGTATGTTCTGTTCTTGAAAATGAATCCAAACGGACTGTCAAGCAAGATTTGGTTGAGGCCGCCTTCTTGGTTTTCGTAGTATTGCACGGTGCCAATGATAGGAATCTGGAGTGGATTTGCTGCGTCCACAAGTGCACGAGACGATGCATTGACTGCTCTTCCAAGGGGATGCTTAACAGCTGCGGTTTGTCCTTCCTCAGACACCTCGATCTGCCATTTGGAATTTTCCACCTCGAAGTCGTAGCTGTTTACATAGAGTTCATAGAGGCCAGGAGAAAGATCCAATGCCTTGAAGCCATAGTTACTCTCAACCGTGAGAGCTTTCGTTTTGCCTTGACCGCTAAGTTCGACTAGAACTCTCGATTGATACGAAAGTCCATTTCTGCCGGGTGCAATTCCTTGGTAGTCTTCAACCGCACCGGTGAATTGACCATACAAGGATGCCGCGGTAACCACACTCAACAAGTATACAGCAAAAGAGAACCGGAACATGCAATCGAGATTAGGAAATTCACTAACGTAGTGACAGGTGTGGGGATGTTTTTCGGGTATAAAAGCGTCCATCGCGAATTTTTTCTCTATTGTACCTGTGTTGGTATTATTGTAGGGCTTTAGTTCCGACTCACGTCTTTTCCAGGACTGAAACTCTCTACAACCAACACTAGAGTGAACTAGTCGCATCCTCGGATGCTGGGTAGTCACGGAAATTGCGGGCGCGGCTGCCAAACCTTCTGGTGATTGCAGCTGGGCATTCTAGCCTTCCAAACATTCGTTGTAGATATCGTAGTTATTGTAGTCAGCGCCTGCGCTTCATGGCACGCGAGCCCCACTTGTCGTAGCTGTACATGCCGAGAGCGATGAGCGACAAACCGCAAAATTGGAGTGTTGAAATGACGCCAAACCATTTGTCGGAGTTGTCTGTATTGGCTGTTCCGATTGCCCAGACGAGGCTGACGGTGATGAGCACAATCCGCTTCATCATGGATGCAATCGAGTAGGAGAGCGCAGGAATCAGTCCTAGGAGATGGAACGCCAAAAGGGTTTGGAGAAAGTGGGAAAGTGAGTCGAGAACGATGAGCAACACCACGTAGAGAAACTCAGACGACGCGTCGATATCTGCGTCGGACGAGGATACCCACAGCACCAACAGGAGCGATTCTCTGAACAAGAAACCGGTGAACAGACAGCCGAAGCCTATGCAAGAGCAGTAGAAGATAGTCGTCATTCGGTCTGGTTTGGATGACTCGGACACAAACAGATTATTGTCGTGGGCCACCTGTAGGTATTGGTGTTGCTGGTTGTTGGACTCAGCTTGTTTCTCGTCGAGACGGAGGTCGGAGGTGGAAAAGGGTAGTCTTATGGAGTTGGTACGCTGTCTGAAGCCCTTGGGTTTCTTTTCAACGTGGAAGCTTTCTTCCTGGGTATGGTACTCCGGGAGCGGAGTTGTGGGTCGGCTGGGCTCAGTGTTAAGCATCAAGGATGCTGGCTGGCTGGGTTGGTCCCAGGTGATCAATTCCTTGCCGTAAATGTTTTGCGCTGCAAAAATGACCATGCTGAGAAAACAGAACAAAAGGCCTGTCACCTGGTTGGCCGTGAACTCGCCGTGAAAGAATTGAGTCCCTGACTCCGATATAATGATCAAAACCACTCCCATGACGAGCGGTGTGAGCGAGAAGAATGTTGCAACTGGAATGTGCACTTTGTACACTAGACGATATCCGAACACTATAAAAAGCGGCGAGAGCGCTTTAATACTCGATACGGTAGATAGTGGAATCATAGAGGTGGCTTTGAGCGACGAAACCTTACCGGTGAACTGAAAAAGTCCAAGCGGACTGACTTTTAGAAACGAATTGCGGTGGAAAAGCGGTCTAGAAGGATCTGTCGGTATGCTTCCCGGTGGAAAGTGTTCTGCGGCATCGGGAAAAGCCTTGGAAGTGTATATGAAGGTTGCTGAGAGTAAAGCGCCTAACAAAAACTGAGCCTGGCTGAGAAAAAGTGGATAGTTGAAGCGAACGAGAATCAATTTGGTCAATTGCGACGTTATGGACGAAACTAGGTACCATACCAAGCACGTAGCGGTGGTTTTCACCTGTACAGGGGGTAGGAATGACGCCATAGTGATGGCTGGAATGCAATGTCAATACACTCCGCAGCCGAGCATTGGTGATAGTTGAGGTGCAGGAGGTCCATACGGCTGCAACTCTGTAACTGTACTCTATGTTTGTCTACTCTACCATACATATACACGGCCAGCGACATCACCGATGACCAACTGGAGAACACCCCTGGTCAAACGGTCGTCGAAGTCCACCTCGGTTTTTTTGAGGAGCTCAATACAGCTCACGGTCTGGATGTCTGTTTCAGATATATCCACATGGTTGATGGCTTCTAGCTCCCACAGAGCTGCCAGCGGCTTCAATTCGAGCACCTGGATGCTGGTGGACTGCGCAGTTGAAAACGCCAACGCCAATATTTCATTGTTCCAGTAGCTGTGGCTGTTGACGATTGAGCGCCTATCTGACGGAACCATGGTGCCGTTGGAGCTGGCGAACGAAATCGCCGTTACCGTTTGTGCTAACGACTGCGAGGCGATCTTCTCGCCGTTTATTGTGAACACTGTGAGGAAATGACCTTCCTTAGTTTTGGAAATCGTCGCTATGTTTCCCGTGTCCTCAGAGAGAGCGATGAACTCTACATTAGAGACCGCTAGCTTGCGCATGAATTTGTACCGTACCAAGTCCCAACATATGGCGAGTCCTGAGGCATCAAAACTCACTCCAGTCCGGTGGCTTCTGTTGTACTTGATGGCTTTGATCTCCGACTCGTGGCCGCGGAGAATGGATTGGAAATGGAGGCTCTTGGACGAATGGAACTTCCACACGTTGATCACACCGTCCTTGGCTCCCGTAAGAAACTGTTTGTAACCCATCTGCGTTATGGCCACGATATCAAAGTCGTGGAGACCGAGGAAGACCGTCGAGTTGATGATGAGCGACCCGCTCTCATCCCGAAAATGATTGACTTTGCGGATCAAAAGATCGTCTTCAGCAGTGATGCACGATGGTCGTCCGACCCATTTACTTCCCTTGGTGCTCCACTCTACCTTCTTAATTGGCAAATGAAGCTTGGATTCGAACAGAAGCTTGGGAGGTCCATCGACACAGCTGGCTACCATGTACAAGCTTGGCACATTGAGCACTTCCTTGGCCAAGTGTGGACGGTGAAATATCTTCACTGGTGTCTGCCCGAAGTTGTTTATGGCACCAATGACAGCACGCTTTTCCATTTCGTCATCAATATTGTCAAGGTTGATCGCTCCGTTGTACGATAAGTGGTGGAAGACATTGAGACTCTTCACCGCTTCGATTCCGCTTTGTTTGAACCCAAAGATCAAATCTATCCAGTGGTGCAAATTGGCCGATACATACGGGCTCTCTAAGGCTTCTCTGTTCCTGGCAATGAACACCTTTGGATCGCCTTTCGCCCAGGGTGGTAAAACAACGTCATTCACTGATGACCCATTCTGAAGAAGACCCAAATCGAAGTCGTTCGAGTTGGTCAAAAACTCTGGCAAATAGAAAAACTCCGGCGTGAGCTCTTTCACATCCGTGGTGTTGTCCTTGGCTGCCAGATTCCATGCTTTCTCCACAGAATAAAACAACCTATCGGCATGATCAAATTTTCCACCTTGCAAAAGCAAATAAGATTGCACATGCGGTCTGAGTCTTATAAGATAGGACGTCACAATCATTGCTGATGAGTAGTGCGTACCGTAATGGAAGGCTGGAGCCTGTTCGTCGTGCAAACTATCAAGTGCTTCGTATCTCTCCTTGAACTGATTGGCTCGAGGTTGTGTTTGTGCACCCATTGGTTTCGAAAGATCTCTGTATGATGAAGGGTTCAGTAAATCCAAAGTTTCACTGGTATAGTCTGCTATAACCCACGGAAAGACTGGGTACTGTGTCAAGTCGTTGTATGTTCTACCTGCAATGGTGTTAATGATCATGAGATAGTAGAAGTTGGATATCTCGCCCATGCGCCATTTCTTTGTTGCTTCTAAGACGTTGTGGTTTGCAAAAGCCAGTGTGAGTTTTGTCGCAAGAAAAGAGCCGGCATTCGAGTTGTTGCTGCTTTGTTGTAGCAACGTTAAGTTGAGCGCCTTGGTAAGGTCTGAATCTAGTCCAACACCAGTAGCCAAGGACAGAAGCTTGGAGTAAATGGCATCACGATCCCTCGTGGACAAACAAGTTACCAAAACGCTGGCGCCGTCGCTGAAAAATATCTCCATAGCCACATCTCGAAGCAAAAACTGTCTCTTTGAAACACAACTGAGTTTTTCCAAACCCCAGTTCTTGTTTCTGTGTAGTTTGTGGTCCACTTTAGACGTTGCTGACTGTGAGTTGATAAGCTGAAGATACGGATCACGAATCTCAGAAGGCGCATTTACTGCGTTCACCACTGTTCCATCATCACAGTGCAAGTAGTTTTCAATCAAATAAATATGTGTGTTGCCAAGTATCATCAAGCTTTCAATGGGGACGAGACCATTGATCTGGCTGACATTCCATAAAGCAACAATTTTGTCGCCCATGTAGAGACTCCGCAATACCCTGCGATTCCGATCATCGAAGTCTGTCTTTTCGTCGGTCTCTCCGTTGTCTTTGATTACTTCGTAGTCATCAGCTTCGAGTGCGTCATCTTCGTCAGCCGCTAATGTTATAGCATTTATACCAGACACAGCTTCTTCATAAGTAAGTGATTGGTTTTTGAGAGCGATCTGCTTTGTAGGCACACTGACGTTATATGAAAGACGCTCCAGGTCAGCAAGGTGCTCTTCGAGAATCATTCTTTTTCTCATACTATCGTGGTTCTCAATGTAATCCAATGCATGTCTTACAATTGCTTTTTTGGAAGACTTTTTGCCCAAGAGCCTGGTAAACTCTATCTTGTAGCCGTTGTAAGAGGAAATAAAGTACTGTGAGTTCTCTTCCTTGTCTTGAATTGTCCGGTTGTACTTGAATGTTTCAGTATGAATAATCAGATTTTTGAGTTTCTCACAGTCTTGTACAAAAACATCTGAGTAGCTACGTTCATTCAAGCCCAAGGAACTTCCATTGTGCAATGTGACGCTTAACATATCAAGAACCTTGAGACGGTTTGATCCGTGACCCGGGCTTCTTTCTTGAGAACCAACCACAATGGAATAGTTTGACATGAAAAACTTCTTTATCATTGGAAGGTGAATACTCTTCAAAGCTTCGGAATCGTTTTGAGATAAAAGTGCCTTGTAGAATTCTATAACAATCGGTTCAAGATCTTGCTGACTTTGTGTTGCTGCGTCATGGATAACATGTTCAAAGCTGTTGGAAACATGCATGTATAATGTACGCATGAAACTGATAGTATATTCCATGGAAACTGACTGCTCTGGTTTCAGGAGCTTGAAAAACACTGCCCACAATATAGTTAAAATTTTGCTTAATTGGACTTCAGATAAAACCTCTTTCTGAAAAACAGTGGCTTGTCTATAGAGGATGAACTCAATCACAGAGTTCAATTCATTTTCCAACTTGGAAAGAGTCGCATCATGATTGGGAAAAGTTTCACTGGAACGTTCATTCCCAACAGCAGTATCTGAAATCTCGAAAAAACGCAAAACAATAACCTCACCTAAGTTCTCTTTCGTTTTTGTCAATAATGGAGTCTTGTGTAACTTTGATCTCGAAGAGTCCACAAGCTCAATAATCGAAACGAGACACTTAGCGTATAGCTCAGAAGTTTCAGGGCTGATATAGTAATGCTGTTGAATGAAGTTGTCAAAATAGTACTCTAGGATAGTTAAGGAACCCTCGATGAATGTTTGCGTATTATTGTCATGGTTTGTTTCTTCCAATCCACTCAAAAACTGGTCAATGTGACCAATAATGTTGGGAAAGATGATGTCCAATACTATCTGTTTGGTAATGTCATTGAGTGATCGTAACACAGATAATAAACTCTTAGGGTTATTGATCATGGCAAAGAAAATCTCTGTTAAAACCTCAACCCAATCATTGTAGCAAGATTGAAAATTTACTTTCACGTCGTCATTTAACCACGAAAGAGAAAGCCGCAAATGGGCTATCAACTCAAAGGTTCCTTCTAAATATTCAGCACTTGTGTAAAAACGAGATAATTCTGGTACCTTACGAAATCCGGTTCTTATTACATATGGCATTTGATTTAACAAATGCAACACGTTTAAGGAAACCTCTAGATTGTCGTTGGTCTTCACAATTGGCTTCTTGGGGGAGTTTGGGGCACTCAAAAGCTTTCCACTTGCTTTGCTGAGATCATTCATTGATTGAAGCAATAAATTATTGAGGATCAAAAGTAGCTGTCGAAAGACCAAAACACTCTTCTGGTCTTCTTTAGAAGCGATGGTATCGATAATCAGCAGAAGAATGGCTCTATCGGATTGCTCACTTGAAATGCTGCCAACATTCGTGAAAAAGTCATCTGCAAAAGACAATCTAAACAAGTTTGCAACAACAAGATCATTTGACCACCATTCTTTCAAGTAAAAGGTAAGCACTTCCTTACCGTGGCTTCCGTGGAAGAACCTCTTCTGGACATTTGGTCCAAGGGACTTGAGAAGTTTTGTGAAGAGTCTCAAAGCACAAATGACAACAGTTTCGTTCGTCAGTGACGTATTCTTGGACCCGAGTAATAAGAGAATCCAATGCCAGGTGATAGCTCTAGAAAACCGCTTCACCTTTCTTGGCAGCTTTGTCTTATCACACAATACCGAAGTGAGCAGATTGAGAATCTCAACTCCTACCTGTTGCAGGGCATTTCTTGACACATCAATGTAACTTTCTTCCTCTTCTGCAACCATCTTTGGGGTGACTGGCTCAGAGGGAATCAATAAATATATGATGAATAAAGTTATTGCCTTGATGCTTTCCATAGATGAGTCCACGAGTATAATATTTTTCACAACCTTTGTCAACTCGCTCCTGGACTCTGCTGGAAGATCACCTACCGAATCAGAACTTATAACTGCTTTCAAAATGTGAATCAATTTTCTGAGTAGCTTGAGTTTATTCAACTCAATTACATTCCACGGATACCCTTCACTAGAAGTTACCAAAGCATTGAGATGCTTCAAAAAAACGTACAAGGAAGACCCGCTCCCTGTGAACAACTGATCAGAATTGAGGATCAAATGCCGATACGCTTGTGGGTTGACTAAAAGGGGAATATTTGTAGTCGTTGAATGACCACATTGTTTTAATATTGACAGAACAAGGTGTTCTTTGAAGCTGTTGCTTCGGCCAGTTATGCAGTTTGTCAAAAGAACTGACAAAATACCGTATCCACTGATGTTTTCAAATTCTCTTGCAATTCTCCAATTCTTGTTGATGATCGAGAATAACACATCAAGAGTTGTAAAAAATGCACTGTTGTCGGCATCAAGTTCCTCTTCTGATAAGTATGAATTTTTTTCAATCAACCGTAACATGAAATATGATCCACCGATGCCATAGAATAGGCCACTCAAACAGGTTGCTTTATGAATGAGTATCTTAGAATTTTTAGGAGCTTCTAATTCACCAAAATGACCAGAATTAAAGTCTAGAAGCACATTATCGTCACGAAATGCCAGCTGTGCTAGTTTTCTGGTGAATTCAAGGCGATGATTTACAGAAACTTCGTTTTCGTGGTGAGTGAATTTTTGCTTGATTTTGTCTCCAAGATGCTCCTTTTCCTTCAAGTTGTTCATTCTCTTAGTGAAATCAATAAAATCTTGACCTTGTAGCTCGTTCATGAGACTGACAATATTGTATTCTGTAAGTCCCTTATAGTTCCAGTCGTAGTTGAAGCCACTCGCGTACAAAAATGCAATCCACTGTTGGCTCAAAGCAACATTTAAGATTGTTAGGTTTCTAAGCACAAGCTCGTTACTTCCGCCTGAATGTGTATCATTTGGTGTTGAGCCAATATAAAGCTTTTTCCAGCTTGGGAGTGACTTTCGAAGTACAGGACAGGGAATGTATTCATTGCAATCGCCATCAACGAAAAGACTGAGACGCTGAGAAGAATCGTACGTTATGGCAATATGGTTTGTACCGTTGTCTGTATCACAGTTTGTAAATCTTTGGTTGAATGGAAACAGCATCGCCGAGCCATTAGAGTTGTTGTACAATTCCACTGCGAGCTGGTACGAAGAAGTATCATTGTTTATGAGAAGTTTTATCACAAGGGTGTTGTCACCTTCTCCAGATGATGCTGATGCTAATTGAAATAGAACAATGCTGGTTGTGTCTTCTGTGGAGTTATTGGCACATAAGCTACCAAGCTTGAACCAGAACTGGATCGTGAAACTGTTCTGAAAATCATTATTAGATGCAAAAGGAATGGTAATTGGCTGGTTCTGAAAGTCGTTAAATATCATAGTCGGAACGGTCGAGGTAGAATTGGAGAGCATCCTTCCCAAGAGGGTTATAAATAGACTGGTATCCGTATTTTCGTTCATCTCGATGCTGTCGACCAATGGTTTCATCAATTGCTTCAAGTATTCGACATCACCTCCAAGCTCTGCGTATTCTACCAATACGTCAGCTTGCTGGGATATATAGCTGCGAGACTCTGAAGCTGGTGACTTGGTGGATGTGAGATAAGCGTAGAAATGTTCGGCAAAGATTTTGTGAATGCCGTTTCTGAAGAGCTCCACTTTGATTGTGTAGGAAGCTAACACAGCACATTCTAGTACCTCAAACAATATCGTTCGCAAAATAGCATTCTCGTCACCATCAATCTCATTAAGTGTGTCTAGAAACTTGGCAAGTTCGTCCCTTTGTATTATCGGAGTAACATTTCGATGTGGTGTGCCAATTAGAATTTCATGTGACACAATCTCTGATAGCTCTTGCAGAGATTCAGCAACTTCCTGTAGTTCCTCTTGCCAATTATCCAAAAGACTTCTATTAATGGTATAATTAACGAGCACTTTGTGACACAAATCGTCAATCAATTCGACTCTAGTGTCCTTTCCGGCGACAGGTTCTGAGGCCATACTGTATTCTGAGAACTACCCAGTGTATAAGTTTTCTTTGAAAGTTTCAATTGCGTCGTTATGTAGATAAGAATTCAAACCAGTTGAGCAGAATCTGGGGTGTGTCACTATCTGCAGGACGATAACAAGAAAAACGCCAAGGATATGAAGCAGTGTCCAGGTTGCCATTGGTGACCCTTTCGTGCTTCTTGAGCCCATTTTTCTGTTTCCAGCACCTGTTTTCTTGGATTTGGGGACTTTTGTTGAACCACGGTGTGGATGCACTATGTGCAGTATTTGAGTTGGAGCGGTCAAGTTTGGCGAAGATTGCAGTTGCAACTTGTAAACCCGTCAACGCAGCATTTTTAGCGTTCGAAGCTGCAAACTTTTATTCAGTCTACTTTAAAGAAGACAGAAGTGCTGCATATTCATTCGGGAAGACTTCAAGATCGAAATAAATCATGGTGCCGGACATCACCGATAACAATTCTGTCTTTGGCGACGAACTGCTGCCGCTAATGAGCCCAAATCCAGGGAATGGTGAATCTTCCAATGATTCTGAGCAGCATGTAGAACATGGAAAGGAAATCTCAAGTGAAAGCTCAGCTTCTTCGCCATCTTCCATAGCCAATACCGAAAAGGATCAACTGTTGGTGATCGAAAGACGTAAAGAATTAGAGAAGATGATCAGCGAAGCATTTGGGACGGTGGGTGAACTGTGGTACATTATCTCTCATGGATTCCTCCGACGTTTTCTATATTCACAAGTGGAGTCATGGTCGCAATTGGTGGAAATGCTTGGACCCTTGGATCTGCTGCAACTAGTAGACCAAATGGGCAACTTGTATCCTGAAACAGACGAGCCTGTTCCCACATACAACGTATCGCCACAAGTTTTTGACAAACTTAGCGAGTGGTTTGGACTTCGAGGTGAGCCAGTGGTCCGTACTTTGGTGCAAAATCCCGAAACTGGGTCGACAGAAGTCGAGAGGTATCCCACGTTGTTTGCTGTCCACCAATTGACCAAGTCAACTGTCCAGCGTCACGGAAGGTACCACGGTTCCAACAACTATTCACACCAGCCTGCATATTTTTTTCTCTCTAGGATAAAAACCATCACGACGTTGCTCGAGTCTGTCCGTGCTACCATCGACCCTTCCAAGAGCTTCCGTGTATGGGTCATATCTCCTCAGGATGACCAGGGAGAGGCAATCCCTTCCAGTTTTACTATGCAATATTTTGTGCGTTCGATTCCTCGAAAGTCGCTCATCTTGCCAAATTTGTACCTGTCTACCCTTGCGAGCCAAGGACTAGCTAACCAGACCTTCCATCTTTTGGTTGAAGTGGCCGATAAACAAACTCGCAGCTCATCATTGACTTTCCCCATCGATAACCACTTGCAGACGATTCACTTGGACTCACAAAGACTAGATGCTGTTACAGGTAAAAGCATAAGCGCGGAGTATAGCGCTGGTGGCACTGTGGGCTTCACCAACTTGGGAAATACCTGCTACATGAATTCGGCTCTCCAATGCTTGCTCCATATTCCTGAAGTGAACAACTACTTCTTTTTGGATATACACAGACGTGAACTCAACACTGATAATCCCCTCGGTTTCAAAGGAGAAGTAGCAACTGCATTTGCGTCTCTCTTGCATAAGTCATTCGATCCAACCTCTCTGGTTTCTAGTGTGTCTCCACGAGATTTCAAATACACCGTTGGTCATTTTTCATCGATGTTTCTGGGATATCAGCAGCAGGATTCACAAGAGTTTTTGAGCTGGCTTCTCGATGCACTTCACGAAGATTTGAATCGAATTCTCAAAAAACCATATACTGAGAAGCCAGAGCTCGATGATGAAGACATTAGCAATGAAAACGCAATTATGGATCTTGCTGAAAAGTGCTGGAAACAACACAAACAGAGAAATGACTCGGCCATAGTAGATCTCTTTTCAGGCTTGTACCAATCAACCTTGGTTTGTCCAGATTGTAAAAAGACGTCGATCACATTCGACCCTTTCAACGACTTGACCCTACCTTTGCCAATAGAGAAGAAATGGTTTCACACTGTTACGGTGGTTGACATGTCTGACATACTGGGGGAGACTAAAGTGAAGTCTTTGGATATATCGCTTCCAAAGCTGTCTACTTTTGACTCTCTTCTTCAGTATTTGAGTGACTTTTTTCGCTTGCCCCGTCATTACTTTTTCGTTTTTGAGCTTTACAATGACGCTATCATCAAGAATTTTCAAGATGAGTACCAGCAGCTCAAGTATTTTCCTATCAATGAGTTGATGGCTGAAGACGACGATAATTACGTCTATATCATTCCTCATGATCCCACAAAGGATATGATTGTGCCGGTTTTCAGCACAGTGGAAGATTCTGATCCATCTTATCGTATGGTGCATCCATTCGGGATACCACTTTTTCTTGTGTTGCCAGAAAACGAGAGTATAGGCTATGCAGAGGTTGAAAAGAAGGTTGCCGAAGTAAAGGATTTCTTGATCTCGGTCAATCCAGCGATTACGGAAGAGGCTATGGATGATGTGTCCAGCAATGACTCAAATGAATACACCTTGAAGTATGTGGATGAGACCAAAATGCGGACAACATTCAGGATGAGGTCTCGCCCAGATACTGGCAGCAGTTTGCAAGCTCCTGTGACCAGGCTCAATTTTAACCGTCTTCCAGATTTGCTAGAGAGGGCAAGTGTAGAAGAGCAGAAGCTTTACTCTCAGCAAGAGTCTGACTCTGACGAAGAACAGGCTGATGATGAAAATTCGAAAGAGGAGGATGGTGATTATGTTCTCATTGATAATCCAAAGTCTCCCGTTTCAAAGTCACCGGTCAAACTACTGGATGAAGAAACAGATGTGGAAGGATTGGGCAACATAGGGCTGTTATTTGACTCCACCACTACCTTACCCACACCTTGCGATGTCAGTGAGTCCGAGACTGGTTCACTAGCCGAAGTGCCAAACAGCTCACAGCCAAGTCCAATAAACGACAGCTTGGTCACTAAGCACATGATTTTGGTTTGTCAATGGAATAATAGTTCCTTCGCCAAAACTTTTGACCCTGAAGAAAAGAGAGCGTGGATTAATAAGGGAAGGATACAGAATGCAGCAGTTGAGGCAAGCAAGCTCAAAGCCGAAAGACAAAGAAGAGCCACTGTCCTGTTGGTCGACTGCTTGCAAAGTTTCAGCACTCCAGAAGTCTTGGGTGAGTTTGATTTGTGGTATTGTCCTCGCTGTAAAGACCACAAACGAGCAACGAAAACTATACAAATTTGGACCACTGGTGATATCTTGACCATTCATTTAAAGCGGTTCCAGAGTGCTCGTTCGTTCAGTGACAAGATCGACTTAACTGTGGACTTCCCCATCGAAGGTCTAGACATGTCTGACTTTGTGTCCAGCGGAGAAGAATCAAAGATATACGATTTGATAGCCGTGGACAACCACTACGGTGGTCTTGGAGGTGGACATTACACTGCGTCAGTGAAGAACTTCAGAGATGGAAAATGGTACTATTACAACGATAGCCATGTGTCACCGATAGAAGATCCAAAGCAGTGCATTACTGGCGCAGCATACTTGTTGTTCTACAGAAGGAGAAGTAGTGCCGGTTTGGGTGGAGAAAATATGGGCAAGTTAATCGCTGAGGCATCCATCGGTTACCAGCTGTGGTTCCGTCAATTCGAACTGAATATTGTTGATCTTCAAGAACAGGTGGAAAACTATGCTACTGCTCAGGCTGCAAAGGAAAGCGAAGAGGTACCCAACTCCAACAAGAAGTCACGATCGCCAGGGTTGGATAACGATGCGTACTTCAAGGAGAACGAAGAGGGAACTATGTACAACAAACGCAAGCAGAGACTCATCTCAAAAGAGCCAGAACTTGTGGAAGAAGCAGAGGATGAGGAGGAGGAGGAGGAACTGGAAGCTAATTGAGGTCGTCCATGTGTATATGCTATGTAGGTGGGTAATCATGCATCAATCAATTCGGCTCGCACCTGCGCCAACTTTATTGCTCTTTTGATCTGGGTTCTGTCAACTGGGCCTGCGAGACTGAATCCCTGTAGACTGTCCTTGGATGCCACCACGGTCATGCGAGAAGAGACGGCTGTTTCTTCTGCGTCTCCCTCTAGCTGAGCGATAAGAGTGGAGTTGTCAACTACACCGAACGAGGAAGACAAACCAATATTTTGCAGATTGAGCGCTATAGGATACAGAACGTCCGGGTTCTTGTCTATAGTGAGCAGCTGCTGAGAACCAAGGTGTCCAAAGTTTCCCCGGGAACGCACAGGTATCCGGATATCCACAGTATCGTTGGTGTACATTCTTGGAATGCGAACGTTGTGCAAAGCGTCGATCAAACTCTTGTGACAAAGGTCAAAAAGTGGCCCTTCCCGCGACAACACCTTGATGTGCGCGGTCAACACCACCTCGTAGGCCAGATGCCGCTGGTTGAGAAGTTGGTACTCCTCTGGGTTGATCTCTGGGTAATAAATCAGCACCGAATTCGAGTTTGGAGAGTCGCCGTTGACAGCTATTCCGGGCTCGAGCTTTAGTGACTCACGAGGAATCAATTTGGAATGCATGATAGACTCGTAGAGCCACTGGGACAATATCATCTCTTCGTCGGTTGGTGCACCGCTTCTTCCCCGAGCCACTTCTACTACGGGATACACAGATGCATATTTGCCATCACCAGCGCTGTCTAGTTCTACAACACCAACAGATATGCCACAAAAAACCGTAGTGGAGCCGCTTCTGACGATACTGGACCCAACAACAGGCCTTCCTTCGTCAGAATTTAGTACTCCCTGAGTCGATTGAAGTGGTTTAAACTCTTCAAATCCACGCAAACATGGCCGTACACCAGCAGCGATGTGTCTGGCAAGCGAAATATCAGGAGCCACCCTGTCTAGAACCTGGGGCAGAAACTCAAGCTGCATGGAGATGAGTGCGATGGATTTGCTGATATATCGTCACGTGTTTATACATGTGATATGACATGTGATGTTTCACGTGCACGTTCCCGTGAGTCTCCAAGAATGGCTGCCAAAAGCGAAAACGCAGCCTGAAGAAAGGCAAAAGATACTAAAAGTTGCCGCTTTTTACATGCCGGGTCTACTGGTGTGTTTTGAAGCTACTTAGTAATACTGTGTAGTTCCAGGTACTCAAATACCAAAAAATCAAGCACTCAAACACACAAGCGAAACGACTACACCAGCATCTTATTCATCGCCCTCCGCAAATCCTATCTTACAACGGGTATGATTTCCGCCTGCATGCAGGCTCGTATTTTCCTCGTGTTTCCCCCATGTGAAAGGAGAGTCACGTGCCGTTTCCGGCCCGTAATTGGCACCCTCGTGATTGGCCGGAGCGATTCCCGGGGAACGGCTGAACTGAGAGAACCGAGGGCGACCATACTGGGCGCTGCAACCGGTTGTTGCGACCGGGAGGAACGACCGCAGGTGGCCGAGCACGATCAAATACCGGATCTCGAACGGGGCTGCCCGACGGCACCGGCCGGCGCCAGTGGGGCCGGTTTTCTGCTATCGGTTCGGGTGCACGGCGGTAGCTGCACTCCCCCTGATAAGCATGCGCCTCATCTCATTGGCTGCGCGCATCTGACTATGAGTCTACAGTGTGGGGCGGAACCTCGAGTTTTTTCTTTATAAACAAAATCTGGATCAAGGGAGCATTGTAATCTTATCATGTCGTATTTGCCCCTCGAAGAATTTGAAACCAAGGTTTACGAGTATGATGAAACTCCAGAGAACAAAACGTGGGCGTCGACACTTCCTACTGCCAAAGGATTGTACAACCCAGAATATGAAAAAGATGCTTGTGGAGTCGGATTCACCTGTCATATCAAGGGCCAAGCATCACACAAGATCGTGCTGGACTGCCGCAACTTGTTGTGCAATATGACCCATCGAGGCGGAGAATTGAACCCAAAAGATGGCGATGGTGCTGGATTATTATCGTCTTTGCCGCACAAATTCCTCGTGCGGGAGTTCCAATACCACTGCGATGTCACCATGCCGCCATTGGGCCAGTACGGTACCGGAAATGTTTTTTTCAAGAAGGATGATGTGGTGTTTGAAAAGTCCAAAACCACGTTCGAGAATATCGCCGATCTGTTGGGCTTACGGGTCTTGGGATGGCGTAAGGTGCCCCACGACTCGTCAATCTTGGGCCCCGCCTCGCTCTCGAGAGAACCGCTCATTTTACAGCCATTGATCGTTTTGGCCGAGGCTTTTGGCCCGGGCAGCGCACCCCAACAAGACATTTCTGAGGCCGAGTTCGAGGCCAAGTACCAGAGACAGTTCGAGAAGAGCTTGTTCATCTTGAGAAAACAGTCGTCTCACACCATCGGCTTGCACAACTGGTTCTACATCTGTTCGTTGTCCAACCGCACCATCGTGTACAAAGGGCAATTGGCACCCAACCAAGTGTACGAATATTACCATGACTTGGTAAACGCCGACTTTGAAGCGCATTTTGCATTAGTCCACTCTCGTTTTTCCACCAACACTTTCCCATCCTGGGACAGAGCCCAGCCTTTGAGATGGGCCGCTCACAACGGTGAAATCAACACCTTGCGAGGCAACAAGAACTGGATGAGAGCCAAGGAGGGAGTTATGGCCTCCGAGTTGTTCGGCGACGAATTGGACAAGTTATACCCCATTATCGAAGAGGGTGGATCCGATTCCGCAGCCTTTGACAACGTTTTGGAGTTGTTGGTCATCAACGGCGTGTTGTCTCTTCCCGAGGCAGTCATGGTGATGATCCCAGAGGCATGGCAGAACGACAAGCACATCGATCCCAAGAAAAAGGCGTTTTACGAGTGGGCCGCATGTCTTATGGAACCATGGGACGGACCTGCATTGTTCACTTTTGCCGATGGCCGTTACTGTGGTGCCAATCTTGACCGTAACGGTTTGAGACCTTGTAGATACTATGTCACCGATGACGACAGAATGATCTGTGCTTCCGAAGTAGGAGTCATTGAGATCGAACCAGAAAAGATTCTCCAGAAGGGTAGATTGCAGCCTGGAAGAATGTTGTTGGTTGACACCAAAGAGGGCAGAATCGTGGACGACCGTGAACTCAAACAGAGTGTGGCATCCCGTTTCGACTTCAAGTCATGGGTGCTTGCAAACATGATCACCATGAACGACTTGAAGGAAAAGCTCGTCACCCGAGACATTCAGGTTTCGAAGGAGGTGGAATTGTCCACTAACGTCACCGTGCAGACAGACCCTAGATTGGTGGCTTTTGGCTACTCTCACGAACAAATCACATTTGTTTTGGCCCCAATGGCCGAGGGCAGTGAATCTTTGGGTTCTATGGGTAACGACAATGCCTTGGCTTGTATTTCCGAACAGCCAAAATTATTGTTTGACTACTTCCGTCAATTATTCGCCCAAGTCACCAACCCTCCAATCGACCCTATTCGTGAGCAAATCGTCATGTCCTTGGACTGTTATGTAGGTCCACAGGGTAACTTGTTAGAGATGACTCCTGATCAGTGTAACCGTTTGTTACTCAAGTCGCCTATTTTGTCCACCGCCGAGCTCATTAACATCAAGCACATCGAGAAGGTCTATCCTAAGTGGTCTGTTTCCATAATCGACACCACTTTCGACAAAGCTGAGGGAATTCAAGGTTACCTCAACACCATCGATCTTGTCTGCCAAGCCGCTTCCAAGGCCATCGCTGAAAACAACCAGATAATCATCTTGAGCGACCGCAACACTAGCGCTACCAGAGTGCCAATTTCGTCCTTGATCGCTACCGGTGCTGTGCACCACCACTTGGTCAGACAGAAACAGCGTTCCAAGGTTGCATTGATTGTGGAGACTGCTGAATCCAGAGAGGTGCACCACGCATGTTGTTTGGTCGGTTACGGTGCCGATGCTATCAACCCTTACTTGGCCATTGAGACTTTGCTTCGTATGAGCAAGGAGGGCTTGCTCAAGACCCAAAGAACCGACGAGGAGATTGTCAAGAACTATAAAAATGCAGTGGATGCCGGTATTTTGAAGGTGATGTCCAAGATGGGTATTTCCACTTTGGCTTCGTACAAGGGAGCACAAATTTTTGAGGCTTTAGGAGTGGACAACTCGGTTATCGACAGATGTTTTGCCGGAACCGCTTCGAGAATCAAGGGTGTCACCTTTGAGTACATTGCCCAAGATGCATTCTCCATGCATGAACGTGGATACCCTAACAGAGACACTGTTAAGCCAATTGGTTTGCCAGAAACTGGTGAGTACCACTGGAGAGACGGTGGTGATGCACACATCAATGAGCCAGTCGCCATTGCTTCGATGCAAGACGCTGTCAGAAACAAGAACGAGAAAGCATACGAAACGTATTCGAAGAAAGAGTACGAGGCCATTAAGAATTGTACCTTGAGAGGGTTGTTAGACTTTGACTATGAAAACTCAAAGTCAGTTCCTGTTGATCAAGTCGAGCCCTGGACTGAAATTGTCCGCCGGTTCTTCACTGGTGCCATGTCTTACGGTTCCATTTCCATGGAAGCACACTCCACACTTGCAGTTGCTATGAACAGATTGGGAGGTAAATCCAACACCGGTGAAGGTGGTGAAGACTCTGCTAGATCGCAAGTAAACGCTCATGGTGACACTATGAGATCTGCGATCAAGCAAATTGCTTCTGGTCGTTTCGGTGTCACTTCCTACTATTTGGCTGATGCTGATGAACTTCAAATTAAGATGGCTCAAGGTGCTAAGCCCGGTGAAGGTGGTGAGTTGCCTGGTCACAAGGTTTCCGCAGAAATCGGTAAGACCAGACATTCCACTCCTGGAGTGGGATTGATTTCTCCTCCACCCCATCACGATATCTACTCGATTGAGGACTTGAAGCAGTTGTTGTACGACTTGAAATGTTCCAACCCACGTGCCAGAACCTCGGTGAAGTTGGTATCTGAAGTCGGTGTGGGTATTGTTGCTGCAGGTGTTGCCAAGGCTGGTTCTGAGAACATTTTGGTCTCTGGTGGTGATGGTGGTACGGGTGCTGCCAAGTTGACTTCCATCAAGTATGCTGGATTGCCATGGGAATTGGGTTTGGCTGAATCGCATCAAACTTTGGTTTTGAACGACTTGAGAGGCAGGGTGGTGTTGCAAACCGACGGTCAAATCCGTACTGGTAGAGACATTGCTGTGGCCGCTTTGTTGGGAGCTGAAGAATGGGGTTTTGCTACGACACCTTTGATTGCCATGGGATGTATCATGATGAGAAAGTGTCTTGCTTCTGACACCTTGGTGAGGACCACCAACGGTTTGAAGGAAGTGAGGGATGTTTCCATCGGTGATTACCTCTACGGTGCTGACAACACTCCAGTGCTCTGTATTGGAGCCAATGCTCCTGAGACTGGTTCGTTGAAGGAGATCACTTACAAGCAATTTGACTCTGAAAACTTGTCTTCCTTCCAATGTACTCCAGACCATCATCTTGAACTTGTTTTGACCGACGCTGAACCTTGCTTGTCGGGTTCAACCGTCACTTGGTTCACTCGCTGCTCTGGTGAACATCTCAATGAAGAAATCACTGACATTCATTTGGAAGATATTGTTAGCTCTTTCTACGAGGATCTTATTGACTCTCATGATGTTGTGTCCACAGATGATGTCCGCAATGCAATTGACGTCGCCTTGGATGAGCACTACCACCGTGGTGGCAGCGACCGCTACTCCGATAAATTCAATGCTTTGCTCAGTCAACTCGCCGAGCGGGAGCTTGCGTCGAATCCTGAATTTATCGTTGATGCACTTTACGGTGCTTCTGAAAAGTTCATGTCCGCCAAGCTTATTCAAAATGATCAGTCAGGAGTTGTTGTTCCTAATTCCTCCCTGTCTGATATCAGTTTTGGTGTCACAGATGTCTCGATTGAATTCCAGTCCAATGACTCGCCGGCCCCTGCATCTTCTGATATGATCCTTTCTGAACATACTTCTGATCGTTTTGATGCAACTGGCAAGCTTTGTAAAGGACAATGCGTCTGTGGAAGTGTCCGCAAGATATCCCGTGGTTTCGCTACTCCAGAAGATGCTCAGACTGCGTTCAATGTTTTGAAGAGTGATCACTATAACAAACTTGACCCTTCACTTGTTACAAACGGCTACAAATTACAACTTACTGTTGAGCAATACGAGAACATGTGCTCTGAAACAATGAGAGAACATGTTAAGTTGTACCGTGCACCTCTTGTTGACACTCTTACTCTTCCTGCTAATGAAGTGTCTCTTCCAGTTGACCCCTATTTCTTAGGTTTATGGCTTGGTGATGGAAGTTCTGACGGCGCAGTCATTCTGACAAGCGATCGTGAAATTGCTGTATGGTTGCTGCAGTACGTGGATACGCTAAATGCTACCAGACCTGATGGTGAAGCGCCCTTGAAGTTGACAAAAACTTCTGGTTACAAAGCTGGTCATCAATTGATCGATGGTTATAAACAGAAGGATGTGTCCTTCTACAGGATTAGCTCGGGTGAAATAAGTACTGGAAAGTACTGGAACCCAGTTTATGACGGCCTTAAGCTGTTAGGCTTACTTGGAAATAAGAGCATGGGGATTCCTGCTGCATACATGGAGGCTGACTTGAAGTCACGCTTGGCACTTCTTGCTGGTTTGTTGGAGAGCGATGGATGTTATGTCAAGTCCCACAATACTTACAGGTTCACACAAAAAACAGAGAGCCACAGAAAGATCGTTTATGATACAAATGAGCTCGCACTCTCATGTGGCATTAACACTACGGGTGTTGCCATTTCATATGAGAGACTGTCTTTTGATTCAGATGATGTGACCCCTGCGTATGTCACATACTTGGGTAAGGGCTCTGCTCAGTTCCAGCCTATGTTGTTACTTCCTAGGAAGAAGATGGATTCTTCAAAGTCTTACTACACGGATGATGCATGTCCTTTCAAGGTTTCTAATGTTTCATCAGGTGAGTTCAGAGCTATTGAAGTCAGTGGTGGACTCTTCCAACTTGAGAATAGATTGGTTGTTGCCAACTGTCACTTGAATACTTGCCCTGTGGGAATTGCTACCCAAGATCCTGATCTCAGAAAGAAGTTTGAAGGTACACCAGAGCACGTTATCAACTTCTTCTACTACCTTGCCAACGAATTGCGTCAAATCATGGCTGATCTCGGTTTCCGTACCGTCAATGAAATGGTGGGACATGCAGAAAAGTTGAAGGTCAGAGAGGATTTGCGTAACACCAAGAATGCCAACATTGACTTGTCGCCAATCTTGACCCCAGCTCATACTATCAGACCTGGTGTGGCTACCCACTGTGTAAGAAAGCAGGACCACAGACTCCATGTGAGAATCGACAACAAGTTGATCGATGAGTCAGAAATGACCTTAGCCAAAGGTCTTCCCGTCACCATTGACTGTGATGTTGTAAACACTGACAGAACCTTGGGTACTACTTTGTCTTACAGAGTATCCAAGACTTTTGGTGAACAAGGTTTGCCCCACGACACTATCCATGTTAACGCCAAGGGTTCTGCCGGTCAATCATTCGGTGCTTTCTTAGCATCTGGTATCACTTTGGAATTGGAAGGTGATGCCAATGACTACATTGGTAAAGGTTTGAGTGGTGGTCGTGTTATTGTGTACCCACCAAAGGAGTCTAAGTTCAATGCTGAGGACCAGATCATTGCTGGTAACACAGCGTTCTTTGGTGCCACCTCTGGTACTGCTTTCATCAGCGGTATTGCTGCTGAGCGTTTTGCGGTGAGAAACTCGGGTGCAACAATTGTCACTGAAGGTACTGGTGATCACGGATGTGAGTACATGTCTGGAGGTAGAGTGGTTGTTTTGGGTAGCACCGGACGTAACTTCGCTGCCGGTATGTGTGGTGGTATTGCTTACGTTTTGGACATGGCCCAGGACTTTGCCGACAAGGTGAACACACAAACCGTGGAATTGTCACAGGTTTCTGACCCCGCTGAAATTGCCTTCTTGAGAGGTTTGATTGAAGACCACAGACATTACACTGAGTCTGCCGTGGCTGACCGCATTTTGAACGACTTCAACAGAATCCTTCCACGTTTTGTCAAGGTGTTGCCCTTCGATTACAAGAAGGTGTTGGAGAAGGAGAAGAAGTTGGCGGAAGAAGCTAAGAAGAACGAGTTGAGCACTTTCTTGAAATCGATCAAGGAAGATCCAGACGCAGATGTGACCAACGGTGAGGCTGCTAAGATCAAGAAGGGACATGTTCATCGTCCAAGTAAGGAAGCTGAACCACCGGTGTTGGATGTTGAAGACACAGTTGCTGATCTTGCTGCTGGCAAGAAACCAGTGGTCAAGTTGGACAAGGTTCGTGGTTTCATGAAGTACAAGCGCCGGAATGAGAAATACAGACCAGCCACCGACCGAACCAAGGACTGGAAGGAGATGTCTTCCAGACTCACCAAGGACGAATTGAAGCACGAGACCGCCAGATGTATGGACTGTGGTGTTCCTTTCTGTACCTCGGATACCGGTTGTCCTATCTCCAACGTAATTCCTAAGTGGAACGAGTTGGTGTTCCAGGACAGATGGTATGACGCTTGGCAACGGTTGATGATGACCAACAACTTCCCTGAGTTCACAGGAAGAATTTGTCCAGCCCCATGTAACGGAGCTTGTGTCTTGGGTATCAACGAAGACCCTGTCAACATCAAATCGATCGAGTGTGCTATCATTGACCACGCTTTCGAACAAGGGTGGGTCAAGCCCCAGCCACCAACCCACAGAACTGGAAAGACAGTTGCTGTTATTGGGTCCGGTCCTGCTGGGTTGGCTGCTGCCGACCAGTTGAACAAGGCCGGCCACTTGGTGACCGTGTTTGAGAGAAGTGACAGGCCAGGTGGATTGATGATGTACGGTATTCCTAACATGAAGTTGGACAAGCGTCTCGTCAAGAGAAGAACCGACTTGATGGCCGCTGAGGGTGTCGAGTACAAATGTAACACTACCGTTGGCGAGGATATCACTGCGGAGGAATTGAAGTCAACTTATGATGCCGTTGTGTTTGCGGTTGGTTCCACCATCCCCAGAGACTTGAAGATTCCTGGTCGTGAGCTCAGCAACATCAAGTTTGCGATGGAGTTGCTTCACTCCAACACTAAGGCGTTGTTGGACGATAACTTGGAGGAAATCAGAAAAACTCTCACTGGCAAGCACGTTGTGGTGATTGGAGGAGGAGACACTGGTAACGATTGTTTGGGTACTTCCACCAGACACGGTGCCAAGTCTGTAACCAACTTCGAGTTGTTGCCTAACCCTCCTGCCACTAGACCCAAGGACAACCCATGGCCACAGTGGCCAAGAATCTTCCGTGTGGACTATGGTCACACTGAAGTTGCTACCCACTACGGCAAAGACCCTAGAGAGTACTCTATCTTGTCGAAGGAGTTTGTTGACGACGGTGAAGGAAAAGTCAAGGGTATTAAGACTGTGAGAGTTGAATGGAAACGTTCTGACAGTGGAGCCTGGCAAATGGCCGAGGTTCCCGGATCGGAAGAATTCTTCCCAGCCGATGTGGTGTTGTTGTCCATGGGATTTGTCGGTCCAGACGCTGACAAGTTGGAGGTCAACAAGACCAAGAGAGGCACCATTGGCACCATGGATCCTAACGGCTACAAGGTGGGCGCCAATGACAATGTGTTTGCAGCTGGAGACTGTCGTAGAGGACAATCTTTGGTGGTGTGGGGTATCCAAGAAGGCAGACAGTGTGCTCGTGAAGTGGACAACTACTTGATGGGCGGCACCAGATTGCCCGGAAACGGATCGATCGAGCAGAGAAACTACAAGTTGCTTGAGGAGTACGCCGAGAAGGTATGAGATGAGAAGGGGTGATAAAGATAAGACTATAATCAAAAAATAAAGATTTGTATGAAGAGGATTGTAGAGATGAAGATCAAGCAATAACTAAAAATAGGTACTAAAGGTTGTAAGCAGAAGACGGTAGAGAGGCCAGGTAAAGAGAAAGACAATCGCCAAAGTACAGATATATAAGATTGCATGCTGAGGCATTGTGGTACAAGAATAGCGGACGGTGCACAAACCGACAAGACAATGCAACTAATATATGTGGATTTTACGGTGCCAGACCACATGCTCATACCGCTATTCTTCTCCACGCTACATGCCGTCCGGGCTCCAGTCCTGTGCCTGCAGCCGGTTGCTGTGAAACACTGCAGGTTACCCGCATGTGTCATCGGCTTCGTAAAAATGCGTTACTTTTCCAGATCAGGAAAGGCAACAGTGGGCTATGGCATTATGTGCCGGAGGGGTGTGGAACCACAGGGTCTAAAAAGTACGAAAATGACATTTTGTGGACATCTTGTCGTACAACCATGGATGAAAGTGCAGCCGGCTTCTATCCCGATGCTCGAATCTCTGTCTCCTTTCCGTCTAAAGCTCAAGTTGCCATTTTTAGAATGTCAACAGCAGGCTGGCGTAAGGTCGTGCATGGCAATCGCTCGTGACTGTAGGCGGGAGCAAAATTTAGTACGATATAAAAGGGGAGGCTCAGCATTCACACAACTCCCTGTGATTTCTTGGTGAATTTGTCCTTTTTCTCTCGCTAATCTTTTCAACCCGAGATGTACATGAAGTGGGCTGTTACCATTGCTGCCATTGCTGGTGTAGCTTTGGCTGATTCGTCTAATAGTAAGTAACTCTTTCGGAAGCTGCCGGGCTGATGTGTTCCTACGGATCTGCTGTTTACACGAGGTATCCTCGGATGCTGGCTGTGCACAGACAAGTGTTTTGGGCACCGGGACCTCCTGCCAGAACTCATTCTCGAGGGCATCTCGAGCATCTCGAGCCACGGCCCTTCTGCGCTGAAATTTTTCGGCCCAGGAAATTTTTCCTGCCTTGTTGGGCTCCTACTAACCCAGACTCCACCTTGACTACGGCCACTCCATCCGTGGACAAGTCTTGTTCCTTCAAGGACTTGACCGCTACCAAGTCTGCCCAAGTGCAGTCGGTCGCTGCATGTGCCACTGCTGTTGGTGACATTACCGTCAAGGGAGATGCCTTTGGCACCATTGAATTGACCGGTCTCGAGCAGCTCTACGGTTCGCTCCAGGTGATCAATGCCACCCAAGCCACCAGCTTGAACGCTCCTACCTTGCAATTGGTTTCTGAGCAATTGTCTTTGTCTGGAAACACCATCTTGAACACCTTGAACTTGGCTCAATTGACCACCGTGGGTACCTTGCACTTTAACGCCTTGCCAGCTTTGGAAAAGACCGGTTTGAACTCGGGTATCACCACCGCTGACGAGGTGATCATCTCCGACACCGGTTTGACCTCGTTGGACGGTATCAATGTGTTCAAGTTGAAGACCTTCGACGTCAACAACAACAAGGACATTGAGACCATCGACTCTGGATTGCAATCCGTCACCGACACCTTGTCCATTGCTTACAACTCCGAGAAGGTGGATGTGATCTTGGACCAGTTGACCCTGGCCAAGTCCTTGTCCTTCCAATCGATCAACTCTTTGTCTGTCGCTAACTTGACCAAGATCACTGGTTCTTTGTCTTTTGACTCCAACTCCTTGGATAAGATCGAGTTCAAGCAATTGCAAGTCATCGGTAACTCTTTGACCATCTTGAAGAATGACAACTTGGAGGAGATCGACTTCCCCAAGGTCAAGTCCATCGGTGGTGCTTTGATCATCTCCAAAAACGATGACTTGAGATCCTTCGACGGATTGCCAAAGTTGCAAACCATTGACGGTTCCGTCAACCTTAAGGGTAAGTTCGACAACGGTACCTTCGAGTCCTTGAAAAGAGTCGCTGGTGGTTTCAACTTGGACTCCACTGGAGACTTGACCTGTAAGGAGTTCACCAAGTTGAACAAGGATGGTGACATCAAGGGTGACAAGTTCGTGTGTAAGGCTGCTGGCGAGTCCTCGTCTTCTTCCTCCTCGAAGAAGGGTAACTCCAACGGTACCAACACTGACGACTCCTCTTCTACTGACGACTCTGGATCTGGATCTGGATCATCTTCCTCTACCAAGAAGAAGAACGACGCCAACTCTGCTAGTCTTAGTTTGGCCTCCATGGTGCTCGGTTTCGTTGCCCTTGGAGCCACCTTATTTTAAAATGCCCAGTTGGACACTTAATAATCGTGTGGTAACACTGTCGGTCAACAACAGGGCTTTATCACTTCTACTCGTGTTTTTGTATTCGTAATATACTGCTAACAATAATTTGTAGACCGAGAACTAGTTGCGGCATCTCAATCACATATTGTGCTAGGCCGTATGCATGGATGACGAATATACAGCAAGGAGTTCTTACAGTATTTTGTACTTGGATGGTTTGCTAATAGTTGACGTCATGTAGAGGTAGGCAATAATTGCAGTCTTTAACCTTTCCAGAACATCCTTCTTACAAAAATAGAATTTTGCAGCAACTCGAAATATTTCCTAATCAACCCCACTTGACAGCAACGTACACAGTTTGCCAAACTGATGTTCCAGGAGAATCATTGTGGCTGGGTTGACAGAAAGGACATTATTGGCTCGAACATATCAAATAATGAACTCACTAATTCCAGAACCATACACAATTCCCAAATCTACAACAAACCCATCTGTCCACTACACCTGTCTATCTCTTACAACTCCTATACCCCGAATCGTACACCTCGAATAGACCCCTGTAGGACCCCAATTTGTACGCCTCGAACCTTAAACTTTGCGCTCTTTCTCTCTAACCTTAATCTCATACGTAAAGAAGCAATTACGGCCGAAGAGCTCGCATATTCTTGACGCATTTCCATTTCTCTGCTCAAAATGGCTGCAAAAATTCCCCACAACGGCCAATCATTCTGGTAGCCATGTATGCATCTTCTGGTGGACAGGCGAAATGCTGCATACTAGATTCTCAATCTTTTATTTGCGTCTTTGCTGTTTCAGCTTGGGCCGATATTTTTTTCGCCCAGACCACCTTCACGTGATTTCCGGGATGATTGAGCTTGCGATTATATATTTGTGCGATAATTAGCATTTCCCTTAGAATGAAGCTCAGCTTAGCCTTGTACAGCAGTTTGTTCTGTATTCTGCACGTTAGTGCCAAGTATGTGTCGAACTTGGACGACATAGTTGCAGCCTTGGATGCAGAAAAAGAAGCTCAAAATGTCAAGAGAGAGGATGGCACGCCTACTTACTACCAAATTGTGAAGAAGGACGATACTGTAGATCCTCATCCTACTTACTACCAAGTTATTGATAAGAGGGATGTCACGGAAGACTCGCATCCTACTTATTATGCTATTATTGATAAGAGAGACGACACCGAAAACGCTCATCCTACTTATTTCGCTATCATTGACAAGAAGGAAGATAATGAAGACACACAACCAATTTATACCGGATTTATTGACAAGAGGGAAGAGACTGAAGATCCATTCCCAACTGAAACTACTTGGGAAACTGCAATCATGATCAAGAGAGACGATGAACCAGTTTACACCGGAGTTATTGACAAGAGAGACGATGAACCAATTTATACTGGAGTTATTGACAAGAGAGACGATGAACCAATTTACACCGGAGTTATTGACAAGAGAGACGCCGATGACGATGAACCAATTTATACTGGGGTTATTGACAAGAGAGACGACGATGACGACGTACCAATTTACACCGGAGTCATTGACAAGAAGGAAGACACTGAGTCGTACCCAACTGAAACTGCAATCATGATCAAGAGGGAACCCAAAAACGAGGTATCTTTAAACCAACTTAAAGCATATTTCCATACCGAGGGTATTTCCGTACGTGCACCAAAGAACGTCGTATCTTTACAGCAGCTTGAGGAGGATGTTCATGCTGAAGTTATAAACAAGCGTGCACCAAAGAATGTGGTCTTATTGCAAGAACTCAGCGAGGACTTGCATGCTGAGATTTCTAAGCGTCAGACGGTTCTCATTAAAGACGGAAGTCTTTTGCAATCCGTGCTTCCTCAAATATCCGAGATTTCGATTTTTGCTGGCTATATCCGTGATGATCCTAAAATCGAGCACAAAACCTCCTTATTAGAGGAATCTATGGTGATCATCGCTCCAAGTGACAGAGCAATCACAAACAAATTGGGTGGCCAAAAGCCATGGGAGTTCCCAACTCCTCTCACTGGTGACGAGAAAAAGGATGACTTAATCATCAAGCTGAACTTGGCACACTTCTTGAAGGGACACATTGTCTCGAACTTTGAGAAACAATTAGAATCCGAAGACAGCGACGACGTGATTATAATTACAAAACTTCTTAACGGGGACGAAATCAAGATCAAGCAATCTTCTGCTGGAACTTTTTACGTTGCCCAGTGGAATGGCGATTGGATTCAGGTTGAGTCTGTGAAACACGTTGACAACGGTTTTGTTTTCGTCATCGACGATATTTTGTCTCGGGCATAATTTTCAATTCTACTTAGTCTACCTGTTGTTTTAAATGTATTCAATAATTCGTGCTATCAATCTAAAACTGTAACGCCGGTCTCTTCCTTGGTCTCATTGTTGACCGTGTACTCTACCTTCCATTTCACCTTCAACTGCTTTCCATTAGGGTTGTCAATGACAAATTCTTGCAGAACGCTTTGGTTCGAAAATGGGTAAATCACATCTCCTGTTTGTGGTTGCAAACTCAACTTGCATGATTTGGGCACGGCCACGTAGAATTTAAAGTTGTTGATGGAGTTTGCCAGCGGGTTACTAAACAAGAACTTTCCGGAGTGTGTGGTACCATTAACGTTGATCAGAACTTCACTTTTGAGCGTAGGAGAGACATTCAATTGTTTGACTTGGCCAGCTTGAACTGATGAAGATGTAGACAGTGGGAAGTTCAAACTAAATGGATCCAACTTTGCGCTGGTGTTAGATTGAAGCTGCGGCGAAGGCGAGTTCAAGTCTGAGAGTAAATCGAAGTTCGACTGTGGAGTAGGTTGCTGAATTGGAGCTGCTTGTTGGGGCTGTTGTCCAGTGGATTGCATTCCCAAGCTGATAGAGCCTCCGGCGCCAAAGATGTTTTGTGACGTGGAGGAATTGGAGTTGTCTGTGAATGCCAAATTAGACAAATCGCTGAGAAGGTCCTGGTAGCCTTGATTGTCCTTACCGGTCTGGTCGTTGGAGATGGGAGCGTCATCGTCGAAATCAATCAAGTTGAGATCGTTTGAGCCACCAGAAACACCACTGACCTTGATTTTGGAGGCCGCATCGGCCTGTCCACCTTTCATGAGCTGGAACTTGTTGACCAACGAATTGATGACATCGTTGAGCTGTAGAAGTTCTTGCACATATTCCTCGTCCCCGGTGCCCTCCTCGATGATCTTGGTGACAATGGGCTGCGAGCTCTTAATGGAGCCGTACAAGTCGGAAAGGGTTTCGTCAGAGCCATCGATTTTTCCGCCGTTGCTCTCGATCGAGTTCATCATCTCGGCCAAAATTTCGGTCTTGCGCTTCAAGCGGGCCACGTCGTCGGTCACCTGCTTCTTGTTGGCTTCGACGTTGTCGTCCTTGAATCCGGCCATGATTTTCATGAGCTTGTTGGCTTCCTGTAAGTCCTGGGGTCTGCCTCTGCGGATCATTTCCTGCAATTTAGCACTGTTGACCACTGATTCCTCCTTCTGGAGCTCTTCCAATGACTTGAGGTTGTCAGACGGGTTCAAAACGGCAGCGTCTTCTACGTTGATTTCCGGAAACACATAGCCCTTGTTGGCGAGCAACCGGTGCATATCACGAATGTAGCCAAAATCGCTCTTGTACTTGGACGTGCAGCAGATGGTCTGGTACCACTCCTCGATCTGTGCCAAGATCATCCGCTGGACTCTGGTGTAACGAAGCGGGGGCCGTTCGGGAAACCGGCGGACGAGCTCATTCAAAAACTCCTTCCTGGAGATCTGGAGCTGGAATGGATAACCGCAGTTCTTGACCAAGTTGTCTAGCAACGAAAGTGCCAACTCAGACGTCTGGGGATCCTTCTGGCTGATGAGTTTGACCACAGCTATGGCGGCCTCTCGGGGAATGGAGCCTTGCTTAGCATTGACATAGTCACATATTTCGAGATTGAGTGCAAGATTGGGCTCGTTCAAGGTTGGTCGGCATGCCCGGTCTGTGTTAGTATACGGCTAGAGCACTGGTTTAGCTTTGATTCAGCTCTGATTCCTCCACGGACTTGGCGAGGAGTGTCCATGGATCCGATATTCTACGCCAGAGTTGCCATTGTGGTTCTGGAGGACCCTAGGAGCCAGCTCTACTTACAAATGCGTCGCAACAACTTGGGATTGATCTTGGAAAGCGACAACGATCCGCTGGTCGACATGTTGGCGGCGCTGGTCGTTCAATACTTCTTCACCGCAGCCGGGGTGCGACACCCGTGCACCCGCTCCCCCCATAACGGTGCGGAGGATATGGCTCGGAATGGATGCAGACGATCCGCTTGAAATCAAGCAGTTGGCCGTGGCCTTTGACTACTTGATGTACAAGATACATGACCGGGTAGCCGGCTTGTGCGATGAGACGTTTGAAGCTGTCAATGGCAAAAACAAGTGGATTAACGAAGAGTACCTTGCGAAGCAGTTGGACATCAGCGGCCAGATTGCCGAGATAGACCTGTTGATGAGGGCTTGTGATGCTGTGGAGAACCAATTCATGCGCTTGGAGCAGTTAGAGCTCTTTGTGGCGGATTTCAGACGGCGCTTGGCCCGCATCGAAGAGATGGTGAAGCAGTGAAATGTACATTTTTGCGTCTATGGAGAACTAAACAGTTACATGAGCAGCTGGCAGCGGCTGTGTGTTAGGTGGGTATTTGGCGTCCATCTTGGCCTTGGCCTGAGCTTGGGCATCAGCTTTCACGGCCTGTTCGGCCTTCACGATTGGGTTCAGACTGACCGCTTCCTGGCCGTACTTTTCCACCAAGTACTTTTCCAACAAGATGAAATTTCGCAGGTTGCACTTATACAATATGTTGACGAAGTCGCCCACCAACGGAATCAACCCGATGCCGAAATCAAATGCCACATTCATCATCATCCGCAGGCGAAGACCTTCCGGAAGTCCTCCTTCGATATTACTGGCCTTTCGAACAATCATGAGTGCCAAGGTGGCAGAAATAATATCCCCAAGCCACGGAATGAGTCCTATGATTCCCGCCCAGCCGAGTCGGAGTCCACAGATGCTCAATTGAAGGTCCAACCGATAAGCCTTGCGCTTGACCGAGTTCAAGATCTTGAGATCGTTCTTGGGGATGAACTCGGGCATCTTTCTCTTTCTACGTGCACCCTTTCTTTGGTAGAAATGCAACTCGTCAGGAGGAATCTCCTCGAAATAAGGGTCCTCTGATGGACCCATAGTCGCAAGATGGTCGAGAGCGGTCTGGAATTAGTAATTGGATACATAAAACTGCCTGTGTATTTGTACACGGCAATTGCATATACTGGAACACTTACCTTTTTGAGGAAGTACTTGTAGAGGATGTTGGACATGGTAGCAAAACAAAGTGGTTCAGCAAACAGATGCAATCTGCAAATGATCAAGTTTATCTGCAGGAACATCTTGGCTCAGATTTGAAACTGAAACGCTGGATGAGGAACGGTAGAGAACGGACAGGACTCTTAGGATAATTCAGACATTCGGGAGTTGTGAAGAATACTGTTGACCAGAACAGTAAATGTTGTGAGTTTGACTACACCGAAAATTAGGTGAATCATGATTTGAATTTCACCCGAATTTCGTTCTACAAGGGGATCGTAAAAGTTCCCAGGACAGTTTCATTTATGCTTTACTCCTAGATGGCCCACTTTCCATATTATAGCTATACTGAGTTGCCCACCTTGTTGCTCTATGGTTGAGGTACCTCGCTAATTAGTGTGGCTTAACGTTTAGCGTTCTATACGACGGCATTAGCTGGCATGTGCTTCGAGTTGGTATCAGCATACCAAATTAGAATACGGTGAAGTTGACGTATTGCGGGATTTAGGTCAAAGTTGGCTATGCTTGTTTACGCTCACGAAAATACTTACGAACACCCACTAAAATTGTCACTAAATTATAAACAAAGGATACCCTTCTTTCTAAGTACTCGAAAGGGCCAACTTATAGAAAATTTTCCGTTTTGATTCCTAGCTTCTTCCTCGTTCTCTTCTTCTATTTTTCGCAGCCATTCTCAACAAAAATGCCTCAAGCGTGCAAGGACTGAGCGATTTTTGCACAAATAACAAGCGACCACGGCCAAGCAATTTGCGTATGTAATCGTAGCATGACACACCCCGCGTAGCAAAGTAACACGAATGTGTCTGTTTTAGTTGGAGAGGCTTAACAATGAGTGATTTTTGTGGTTGGACAGAGCTGTGAGTAAGTGGGAGACCCCACCTGCTCGAGTATATGCTATATAAACCAAGTAACACCGTATGATAGTTGTCTGTCTGTAGCAATTAATTGGCACTTTCCAGGCAATTTTTGATTCTGGCTGCAAAAAAAAATGAGTTTGGGACCTAAAGATGACGAGTGGAGTGTTGAAGATGTTAGCCTCGCAGACACTGCTACAGTAGAAGGAGTCAAATTTGAATCACAAGCACATACCTCGAGCAAAAATGACAAGAGACATCGAAGACGTCTTTCCATGCACAGTCTCAACAAATCTGGTGATCCAGGCTTGTTCTCGATTCGAGAAAGGGTGCAGCCAGAAGTTGTTCTTCCTGCTACTTACAGGACCATTTCCCACAATGTTGACAACGATATCGAAACTGGACACCACCTAGATGGTGCTCCAAGCAAGTTTGTGGGAGTGAACTTTCACACTGACGAGCCTACCGATATTGCAACTCAATTGGAGAGTGATTTGCAGAGGGGACTCGATCACGTTGACTACGCTTTGAAGTTCAAGAAATACGGTCCTAATGTGCAATCCAAGCCACCTGGACAGCTCTTGAAGAAAGTTTTTATGTACTTCTTCGGAGGGTTTGGTGCATTATTGTTGGTTGGAGGTATCTTGTGCATTATCTGTTGGAAACCTTTGGGAAACCCAGACCCTGCTGTTGCCAACTTGGTGCTAGGTGTCATATTGTTGTGTGTCTTCTTGTTACAAGCCATATTCAATTTCTTCCAGGATTTTTCCAGCTCCAGAGTTATGAGCTCGATCAACAATATGATCCCACTAGAAGCCATGGTTCTTCGGTCTGGTCAGATCGAGACCCTTGAGTCCAGGGAGTTGGTTCCTGGTGATATCATCCAGTTTACAACTGGAGCTAAGATTCCAGCTGATGTTAGAATTGTTGAAGCTTCGGCCGATTTGACATTTGACCGCTCAATACTCACTGGCGAGTCAAAACCCATTGCTGCAACTGCACTGTCCGACGCAAAGAACTCAAACTACCTTGAGAGTCCTTGTATTGGCATGCAAGGCACATTTGTTACAAGCGGTTCAGGAAAAGGTATCGTGGTCAACACTGGAGACAACACTATTTTCGGCACTATTGCTAAGTTGACTTCTCAACCAAAGAAGGGCCTCACGCCTATGCAATGGGAGATCTTACGTTTTGTCATCTTCACTTCCGCCGTCATTGTCGTCTTGGCTGTTCTTGTCATTATTCTTTGGGCTGCTTGGTTGCGAAAAGATCATCATGACTGGATCAGCGTTTCTGCCTTGATCGTTGACATTGTTTCTATCTCAGTGGCTTTCATTCCCGAAGGCTTGCCAATTGCATTGACCACCTGTTTGATCATCACTGCCAACGAAATGAGGAAAAGCAAGATCTTGTGCAAAACTTTATCAGTCGTTGAAACTTTGGGTTCGGTTAGTGTGTTGTGCTTTGACAAAACCGGAACCTTGACCAAGAACAACATGGTAGTCACAAACGTTTTCAGAGGAGACGAGGTGTTCTCTAGGGAACATCTGGAGTTAGAAAAGCAGGACGCTGTTCGAGACTTGACAGATCCCATAAACAACCATTTGATCACCATTTCGAATATGTGTAACGATACTTTAAAGACTCAGGATGGAAAATTGAGCGGGAACGCCACAGACAAAGCAGTGTACAAATTCTCGGATGATATCTTGGAGACTTCATATTTCCCCGACTTATGGAACAGTGTCTTCGAACTCACGTTCAATTCCAAGGACAAGTACATGGCAAAATTGTTGGAACCGCTGGACCCACATCGCTGTGAAGAGACCTGGCAACTGGTTGGATTCACAATGGCTCCAGAAGAACAAAACAGCCGCTATTGGTTGACCGTGAAGGGAGCTCCAGATATTTTGTTGAAAAATTGCAACACCATTTTGCAGCCAAAAGATGGTGAGGCTACTGTTGAGTGCTTGGACAGTAAGAAGTTAGAGAGAATTGTCGGTATTCAGCAACAATGGGCAAGACAGGGAAAACGGGTCATTCTTGTTGCATCCAAGTTGGTACAAAGATCCAGTCTATCTTTTTCTGACCGCTTGCTGGGTATTCAAGCTTTAAGACATGAAGTCCTTAACGACCTCACTTTTGTCGGTATGCTAGGCATTGAAGATCCTCCTAGAAAGGGCATTGACAAAGTTATTCAAACTTTGAGGGGGGCCGGTATCAAGACCGTCATGATTACCGGTGATTTCGAGCTTACTGGTGTTTCGATTGCCAAGCAAGCAGGAATTGTGAGCGGAAATATTGACTCTTTGAAAGACCTTTTTGATCACACACATGAAGAAGACGATGCAATGATAGATAGAGCCATTAGCATAACCGGACCTGACATGAACCGATTGTCAGAGGTCGAGTGGAGCAAGATAACTCGCTATCAAGAGTTGGTATTCACAAGAACCACGCCTGAACAAAAGTTGTTGATCATCAAGCAGTTCCAAAAGTACAAGTACATTATTGGAATGACAGGAGACGGTATAAATGATTCTCCTTCTTTGAAGCAAGCAGATATTGGTATTTCGCTTATAAGCGCTTCAGATGTTGCCAAGGAAGCGTCAGACTTGATCTTGATGGACGACAGTGAATTTGAAGATGCATTATTTCTCTCTATCATCGATGCACTCAAATACGGCCGGTTGGTGTTTGAAAATTTAAAGAAGACCATCGGGTATCTCCTTCCTGCTGGCACGTATGCCGAGCTTTGGCCCGTGCTCCTCAATGTGATTTTTGGCTTGCCCCAGATGTTATCGTCGTTTTTGATGATCATCATCTGCTGCATCACCGACTGTGCCAATGCCATAACTTTGGCGTACGAAACAAGCGAGCGGAACTTGTTGAACAAGAAGCCCCGGAGCATCACCAACGAGAAACTAGTTGACTGGAAGCTACTCTTGCATTCTTACTTCACCGTCGGAACGTACTACAGTTTCACGTCGATGCTTTTGGGGTTCATCAATCTCCAGAGACATGGGTTTCCGTTTTCCAAGTTCAGCTTAAGCTACGGGACTTACGAATCGTTGCCAGACGTCGATAAGTACATCAACATGTCGTCCTCGATCTACTTTATTAACTTGGTGATCATGCAAGTGTTCAACTTGATGGCCATGAGGACCCGGTACTCCAGCGTATTCCAGCAGTCGCCATTCAAGAACAAGTACATTTTCTTGTCTGTCCCATTCGCTTTGGGGGCTACGTTCATTGTCAACTACATTCCAGCGATCCAGTCAGCAATGGGCACGGCGCAGGTCCCCGTGGAGTATTATTTCATCGCGCTAGGATTTGGAGCCGTGGTCTTGGCATACGACGAGATAAGAAAATGGTGCAACAGAAGATCTCCTGCTGGCTTTTGGGCCAAGATCTCGTGGTAAACGGCGAATAGAGATGAGAGGGTAGAGAGGAGATGCAGTGCTTAGCGATATTAAGCCCTCCCAGATTTGTACGACAAAAATACATAATAGTCACATCCGCCACACAATAGTCCCACGGTTTTGACTCTCTTATTCATGCAGAATGCCTCTCGTCAAGGCCGTGTTCCCCACACTTGCAGCCAATACGACTCTTGGCGGCAGCGATAATGCTATGTACAGGCTGAGATATAGACCCTTTTCTATACCGCCGTAGATCCCTGAAGATTATTCTGCCCGGCGAATCTGCATCTAGGCAGATAAGCGTGCAAGCCCCATAGGCGGCTAGAAAGCCGTTCATCTGGAGCAGCCACAATAGCTTAAACAGATCTTACAGGCGTTATCAGAACCTTTTCGTAGCACGGCACCAAAAAAAAGACCAGGGCTTGTGACATGTTCGGCAAATAGTCCGGCTACCTACCTGTGGAGCATCGCACGCCGCACAAGTTAATGCGGGTGTGGGGTGCAAAATTGCCGTATTGGGCGGAGGAATATCACGCACACGGCGTTTTGACGTCTAGGTTGCAGCGCGAGCCGCACAGATTGGCCCGACCCTTGGCATTGAAACTGTACAAGACCAACAGATTTAAGATTGGAAAATCTTTTCTTTCAGTAATATGAGTCTCGAGGAACGCAAGGAAGAAGACTTGGTCAAGGACGTGGCCACGGTGGACTCAGTCAACAACAGTGGATCTGTTGAGGCTACTGAGGGTGTTGCTCCTACCGATGAGGAGATTAAGACTTTGCGCCATGTCTCCGGCCATATTCCTCTCAGATGTTGGTTAGTGGCTGTGGTCGAGTTGGCTGAACGTTTCAGTTACTACGGTTTGAGTACTCCTTTCCAGAACTACATGCAAAACGGACCCGACGGAACTCCACCAGGTGCTTTGTCGTTGAAGAACCAGGGTGCTACCGCCTTGTCGTACTTTTTCCAGTTCTGGTGTTACGTGACGCCGATCTTTGGTGCCTGGGTTGCTGACACTTACTTGGGTAAGTACAAGGCCATCTCTGTGTTTGCTGGAATCTACGCTGTGGGTTCTTTCCTTATCTTCGTTACCTCTATTCCCTCGATCACTTCTTACCACACGGCCTTGGGTGGTTATGTCTCCGGTATCATCATTCTTGGTATCGGAACTGGAGGTATCAAGTCCAACGTTTCTCCTTTGATTGCTGACCAGATTCCAAAGACCAAGCCTACCATCAAGGTGTTGAAGTCCGGTGAGAGAGTCATCGAGGACCCTGCCATCACCATTCAGAACGTGTTCATGTTCTTCTATCTCATGATCAACACCGGTGCCTTGTCTGTTATGGCTACCACCGAGTTGGAGCACCATGTTGGTTTCTGGGCTGCTTTCCTCTTGCCATTCTTGTTTTTCTTTGTCGGTATTCTCGCCTTGATCTTGGGTAGAAACTCGTACATCAAGGTTCCTGTTTCCGACAAGGTGATTTCCAAGGCTTTCAAGACCACCTGGATCGCCATCAAGAACAAGTTCAATTACGACGCTGCATTGCCATCCAAGAGACCAGAGGCACACTACCAATGGAACGACCACTTTGTTGAGGAGGTCAGAAGAGCCATCTCTGCCTGTAAGGTGTTTGTGTTCTATCCATTCTACTGGGTTATTTACGGCCAGATGATCAGTAACTTCGTTTCCCAAGCTGCCCAGATTGAATTGCACGGAATCCCTAACGATTTCCTCCAAGTGTTCGACTCGATTGCAATTGTGATCTTCATCCCAGTCTTCGAGAGATTCCTCTACCCATTCATCAGAAAGTTCACACCTTTCAGAGCCATCACCAGAATCTTCTTCGGATTCATGGTTGCCACTTCTGCTATGGTTTACGCCGCTGTTTTGCAACATTACATTTACAAGGCTGGACCATGTTACGAAGACCCATTGCAATGTAAGGGCCATGAAGGTGAACCTAACCGTGTTCATGTGGCCATTCAGATTCCAGCTTACGTCTTGATTGCGATCTCGGAAATCTTGGCTTCGGTCACTGGTTTGGAGTACGCTTATACCAGAGCTCCTGCCTCCATGAAGTCTTTCATCACCTCTCTTTTCTTGTTGACGAATGCCGTCGGTTCTGCTTTCGGTATTGCCATTTCTTCTACTTCCGTCAATCCTAAGTTCGTGTGGAGTTACACCGGTTTGGGAGGTACCAGTTTCATTGCTGGTATTCTCTTCTGGATCTGTTTCCAACACTACAACAAGAAGGAGGACGAATGGGACAAGTTGGAGTACGGTAACGAGCAGAGTCAACAGAATGCTCTTCATCCTATCATGTCTTTGAGTCAGTCTGTCAAGAGTCTCAGCTAAAGGTATAGTTCGGAAGATGATACAAAGACGTAAAGTCGGTTATACGGTGTATAAATAATATTTTGAAAAGGTTTATGTATTTCTGTAGCGTTCTTAATCCAGTTTGCTTCCACTCTCGGTTACTATGCATTCTCCTACCTATCGTTTCTCGTTACTGCTTTTTCTTCTGCTTGCGTCTCAACTCCCGCAAGTCTGGTGGTTGCTCAATGCCCATGCTTTTGCGGAACTCGTTGATGTCTTGCTCCAAGATCTTCTCCCAGTACACATTGATCAACGGCTTGGAACTGAGCCCCGATTTGAACGCCCAAGGATAGTAGATGTTGTAGAGCCGTTCCCGCTGCTTTGGCTTGAGTCTGAACGGCGCAAAAAGTCCGCCGAGACCCAGCATGGGGATGCCGATGTTCATGAACTCCAACACCTTGACGGCTATTTCGCCCTCGATGATAATCGGAAGTCCGGTGATGGCATGGTAGAAGTCATGGCACTCTCTGTATCGCTGGTAGATGTACGCCAACTCTTCGTTATCGATGTAGCGCACAGGTACACGGGTATCGGGGCTGACTCCCTCACGATCGAGCCATTGAATATAAGCGCTGCCGATGGTGTTGGAAGGAAGCAGACGAAGATAGGTCAAGTCTAGCGATTCCGAGGTGATTCTTGGTCTGTCCTTCAAGATCTGGCGACCCACGGGATCAGACAACATCTGGTGCTGAAGACGGCGCAATACCGGAGTGAAGGCTGTGGACTCACCAAGGGCCACGATGAACTCGTTGCGTTCTGGATGGAGGTACGAACCTAATGATGAGCCAGCCATCATGACCAAGCTTTCGAACGCACTGAGCGGCACATGGCCGGGGTAATTAGGCTTGGCCCGCATTCTGGGCGACTCTTTGAGGTTGAGTGCTGAATTGACGTCTTTGTAATGGAGCTTTCCGCTTTCCATTTTGTCAGCAAGGCGGTTATCCTTGGAAAAAAGTAGCGACCCGACCACCGCAAGTGCTGGAAGCACAAGCGTTCGGGAATTGGGCCGCACAAGCCGCTGGGCAGAAACCCGGGTGACAGAGAACATGGTGCAACCTGATTTTCGAGAACCGAGATGGACGCCGCGGTGCACGGGTGTGGTTCCACGGTCTAGGAGCGGACGACTAGCTGGACGGCCATTCCGACAAGGAAGGCCACTATGCAGAGGGTGAGGTTGATGGAGTTTTTTGGCGAGAGTGCTTTCGATGCTGGTATATCTGGGAGGCTGGAAGGCGGCGGACTGACACTCAGGATGCTGACGTTGGCGATTCCGTCGGCGGCTTCGTGGTCTGGCTCGGATTCGGGGGTGAGTTCCGGGACAAACTCGTGCTTTTCAGGAGTAGAGCGGAGCTCTGCCACCTCCTGCTCGAGCTGGCGAACCTTGGACTCTTTCTCGTCGCGGTAGAGTTCGAACTCGCCGATCAAGTTCTCGTACACCTTCTGTTCCCGCAGCCGTTCCTTGGCGGTGCGTGCTTCTGCTCGTCGGAGCTTCTCGGCCACGAGGCGGTCCACACGGCCGGCGGTGATGTCGTCCACCCGCAGCTTGTACTTCTTCAAGTACTCTTCCACCAGGGCGAGCGTGTGGTTGTGCTGCTTGATTTTCGCTACCGTGGCGGCTAGCGTTCGGGCTGCGTTCAGCACCGTGGGTGCCGACACCATGTGTGCGTTCTTGTACAATGCCGGGTGCTCTGTGTCGGCGTGGACGACGGTGTCCAAGCCGGCCATGTCTGCGAACAACGGCAAGTCTGTGGTGGGATCGGCGTCGCTGTTGTCCCGGAGCTTGTCGAGAATGCTCTGGATGTAGTTGTATTGGCCGACCTCCGGCACCGACGAGCTGAGGAAGTTGGACATAACCGAGATGTTGTCGACCCGGGCGCTGATCTGCTTGTGGTTGGTGTCGGCCTGGATGTTGAAGCCCAAGTAGATGCTGTCGCCGATGTGGATCTCCACCGGCTCGCTGTCGATGCGCTCGTCGTTCACATATGTGCCGTTGGACAGCCCTAAGTCCTTGAGCATCAACCGGCCGTCCTGGTCCATGTACATGGCTGCATGACTTCTGCTCAAAACCCGCAGATCGAAGTATCCGTTGGTGGCGTCTGGCTTGATCTTGGCCCCGGCTGGCCGCCCTAGCTTACGGGTCTCCGGATAGTACGGAACCAGTAGGTGTTTCTTCACGAAAGTGTCGTTCAACGGTGACAAGGTCACAAAATAGACCGCAGGTGTTCGTTTGGGCAGCTCCAAAGGTGCATGGTGTGACTGCGAGTCGGAACGGGGCCGTGTGCGACGCCTGGGCTCCAGAACATCTAGCTGGAGCGCTATGTCGGACATGGATGGAAAGCAGCGGTACAAGCGTTGCAGCTGGGTGCAGGCGCGATCAACACCGCGGTGTCTGGGTGCGCGCGCCGTATTTGTTTTCGATCTGGCGGAACCGCATCTTCTGTTGTACTGCCGTTGTTTAATAAGTTAGTTTTCTTCGCCCATGCCGCACAACAGTCTTGGCAGCTGCGTCAGCTCGCTCAGTGCGTCGGTGGAACTTCTAGATGATGCTCTTGTGGTGTTGGACGAATGCACCCACGATGTAGAGCGCACCAGCACGGTGCTTTCGACCCACAAGGTGTTTGCGTTGGTGCCGCAGATCGACTTGGAGAACGCCAAGCGCGACATCCACACCGAAATCAAGCCACGTGTCAGGGCCATGGTCGATATGGCCGAAAGTAGATTGCACGAGGCCCGCAGGGAACACCTGAACTTGGCCAAAAAGGCTGCGTTGCAGCAGATGCGGTTGCGCGATGTAGACGGTGGACAGGTGCGGGTGACGCACCAAGATGCAGAGAAACTCGCACGGTTGCGGCTCTTGCAGGACAAGAAGGACCGGTTGCGGCAGAGCTTGACACGGCTCCAGTTGCAGGAGCGGCGGAGCCGGATGGGGTAGAGATGAGCTGTTGGTGACGGTACTGGGATGAGGTGGAGGAGGCAGCGGGCTATTGATGTGGAGGAGGTATAGAGCAGGTGGGTTTACTGATGGATGCTGGTACTGCGGAGTATTACTGAGTATGTTTACTGGGTATGTTTACTGGGTATGTTTACGGTATGCCTTGCTGGGCATTACTGAACGTATTCTGAGCTACTGTTCACTGGCTCCTGGTACCTATCCACATGGCTGCATTAGCACAACTCATGTGTCACTTCCACCGCGCCTACATCAGTTCCTCCTCCCATACCCCCTTACTCTATTTACCATCCACCCTTCTCGTCTACTCCTTGTTCCGCAACTCTTCGCCGTTCATGTGCTCCACCCGCTCGATCCCTAAGGACAATGCTAGCTCCTTGGCGTACTCGTGGGCTACTTTCTCCACCAGCACATCCTGCCCAAGCAGCTGGAGCAGCACCGCCCGTTTTTCTGGAAGCCCACACATGGTGAATGTGTTCAAGTACTTCAAGTCAGGACGCACATTGAGACCTATTCCATAAGATGTGATCGCTCGTTGAATATTGCAGCCGACCGACGCTATCTTGTCGTCTTGGGGCGACATCCACACCCCGGGGTTCTCGTTGGTGTACGATTTAAGGTGGTACTTCTCCAAGAGATTTTGTGTTGATCTGAGTAGAACGGCATCCACAAAGCATTTCACCAGCAAGTTGCGAAACTGCTTCAAATCAAGCACCGTATATGCAACCATCTGTCCATGTCCATGCCACGTTATATCGCCTCCACGTTCAAGCTGGTGGTATTTGCATCCCAACTGCTCGAACTTGGCTATTTTTTGGCCCAATGTGGGATCTTGCTTGAGCTTCTTTCCGCCGGTATACACATTTTCGAATTCAAACGTGAGAACCGTCGGATGCGGCTTCATCTCGAGAATCTTGTCTATAAGGCCCTCCTCGTATTCAGACATCAGCTGTCCAGCGGCCTCCAATTGCTTCTTTTGCCGGTTGATTTTCGCTTCCATCAGTTTGAAATCGAGATTGGCTCGTACTATTGTGTCCTGGATTCGCTGGCCCTCTTCAAAGGTAGTTATTTTAGGAAAATGTATATGTCTGAGTGTTTTATACGTATCACAAAGCGGCGTGAACTTGCTGCAGCTGCTGTACCAGCGGCTAATCCGCATTCTTCCGATTCACTATAACTAAACATTTCATCGCAGAGAGGTGTTTGGATCCGTATGCAGGCGATGCCAATACCCCAGATTTGTTTGTATCGTCAAGTGCTATGGCTCCTGCAAAAGAAAAATGGCTGTTATCAAGGCTAAACTCGCGGCACACAGCCATTCGCAAGCAGCCGAAAAGACTGGATCCCTTGGCTTCTTCTCCGTCCTTTCAACTCCTTTGTAAGCTCTTTGTGCCGACAAAATACTGGAAAAAGACCGATAAGTTGACGTCCAAACAGCTTTCTACCTACCTACCGATCATCGTGGCGCAACATCCAGACGTAAATTTTGACTTACACTTGTTGTTGGCTTCTATAACAAACAAGTTTGTCGCTAGCTGGTACTTTGGCAAACTCAAGACAGACAACTTCGAATTTTTGCAGCTGGTCTACAATTGTTTGAGCCATATCTGTACGGATCTCACTGCTAGATGCCTGTCTGCGTCAGATCCAGATAAGATCTATGAGTTGGTGGACGAAATACTATTGATTTTCAATGAGCACATAAGCCAGGTTGACCAACTCCGCTCCCAAATAAACAACCAGAAGCATATGAATACCGACGAAAAGAATGAGAAGGAGCTTGTCGAAAGCTTTCTCCGACTCCATCATCTGTTTTTCGTTAACCGCACAGACTACCTTCAGGCTTTGTCGTCACAACTCATAGACATTTCATTCGCCAACAGTGAAATCAACCCCACCTCATCTGCATTGATCAGCAGCTTTTGCACAGTATTGGTCGCCGACACCATACTAGGAAAGCTAGTCGACAAGCTTTCCCAGCCAAAACTTTTCATGCTGCTTCTAGCCAAGACGCTTACCCCACGACAAAAGGTCTCCAAACCAAAGGTAAGAGAGCCTTTTTCCTCCCGCTTATCTGCGTGGTACCTGGTGTATACAAGTGCTGCTCCCAAGTATGATATCATACACAGTCCTTTATGGACGCTTGTGAACACTGTCACCGGTATTACGGGTCGAAAACCAATAATGGCAGCCCTACTAGAGTCAGTCAAGCAAATTGCATCACTTCCGGTACTCAACAGGTACGTGGCTTCTTTATCTGAGTACTGGATACGCAGCAGCATCCACAAACTGCAGGTTTTTCTGGAACCCAGTGTTTGTTCGTGGGTGCAAAATCTCAAAAGGATGATCGAAGAAGACAACGACGAAGAAATTTCAAAGGACGAGGAGAGCCTCGATGCCGATAGCTTATCGAAGTTGATTGTCACACACGGGATAGTGCAAAAATTGTCTCCGTTTATCGCTTATGCCAATGAATCAGATAGCGATATCCACCACAACATCTATGGAGTCATCTCGCTCTTTGATAATCTGGAAACAAACAAGTTGCTTGTTATGAGACTTTTGGATGCTGTGATTGCCCACATGTATCCAGAAATGTGCCAGCAGGACTGAAATAGTAGAATTGGTGAAGTTGGTTGGGACCGTTATACTGCATCCAAGCACCTTTATCCTCAGGTTTGTCTTCGATTGTAGAACCGTTATGAATATACGTGCACTTTTAGGTGATCCCAGTATCTATAATTATAAGTCGTATTTGGCTGTCGAAGCCACAGAACAAGAGAGAAACACCATTGAGTTGTTTGCGTTTGGAGAATACCCACATTATGTGAAATACCAGCCCAATTACATCGAATTGGACAACAATTCTCTACTTAAACTAGTCAAATTGACAATACTAAGCATCGCCAGCAAACACGAAGGCTCATCTGTGCTGCAAGACGAGTTCCGAAATGCCATAGGTCCTGCGTTGTCAACTTTCGAGCGAATAAACGAACGAGAAGTGCTCCTAGACGAGCTCTTTATCGGAATGGTTGATCAGAAATTATTAGACGCCAAGCTAGAGGACCTGAGCAGCACTGTGTGGATCGAAAAAGTGCACACGTTGCGAGATGCGTACGCTGGAGAACCTCTTCGAGTCCTAAGCCACGACGATGTCGCCGACAAAGACCTCGGGGCAGCCGTCAAGAATCTACAGAATTGGGCACAGCGGCTCGCTACATGAGCCGGCACCATGGGTACTCTTCAGGTTCGTATTGACTATAAATTATGCTTTCCACACCCTGGACACGATGCTGGTGATTCCTCCTTCCTTCTTCTCGAGCTGGTAAATTCCGTAGCCAGCGACACCGGTGCCAAACGTCAACAAGTACATGGCGTAGTTGTGGTAGGCGCCGTACACACGAGTGGGGATATAATCGATGATACACGACTGGAAACCAGCGTAGCAGTGGTACAACACAAGTGCAGAAAGAGTAGAATCCACTACAGTAGAAACTCCAGTGAACAAGGGAGCAGCAGCCAAGGGCACCAAGCCAACGGTAACAGCACGGTCGAGAGTCCAGTGCAACGAGCCATGCAATTTGTTAGGTTTGGGAGGAACATAGGCTTCGTTCACAGTTCCTACCACAAATCCTGGAGGCTGGGGAATAGTTTTCAAGCCACGCACGGCCGTAGCTCTGTAGAAGGAAGCCGCAACAGGCGATCTAGCACTGGCTAATCCGATTTTCGTCAACATGATGGAGGTTCGGTAATCTCGCACTTCCCCAGAATTACAGTTGAGTGCGCGGTGATTGGCCGGCGCGTCTGCAGGACACCTCCCCACCATGGCTGCAACTACTGGTCCCGGGACATGCTGCAGCGGTGTATTTAGTTTCAATCCATGGCCAATTTGCTTCGTGTAGGTATGCATCCGCCTCTACTCCTCGTCCTCTTCCTCAAACTCCTCGATTTCGAGAACCCTTTTAGGCAGGCCAAACCGCTCGCCGAGCGACTTCTCAATGATGGCTAGCGGGCCCTGGTGGTATATAATCTTGCTGAACCGGGCTATGACACTGTCGTACCATGTCAGCTCCTCGCCCTCAAACAATACCAACTGCTCTTTCAAGTTGAGGGAGTGGTTGCGGTGTTTTATGTCACCAATTCGTTCGTACATCTTCAGTAGATTGCCGAGCGCATTCAACAAAATTGGCCCGGCCCGTGCTGTGCCTGCCTGGTCCTCGTAGATGTCCTGGACAGCGTCCTCACTCCACGAAATGGCGTTTTTCTTGTACCCCTTTGCCCACATTACCTCACTGATTTGCGCCTTGATCTCGGCGATGGTCATCCTGAGGTTGACCAGATCACAGTTGAAGAGTGGAAACGATGCCTGTGTCTTGGATCCCGTATCTAGTGCATGCTGGGCTTGCGTTAGAGACCGTAGCAAGGACAAGTACACAGCTAGGGACTGGGTGAGCTGTGGTTCGTTTTGCTCACGAGCCAATGTGAACGCCAAGCGCTGGAGACAGTTGACGGTTTCGTCAGTAAAAAGGGAGTTCTGCTCCAAGGTGTAATCTTGCGCGATGTGTATGCCTGGAAATGTCTCTTTGAGCATGTTTATGCTGCGCTGGAGGTACGCTTTCTTGTCAGAAACATCTGGACACATTTTACTGAGCAAACGACAGCACTGTGAAAGCCTTTCGGCATCGCCGAGCTTGTAGAAAAGATCATCGTCGTCGATAATCCTCAGAAGGATGTCCACGGCCGGTCCTAGCTCGCCTTTGGCAAATAATGCCCGAGCATATCGCAACACAATGTCGATATAGAAGTTGGAAAACTTGCGGCCCTTTTTGTACATCAATGTCTTCAGGTCAATAAGCGGTACCTCGTACCTCTCGGAACCTTTTGCCTCTTCGTCTACGACCACCAGAGAGTCTTCCTGTTTTGCCAATTCGATCAATAGCCGGCGGTAATGCTTCACTGCGTAGCGAGGACTCTTGAGAACGTCATCTTTGTTGATGGCTTTGACTGCTGTGATCTGGTTTTGGAAGCTGAGCTCAAACGGAATATTCTGCCTATCATTGGCATCGTGGTACATGAAATAGAGCGACCCTCCACAGACTATTAAGCCGCCGATGTATGCTCCAGCGATGATATTAATGATTGTGCCCCATCTTTTCACAGCAGTGAACTGTCCTGGTGACAATGTGAGAGTACGGGACTGGAATGGACGTATTCGATTAGAAAATGCAGCATTCCGTGGACTTCTGGTCGCCAATCTAGCGAGACCTCGAAACATGAAGAAGAGTGCGATGGGGTGAATGGATGGAGCAGAGGATATGGTGACGGAAAATAGAGAACAGAGAAATAAGTTATTAGAATGAGGAGAGATCCCGAGTTGGTGTTCGAAGTGATTTTGCTTATAAAAGGAAACTGTCGGAAAAATCATAACCTTGGAATATTTGCTGCAAATTGTGTTCATTGCAAATGTTGCAAAACAACAAAAATTAGAAAAATTGAAAAAAATTAACAAAACTTAACAAAACCCTATTATAGTTTCAAGTCTTGTTGCTAAATATAGTCCATTCACTAAGCCCGAGTCACATCTTTTCCCATCACCCTTTTCCATCCTGCTTGTATATCTCTATTCGTCTTTCTTCGCGCGCATATCTCACTTACGCTATGCCATGGTTTCACCATGCCATTTCCACATGGCTCATTATGGATCCGTCCATAGTGCTCGAGGAGGAGGACTTGCATAAGAACTACCAGGTCCTGAACCATAGGGACCACAAGTTTATATACTTTTGTGGCGGTCGAGCCAGAAGTGTAAAACAAGCACCCATCGCAGCCGTTTGTGGGGTTATGATAGTGGTGATAGGGGTGCTTTACTGGATATTTGAAGCAGCCTGGACATGGAGACACCACAGACAGGCGGTGGTGGTGGTTTTCACATACTTTTGGGCACTTTGTTTGTTCTTTTTCATCAAGGCTGCTACATCGGATCCGGGAGCTGTTCCCAGAAACATTCACATTCCGTCCAGTTTGAAAAAAATGGTCCCGGAAGACGACTCACTGGAGTATGAGGCCACCTATGCTCCCAATGAGTATTTCAATGTAGTATCTCTTCCCCACCACCAGTCGCTGGCTGGAGTCCGGGTCCGATATTGCAGCACCTGTCACATCTGGCGTCCGCCTAGATGCAGCCACTGCTCCGTGTGCAACACATGTGTGCTATTCCATGATCACCATTGTGTCTACTTGAACAATTGTGTTGGACAGCGCAACTACAAGTACTTTTTGTGGTTTCTCTTGACTGCCGTGGCTGGTTGCACGCTCGTACTCTACACCAGTCTTCACCATATGTTGAGCACATCATACAAGAGCACGCCTATGAGCATAGTGTTGGTCATACTCTCAGGAAGCTCTGTGGTGTACCCGCTTCTTTTGCTCTGCTTCCACATCTACCTTTCCCTGATCAACATCACCACCCGTGAGTTTTTGAACTACGTACGGGGGCTGCTGCTTCTGCACAAGGACAACTTCGCTTTCAGCTACAACCACGGAGTTCTACGCAACTTGTACCTCAACTGGATTGCTCGTCCTCGCATGTGGTCCGTGCAAGGTGTTCGAGAAAAATATTCAGCGACAGATATTCGCCAAAAACGCATAAGGCCGTTGAAGTCCTTCGAAGCTGAGACAGGAAAGGGCCAGGTCTAGACAGCAGTCCGCATTTGCATCATAAATAGCATAATACCATTAGCATTCCCCTCCGTTTGCAGCCATAACCATGCAGTACGATTCTCGCGCTCTTCACGAAGAGATCCGCCATCAGATAACCTTAGGTTCGAACCACCATTTCCTCGGTTTTCGAGCATAATGACGAACCAAAGAACATGGAGACAGGTTCTAGGAGCGACTCCAATGGTCGATACTCTTCCATCGGACTTGTTTCCCATAGTATCCACTTTGAACGTGAATCCCAACCTTACGATTGCAGCCAAAGAACGCGACTCGAGCGAAATCAAGGCTAATGAGCCTACTGTAGATGAAGGAAATGAGCCAGAGTCAAAGAAGGAAGATCTGGGTCTCTTAGATGAATTGGACATACAACTCCTCGAAGAATTGAATCAATTTGAAAGTCCATTAGCGAACGAATTGTTTGACAAAAAGGAGAGTAAAACGCCAGGTAATCACCAGACCGACGCAAAGCTCTCACTGTTTGAAGCAAGGCTCATGAACAACTCGCCATATCGATTTATGCTTAAGCGCAGTGACAAAATCGATAACGTACCACATATATATACGCCTTCCGAACTAGCAGCGATGTCAGAACAAGAGGTAGATGATATTATCCTGCAAACGAATCAAAAAACTCTAAACCGGCCACCTAAAAGAGAATACGAGATCAAAAGAACAGAGGGCACTAAACGATTGCATAGGAGCCTGACTGAAGATGATAGATCCCAGTTAGAACTCGCTGTGGGTCAGCTTGCGGCATATCAAGATGGTTCCAACTCGCACTGGCAACTGAAAAATGAGTTGGACTTGCTTTCAATTGAAGGTCTTACGATCTTAAACGACCACATAACTCGTGCTGCCTCAGTCTTATCCTCGTGTGATACCCAATGCTTACTTCAGATTCAAAAATGGTGTCATAATTCAGTGCTCTATGGATGCTCACTTGAGTGGGACGACTTAGGCGAAACCTTGCTTTCAGGGCTGTATCAGAAAGTAAAAGAGCAGCTCGAAGCTGCATTGGCCAGTTTGATCTCCTCAAAAATCATTCTTCTGATATTGAATGGGAGTCGCAAAGATATCAAGCAGATTCACATCGAAGAACCATTAGTGGCCGTTGTAGACTTCATCCTGCGGTTCGTGGCCACCATTGTTTCCATCTTTAGCTTCAATTCTACCAGATTCAAGGGCCAGTTGAATTATTGCATATCTTTCTTATCACTGGTTATAGCCACACTCACCAAGTACATATCGTGCAATGACATAGACGATAGCTTGGTGACTAAATTGGAGTACCTCAGCATATCCCTCATCTTCGGTGGCATGTCAACTAATGATGCAGATGCGTTGATATCATTAGAACTATTAGAGGGTGTCAAGATGGACGCTACTTCAATGATACTAGCCATTTTCAAGGTTTGTCCTGATCAGCGTCTTTTCATTCTTAATGAAATCTTTAACAGCATGAACAAGCTCACCTTGTCCAAAACAAGAACGGTGAAGGTGGGCCGAGGCAAGAGCGTCCAATTGCATACTGCTTTGCTTATCAATTTATTGCAGTCAGTCGATACGGCTCACATGGAACGATTATCTGGTTTCTATAATACAGGTAAAAGACCTGACAAAAATACCACTAATAGCATCATAGAGACTGCACGAGAGTTCTCTGAACAAACAAGAGAAGTTGCAGCAAGGGCCGTAGAGGGTCTCATAACTTCAATTCCCGGAGGGAATGCCAATAATCGACAAGTACTACAATCATTAGTTGAAGACTTAGTATCAATCGTTTCACTCCCGGAATGCCCTGCAGCTTTCATTTATATCGAATGTCTTTTTTCAACTTTCATCAATTTGTTGCATTCAAACCTGAACAAGTCAAGTCACCAGGCATCTCAGCAAGAAACATTTGCTCTTGAAATGATAGGTACAATTAGCGAGATTATTTTTGATCGCAGTCAGGCAAGAAACTCAAGCATATCAACTAAGGCGTCGATAGTAAGTACTGAGGAACTCAAAGAATTACAGTTGCATATTGAGAGTACATTGTTGCGAATTCAAAATTCAAAGAACAAGAATGCTGACAATCAAGATACCTTCCACTTTGTGGTTCTACAATTCATCTCATACGTGGGCACTTTGGCCGATAGTCCAGTTAGCGAGAGCCAGTTACAAGCTTTGAACTCAGAACTGGACCTCCTCGATATGCATTTGGTTGAGAAAATTCTCTATTTTTTACTCAACGCATTGAACGATGGCTCGATAAGCGTACGGACTTTACCTGTATCTGAGATCGATGACATGTTAATGAACTTCAAAATGATTGAGAACCACAAACAACTTTATGATAACTTTGTGGCCGTTGTAGTGGATGCCCTCGGGAGTAGTAAGATAAAACTCAAATCTCGAGCTATTCGCATACTCACTAATCTAGTGGAGAAGAATAACTCGATTTTATTGCAACCTAAAGTTCAAGAGGTTATATCAGACGCATTACTCGATACCTCCGCCATGGTTCGAGATTCTTCAATTGACTTGATTACGAAGTACTTGACAAAGAACCCAGAAGTCATAAAAGGGTTTTACAAAGTAATTTGTCAAATGCTTGAAGATGAAAGTACCCAGGTGAGAAAGCGGGTGGCTAAATTTGCGCATTTGATGTATTCTAGTACCAAAGAAAGGCGTATCAAATTCTACATTGCGATGAAAATGCTTGAAGGTTTGCATGATGAGGATGACTCCATTGTTGAAAATCTTAAGCTGGACTTGGCAGATTTATGGCTCAGTTCGGGTGACTATAGCCTGGAAATTGAACGTGCTGAAATTATGATGGATGTTGCTACAAAAGAAGAGGACATATTCCGTTTTTGGTTGGAAAGTTCAGTGTTGGGCTCAAAATGGCAGGAAAGTTTTCGTTCAACAATTGACTCCTTGATTGGTTTCGTAATCGACGGAGTAGATCCAGAATTCCAGAAAGATGTCGATAAAGCAATGCATTTAATTTCCCTCTTGGTACAATATGATGGGAAATTGGTCAACCAAAACCAGCTTCTGTTGTTGCTATCGATTTTGCAAGGTGAAAACGTGAGTACAAATGTGAGCTACAAAACTCTTCAAATCTATCATCATGCAATACCTGCCCTCAATGATTTATCACCTGGATTCATTTCGTCAGTGCAGTCTTATTTGTTACAAAATTTGACGAAGTTTGAATTCATTGAACTCCAAGAAGCTGTTCCTTGTGCTTGGACATTAAGTTCTCGAACAAACAGTTCGGTAAAGCTTTGCAATGCTCTAATCTCTTGTATCAGAATGTTGAATCTTCTTGTCAAGGAAATCAGCGATTCTAACGTGGGTCTCATCTCAGATTCTCTTACTCTCACTAAAGCAAAAAGGCTCCTTGATCTTGTAGGCTCCTTTGGTGCCCACTGCAAGTTCGATAGCCATCGTGAATATCTTGTTCAGGCCGGAATAGGACTTCAAGATAATGAAACCGTCACAAGTCTCATGACAAAATACCTATTGTTTTTTTGTGAAGCAAAGGTTGATGGAATGATTGCAAAAATAGCATATCGAGGACTAGTCTTGGTTTGTTCCCACAATCCAAGCTTGTTCACTTTAACTTCAATTCTTGAGGTGTTGGACAGGGCGTTTGAGAAGGGCGATTCTGTAAAAATAGCGGTTCTTCAGGGACTTTACAACTTTGTAAAACTTGAGCAAACTGTGAAGCAAGAGGGTAAACCTAAAAAAGCAGCAAAAAGGAAACAAAAGTTCGGAGCTTCCAACGTTGTTGAAGGCATCAGTGGCAGTATTGTTCAAAGGTACACACCACTTGTTTTGAAGCTCTGTCTCGGGGGAAATTCCGTGACTGAAGCGGCCTTTGATTTGTTGCGAGAGATTGTCCAATTTGGTCTATCAAACCCCAAGATATGTGTTCCTACGGTGATAGCGCTAGAAGCGTCATACAATGTTCGTGTTGCAGAAGAAGCCAAAAAACTACACTTGCACATGTTAGAGCACCATGAGTCTTTGGTAAACTCTGATTATGCCGAAAGTATCCGTCTTGCTCGCTGTGTGAATAGAAACTCGAACTCTTTCTTGTCGCTGCTTTACGAAATCGTATATGAATCAGCTGCTTCCAGAAAAAAATTGATTACAGCTCTATCGAAGACTCTCAAAGTACAGCTACGTCTTGGCAAACAAGAGTCTTTGGAAAATTTGGAAGTTGTTCGTTTTGTGGTCAACAACACCGCCACTGTGAAGTTTTCATCATTAGAGGAGGTAATGACCTTGATTACCAGCATCGAAAGAGAACTATCAAGAGAAGGTATGGACCTCTCTGAGCAGCTCGAAGATGGTACAGATGAGTTGGAAGACGAAAAGGTTAGCGAGTTGTTCTACCTCACTGAGAGTCTCAGCGGATTGCTACACTTGCGGGACTACCTATGTGAAAAGTTTGAGGTTTCTCGAGAGCAGATAGAGAGTTTCAATCCCCGTAGAATTGATCCAGACTACAAAAGGGCGCCAAGGGTGTCTGAGGTTGGTGCTTTACAGTACACTTGGCATGGAAATAGGGCCGGCCACCGCGAAATGAAAGAGGTCTTTAAAAGATTCGTCAGTGAGATGGATGCATTTAGCTAGTATACATAAGTCATTTTGAACGTAATTTTCGTGCTAGCGTGAAGTTTTGTTGGCGAATCGAAGGAACAGGTGCCCCGAATGCTATATTTTTGGTCCTTTTATCAACTTTGTCAACACTTATTATTCGTGGAGTTTTTGCAGGCTCGCTGATTAGAGCATAGCCGTTGCCAAGGTCAAGAGTTAGGTGAGGTAGTAAGGATCTTTTCTGCTTCTGGCGTCGGGAACGTAGTTGTTCCAAGGATATCGAGAAGACGTCTTCTTCGTCCGATGCAATTTCGTGGCTCTCGAGGTACCTATTTTCGGTCCGAAGACGGTCCTGGCGTATACACCACAGCTCAAAGTTAGCTAAGAGCCGCTCTATCTCGGCAATGGTCAACTTGCGCTTGTGTTCCATTTCTTTGGTGTTGGTCTTGTCGTTGACAACGGTAATTGTGGGGAGATGGCGGGTCCATTCCAGGCTTTTGAGCACACGTAGATGGTCTTTGAGCCGGTCTATCTCCAGCAGGAGCCGCAGGATATCAGCATTTGTCATGACGGTTTCTTCACGCTTCATCCGCCGATGAAAAACCTCATACACCTCGTCAGGAAGAGGTTCAGGAAGATTATTTCGGGTTCTCCGTGGACGTACGACCTCTTGTGTGACTACAGTAGTTGACGGGCGTTTTGGGGGAACAAAGGAACCCTCCGGAAGTAGTTCCGTGTAGAGTTTATCGGAAGAAACCGCTGGAGAAATGGTGATTTCTTCGTCGCAGTATATGAGACCATTGACTTTTTCAAAATTGAACAAGATAGTGCCCTGTGGCTGTCGCCTGGAAGCCCGAGACCTCGAGCCACGACTACTAGCCATCACTTTATGCAGCAATAGTAGTGGGTGAAAAGTGCACCTACAATTGAATTTTCGCGATCAACTGTAGTAGTCTTTTGACGTAAACTACGGTATAAAGAAAGAATTGTGGCCACTAGTGGGCCATGTATCGCAGAAAAGCAAACGAAAGCTTGCCAGCACCCAATGGAGCGTCTGAACAAAAAAGATTCAAACCTTTTCGTATCAATAGCTCGGACTACCTGAAGGCCGTCACCTGGTCCCATACTGGCCGGATCAAATGGAGACTAATACTCCTCTTAGTAGCTATCTGGACAGTTGTAATTCACTACCATGAGCGTGTGCATGTCTACAATACGATAAGAAAGTGCCAATGGCGAGGATGGGAAGATTGGCCAGCAGGTTCTCCTCCGCATAGAGCAGCATTAGTAGCTGATCCGCAAATTGTGGACGACTACTCCTATTCCAGTGGCCGATTTGTGACATACTTCATCAAGAAGATCAGCGACAACTACCTATACCGCAACAATAAGTATGTTCAAGCATACTTGGATCCCGACACCACCATCTTTCTCGGTGACCTCTTTGACGGTGGCCGGGAATGGAAGAACGACATGTGGTTCTCCGAATACAAGAGATTCAACCAGATATACCCCAAAAAGGTGAACCGCCGGACCATAGAGTCGCTTCCGGGAAACCACGATATCGGTTTCGACACCATCAATAAGGAAGTGGTCAAGCGGTTCTCTGCTTTTTTCGGTGAACCAAACGACCATATAGTCATCGGAAACCACTCAGTGATCTTGTTAGATACCATATCGCTTTCATCACTTGATCCAACAATCAATTTCGAGGCTACGGAGTTCATAAAAGAGATCAATTCTCGCTTGAATCCACAGTTCCCACGGATACTTCTCTCCCACGTACCCTTATACCGCATGAACGACAAGCAACTCTGCGGTCCGCTTCGAGAATCCGATGGACTATTCCCCGTGCAGAAGGGAAAACAGTATCAAACTGTCATTGAATTCGAAACATCGCAAAGCATTCTTGAAGTTATCCATCCAGATATCGTATTTGCTGGCGATGACCACGACTACTGTGACATTCGGCAACCATACACTTCAAATGGAGTCGAACGCTCTGCCAGAGAAATCACAGTAAAATCAGCAGCCATGACTGCTGGAATCAAATACCCAGCCATCCAGCTACTCTCTCTACATAATCCCTACGACCCCAATCCCGATCAACAAGGAAAAGAGACATTCAAAACACAGATGTGCTACATGCCCAGTCCCTACTATGCCATTTATTCATATGTACTTTTGCTCATTTTTACATTTGCGTACTTGGTCATAGTCTTTTTACCTCACATAAATTCACTCACTTTGAGGACTGGTATTCTTCCTCTGCACGCTTGGTCACCCAAGAAGGAGGAGAATAAGAGTCTAAGCTTGTGTTTGATCCACATGTCCTTGACATTCGTAATGATTTATGCATTGTTCGCCATATACTTTTATAGCATCTAACTATTTCATTTAAAACTGAAAAACCGTTCGAGATAACTTGGATTGAAATCCGACCGCTTGGAAATATACTGTCTTATGGTGTAGGGTTTCAAGTTCGCAAGCCGTCCCTCCGTGACCAAAGAATTGATCAAATTTGGATGCACTGTAAACAAGTTGCCGATTTCTCTCAATAGCTGGAAGTTTTCTGACAACTCTGGCATCTGCCAAGTGTCGATGACGGACTGGTATCTAATGACATCTTTTGTGAGGATAATACCTCCAGTTGAGTTGACAGAGAATTTTTTATAGTGCTCCAAGAGCTGATTGAGAACATTGAAACCAATCTTGGTCAAAACGTTATGCAAGTTGGTGCTGTTCAAATGTTTCTGAAGCTCAACGAAGCTATATTCCAAAAATTCAGACACTTCTTCGCATGCTTCCGTATCGTCCTCGTTAATATTGTCCCTGACAAAGTCACGTTTCTTTTGCTTTGACAAGGAGTTAGCGACTCGTTGACAAATAAAGTCGATCGTCTCATTGACAATGATGTTGATGGAGACTTCACATCGCGATATGTAACTGTTCGTAAGTCCTGTCATTCTGTTTTTGATATTTGGTACATTCACGGCACATGGGAGCACAATCTTTTTGATGCATGACGACAAAAGGAAAAGATATTCACTTGTCAGACCGACTGTAGAGAGAAAAGAAAGGTCTGGGAGGGATCCCGCTTTCAGACTCGAACTTTCATGCTTCAAAGTATCAAACGCCACTTCGAGACCGGCTCCAATGTAGAGTTTTCCAAAGTCAAATAATAAGATTTCCAAAATTTCGAGCGAATACTCTGGAGTCTTCTGTTGTGCAAGTTCCAAAATCCTCGCAATGGACTCGATGGAGGACTTAATAACAATTTCCACCTTGGCAACATCAAGCTGAGAATCTTCGATATTCTCATGGTCCTCGGTTTCCATTGATTTTCGAGGCACAATGTCTGCGATATGGGTCTTCATGTAAGCAGTAAATTGATTTATACGCTTCTTCTCGAGGAAATGAAAGCTGAAGCGATTGTCCTGGGCATGAGTCTTATGTTTCGCTTCGAAATTGTCCAAGTTTTCGAGCTTTGTGGACAAGTACCGGTTGTTCAAAGCATTCTCATGGTATATGTTGTAACCATGAGCAAATCTGTAAATGGTTTCCTCTAAAGTCTTCTTCTCGCGAGTCAAGTAGACATCGTCCGATAAGTATTCGATAAAAAGATCGAAATTACTCTGATCCAAAATCAGAGCTAGTTCGTTGTTCTTGTCCAACTCATTTGCACTAAGAAACTCCTTGATATCATTGGTGAAGTCAGAAACTAAGATGTACAATGCATGCAAAATACGTATGTGCGCCAACGTCAGCACCGACAACGAGTATTGGAGCAGAGTGCTGATTCTGTTTTGGATGATTTGGGCGTAGATACGCTGGAAAAGGATCTTGAGTACAGGGGTTGTGTCTTCGAAGACTTCACGGATGATACGAGCCTCACCTTTGATCGAGACTCTCAATGCTTCCAAACTCGTTTTGGTTCCTTCGTCTTGAACCGTATCGCCGAAATTTGGGTCTGAGAGTTTTGTCCAGAATGCTTCGTCGTCCAAAAGAGCGTTTTCGTCGGTCATGCCGTCGTCAAAGAGCACTTCGTGTTCATTGACAAATGCTTGTACGACGTTAGCACCGCCGTTGAATTGGAACAAGATGTTGGTGACCTCTCGCATTTTTGCGTAGTCATCGCCCTTGGACGCTGTGCGGAATCGTTCTAGCAAATCTAGTTCCATCGTTTCTGAGAACTTCTCGATGGTCTTAACACACTTGGTGGTCTTCGCATACTCTGAAGACTCGATGGTTTTCGCCAAAGTAAGTAAGTTACTCACAGTTTTGGCACATTTGACCCTATCTTCGTAGTCGTCGCTGGTGCGGAGGTACTCCAACGGATCGTACTTGTCTTTGGTGTAGAATCCATGGTAGGCACGGATGAGAAAAATTGTCTCTGTGGAGCGATCACGGGAGTTTGTGATCTTGTTGAGCAGCTGGCCCAACGGGTCAATCTTCAGCGACACCCCACTGATCTTCACGTCGAGCGAATCAAACTTTTTGGTGACCGAGTCCACCTTGGACGAAAGTTCCAACACGTTTTCGCTGTGTTTGAGTTCGAAATCATCCACTCTCTTTTCAGCTTCTTCACGGCGGCGGTTAGAATGTTTCTTGAGCTCGTCTAGCTCCTTCAATGTGCTTTCGAACGCTCTAATGTACGGCTTGGGATCGAGATACTCGAGCTTGTTGACCTCTGCACCCTTTAGTATGTGGTCTTTGCTCAATTCTTCCACAAACTCGGGTATCGACAAACCCTCAAGGAAGTTGTCGAGATTGAGGAGCCTCCTGATATCCTCATCTAGCTCGTAGATCGAGAAGGCCATGGACGGTTGTTGTGATCTGAGAAGTTGTGCAGGAGTTTTGAGAATGAGAAGCGAGGAATATGCGAAAGAGAAGAACGTAAAGGTGAAGGTGATGAAGATGAAAGAGAAGAAGGAGAAGAGAGAATTAATGAAGAAGTAAGAAAGTTAAATATCTTCAATGTAGATCACAGCAATTTTTGTAAATTTTAAAAGTTCAAGTTTCATCGAACAGGACCTATGCTGAGCGTCTGGTTTACCAGTTTCGATCAATAAGCCCTTCTTACAAATACGTTCAAATCCTTTCTTGCTAACCCTCTCGTTCTACAATTTCTATGGAGACATGTATTACCTACTCAGTCTAAGCAGACTTGAAGGTGGTGTGACACTTACCACAGTATTGTCTGTCCTTCATGTCAGCCATGAAGATACCAGCACCACAAGTGATGGAAGGACACTCTCTTCTCAATCTCTCGACCTTTCCGTCGTTGTCAACCTTGTAGTAGGTCAAGACAGCCAACTTGTGCTTTCTGTGCTTGTGCTTGATCTTCTTTGGGGTGGTGTAGACCTTCTTCTTTCTCTTCTTACCACCACCTCTCAATCTCAACACCAAGTGGAGAGTGGACTCCTTTTGGATGTTGTAGTCAGAAAGGGTTCTGCCATCCTCCAATTGCTTACCAGCAAAGATCAAACGTTGTTGGTCTGGAGGAATTCCTTCCTTGTCCTGGATCTTGGACTTAACGTTGTCGATGGTGTCGGAAGACTCCACCTCAAGGGTGATAGTCTTTCCGGTCAAAGTCTTGACGAAAATTTGCATATTGGCTTGTCGGCAAAGTCTGCTTCTTTCTTACCAAATGGTGAAGAAAAATTTCGCACGATGGAGACAAGTACTGAGAATTTATGTGCAGTACAGGGCTCAGCCCTAGCGTCCACCGCCACACGGTTGCAACATTTGAGCGTGGTTAGATGGCTTTGGGTTGCTACGGCTCCCATTGGCGACTGTACCCAGATACTGTCAGTTGTTCTGTCATCTTCAATTTTCGCCATAAAATAGTTGGGTCATGGTTGAATGATCTCTTTGCATCGTATCTGGAAATGTTCTTTATTAGGTTTAAGCCTGTTAAGTGTAGTTACTTACAACGCCACAGACAACTATGTTCCCTTAACCCAACTCTTCATGACAGGTCTCCCTGTTCTTTCTCCAACCTTCCACTTGCATGTCCTGCACGTGACCTTATTTGCAGCCGTTTGTGGTTCCTCCAACTGTATGTTGGGAGACGCCGTTATAGCCAACAGAAAACGGCTTCTGGGTGCCCTGGAGAAGGTGGAGGGCAAGAAACCTCCCAAAAGACAAAAGCTCAACAAGCTTTTAAGAAGGACTTTGAGCAAACTAACCAGTATTGCAACTTGCAAGTGTGCTTAGATGGTGATTTAGTCGTCAATGTCCAAGTCGGAGTCACCTGACTGGTGAGCACCAATTCGCCCTATGGTTTTGTGGTTTTTGGTTGTTCTTTGAAGTACACCGTACTGGTACAAAAACGCTTCCAACGACGCTACGCTGAAGTCGGTGGCACCTTCATTAGCTAAACGCTCAAACCCAACTACCCTGGTGACCTCTATGCCATTTCTGTATGCCACTAAGAACGGGAGCACCTTGATATGCAATTTGTCAACTAGAAATGGAGCGTTGACAGCGTCAATAGTGACTATGTTGAGAGTCAAATGTTTCTGTGCGAGAATCTGAGTTAGTATACTAGCCCGGGGACTAATGAGCCTAAAAAATCAAAGGATCCAAATGAGCCACGAGCTCTGTTACTTACGTTGAGACGCTCGTTCATGATCTTACACTTTTCAAACGTCGGCTGTTGAAAGTGCACCAAAATGTTCTTTGATTTCGTCACCAAATCCATAACCGTTTTTTCATCCAGCACGTTCAGGACCGTGCCGGCACCCTGCTGTAAAGCAGCCTGGTCTATGTCCCTCAATTCCCGTTTTAGCTGTGCCATTCGATCATCTCGAATACGTGCTAGTTCGTTATCGTCGAGCAAATCGAGCAATTCGTCATCGCTGTCGCTTTGGTGCAGACCATGGTGTTCGCTTAGCTTCGACGCCTGGTATTTCTCAACCCTGTCGTTGATTTTGTCATCCAAATCCATGGAAGTCTATGGTAGTCGGTGGTATTGGTGAAGATGTATACAGGTGCGAACCGCAGGTGAGCAGAGTAGACTGGGGAGAGGTAGGAAAATATAAAGGATAGAAGACTGATCAATGAGCTAATCAAAGAATCTTACACTTCTGTGTGCTCAATTCAACCAATAGTTCTTTCAGTACTGTTTCTTTACGATACTTCCTACAAATCAAGTCCCCCCTCACGTCCCTCTTCGCATCGCAGCCACTACATCGCCCAATAAATATCACTGTATGCTGTATCTATGCTGTCTATGCTGCGGCTCAGCCGCTCTATTTACGGTCGTCGTTGAACATCTTCAACTTGGAAACCTCCTTCAAGACCCCGGTGGTCTTCTCGCTGACGCTGTTCAAGGTCTGGCTCACGTCCGATACTAGGACCCCAGACTCGTCCCACTTCTCCAGGAGGATTTTGAGCACGCCCTCGAAGCCCGCCTTGCCTCGGCTGGCGTTCTGACCGAATCGTTCGACGGACCAGTCCTCTATGCGCTCACATAATCGGCGGATCGAAGCGTATGCGGTGATTTCGGCCGACTGGGTGAAGGCGGTTCTGCTGGAGGGGAAGTCGGGGTCGGGCTGGTACACCACGGTCTCATTGACCAAGAGCAAGTGGCACATGGTCATGTTGTGGGACTTCATCACCAACGTTTTGTTCTTCAAGTCCACCTCGCTGACCTCACGGACATACGACAACTCCTGGCCGCCTATGATGTACGAGAGCCATCTGGGAACCGACTGTTTGCAGCCGATAAGACGCTCGGATCGCAATACCTGCCGATCGGCATCCACATCTCTGTTCAAGATGTCCACCGAGACCACATGGGTGGACAATTCGTTGGGGTACTTCTGCCAGTTGGCCGCGGTGACCTGCTCCCACGAGTAGTCGAAAAAATGGTTGCTTTCAAAAAGCTTCATGGTGACCGAATTTGCAGATTGAGGCGCTTTTATCTTTTTTCATCTTGTGACTTGGAGTCGCACAAAAGAAACGCTCCCGGATGCCCGGGCTGCTGACCTAAGCGCTTACTCCAGCGACAGCTCGTCGCTGAAGCTGGTGCGGTAGGTGGGGGGAGAGCTGGGGGTCACCGACCGCAGAACCCGCTTGGTGCGTATCGGGGAGGACAGCTGCTCGTTCGTTGGTGACACTGGACGACGCAGGAAGTGTGGCTCGTCCTCGGAACTGGATTCTGGATCGGACCCGGACACCGGGTCCTCAGTTCGGGGCTTTTCGGCGGCTAAACCGGTGATTTGGCGGCGCTTGAGCACTCTGTAGGTTCCAGGGAGCTCGGTGGTGGAGCTCATGTAGGCGTAGTAGAAGCGGTTGAAGAGACGAAGCGTCTCCAGCAGCGCTTCCTGTGTGTGCAGGCCGTGCCGCTTGTGGTATAGGAGCGGTTGCAATTTGCAGCCAAGGAAATCGAGGATTTCTGCATCACTGACAGGCTGTGGCGGTACAGGTGTCGAGCAAGCTTGTTCGTGGTGGAGCTGGCGCCTCACACGCTCCACGATATCGGGCATGGACCGGTTTTTGTTGAACTTCACCTCGTTGTGACCGAGCGTGAACTCGTAGCGGACGATCCGGCGGAGGATTTTGGGCCGGAAGAGCTTGCGGCGGCGCTTCTCGAACACCAGGGCTACCTTCTTAGCAAAGTCGAGGAACGTGTGTTCGTCTTTGCGCAAAACAAGCGAACGCGAATGCACCGAGTACACTATCTCGTTCTTGAACTCGAGCGGAATGTGGGCACGAATGAACGTTGGGAGCCTCAGGTAGAGCTCGGTGTTGTCGTGCTCGTCGTCCGTGTCCTCGTCGAGAACGTCCTGTATTGACGGCTTGTCCTCCTCGAAGATCCGGCTGCCCACGATGCCGAGCTTGTAGAGCATCAAGTACGAGTAGTCCTTCTGGACGAGGCTGACGGTGTCCTCGTACGCAAAACGCACACAGTTGACGATACCCATGCCATCTTGAAGTGCATTGTTGAACCCATAGGCTCTGCGTTCTCGCAAGAGCTTCTTGTACAACGCTTGCTTGACGTGGACCCTCACCAAGCGCTCGAATCCGAGAGAAAGAGGAAGCCGGAGCGACACACGGTGGTATATGGACGACGTCTTGTCGTAGCGTGAAGAAACAAACACGATCTCGATGTTGGAAAACCGCCCGAGCGACGACTCTCCAAGGCCATAATGGCACCAGTACGAGTCGAGAAGCAAAGCCACCTGTTTCTGGTCAGCACGCAACCGAGAGTTCCACGCAGCAAGATACTGGCCGAACACCTTGCGAGTGTTAAAGCCCTCCGGATCGTAGTAGTAGTACGGATCCCATGCTGCCTTGTTGTATGTGTTGGTGGAGTTCTCCAAGTTCGATATCATCAATGGATCTGGGAAGTCTGAGCCGGCTAGATTGCCAATGACGCCAAGCGTCACCATGTTGGTATCGCTATCGAGTGCCTCAGGGTACCTAAGGTTCTCCAAGTAGGCAGATTTTGTTGCATCCGTAAGGTGCAAGATGCTGAAGACGTCGATGAGGACTTCGTTGAACTGGTATATGTGGTCGAAGTCATACTCGCGGAGTGCTCTTTGCAACCGGTCCCGTTCGCCACGAAGCGACTTGCTTTCGTTGTTGAACTGGCGTTGTTGTTTCATGCTGAGTCGCAACGGCTCCAACCGCAGCTCCAACGACGAAAAGAAGGCATCGGGCCAGGACTTGTTGTCTATCAAGTATCCTTTTTGCAACGAGTCCTGCTCTCCGTACAAGATCTTGAACTCATTGAACTTGTCCAACACCTCTCTGTCGTACGGGATCTCGTCGTCCTCGTTGGCCAATACATTCTGGGTGTAGAACATCTCCAAGCAACGCAAAATATGGCTGTTTTCCTCCAAAAACTGAACCACCTGCGGCGACGTCTTGCTGGAGCCCCTGTACGAACGGCTGCGTTTCCTGGTCCGTTCCGTGAGCAAATCGGCATCGTAGCGGATTTGCAGCTCTTGCTCAACCCACCGTGAAAGCGACGACTTGGAAATTGGCACCCGGCCCTCCGCCGTAAAATGCTTTCTTGTATCAGCTTGCGAGTGTGCTGGATTCAGCTTGACATGGTCCCGGTGGTAGTTCAAGACCTCCAATTTGTCCAAAACGCTCGCCTGGCGACCTTGAGGCATCGCAGTGTTTTGGTTCGAGCTCACCCAGCCAAATGCGCACAGAAATGGGACAGGACGTTGCATCCAAGCACCGCTGATCTGTTAGCAAGCGTCTGTCTGACGCACGCAGGAACATGCACGATCTCCTTCCCGATGCGGTTGTACAGCCCCATTATTATACTTCGGTCGGCATGTCAACCTGCGGGCCGAAGAGAGGCTTGCGGAAATTTCTACTTAACAAAATAGTGCTCCAGTTTTGATATGTTGCAGGGCAACAACAACATCAAGAAGTGCTTTGTGTTGCTTGGGTTGTTGAATGTGATCTACTTCACAGTCTATGCCCTCAAATCCCTGACAGGCACTTGGGACGGGAATTCCATCTTGAAATCCGACTCCCAGTTGTTCAACATAGACCTTGAGCAGGAATCCGATCCTCAGGAGGACAGCAAGAACTACAAGCAGCAGATAGAACGGCTCGTGGAAGATGTGCGCATCGACAAGGACCACAAGCACTGGCTCCACAATACCGAGTTGACTCATACGTCGGTGGAGGTGAACCCCAAAGACTTTTTCAGCGATACCGATAGTCCCACGGCCTGGTGCAACAAGAACACCTTGTTCCAAGACCCTAGGGTGACGTTGGCACTCTACATCAACCAGGTTCGCCATTTGCTCTCGCAAGAAGGTGTGAACCCCAATGAGGTGCTGGTACCTTTTGCATGGTCAGACTGGGTAGATTTGACCGCCTTGAACGACGAGTTGGAGAAGCCACTCGACCAGAGAAACGACTGCCGCTGGGTACGTCAATACTCCAATATGGCGCGCCGAGCACCACTTGAAGCGTTGCGTTGTTTGGACAATGACGACATCACTCCACGAATGCTCTCCCGCTTTGGTTTCAAGCGTCACGAGCAGCTCCCTGGCTTCGTTTCCTATGGCTTTTCTGAAAAGCGGGCTTTTCATAAAGTGCGGTTGGCCCAGGCCAAGACGTACTTGCTCACCCACATGCCCAACCCGTACCTGATAGCGTTCTTGAACAAGGATGGCGGCACCTACGAGGTTATGGTGGATAGCAACGAAGAGAAAAATGGCCGTATTGTCACTACGGGTTTGATGAACGAGTACATGCTGCGTAATCTTCCCGCTGGCGCCAAGACTCCCGATAAGTGGACGTTCGATCCAGTGGTGGAATACGGAGCGTTGAAGAACATCACACCGAAGCATTTGACTGAAGATGAGGATCCGTTGAAAATGTACAAGACGCTCCACAAGAAATCCGGCTCCAAGCTGCTTCTGTTGCCGGACACAGCATTTGACTACACGGCCGCTAATCTCAGCCGTCAGCGCATTCTTTTGCAAAGATTGGCGGGGCAGAAGACCCTCACCAAGAGAGAAGAGATCTACTTGCAGTCGATCGAAGAAAGCATCAATCGCAACACCTTCACCGAGTGGCCGTACTTCCGCCAGTCTACACTTGATTTTAGAAAGGACGCGGCCAACAAGGGCAATGATAGAGGCTACCACTACGACTGGCGGTTTTTTAACGGCGCCTTGAACTACGATTACCCGGGCTGGACTCCGCAAGAGAGAACCACCAGAACCACGGTCATCCTCCACCGCCTTTTGAGAAACTGGTTCCGTTTCGCCGAAGCCAAGGGTCTTGTGTCGTGGATTATGCACGGACCATTGCTCTCGTGGTACTGGAACGGGTTCATGTTCCCGTTCGACAACGATATCGACATCCAGATGCCCGTGCAAGAACTCATACGCTTGGGTGAAAAGTACAATCAGACTTTGGTTGTCGAGGACATCGACGAAGGCTTCGGCAAGTTCATTATCGATGTGGGTACATTCATCCACAACAGGGACATTTCTCGTAGAGAGAACCACATAGACGCTCGTCTCATTGATGTCGACACTGGCATTTACATCGACATTACGGGGTTGAGCACCAGCAATGCTCCTGTTCCAGACCAGTACTACGATTTGGGATTGCTCGACAGAGAGGACGAAAAGCCGGTTTTCAACGACCGCCGGAAACACTACTACACGTTGGACCAACTCTCGCCTCTCAAGTTTTCCCAGATGTCCGGTGTCCCTCTTTACGTACCCAACCAGATATCTGAGCGGTTGACGTTTGAGTATCCGAGCGGTATGATCAACACTGAGTTCCATGATTGGCATTTTGTGCCCAAGGTCAACTTGTGGGTTTCTGCCGAGTCGGTCAAGACTGCATTTGACGCTAACGACTACAAGAAGGGTGATGCCAAGGACATGAGAACCAGGCTCACCAACCTTGTGCTTGACATGACCGACGAGGAAGTGTTCATGCTCTTGCAGAACAACGAGGCGATTTTGACCGAATACTATTTAACGAGGAACCTCACCTCGATGCATGCGAAGGAGAAGGAGTTTCTTTTCGAAAAGAACAAGCCCGAAATTCAGCATAAGTTCCAGCGGCCGCTAACAATGATCGACAAGCAGATCAAGGGCAAAGAGAAAAAGAGCTACGACAATTTTGTGAACGAAAACATGAAAATGACCAAACCCTTGAGAAAGCCCTTGTTCCAGTACGAACACATCGAGCAGCCACAGCATCATCACGAGTATATAAACAACTAGTAACATACAACCTACCGACCCCGATGTACTGGTGTGTAGTCAAGTCTGGAAATTCGCACTGACAAATTTGAAGCGAGAGGCATTAGTGGCAACTTCAAGTAACCGTCTACGGCTCAACATGCTTAGATCTGTACTTCAGAAGAGACCAGCACTCATCAGGCGCTGCTTGAATACAGCAGCATCTCCAGTTCCCACTTATCAAACCAGCACACTTGCAAATGGACTCACTGTGGCTTCCGAAGTGATGCCGGGAACAAAGACAGCCACCGTAGGAGTGTGGATCAATGCTGGGTCCCGAGCAGACAACCCAGAAAACAGTGGAACCGCTCACTTTCTCGAGCATTTGGCATTCAAAGGCACAAATAAACGCACACAGTTGAACTTGGAACTCGAAATAGAGAACTTGGGCTCCCAGATCAATGCTTACACATCCAGAGAGAACACCGTCTATTACACACGGTGTCTTGAGTCAGACATCAACCAAAATATTGACATATTGAGCGACTTGCTCACCAGATCCAAGCTCGAACCAAGAGCCATCGAGAACGAGCGCCATGTCATTTTGCAAGAGAGCGATGAAGTAGACAAGATGTACGACGAAGTCGTGTTCGACCACTTGCACAGCGTGACTTATAAGAACCAGGACTTGGGCAGAACGATTTTGGGCCCTCGTGAGATCATCAAGACCATCAGCCGAGAGGATTTGGTGAACTACATCACATCGAACTATAAGGGCGATCGCATGGCTCTCATTGGTGTGGGCTGCATCGATCATGATACGTTGGTGTCACAGGCAGAGAAGCATTTCGGCCATATAAAAAAGAGTGATCTTGCCTTCACACAGGGCGGAGGTGACCTTCCAGTATTCTACGGCGACGAAATCCGCATTCAAGACAACTCAATGCCCAACACACATGTGGCATTTGCCGTAGAGGGCGTGAGCTGGTCAGCTCCAGATTTTTTCACCGCTTCGGTCGCAAACGGTATCGTTGGTACATGGGATAGATCTGTGGGTATTGGCTCAAATTCGCCTTCCCCGTTGGCTTTGACTGCTGCTACCGGTGGTAAGGGCCAGACACCCATAGCGAACTCATACATGGCATACACCACTTCTTATGCGGACACCGGTCTCATGGGAGTGTATTTCACGGCCGACAAAGATGCGGACCTTAAGTTATTCACAGATGCAATTTTGAAAGAATGGGGACGCCTCAAGTCTGGAAATATAAGCGAAGACGAGGTTGAGAGATCTAAGGCTCAGTTGAAAGCCTCGCTTGTACTTGCCTTGGACGATTCTACCGCGATTGCTGAAGACATTGGAAGGCAACTTGTCAACACAGGCTTCCGTTTGTCACCAGAAGAGGTGTTCGAGCGTGTGGAAAACATCACTGTGAAGGATGTCGTCGACTGGGCAAATTACAGATTAAAAGACAAGCCAATCGCGTTATCAGCCATGGGAAACTTGAAGACGCTTCCTTCTCACTCCTACATAATGCAAGGAATGAAGTAGGATTCACGACATATATTATTAATGTACATAGTAAAATGAAGGAAAGTCAATTCACTCTTCATCTTCTTCTTCGTCTTCCTCGTCACCTTCGTCTACGTCCCCGCCACCTAAGACTGACTCATTGGGGACTCGCAACATGATTTCTGGAGGTTTAAATAGTTTGCCGATGTTTTCTATCCATCTCTTCCGTTTGGAAAGCAAGGCTTTCAAGCCACTGTTAACTGCTTGTTGTTGGGGAATGGCTGATACCTCAGTCTTCTTTTTCTTGTTCTTTGCCTTGAGACGTTTCATGTATGCCTGGTCTACCTGCTTATCAAGATCTTCTAAGATCGTGCAGTATTCTTGCCATGCCAATTGTTCTTCTATTATTGGGACTAGTTTTTTCTTGTTGCTTTTGTTTTTTGTGGCTGCCTCTTTCAAGTCTTTTTGTAATGTTCGTAACTCTGCACAGACCTCGTCGTCTTCTTTGTTTAATATCCAGTCATCGTTGTCCAAGATGTTGCCAGAGCTACTTCCCTTTAACGTTCGTCCATTGATTTTCAATTTGGTTTCTTCGTGGTTGGTGGGGAGGTTCATGAAAATACCGATGTACTTCAACTCCTTTTTGAGACGCTCCTCCACCGAATAGAAGTCTGGGGCTTCAGTGGTGAGTTTGTAGTCATCGCCAGAATCCAATTGTGTTGCTACTTCATCGTCTGAAAGCATGGATTCGGCTTCGTCATCTAGTTGTGCTCTTCCTTCTGGAATACTTAAAAGGGCTGAAAGTAATCGGTTGGAAAGAGGACCGCACGATATTTCTTCCGTATACAATTTGTCGTCACTGAGGGCATCGATGTTCCCTCGAGGCTTGTACATGTCTGGATGTTGGCTGTGCTGGAGCGTAGGCGAGTTGAGTTTAGAGCCCAAGGTGGCATCTTCTTCAGCCCACACGTCAGCGTAGAAATCACCTAACCTAGGAATTAAGAATGGGGTGACTTCGGGATCATAGTTCGTGGAGTCGAAGTCGGGGGGTAGAATGTACTTCTGGTTTAAGAAATTGATATCCTCGGGAACAAAATGGCGGAAGAAGGACTCGATGTATGATTGGAACGTGGTAAATTGGACCTGGTTGGATGGTGCTTTGTTCTTTGAAAAATCGATATCGGGGATCTTTCCAGGAAGCAAATCGAGGAGATCGTTTTCTGGGTACGAGCTCACGCCGTATTTCTTCTTGAGATATTCCTTTCCTTGTGTTTCAAGCCCATTGGCATCCTCAGAAAAGAGCCCAAGCTCGGTAATGGCCTCGGCCGGAAGCGTTTGCGAGGTGATGAACTCAGACTTTGGATTTTTCAACCGAGTGTCATTCTCCTGGGTGTAGGAGCCGTTCTGGACCGGCGGAACGTCTTCATCTTCCGGGGCTGGGCGCACGTCCGATTCCAGCTTCAAGTCTTCGCCGCGAGAAACTTGTTTCCTTTTAGCGAGTGGCTCGTTATCACTGTCGTCAGACAACTCGTGTTTTCTGTCGTTCTCTGCTGCGCTTTCGTCTTCTCCACCAACATTGAGTCGATTTATGGCTGCTATGGCGTTGTTGTCGGTGTCGGTAACCACATTGAGTTCGTTGGAAAGTTTGTCCAAGAGCTTTTTCAAATTCAACAAGATGTTTACGCTGGGCACATTGCCGATGGAGTCGCCCTCCAACACTCCGATCGAAGAGTCGTATGTGAGTTTGAGCTCGTCGATGATATCGTCTAGAATTGTCGACGCAGAATGAGCCATTTTGGTGCGTTCATGAGAAACTTCTCGTACTGTGCGGTGCGTTTGGGTTACTAGATGCGGGATGAATACACAGACTGATGTATTATAGATGCTGTGAGCGTGTAGAACGACGGGAAGTGGAGTCTTTGTCTTGTGGCCGATGCACCGAGCAGATGAGAAATGGTTGGATGCAGTCCGTGTATAAGGCTATGGAGATTATGGGGAATACTTTTCTATGTACAGTTGGTCCTTTTTCGCTTTCACTTGGTCGACAAGATGGCCCACTATGGCGTGTCTGTCCACAGGTGCATCCTGTGGTCGTTTCCAGCTCTCGGGGAACTGGGGCTTGGATTTTTTCGTGTGCATGTGTCTTGTGTCGACGGGAATGTCGGCAAAATCGTCGCTCAAGTCCTTGGCTTGTTCAAGTAAGCGGTTGAAGGTGTCCACGAGCCAACGGGCGTTCTGTGTGGCCACTGGGTACTGGGAACAGGCAAACTTGACCGAGTTTTCATGGTGGTTGAACCGGTTGCCGGACAAGATCTTGAACTTTTTCTGCTGTTGTTCGTTCAAGTTCAAGTCCTGGAGCTTGCACTGCAAAGTAACCTTTCTATTGTAAGCGTTAGATTCGTCACTGAAGTCGGAGTGGAACCGCAATGATATTGGTGTCTCGGCATCTGGCTTGGGTTCGTACTTTTGTCGGTACTTTGCTAAAAGGGGCATGTCGTAAGCACATGTACGCATGATCTGTTCTCTTTTTCTTGCTTCATGGGGCGTGGCGCCTCGAGGAATCACATTGATATTGCTCTTTCTGGGTGGAAGGCCACGCAAATTGACCGGCGTGTTGTTCATGTGACGCTCTTTGAAGTTGTCGATTTCGTAGGAGTATTCCAACGCAGACTTTCCAGCGCTGAGCGACTCGATAGTGGATAAAATGGCGTTTCTTTCGGCATCGTTGGGGTTATATTTCTCGCCCAACGCTTCCTGGCGGGCTTTGTGGAGCTCAAAAATGCGGTCTGCGGACAAACCCTTCCATGCATGTGGATTCAAGTAGAGTGGTGCGTTTTTGGGTGTCGAGTATAACCTACGACTGCACCGAAAAGCTGCGGACCCGTTCATTATTGGTTGGTAGTGTTGAAGATTCGCAGATTTTTAATGAAGATGGGCCGCGCACGACGCCGGACGCAGGCTAACGGAGAGTGTATTTACGGTGTATGCCAGCCTGCTGGTTCATTATAGTACATAGGGCCATATCAGTTACTCTCCTGTTTCACTTTGGTTTCTTTCGCTTCTTCGTTAGATTTTTTACCCTCACTTTCATCTTCATCATTGTCATTATCTTTCTTGTCCTTCTGTTCGCTTTCAAGTTTTACACTGCTTCTGTCCTCAGTCTTGATTCTCTTTTTAGGTGATCCCTCCGATGCCGTTCTTTTGGTGGGCAGGAAAAACAGAGAAATGGATTTCTGGGGCAGCCCGCTCTTGACTTTGGACGTGGCGTCCTTGGTATTGTAGCCCGGATTGCCAATAGACTTGCTGACAGTATGCCATGTGAGATCGATGTATGCGGTGTTCTTCTTCGTCTCAAGGCAAGTCTCGATCAACTTGTTTGACCACTCTTTATTCGGGTCGAGCCAATCGTCCCATGCTTTGGTTCCCGGCAAAAGCATCAATGGCTTCCGCGGGTGAAGCCACGAGATATCTTTGATATCCGACAGCTGGGCTGGACCCGTGAGTATCGTAAATGTGGATAGATAGCTGTCGGCGTACTCGGGGTCCTTGCCTGTATAATTGGTATTATGGGAGTAAAATCCAGCCAAGAATACCAATGGCCGCTTATTTGAATACACATAGTAGGGAACCTTGTCTATCTTTGACTTCTGCCACTCAAAGTAGCCCTCAATAGGCACCACGCATCTATTATGACGTGCAGATTTCCAGACAGGCAACTCGAGGCTCTCTTTTCTGCAGTTGAAGAATCGTCCAGCAAAGCCTTGGATCTCTTTAGAGTATTTAGGACCACTTTCGCCTTGTCTCGATACGGGGGTCTCGTCATTTGGTTTGGCCCAGAAAGGTAAGAGTCCGAAACTCAGTGGTTCAAGAATGTATTTTGCAGAATTTTCCTTCGTCTTATAGATAATAAGGGAAGCCCTCGTCGGAGGAATATTGTAGGAAGGCTCGAACGTTCTTTGAAGCTGGTTGATTTCTATATTTGCTTCGTTTGCTGGGGCTTCATCGCGAGCGGCGTCGTTATTATTAACAGTGTTTACCGCCTCATTGAAGTATTGAGGCATATCATTGATGTTCTAGGTTAGCCGAGTACCCAACAAAAACCATTGAAGTGACTTACAATCCCCAATGCAAATCTGCCGCACATTGCTAGATTGAATATGTAGGTTTCACTTGATCCAGTGCGTCACATCGGTTCGTGCAGTCCGCGTCTTTTTGCAGTTACAATCAAGTGTTGTCCATAATCGGATAATAGGGCTCATAGGATTCGCCGGCACGACGGTAATGTACTGCTTGTTCGTCGAGAGACAAATTCTCATCGTAACTTTGATCGAAGTTGTGGTTGCAATCGGGATCGTCTGAATACTCGCCTTTTTCATCGTCATTGTAATACTCAGGTTGTTCCTCTCTTTTTCGGAACTCGTCATATGTGTGATGCTCTTCAATATCCTGAGGTTCGTCTTTTTCTTGACGCTTTGCTCTTTTGTACTCATCGTATTCTTTTTCTACCGCCAGAGCAGATTCATAGGCTGAGGCGGACACTTTTGGGTCTCTCTCAGTTCCTAAGTGAGTGTTTTCAACAAAGGATGTGCCCTTCACAGGGTCCGGCAAATACAGCTGCGATACAATACCATTTTCAAACGTAGGGTTATATCGATAAGTGTCCCCATAACCCATTTCTTTCATCAATTTTGTGGGCGCATTACGCAAATGAAGAGGGACCGGAATAGCCGTGACTTCTGGTTGTTCTCTAAAAAGTTCTTGTGCCGCCCTAAGTGCTCGGTACGACTTAGTAGACTTGGGAGCACGAGCTAGCTTCACCGCACAATGTGCTAGAATTATTTCACCTTCTGGCATGCCCACAAATTCGAGAGCATCTTTGACCGCAATGGCAAATGGAAGACAAGTACTGTCCCTTAGACCGATATCTTCGCTGGCTATAACGATCATGCGTCGTACAATGAACATGGGGTCTTCACCACCAGAAAGCATCTTCGCCAAGTAGAAAACAGCGGCATCCGCATCAGAACCACGAACCGACTTGTGGAACGCACTGATGATATCATAGTGGTTCTCACCAACTCTGTCGTACATCTGGTGGTAGTTTCCAGTTTTCAACAACGGTTGGAGTTCGTTCATGCTGATTTTTATGACACCCAACTTTTCGGGTATTTTGATCTGTTCCGTCTCTTCATATTCCTTGAACCTTGAGTAGCTAACACCGGAAAGGTAAGCATTGATGGTTTCTAATATGTTCAAAGCGACCCGTGAGTCACCGGAACTTATATTGGCAATATAGTCCGTAGCGTCTCGAGACAAAGCTACCAAGTGCAAATTATAGACATTTTTTCTGGTTCTGTTGACCTCGAGTAGACCACGGTTGATGATCTTGACTAGCGCCGTGTGGCTCAATGGTTCCATGACAAAGGTATGCATACGTGATAGAAGAGCATTGTTAAGTGTGAACGAAGGATTCTCTGTAGTTGCACCAATGGCAGTGACGAGCCCTTTTTCTATTACTGGTAAGAGCAAGTCTTGCACTGCCTTATTAAACCTGTGGATCTCGTCAAGAAACAATATTGTTCTTCGTCCACTCATGCTCTTTTCGTTCTTTGCTTGATTGAACACTTCCCGAAGTCTAGCTGTGCTGGTCGAAGCTCCTGACACTTCCACAAAATGGGACGAGGTTTCGTTTGCGATTATTCGTGCTAATGACGTTTTGCCTACTCCTGGAACTCCCCATAAGATGAACGACGGTATATGTTCCGCTTGAATGAGATTAGTAAGGAGTCCATTGGGTCCCACCAACTTCTCTTGACCAAAGAAATCCTTCAATTCCTTGGGTCTGAGCCGTTGTGCTAGCGGTATTGCAGCCTGTTGCTCGAGTTTTATCCTTTCTTGTCTATTTGTAAGTGCTTGAGACTGTCGTAAAGGTGTTGGTGGAAGTTCCGTACCATTGTTCAGAGATGGCCGTTCGTTCTTTGTGGAATCTAACAGAGAGTCCAATTCCATAACCTCATTGTCATCCGGAGTTCCTGTTGGCTCCTCTTTTGCTTTTGATACATTCTTAGCGTCCTTTTCAGCCTCCAAAGTTCGCTGTTCGGACATCCTAAGCAGCTCAAGACGCTTTTCTGCTATCAATAAGGAAGTGAGAGATGGTCCATCCTTTGTATTCTTCAGCTGTGAATCGTTTTTCTGTCGCTTTAGCAGCAGAGAGTCTCTCTTAAGACCAAAGGCGGCAAATACATCGTTATCGGAGGAGCTTTTCGCACCCTTGGAGGATTGTTTGCGTCGTTTTGTGGTATTTTCTGGCTCCTTGGAATCAAGACAGAAGTTTACATGTCGCTCAATTTGCAGTTGGCCAAACTTGAGCCCACAAATGGGACATTCTTCTTCCATAAAGTAGTTTCAAAAGAAGAGTTGAGTATATATATGACTAAATGCAGGACTATCAAAAAGAGAGTGTTACTTATACAAAAAAAAAAGATGTAGATGACTTTGAAGGGATTGTTTGTAAGCATATATGCACAAAAAGTGCCAAAAAGCAGCTCACCCGCTCTCAAAAAATTTTTATCTCCGGATCATAATACTTCCTATTTCGTTTAATGAGGTGCGTACGTGCTGCGCGTTTCGTTTGACAGGTCTAAATTTTCACCATGGTTTTGTCAACTTGGAACAAGTTTCCGATTAAAGAGGCTGAGCTATGCTTGGCCAAGGTACTCAGATGTGGTCAGACCTTTCGTTGGAAAAACATCAACGATGTCTGGTCTTTCAGTCTTGAGGACAAGGTAATTTTGTTGAAACAAGATGACTCTTTCATCCACTATTCGTGGTTGACGAAGGATGGAGTAACTGTTAAGGATGCGTTCGATACCTCGAGTGACGTTTTGGGGTTTGTACGTGACTACTTCAACTTGAACGTGAATCTTGAGCTGCTTTATCAAGACTGGACACGTCGAAGTTCTCTTGCCAAAGCTGCTACGCACAGCTCAGCGTTTCACAAGTTTAAGGGTATCCGTATTCTTCGCCAGGATCCTTGGGGGACCTTGATTTCGTTCATCTGTTCGTCGAACAATAATGTCAAGCGGATCTCCAAGATGTGCGATAGCTTGTGCACCGAATTTGGAACCTTTATTACTAGCTATCACGGCATAGACTACTACTCGTTTCCCTCTGCGCAAACATTAGCGTCGTCTCCCGCTGTTGAAACTAAGCTTCGGGAGTTAGGATTCGGCTATCGTGCAAGATATATCTACCAAACGGCACTCATGTTGACCGACGGAAGCTCGAAAGATCTTTCCGTAGCGAGGTTGCATGAGCTTCGGGGTGAAGACTATGAGTCTTGTGTGGACTTTCTCATCAAACTTAGTGGAGTTGGCCCGAAGGTTGCAGATTGTATTTGTCTTATGGCACTTGACAAGCATGACGTTGTTCCGGTGGACACTCACGTTTACCAGATTGCAGTTCGTGACTACAAGTACAAGGGTAAGCGGGACCTCAAGACCATGAACAAACAGATATACGAGGACATAAGAACATTTTTCAAGAACATTTTTGGACCATATGCTGGATGGGCGCAATCTGTATTGTTCACTTCCGACCTTGCGGACCTCAAAAATGGTGTGAATCATACCACAGAGATCAAAGCAGAAGTGGAAAACACCACAGAAATCAAATTAGAGACGGAGAACGAAAACGGAAAGAGGAAGACAGTGACTAAGAGGTCTACAAAGGTAATGAAGGAAATACAGAACGTGCCACTTGCTGGATTCAAGGATATACACGAGAGCAAATTGGGGACCAATTCGGATGCTAAAGTGTTCGCTAAACTTAATAAGAGACAAAGGGTGGGTAGTTAGAAATTGATACCATAGATAATATTTATTTGTAAGTTGAACTAAACAGATGTGAACCAAGTTCTGAAGGTGTTTATCTCAATCTTGGGCTTTGTACAGCACTTATCCACCACGTAGCGGGCGGTTGGTGTAGTGGTTAACATATCTGCCTTCCAAGCAGGTGTCACGGGTTCGATTCCCGTACCGCTCATTTTTTTTTTAAATTGTATATTCTAGAAACTTGATTTTGGCTACTTTTTGTTGGTTTAAATAAGACCTAGAAGGTCGGTCTCATGTAACTGTAGCATGCAGCTGGAAATTACATTTCTTGTTTAAGCTTGTTTTTTTTGAGTCCTACTTAAATGCTAAATATACACGTAGATTTTGTACGGACAATTTAGTCCGAATTTAATTGTGAGCTCAAGAACCTTGGCAGGTCGTGATGATTCTATCTATTTACTCTATCGTCTATTTCTTCTCTGCAGCAAGAATTTGCTTCACACTATCGACCACCGATTGTTCCAAGTTGATGTACTTGAATCCTAAAATCTTTTCGGTGTTGGAAAAGTCCAGCTTGGCAGCATTGACAAGGTCTTCTTCACTGGATCCGGGCTTTCCTACCGGAATGTTTTTCAGAACTTCAGGGAAGTGCTTGTGAATGATGTCGAGGAAATCTTGATAAGTGAAACGGGCATCGGCCAAAACGAGTCTTTTATTCTTAGCCTCGTCCTTCTCGAAAGCTGCCAAGTGAGCAGCAGCGACATCCCGCACGTCAATATAAAGACCGGTAGCCTCTGGGATGTGGTCATTGGGACCCAACTTCAAAGCACCATTGATCATCTCAGAAGAGGTGTTGAGACTGTCCTTGATGTCTGAATCAAAAGCTTGAGGACCATATACGTAAGTGGGGTTCACAACAGACAAGGCAAAATTAGGTTTGGCTTGCTCCACAAAGTCCCAAGCGGCTCGTTCTGCCAACTTTTTGGAAACGATATATCCCAATATACCGTTTGCTAAACCCTTCTCCTTGGTCAATGGGTTCCAGAAATCTTCAGTGTAGGTCAAAGTGGGGTCTCTTTCTCTGTCGTAGTCCATCACAGCAGCAAAGGATGATGTGACTACCACTCTTGTGATTTGAGTACCATGAGCCTGAATGGCCTTCAATGCATTGTTGGTTCCCTCGACAGCTGGCTTGTACAAGTCTTCTTCAACATTGGTAGTATTGAAGTGAAATGGAGAAGCAGTATGAAGGAAGACTGTGACCTCAGGGTGTTTCTTCAAGGATTCATCAAAAGCACCGCTCTTAGAAATGTCACCAACGATCTCATATTGAAAGGAGTTTCCAAATTGCCTAACGAGATGGTCTCCCTTCTCTTGATTTCTTACCGAGCCTACAACCTTGTAGCCCTTTTCAATCAATTGCTTGATAACATGTTTGGCAATAAAGCCAGTAGCACCCGAAACATAGACAGAAGTCGTCATATTGTTCAATGATGAAAGAGCCCGAAAGCCGGCTTATATAGGGCGGGTATTGGCAATCCATCGGACACTTGTTCATGCATTCGGCTATCCGCATAAGGTAACCCCGTTTTCCAGTGCATATGCACTATGCAGCAAAGACCCTCGAAATCCGCTTTTCCGCCGGAGTACTCGGATTTAACGCACATCGAACGTTAAACATTACAAATCGATGCTCATGTTACACCTTTCTATGTTAGTGATGCAAGATATTATATAGGAACTCCGTAAGCAAGATCTTGCAACAAGTCTATTCCGAAAAACTCCGGAACGGATAAACGGAAAATGGTTTGAGTATCGGAGATTTCGGACAATTCGTGTTTAACTGTTCTTATCTTTAGAAGTATTCTTAGCCGAGTGTAAGGTCTCGACTCATCTAGAAATCGTCGTACGATAAGCTTAGCAAGTGCAATAGCAACATCGGTCTCTTTAATCTTGACGCAATCAGCCTTTCCCATTTGATATTTGAGGTGCTGAAGAAACAACATCAAAACCGGCCCCCCCCTGGTGATTTGCTGTAAAATTTTAAGGTATAAAATCGATAGAATTCTTGACTTCGCTTGATCAGATGTGATACTTCTCGGTTATGACGAAATCTTGTCACTTTATTTCACACTATTCTAAGTAAAGCTGTTTAAACGCATCCCGGTTTATAGGTTCACTCAAATAATTGACCCATAATTCTATGTAGAGGTACAAAGATCATTGGTCATATTCTCGAACGTCATCGTCCTATTCCAAAGAAACCGAAGAATACAAATCCGTAGGTGAAAAATTGATGAGGTTCCATGCTACTCGTTATACAGAATGACTCATTCAATGCCTATGTTCAACTCTAGTAGGATCAAAAGCTGCTGTCTCACCTTTTTTGAACCTCTACGAATTTCTCAATCCACATTATTGATGCTACATTTTCGGTTCGGTTCGGTTGAATCATTACAAAATTAGAAGCCCCTCTGGAACACTTGTTTTTTAAACTAAGTGAGAGAAAACAATTCACATGAGATCATCATGGCCGTGCTTGTATCCACACCATGAGCATTGCTAAAACGTGAGTTAAAACTGTGGAAGAGGTTCTATTGACAATATCACGTGCAGGAGTTGCAACTAAAAGCTGTTAGCCCATAATGTAAATCATGGCACCATTCGAAAAGAAGAATCGCTCTAAGGTAGCTTGTAATAGATGCAGAGACAGCAAGATCCGCTGTGTGAACTTTGGTGTCAAAGAGTCCTGTGTACGATGTATGAAGTTACAAGTCGACTGTTCGTACTCACCAACTCTGGTTCAACAAAGACTGCGAGAAAGCAAAAACACCACCACTAAGACTTCGAAGACTTTTAACCATAAAAAGAAGCATGGACAGATATTGTGGAAAATAAATGAACTTCATGAAGAAATCAAATTTCCTCCAAAAGATATAGTTCTTTCTTTGGTGCATATCTTTTTCGAAAACCAGTACAATGGCATCTTTCCATTCATTCACAAGCCCACGTTTCTTGAGTTCCTCAACTCAGAGAGATTCAACCCAACTACCTATTTGGAAGACTACAATGCAATTGTGCTGAATGATAACAGCTTGAGCCGCTCTTTCTTTCCAGATCCGATCCTACTTGCAGCCATCCTTGCCTTATGCTGCAGGTTCCATTCTCTGCTAGCCCCGTTTAATCAAGAGCAGTTACAATTTGAAGACGATCATAAGCTTGAGTCCTTATCCCGAACTCTCGGCATGCTGCCTTTAGAAGCTTCCAAATACTATGGCGAACAAGCCAGGCAGCTACTCAAAGATGTGTTTGATCAACCCACGATCCAAAGAATTCAAGCATTGGTGTTGCTCAGTAGCCATGAATGGGGCGAAGGAAACAGTGCTCGCAGCTTTGTCTACATAGGTATAGCTGCTCGAATGGCACTTATTTTGGGACTCGGAAATGAAGAATCAGCTGTGAAGAACAACAGTCTTCATGACAGAGAAACGGCAATTAATAAAGAAATTAGGCACCGTACTATATGGTCAATTTATATGATGGACAGGTGCAATTCAAGTGGCAGAAACAGGACACCTGCCATGAAGGTGAGTGATATTAGGGTTGGCCTTCCAAGTGATGAAAAAGATTTCTTATTCGGCACGTCAGGAAAATGTTACAAGTATAAGGATATTCTCAGACACATCAAAGACGGTCGAAAGCCTTTCATACAACTGGTACCCTTAAGTAATTTTACTATCATTGTCTTCGAATTGTGGTCAAAAATTGCGTATTGGGTTGGAGAAATAGACGGTAAACAAAATGGAGCGAAAGGTTTAAATTCAGACAAATCTTTTGTGCAATTAAAGGACGAACTCAAGGAAGTGCATGATATGTTGCCCAGTCACTTACTTCTAAACGAACTGAATTTGCAAATGCATATCTTACACTCCAATGGCGCCCATTTTGGTTACTTTCATGCCTTGCTTCTTTTATGCGAGATCTTTATGCTCCGAGAAACATTCTTTCGGGGGCAGACATCAATACTATTGGGCCAATGGAAACAGTCAGCTATAAAAATGTTAGGCTTACTCCAAAGTCTTACAACCTTAGTGAGCACCTTGAAGCAAAACAAGATGATGGTCTTGGCACCCTTTACTGCGTTTGAGGTCTACACTGCATCAATTACCGGGCTATTTTTCTACGCATATCCTACTGATATTATGAAACGGTATTTTCTGTCTGAAAATAAACAGAATGGAGACGACTTGAGTGCTGAGATAGTTTCCATGAAGAATAGCTTTAAGACGGTTGCTCATGAAAACATGGATATGTTAGTAGAATGGGCACTATCGTGGGAATTGGCTAGGAGATGGTACTCTTCGATTAACAAGTTGGGACAAGTTTTCGAAAACTGCTTTTCAGATGGTAAGTTTGTCTTGGAAAACGAATCTGTTCGTCATGAAATTCAGGATTATGGAGATGGAAATGTAAGAGAAATTCATACAACAGTACTGACCAGAAGAGTTAGTATTCTGAATCTCCTTTCTTCTAATAGTGAAACTGAAAGCCTGCCCAAAGATGTGACTTACACTGAAATGACTCCTAATAAAGATGATACATTTGAGGATTACTACATTAACTTGATACCTTCCCCAATGCTAGATTTTTTCAACAATACAGGCAGCCCTGGTTTTACTCAACGTTTCGATTCAGATTGGGGATTTAATAAAGATGCTTAATATAAATTATTCTTATTTTGCACAAGGAATGATCAACTGTACTTAAGTCAATTCTCAAAACTTTGCAGTCAAAGTTTTGAGAATTGAGGAAAGTTGATGCAACACATCAAGTATCAATTTTTGTAAAACTCGGGAATAGATGGAGCTGTCTTAGATTGTGGCTCTTAGACATATAACGAATTGTTTTGTATTAAGAGAAAAATTACTTCTTATTCTCTTAAAATTGCAAGCAACACAATTTCTGTTATTTTTACTAATACTTCAATTAACTATATAGAAAGACCGAAAGTCTTTTTTCACTTCAATCCGGCTAGTTTCTCCCTCTTTTCCAATGAAAATATGTTTGTTTCCATGAATACTGATCTTCGAATTCGAATTGAAGCTTTTCAGCCTCTGTTTCTTGGTAGGGCACTATTTCTGCCTGGGAAAAAGCCGGGTCACTTTCTCCCAAAAATGTACCATCCTTGTCAAAAGCCTGAACCACAATAGGATCTTGAATACCACCCGCCAAATGGATAACAGTCTCAAATCCGTCTCTGGTGTTTGCAGATATCTTCGTCTTGTCGTCGTTGGGGGAGACTTCAAACAATTTCCATTGAGTAGTTCTAGTGTCCCCATTCCAACTCACATATACCTTTGAACCTTCATCGGTGGTATGAAAAGCAACTGCAATGCTCTCGTTAGGGATTCCAGTCCAATTGAACTTGAAAGCCCTATAATTCTCAGTATGGTCGGCCAATAGTCCCGAATCGACAAAGGCATGGAAAATTGGCGTCTCATTGGGGTCATACTCGGTAACAGCACCAGAACTTCCCCAATTGACTAAAACATTTCCGTTTGGTAAAACTTGAGTCGACCCTTGTGATTTTGCTAATAGATCATATGGGGCTACACCATTGAACAAAAGTTTAGCTCTTTTGCTCGCAGTATCAACTTCAACAATTTTTCCACTGGAAGCGTCGCTATAGTGAACTTGCTTTCCATTCTTGTCCTCTGAACCATGAGCCGAATTGTCAAACAAGGAGAATACTTGCCTCGTGCCATCCTCTGATGTGTGTAAGAATCGAGCGTGATGCTGGAATGAAAAAGTTAAGTTCTTGTCAGATTTGAAGTCTGAAGTGGTGATTCCTGGAAGCCCTCCCAATTTCCAAATGACATCTCCTGACTTACCATCAACTTTGTAAATGGCTGCTGCATCACGAGCTGAGATTAGATAGTTACCTTCAGCATCTTTATCAACTGAGTTGATATGGAAGTAGTCCCAAGCGTCACTGGAGTTGAAACCTGAGCCAGCTTGTCCTTCTGTCACTGGTAAAACAGATTCGTAAGGAGACACATGATCCAAAGAAGACCACTCAAATAATACCTCCCCAGTCTGTATGTCCAATTCCTGAAAGATGGCATTGACAATCCATTGCTGTTTCTTAGTTGCTCCATACGGCGTCAAATCATATGGAACTGGTTGGTATATTTGTACCAAACCTGTCTTACCATCAACTATATGAAATTCATGTTTGTCAATAATTTTGTGATTGCCGGCTCTCAATTCTCTCGTAGTCTCATAGTGTTTGTCAAGGAATGTGATATGGCCATGTCCGTGTCCATACCCAGGATTATGAGAACCTTCAAAAGAGAATAAGACATCCTCACCATTTACTGTTCCAGCCTGGAAATTCGTCGCCCAAATGGAGAAATAACTAAAGCCCGACCAAACTAGTTCACCATCGTCTTTGAAAATGTAAGGTGCTGCTTGTCTTGGGCCAAACAGGTTGCCAACTTGAGGAAACCCACTGAACGGTGCAATGAACAAATACCCAGGCGATGTTCCCTTTGCAGGAATGGTAATGTTTAACTGTGGAGGAGATAAATCAGGTCGAGAGCGATATTGCCAATCAGCTAGGACTAGCTCGAATATACAAACAAAAGAGTAGAAAGTAGATAACAATACCATTGAAACTGTAGTTTCTATGGTGAATCTGTTCAATTTAAGTGCCGCCAGATGGACGGTTCGGTTCGGTTCGGTTCACAAACACATTCTATTACTTAATTGCTAATAACAATAACTTACATTGCGCACATCAGCCATAGTTACTTCTGTGGCATTTGTGGCTTCCTTTTACCGAACTGTGCCAATACAAAGAGTGCACATGCAGTCAAACAGCATAGCGCAGTTACGAGCTGCGAAACCTTGATTGCAAAAATGTAGTCTCTTAATACCAAAGCCTTGACATCTTGCGGAAGATCACGAATGTACGCAATAGATTTGCTAATACTTTTCACGACCCTTTTTGTCTCATGATTGTTTAATCCATGCTCCTGTAAGTGCTTTGAAATTCGGGCTCTGAACAACTTCAGTATGATCAAGGATGAGCCCGATACTCCCCATACTCCGCCTATACTCCTCAAAACGTAAACCGTAGCTGTAGAAGACGCTTGGTGCTCAGAGTCAAATGCGAAGACAAATGAAAAGAGACTGCTGGGATACGCTAGACCTTGACCCAAATTAGCAGGCATGAGTAGAAAATTTAAGACCCACTTCTTGGTGGTACTAGTCACAGTAAGAATGAGCAGGTTGCCAAGTGTCATAATGAAAATGCCCGTAATTGCTAGTGATCTGAGGAGACGAAGTCTCTCCATCAAAATACCGGCGAAAAGCCCCCCGATTGGGGTAGCACAGGCGGGTATCATAAGCCTGAACCCTGCAGCTGATGCATCATCTCCGAACTCTAGTTGGAAAAGTAAGGGGAGAGTAAATAGGTATGCAAAAGCGGCTAAACCTATCAAAAAATTGATTGCTAGTTGCAGAATGCTGTAAAGATCTTTGTAATCCAGTAATCTGATAATAGGAACAGCTGTAGTAGTATTTTCGGCGTGGATGAACGCTGCTGTAACAAGAATGGCGAATATTCCGAGTAGAATTAACCTGTGGTCGGTCCATGCGAGTTCGTTCCCGCCTAGCGTCAAAACGAGCAATTGACTCGATATTGCAATCAAAATCAAGCCAGCACCTTTAAAGTCAACTTTATTCACAAGCTGTCTAATATGAAGCTCCTGATGTCCCACCTGGTTGTCAATGTAGTTTGCAGCAACGAAAAATGTTAAGATTGTTATAGGACATTGAAGGAAAAAGCAAAATCTCCATCCAACCAAGCTCGAGAGATAACCACCTAAAGACGCACCACAAATAGAACCGAATCCTAAGGTTAAGTTCTGGAATGCTTGAAATAACCCCCTCTTCTCTGGATAGATTATATCTGAGTGGATGATGGTTGCAAGTGTCAAGAGCCCTCCACCACCAATACCAGTAACACCTCGCATCACATTCAAGAAAATGAATGATGGGGCTAGGGAGCAGCCCAAGCATCCTACCAAAAAAAAAGACAAGGCAAAAAAGACACAGGCCCTTCTTCCCACAACGTCTGACACAGAACCATAAAGTGGCTGGAATGCTGTTGAAGTGATCAAATACGAGGTTGTTACCCAAGAAGCAAACCGGGCTTTCTCGAACTCATTTCCGATGGAAGTATATGTAGAAGCTGTAACAGTGGCATCAAACCCAGAGAGAAATACATTGATTAACAAAGAAATCTCTATGAAGGTAAAATTTGGAACCAGAGAAAAAAAGCCAGCTCTGCTTTGCCTTGTAGCTATAAGCGGACTCGTTTCATGAGCCTCGATATCCATTGAACGGTTAACCAGAAGGAGACCTACTTTAAATGTATTTTCACAAAATAGTCCCCTTCGCAGGTACTCATCTAGGATTTTTTTTTCTCGGTTCGGTTCGTTATCTCTATCGTCACTGCATTGGCTGCAAAGTGTGGCGCGTGAGGCGGTTCTTTCTGCATCGCACACTATGTATAATCGGTTATTTTGGTGCGCAAGGCGGAGAAGCTAGTTCAAGCATGTGTCATATGACATGGCGAACAGCCTCTATTTCTCGTATACATTAGTATGTTTGTGGCTTTGTGGCTGCTGTGGAACCAACAATTGACTTCGCCCATATAAAGAGTCGAAAATCAAATTCTGCATAAAAAATGTATAATTCTATAAAACTCTAAGTAGCACCTTTCAATGGACAAACCTAAAATCAAGACGCTTGTTGGCCTCGTCTTTGGTGTTCTTTATATAGTCCTCCCTCTCTTCAATAGTCATTGCTGACCACTTTTGCTCTTTCCATCTGTTGCGAAGAATATAGTACACTTTTGTCACGATACACATTGCGATGGTTCCAAAGGCTATACCAATCAACTGGGTATTACCTCGTTTGTACAAAGGTGCATCATCAGCTCTGTAAATGTTAGCAGCAATGATTGAGCCAGACTGAGAAAACATATTCACCAATGCAGCACTAACAGCTCGATTACGGACCGAGTTCGAATTATGGGAACACCATGTGATACTGATAGGCCAGGTTGGAGCATGGCCCAACATGACAGTTATGATAGCGTATGTGCCCCATACGTCCTTCTGTGACTTTGGCCAGAATCTTAACGGTATTAGGCATGACAATATCCATATTGGGATCAGGGCTAATGCCAATGCACGCTGGTTAAAAATCTCAGACAAGTACCCAATAGCCATCATTGTTATTATACTGATAATGCTGTAAGGAATGGTAAGGGCATTAGTCTTGAAAGTGGAGAAACCAAGTTTTCTTAACGTCAATGTCAAGTATGTTTGGACGGGCGCAGATCCAATATCACCCAAAAGTCTGATGAGATACACGGGCCAGAGGTCATAATCCAAGAGTGTCTTCACTAAAGCCCTAGGGCTGACTGGTTCTCTATTATGCATGTCACCCTTGGAAGGGTCATCTCTCAAGACCTTGTTCACGAGAATCTTCTCTTCACGGTCCGTATACCATCCCTTTTTACGGTACCAAGACTTCGTTTGGACCACTGATGCAGGCATCTTGAAAAACGAAATGAACCCAATTATCAATGTTACCAATCCTTCAAGAAGAAAGAGCCATCTCCAACCTTCTTGCAAGCTATTAGTGCTGATTTTGAAAATTGCAAAGGCAAGTAATGAAGACCAGACCTGTGAAAGAGGGTTAGCGATGTAAAACCATGACATCCGGGATGGGAACTCACTTGAAGTGTAAAAATATGACATCCACAAACACACATCTGGAATAAAACCACCCTGAAGTGCACCCACTAATGACCGAGTGACCAAGAAACCAGTTCTTGACTTCATCGAAGCTTGTGACATTGACACTACACTCCAAAGCATCATCTGCATGGGAATCCAAATATCGGGTCCGATCCATTTCGAAATTAATTGGGATGGCAACTCCGAAGCCAAGAAGCACACTAAATTCAATGTATTTCCCAAATTCATGTCATTAGTGGTGATTTTCAAATCTTGGAGTAGGTTATCCGACAATGCTTGGTTGAGATTGTATCTGTCAATATCCAAAGCAGTGAACATCACAAATGCCCAAAAACAGACATACCAATCGTTCTTGCGGAGGATCTTTTTCTCTTCCTCCTTGGTCCAAGTAAGCTCTGGATCGAAGTGATCCTTACATTCATAGTTCGACTTTTCGTAAAGGGCCCGGTATTGCTCGGCAACCACAGGGTCTTGAAAAATATGAGACTTTTCATTTTCGTTGTCAAATTCTTTTACAAGAACCTCCCCTTGAAACGTCTTTGAAAGAGAATTATCTTCCGAGCTACTACTACTGTTTACCACATGGACGTCGTTTTCAGACCTGAAAGTTCCCATTGTGATCAAACAGTTATATAAGTGATAAACCTTAGAATGGATCTCTAATTTTTCAATTAACGGTCGTCTTAAATAGGTAGCATTATGAGACTCTGATCTTATCACCTGAAGATTCGTCAATAAGCCGCAGTGGACGTTGCCGCAATCAAAAGCTATTACTTCACTGAAATATCCTCTCAAGTCCGTACTTTTTGCGAATAGGCAAGTGTCGCATCTTAGCTCCACATTCAGTAGCTGAGATGTTTCTTGTTAGCCTCAAAATTAATAAAAATGTAATTCGACGCTAACAGAATCTGATTTGCAAGTTTACGAATACTGTGGTGTGTAGCCACAGTACCTATGTTGCAATTCTCATGCGAATTGCAGCCATTTCATGCAGGATGATGCACATCAAATGATAAGCATATACCCGGTAGAGAACTTTCTATCAACTAATTCGATAAAATTGAGTACACTATCACATAACCCTTCCGATGTTACAAGAGAAGCAACTCCTGTGACGGTTCATCAAGCGATAACAGATGGCTCAGAATACGATTCTATCAACTTGTGCATTAGTCGGTCTGGACAGTCTTTTAGTTTGGCCCCTTATACACCTGGCATCCTTGATTTTGAAAACTTTACTTGCATCTGAGTCCTCTACCTTGCAACCAACATTTCCTCTTTCCTTTTTACTCTCTAAGTCACTTTCGTACGGCACACGACCTTGTCTGTATTTTACAATTCAAGCAAGCAGGCGATGTAGCACTTCAATCCACTGATCATCTCTGAGCATCCGCCAACTCCTGTCGACAACATACCAAGTGGCGATTGTGGGTATACATTTACAAGTCAGAAAATAAAAACATTTTTTTTAATTATAATATACTAATAATCTGCAAAAATTTATTAACACTTAAAAGTAAGACACCATACTGACGAGCATATTAGATGTCGCAATGTAATAAAATCATTCTTAACGAAAATGTATAAAAGATCACTTCAAAATTTATTTCTAAACGTCATGTTGTTCAGAAAATTCTAGAAGTTAGAATTCAACCATTCTTGTAATTGATCTACTGTTTCATAATCGTTTAAATCAATAATTTTATTCTCCTTTAATGGTACTTCCAATTCATATTCCTTTATAGTAGTATCATGAAAATCAACTTCAATAGGTGGATCATAATAAACTTGTTTTTCTAAATCAAAAGCTTTATATATTTTGTTCAGTTTTTGTAAAAGATATTTTATTCTTTTTAAATATTTTTTGTTATGAGATTTTAAAGCAGCGTTATAACAATTCAATTCAACAAAATCTAAATCATATTCATATTTATTCAACTTAATATAACAATAAGTATAGATATATCTATAATTAGGATTTAATTGTAAATATTCCAGTTTATTCAGTTGAAAACCTTTAAATCTATAACTAAAATCACCTAAAAAAGGAATATATTCTTTATAATATTTATAAGCACGTTCGGATGATACATTAAATAATTTAGTCAAATAATCATTTCTAAATTGTGAGTTATTGCATTCAAGAAGTCTTATAGCAAAATCACTATTTATTTTTATACCGTGTTTTATATAACTTATTAATTTTTTATCAGTTATAAAATCTAAATCTTTAGCATTAACTGCGCCTGTATAATAATCATAATCAGTATTATTACTAAAAATAGTATCATCGTGATCTTTACTTTCAAAAATGTTAAATATTTCAATTCCATATATTCCTGTATTATCCATTATTGAATCATTTATTTCTATCTCTTCATCTGTATAATCAGAATCATATCCATAATGATCGAAATTAGATAATTCAAAATTTTTTAAAGAAAATTTATAATCATATCTTCTAAGATTAAAATTTTTAATAATTTCAGTTTCAATAGTAAATACAAATTTAGTATCTACTACTTTATTATGAAATTGATGATTTTTAGAAGAACCAGAAGCAAAACAATAATCTAAAGTAAAAAAATAATTTTTGTATATCCCTTCATTAAGAAAATCTAATGCTATATTATAACCATAATATGCATACTTATGAATTAAGTAAATGTGATTGGCTCTATCTGAATTTGAAAATGACTTGCCTCCCCCCCCATTTTTTCCTCCATATAGTTCCTCCCACCTTCTTTTACTGCTGCCAATTTAGCGCGCAACTCATATATATGTTTTGGCTCGTTTTTCGGCTGCAATTTCGCGCAGGGCAATATCTTTTCTGCGACGCACT